>CAWUFW010002688.1:1200000-1800000 GCA_963921515.1 Calotriton arnoldi | reverse complement strand
TCACTGAACAGTTTTCATATTTCTTAGTCTTGGTTCCCACCTTTGCTTCCCGGATCTCTTCATACCGCAGAGCACCCCAAGACTCACTAGCACCTCTGGCAGCAAGCCCCCCACCATCCCCTGAAAATGGCAGGGGAGAAAGAGCGAAGTTGAAATGCACTGAGTGCGCAAGAGAAACACGGCAACTCAACTCTTGAAGGAAAGTCTGGCGAGCGAGAGAGGGATTGTTTCTTCCACAAAAAGTACTATTGTGCTGTGTGTAGTCTATTCCCAGTGTAGGAAATAAGCAAACAATGCACAGTACCAGGGTCGGATTGGTAACGCGGGCAATGCCCGAGGGGCCGGTGTCCAGTTCCAGCCATGGGCTGCTTTTTTGAGAAGTCTGGGGGAGCCGATTTGGGTGGTTTCTGCATTGTTCGGATATTGCCAGCGGCCCAGTGGGTGCCTGAGAGGCCTTTCTGGAGGCAGATGGGCCTCTGTTACCTCTGTGTTACCAACGGGGCGGAGGTGTCACTCCCTTTCTCTCGCTGGGCCGGCCCATTAATATATGCATATTGAGCGGGGGCAGGGGGCCTGAGAAAAAGTGGCCTCACTTGTTTTCAGGTGTGTTTTACCAGTGTAAACTAATCCATGCATTTTTTTAAGCGCCCCCCCCCTTTTTTTTTTTAAATAAAACTTCGCCGAAGCAGTGTTTTGCGGAAAGGCAGTATGCAAACGTGGGCCACTTTCTTTTAGCATGCCCGGGCCGATTTTTAATCCTAATCCAACCCTGCACAGCACTGTTTAGGCACGTGTTTTCCATCTATGCGGCACGTGTTTTCCATCTATGCTTGTAAATACTATGGAAACACTGCACTTCCTCTCATGCTGTAACATCAACTTCATGGAGAGCTGATGACAGACATGCATGCACTTAATTATATTTTGATACAATAAAAAATCCGTTGCAGCCGTCCAGAAGGAGGCGCTATTTGATGACAGTACTTCACAACAACTGCATTACCGCCCTTAGATTACCTGGAAATAAAGCACCTGCCATTTAGTGGGGATTTCTGAGCGCCTTGAATGATCAGCTGCGCCACAATGCAGCCAATGCATACAGCAGGTCAGCTTCGAAAAACTGAAGAGGGACAGCTGCATTCGGACAGAGTCCCTACAAAAAAAAGTTTATGTGCTTGGAGTCTGAGGAAAGTATTGTTTCTAGTATGTTCATAATGAGGCTTAAAAGAAAGGGAATCCGATGGAAATTGTTTGTTTGGCAACATTGGAAATAATTTGTGTTATTATTAACACACTGACAGTACACACACGGGTGGGTGGCAGTGGCTAGTACTACTTACTGGTCTTGAGTTTTGCAGCACTGCAGACAGCGTGACAGGCGTTGGTGTCTGCAAGATAGCAGGCTCAGGCCGGGAGCCAACCCCCACCGGCAATCATTACGGTTTGCCGCTCGCTTTTAGTCCAGGCTGCCAGGTGTCCTCATTGCGTCCCGTCTGTCCTGGCGGCCGCTGCAACTTGTCAGTCACGGTCAGTCATGACTCCGTGACGACTCTTTCCCTGGCCCTTGGCTCAGCAATAATGAATTCGCTGCCATAATAAGATAATATTACAGCGGTGCGGGTGGCCCTGGCTGAGCGCCAAGATTGCAGTAGGTGCTGCAGCCTGCAAACCAGTAGCCTGCCGCTCTGGCAGCCATTGGGCACTGCCTCGTGACGTCAGGCTCGGCTGTGTCACTCACGGCGCCGCAGGAAATAATAGATACATTGTAGTGAGCCTGCCAGCACGTAGCTTAAATGTGCAGTGAGCGCCCCAAGTCTGCGGGAGCAACGTGCACAGGCCATGGGTGGCACGCTGCCAACTGTCACACACTCAGTTTGAAGCGCTTTAGTGACAGCTGAGACACATGCATATGCGTGACAATGCATTTCAGTGCAGGGACGCGGAGCACCACACTGAAATGCGTTAGTCTAACGCCTGATACGTGGTACTGGGCAGGACTGTACATTGTAGTAAGCCTGCCAGCGCCGTAGCTTAGCTGGGCACTGGGCGCCCCAAGCCGGCGGGAGCTTCGCGCACAGGCCATGGGCGGTGTGCTGCCAGCTGCCACACACTCAGTTTGAGGCGCTTTAGTGACAGCTGAGACACATGCATATGCGTGACAATGCATTTCAGTGTGGTGATGCGGAGCACCACACTGAAATGAGTTAGTCTAACGCCTGATGCATGGTACTTGGCAGGACTGGGCAGGCCACCACCCGGTGAAGCATGCATCGCTGCGTGTCATGGCAATCTGCAAAGCCGCTCAGTCAAGGGCACCAAGATTTGACACAATGTGCACCTCGCCCATTTCACAACCTCTTGTGGGAAAGGCCACCCGCTGTGACTCCAGCAGTGGAGAAGAACTACTCAGCCTTCCTATTCACACTCGACTCGATGCTGGGAGGCCAAGCACACCCCTTGGAGAGTCCTGCAGTGTCTCATCGTGAGCTGCCCCTGGCCTGGGACGCGCCACCCTTGCACAGTAGCACCCCTGCAGTGACCACCTTCTATGCATAGGATTGTGCACCTGTATAGTATTATTGCAAACCAGTGCAGCTAACAGGCCATGTCCCAAAACCAACCTCGAAAAAAACCTGACAGCTGCTCCAGCCAAAGGCAGGGGCCCACAAGCAGCGACCAACTTGCCGCGGGTGCGCCAGTCCACCTGGTGGCCTAGCGAGCTCCCTCCATCCAGAGAACTGATTGACCCTGCGACTGCACCGGCCCCCTGGAAAACATAGCTTAGCAGGCCCCCAAACAGGGGCGGTTCCTGCCTTTGAGCATTGGGGGCATTGCCCCACTCATATTTTGGCCCCCTGACCTCCATTTTATGTGCGTATTAAATAAACTTTTATTTTTAAACTTTGACTTTCCTTTATTTTCACGTGTGGCCGGGCAGTCTGTGTCAGCCTTTAGCCGCGGGCGTCAGCGGCTGTGAAGTAGGTGGAGTTTGTGTTGTTATTGACACAAAGACACAAGCGAGCGAGTGCACGGCACCTAGGCCCGACATGCACGTCAGATTGGCCGGCTACCTCTCTTCGGCCAGCCCGACATGCGCTCTAGAGGGCAACTCCACCTGCACATTAGGGACCGGTGCTGATCAAAGCCGCAACCCCCGGTCTCCTAATGAGCGGTGAATTTGCCTGCTCAAGCCAATCCGCTTCTCTCAAGCTGACTAACAACAAGGAGGCAGTGTCTGGATTGGCTGGCAGACGTGATTGCTCGGCCCAGTTTAGGTCTCTGAAGACAGCGTGGTACCGCGTGGGTGAGAGGCACTGCCCACGGAGCAAGACCAATCACTGTAATGGCTTCTTGTGAAGCCATGCAGTGATTGGCCATTTCTGCCGTTGCTGGGCAGGGCTTCTCAGCCAGTGTTTCTCCCCCCTCTTCCTATGTTTCCCCAACCTTTGTGCGAGAGAGAGACCACCATACGTAGTAGACCACACCTCGCATTTTTGTCCTGACTCTGATCACGAGCGCAGATCATCCGATCGATGAGTGGAGTTCATCTCTCTAATAGTCTGAGTGATTCAGGTGAGCTTGATCATTCGACCTATTGCCCTGTAATTTATATGCCTGCTTCATGATGAAGGTCTGCACTGCAGTATGTGCATGTCGGAGTGTGTCTCGAGGAAGGGAGACCCATTAGAGGTGGTCTAGTCTCCCCGTGCAAAAACTAGTCTCAGGCGTGTGCATCGATAGCAAGCAGGACAGAGCACGTTGCTCGGGTGACATTGACTTCCGAAGGAGTGCTGGAGGATGCAGCAGAGACTGCAAGTCAGACTCTCTTAAAGGGTACAGGCCATGTGAGGGTCAGAGTGCCCTGTTTACCTGTCTGTCACACTATCACTTCTGAGAACCTAGAGCATGTTTTCCATCATTTGGCTGATTTGAGCCTACACTTTCTCTTCCTCAAAGCCCTCCTTTCTCTCTCTCTCACCGCCTTCGGTCCCAGGGTCAGATTGGCATAAGGCAATCTGGAAGTGCCAGACGAGCTGGCCTCACTGGTGGGCTGGTTTTAGCTGTTTGTTTACTTTTCAATGTCTGATGGGCAGATTTTTACTATTTAATTTTTTTCGGATATAAAAATGTACACATTACTTACTATTTGCTTCATAGCGTGATTTTGTACAGGCCGCGTGCGAGTGAAGACTCAGGGAGCAATATAGCTCAGCAGTCTGAGTCTCGTCTCCCTTCCAACTCTTCGTGAATCGTGCGCCAAACGTTGTTTACAGTTTGCACAAGGATGCGAAGCCAAAGACGCAAGACCAGATGGAAAGTGACCTCTGCCGTGGCAACTGACCAGGCTCGAGTCACATTTGGCCGAACCTCCCTTGTTGTCATCATGTTGTGGATCCAGTGTTTGGCGGGGAATCTGAAGGGCACGACGGACATGAATGAAAAGACAACCATCCCGACAGTTAAGGGAGACGACCCTGTGTCCCAAAATGGCAGGTTAGTGTGGTTGGCAAACAAAGGCAGGAATGATTGATGTGACGCTTGATATGGGGTCACCACTGCTACTGCTATAGAGAGCTTTCTGTAACCCGAAAGGCACAGCCTAATCTAGAGTGCTTGCAGATTCCATATCAAGCATTGTTTTATTTCAACCTCTCCTGCAGTCTCACTGGACCGTTTAGCCCATGGGGACTTAAGGGCATATTAACAAGGCCCGGCGATAAATATCGTAAAGCGCACTTAGCGCTTGCATATTTATCGCCGGCTATCTCTGTAATTTATCGCCCGGTTAGCGCGTTATCAACAACGTGCATCGCCGAGGCGATAAAATTCCAGAGATAGCGTGGATATCGCCGTTTTCCATGGTGGAAAACGGCGATATCCTAGATGATAGGGCCTGTGGTCTTAGCCACAGAATCCACCCCCCATGTTTAGTATGCCTTAGTCAGGAATTTAACAGACATTAAATTCCTGCATTAAGGCATACTTAACGCGATTTAAAAGATCGCTAACCCTCATTGATAATATCGCGAAGCTGCCTTCGCGATATTATCCCTGTTTGGTTTCACAGCCACGCCTACTTTGCATCTCATTAGCGATGCAAAGTTAGGCGTGCTGGGAACGGGCGCTAAGTCAGCAAAACACGCAATAGCGTGTCTTTGCTGATAAGGCGATGAAATTATCGCCGCTTTTCGCCCGAAAACGGACGCAAAAGCGGCGATAATTTCATATCGCCCCCTTGTTAATATGCCCCTCAATATTTTCTAAAGCTCTCTCCGTTTTTTTTGCTTCGACATTTTTTACTCTACATGAAACTCTTGGCCTAGTATCCCTCCCATTTCATTCTTAACTTCCATTTAAAAATTGCAAAGGAATTGCATGCTGGAAGGTATTGCGCACCTTAAATTATATAAGTACAGCTTTAAACAGAGGGGCACTCTCAATTTCTTGCTTAGTTCCTAGGGTTTCACTAATCAGACACCTTTATTTTTCTAGTTCAATTAAAATATTTGAATAAGGCAATACAATATATATAGGGATTTCATGCTTCATACTGTGATTTCAGGCTTCGCATATTTCAGATATTTATGCCATACATCGGATATAGCTACTTTATTCTACTTGGAACACAGTGTCACTCTACCTGAGACTAATAAGGCATCGAAATGTCAAACATAAGCACACTGAAAACATGGTAATGTGGACATAAACAAAAAACGAGAACTTTCTGCTATGCATCAGCCTCATGCCACACTCCCTCCTTCCCCATCCATTGAAATAATGCTTCAGCTGAAGTGTAAGGCAGGGGTCTCCTGTTCTGTGAAACCGAGGGAGGGGCAGACAGCTAAACAAGCCTTCCTGCCAGTGGGCCTGCTTTCCAGAAAGAAATGTAAATGTGCTCAACTGGTCACTCTGCATATGTAAAGGGTGCCTGGAAGCCGGTATTGGCTTTAATTGATGGAATCTCATGAAGCTTCCTGATTCACGTTTATTTTTTTAGAGGTAGAATAAGGGAACTACCACCTATGATGTAAAGTGTCTGCTTTTAAAAGACAGTTACCAAAAAATTGCTTCCTGATGACACACATTTATTCTTTTGGAGGGGTATTGTAAGGCAGCTACCAGCTTAGCTGTGAAGTGTGCGCTTTTAAAAGACAGTTATGAAATAACTGCACTACTTACAGTCTGCAAAAAATCTATATTTTGGAAACACGTTTTATCATTGTGTCCAGTCCGACAAGTCACAATAACTTGTATTTCCTCAGTAGATTTCATTTGTAAAGGTGTATCAATAAATAAGGAAATCTGTGAGGTACTCAGCAGTGTTTTCTTAAAGTCGGCTATGAAGTTCTGTGGTTATATTAAGTAAGCAGCTACCTACATCATTTTCATATGAAATCTCTTTTCTGAAGTCATAACTACACTTCCACAACTGCCTTATTAATCTTCTTGCTTTCTCAAATGTGCTTGAAAATACACCATTTGCCCACTCTTTAAAAACAAGCATTGGCATAGCCAATAGGTCTCGCCTTTGGGATCTTATGTGTTTAGCTATATATTTTCAGTTTGCGTAAGTGTTTAAGCTGTTTAAATGCTGGTAAGTTGTATGTACCTGTGTGAATGTTTGCTTGTTATGTTTTTTTTTTGTTATGGGGGGTGCATAAATAATAGGAGGGTGAAGGTTAGTTAGTTAGTTAGTGATAGTGAGAGAGTTAGTTAGTTATTGAGAGAGAGTGAGAGTAAGTTAGTTAGTGAGAGAGTTAGTGAGTGAGAGAGTTAGTTAGTTAGTGAGAGAGAGTGAGAGAGTTAGTTAGTTTGTTAGTTAGTGAGAGAGTTAATTAGTCAGTTAGCGACTGAGTTAGTTAGTGAGAGAGTTAGTTAGTGAGTGAGAGAGTTAGTTAGTTAGTGAGAGAGAGTGAGAGAGTTAGTTAGTTTGTTAGTTAGTGCACAGCACAAGTTAAAAATTTAAGAAAACTAGCGAGCAGAGGAGTCATGTGTTATAAGAACTGGTGAAAAGTACGCGCAGTGATAACTTAAACACAAAGGGCGCTACACATTTCTCAACAACATAACAAACAGTTTCATCGCATTCTTTAGGCTGCTGTAGTGCATTAATCCTCACTAAGCATTATTGTAATACTATTGCGTTACATAATAAAGGCAGAAAATAAACTTTTAGTAGCCAAACCCAAAACATTTTAAGAAGCGCTATATAAAAAAACGCTGTTATTATCAAAGGTAATTTTTTGGGTACAGCGGCACAAAAACAAAAACACATTCCCTTTTGGAAGGAACGGGTACATTAATTGTTTTGTACAGAATCACAAAATGGTAAGGAAGCAATAATTTGTGGTTTTGGGTAGGGTAGGTGTTTGAAGGACGTCAATTCCGCTGACATGCCCCCCTAAAAGAAATAACAACTTCACAAGTGATGCGCTCTGCGTATGTCATGGTACTGGGCGCTAGGATCCGTGCCCCGTTAAAACAGCCGTGCAGCCATGACAAACCTAGTGATTAAAAGCGGTGCGCGTTTGTATTTGGTCAAACAAAAAAAGTTGAAAAGGGAAAGCAAGTGCAAGACAAGCACAATATGAAAAAAAAATAAGAGCAACGGCAAAGCGACGGCAAGAAAAGCAGTTGAGAAGGGATAGCAGGCCAACCAGGCAAATGCAAACAGCTGTTTTCAAGCACTCGTGCTTGTGCTGGCATCCACCTTGCGGGAGCGAGCAGCGGCGCGAGAGCCATCTGTTTTCAATTAGCGTGCGCGCCGCTGCTCGCTCTCGCAAGGTGGATGCCAGCACAAGCACGAGTGCTTGAAAAGAGTTGACCAATTTCTAAAGGTCATCTCCTAGGGTAACGCATGCGCGCTGCCTAGGCGAGACCTAAAAAAAAATCTCAAGGGGAGTCCGTCCCCGACCCCCCCCAACCTCCATTATGACGTCAGGCTCGCTCGCCACGTCACTCAGCCGGTACTTTTACGGCCGCCACTTTCAAATGTCACCAGCCGCCACTGCCCACAAACTGTCTTCACGCAACTCATGAAACGGAGCCAGTAATCAAACATTGCTTCTCCACGCTGGGAAGAAAGTCTTAAAACTATTGGAGATGAAGTTAAGGTTGATGCAGTGCTTAGTGCATACTTTGACCCACAAATAATTTTGAGCATTTTATGCTTCGGCAGGCGCCACAAAAAGATGACAAATCTGTAATGGTTTCTATGCGCAGCTGTGCAAAATGGCAAGCACGTGTACAAGTGACGACCCTTAGAAAGAAGTACAAACACAAATCATGAAGGGTTGCAAATTGAGTGAGCTACGACGGCTAATCCTAAAGGAGCTCAGGATGAAGTTAGAAGACATGTTAGTCCTGGCCCGGCCACATGAGCTGCCACACAGCAGAGCAGAAAGAACGGAAGAAGCTCTGGCAAAAGTGAGTGTGGCGCAATCACCCTAGCAAGAAGTCCGGGTGACAACCAAAACAATTGACCAAGTATGAAAAGCAGGTACGACTGATGCACCACCTAAACTAGCTGCAGAAGTCACACCCGGTGATATACCGTTTTAATAAAATGAATCCCTTGAATGTTAGATCGGGAGGAGCAATGATTTGAAAGTTCAACAGTGTAGCTCCGTGAAACGTCACACCTGCAGTAAAGGCTGTATCGAAACATGACACTATTATTTCTATTTCGCAAAATTATTTCCACGCCTCCTTTGGTATATATATTGATAGACTGCGTGCCTGTGACGATGCTGCTGCTTCCATTCCTACAATGCACCGGCTGGCACCAAGCCCCGCCCCCAACATGAAACGCCGGAACTAGAGTGGGGCTTGGTCTAACAAGCTACTTAACATGCAATTTCCCAGAGTCCTCTGCGCGTCTCAGGGAAACGTTTGGCGCCTGAGAGCTGATTGAAATTGCAGATATAACTCTACCACATTAATTATTTTGCTGCCATAAGTCAACAGGGGTATACTAATGCCTCTCACAGATATATGGTTTCCTCGCTCTCTGTAACATAAGGTATTACGGCGAGGGGGCCTGTAATTCACACTAAGGTTTTCAGCTTTGCGCAGTGGCAGTATCGTAGCCAATGAGGTCTAACCGAGGCGCGATTATTGCTTATTGAAAACTTTACCCAATACCCCGCTGTGGCGACTTGAAATATAGTCGACATTGCAATTTTTGACAGTCTCTAAGGAGACTGAATCATCCTGTGAAAAAATAGAAGGTCCGATCTAGTTGCGTAGGAGAACGGGCATCGATCAGATATGAAATGAGGACATTGTATGTCAATTAAATTACTATATGCCATTTAGATATTCTTTGGCAGGTTTCCCACTCTCTGGCAGTAATTTCGGGATGTTTTTTCAACGAACAGTTTTCATATTTCTTAGTCTTTGTTCCCACCTTTGCTCACCGGATCTCTTCATACCGCAGAGCACCCCAAGACTCACCGGCACCTCTGGCAGCAAGCCCCCCCCTCCCACCTCACTGAATTTCAATCCCCTGTCGCAGTATTGACCTTTGCAGCGGTGGCTGGGCGGGGAGAAAGAGCCAAGTTGAAATGCACTGAGGGGCATATTTACAAGCCCCTTGCGCCACTTTTGCGCCGCCGTTGCGTCACGCATGTGACGCAGCGGCTACGCAAACCATGCGCCGCGTTGTGCTATATTTACAACGTGACGCATCTAGGGAGATGCATCACGTAGTAAACCCCTGCGCCACATGAAACCTGCGTCAGGTTTCATGTGGGCGTACCGGCGCAGGGGGGGGCGTTCCGGCGCAGGAACGCCTCGGAAAAGTGACGCAGTCACTTTTCCGAGCGCTGGTGCGTCAAATCCTTACGCCTGCTTCAAGCAGGCGTAAGGATTGACGCACCATGTTTGGGATAGGAAGGTTGGAACAGTGCTGGAGTTGCGTCGCGCTTGCGACACAACTTCAGCACTGCGCCAACCTACCGCCGGCAGATGCGTCACGCATCTGCTTATCCTTGCGCCACGATGCGCCGCATTGTAAATGCGGCGCATCGGACGTGGCGCAAGGGTAAACTTGCGTGACGCATTTTCCCTGGCGCATCCCTGCTGATATGCAGGGATGCGCCAGGGAACGTAAATATGCCCCTCTGGACTTCGTTTGGGCCCAACTTCGTCTCCCACTCAGTCTGCTGCATCGTCTGTGCCCGTGGACCATACAGAATCTGTGCAGTTGAGCCATTTTCACCTCGGCCCCCCTGGTGCCCACGCAGCCCAGAAACAGTGTTTGTCTTAACACCTCGCCCACAGCCCTTCACATTCAAGGCATAGTGCTGGAGTTGCGTCGCGCTTGCGACACAACTTCAGCACTGCGCCAACCTTCCGCCGGCAGATGCGTCACGCATCTGCTTATCCTTGCGCCACGATGCGCCGCATTGTAAATGCGGCGCATCGGACATGGCGCAAGGGTAAACTTGCGTGACGCATTTTCCCTGGCGCATCCCTGCTGATATGCAGGGATGCGCCAGGGAACGTAAATATGTCCCTGAGTGCGCAAGAGAAACACGGTAACTCAACTCTTGAAGGAAAGTCTGGCGAGCGAGAGAGGGATTGTTTCTCCCACAAAACGTCCTATTGTGCTGTGTGTAGTCTATTCCCAGTATAGGAGATAAGCAAACAATGCACAGCACTGCGTAGGCACGAGTTTGCCACCTATGCTTGTAAATACTATGGAAACACTGCACTTCCTCTCATGCTTTAACACCAACTTCATGGAGAGCTGATGACAGACATGCATGCACCTAATTATATTTTGATACAATAAAAAATCCGCTGCAGCCGTCCAGAAGGGGGCGCTATTTCATGACAGTACTTCACAACAACTGCATTACCGCCCTTAGTTTACCTGTAAATAAAGCACCTGCTATGGCGGCATTTAGTGGGGGTTTCTGAGCGCCCTCCATGATGAGCTGCGCCACAACGCAGCCAATGCACACAGGAGGTCAGCTTCGAAGAACTGAAGAGGGACAGCTGCATTCGGACAGAGTCCCTACAAAAACAAGCATTGGCATAGCCAATAGGTCTCGCCTTTGGGACCTTATAAGTGTTTTGCCAGAGCTATTGGCTTTGTTAATGTGTTTAAGCTATGTTGTAGAGCACTTGTGACTGCCTGTTTAGTAGTAAAATATTGCAATAGTTGGTGGTTAGAGGGGCTCCTAGAGCTTTGGGCCCCAGTGTCACTACACCTGCTGCACCATCTAAATAAAGCCTCTTTCAACTGCAAGGTAACTGCAATTTGACTGCCCGTTTAGTAGTAAAATATAGCAATATTAGGGGGCAGATTTACAAGCCCCTTGCGCCACTTTTGCGCCACTTTTCACATGGGAAAAGTGACGCAAAAGTGGCGCAAGGGCCTTGTACATCTGCCCCTAGGTGTTTAGAGGAGTTCTGACAACTTTTTGGCCCGGTGCCATTGCACCTGCTGCACCATTCAAATATATATAAAAACAAGTGTGATTATTACCCTGTTTAACAGTACACAATTTATTAACCTGAGAAAGATGAAAGGTGGAGATGGCCCACCAGATTTTGAACTTGCTTTCTGAATGAGGAAGAGGGAGAAAGAGGAAGGGACATGCCATTGAAAGAGAGGGAGAGAAAAACTGGAGTATGCTTCAATAGAGAATTCTAAAATTTGCAAGAATTAGTAATAATCAGCAGAGGCAAAAGACACCAAAAATAACATTCTGAAGTACGAACTTGATCTTGACAATCACTCAACTTTTCATCGCTCAGGATCCCTTTCTTGGCCTGTGAATACATGATTGCTGAAAACATATTTTAATCAAGGATCCCCCCATTTCTACACTCATGTGGAGAATCGCATTATGCGCACAATGATTTAGCAGTCACTGTAGGTGCACCTGAGGAATCGCATACCTGGCGCTGAGTGATTGCAGTCCGCAACACACGGTGCTTAGCAGTCTACGCAGAACTCGTCTGATTTTAGCAGCGCGTGGTCAATTGCAAAAGATTTGTTATTCTTCTGCAAAACGAGAAAGGGCTGCTGCGGAGCCGACACAAAGAATGCACGCACAGCAGGCAAAGATGTCCGGATGATATTACATAGATGGGTGTAGACAGGACTTTGGACTGCGCTGGCTTGTATTTTATTTTGTCCTTTGTCGTCCAAATTCACTCTTTTGAGCATAATAAAAGTGGCAGCCGAATGATGTGCCACCGCACCAGTGTAACCTACCTCCTTTACAACTCGGCTTTAAAGAAAAGCATCGCCGAGGCTTGGTAAAGGTTTGCACAACACGCAAAGACAAATAACATACCGCAACGGAGCTCGAAGTGGAGCGACTGAAAGAAACAAGCACGGCACGAAAGTGAAAGCGACCACGAGACAGGCAAATGTAAACAAGCGCGGCCACGCTAGAAACAAATGGCCCCTGCGCGCCGCTGCTTGCTCCCGCAAGGTGGATGCCGTGGGAGTCAACATTTTGAGAAAAAGGTGGGACATGTACCAGCTCTAGGCCAATTGCGTGCTTTCTTTTCTGAAAGACAAACGCAAAGGCCAATACAATTACTGCAAAAAAAAGCCACACGCACAAGTTTCAGAAAAGTGCAGACCGATTCCAAGAGGTCATCTCCTAGAGCAACGCATGCGCGCTGCGCTAGGCTCGACCTAAAAAATAGACGGAGTGGTCGCGTCTAAGCCTGAATGTTTACCGCGGGCCTGGTCAGGACGTCTGGTGCGTATGTTGAGAATATCCTGGCAACCTGTGGGCCCTTAAAGGTCGGAAAGAGGATAATAAGTGTGATATTTATAAAAAAAGGTGGCTCAAGTGGTTAAAGATAACCTCACAAGACAAAATGAGTTCAGTATGATGAGAATAATTATGATTCACATTATACATGGTTACAATTTAATATATATATATACTGTCTTTATGTCCTACAACATTGGTTATTCACTTAAATAAATCATATATACACAAGGTATCATCATCTCCTGAATGGAGGGAATCATTTATGTGAAAGTGTGAGTACCAGGATAGGAATAGAACTCACAATTATGCTTACAAAGTGTTACCCAGTCACTAATATCTGCTGGCAATTTTAGTTACAAGGTTATTAGGACATCACAATGTTGGCACAATGTAATCATACAACGTACATATATTTGACTTTTGTATATACTGTCATTTGGAGAGCTGTAGTAATCTAAACTTCATTTAGTCCAGGCACCTATGTTAAGCCCATGGGGAAAGGATAAGTAGAGAATGGGTAACCAGACTAAGTTACACTTGTGAGCTCAGTAAAGACTGGGCATAGTATCACAATGCTGTTGCTAGCAGTATGTTCATCCCGTGTTAAGAAGAGCTGCCTGTCTTGATATCTCCTCGAATTCATTGAGTCCATGGTTAACTGTGCCTAACTGGTGTATCCATTTGCATTCTCTCAAGCTTAGGGTAGCTGGTAAATCTCCCCCTCTTGGGTTCCGAAGGATCCTTTCTAGGACCCACCATCTTATGTCTTCTGCTGTGTGTCCTGCCCGGTGGAAGTGTTCAACTAAGGGAGCTCCTTGTGTGTTGCAGCGCACTCTGGAGCAGTGTTGTAGGATCCTAGTTTTTGCTTTCTGTCGTGTTTGTCCCACATACAGCTTATTGCATGGGCAGGCAAAAACATAGATCACATCAGTTGTGTTACAGTTGGTGTGATGCTTGAGTGTGTATAGAACCTTGTAGTGTGTAAAGTCTTTTCTTTCAACTGTGAGTGCACAGGCCTTGCAGTGACCACATTTAAAGTGCCCTGTAAGTGGTGGTACCATCAATTGAGCCCTCAAGTCCAGGGGGCTAGGCGTCTTCAAGAAAGATTTAACCACGTTATCTCTTATGTTCCTACCTCTCTTAAATGCAAACAGCGTTTTTTCTTCGCACTCTAACTCATCAGAGATTAAGGCCCAATGTTGGTTAATAATCCTCTTGATTTCATTACTTCTGGTGTTAAAAGTAGATACACACACTATTCTATTTTCTGAGATGGCCTGATTAGTTCTGACTTCCAAAAGTGTTTCACGAGGGCAGTACCAAGCCCTTTTCCTGGCTCTTTTTAGCAGACCCTTCGGGTAGCCTCTCTCTTTAAGGCGCATCAGTAACTGGTCTGTTTCTTCAAAACAATCAGATCTATGTGTGCAGTTTCTACGTAAGCGCAAAAATTGGCCATATGGCAAATTGTCTCTCAGGTTCCTAGGGTGTTGGCTACCGTAGCTCAATAGTGTGTTTCGTTCCATAGGTTTCCTGAAGAGTGTCATGTATAATGTCCCATCTGTGGCTCTTATACTAAGGTCCAGAAAATTGATCTCACTTCTACTGTGTGGGGTTGTGAATTGTATATCTGGAGATCTCTTGCTAATCCATTCAAAGAAATCGTGCAGCATAGGCTCATCACCTGTCCAAATCATCAAGACATCGTCAATGTACATTTTCCAGAGGGTGATGTTATCTAGAAAAGGATCATTGACATTGTAGATGAATTCATCCTCATACTTGTCCATCAAAAGGTTAGCTATATCAGGTGCAACGGCCGCGCCCATGGCCACGCCCTTTGCCTGGAAGTAAAAGTCATTTTGGAATACAAAGTAGTTCTTATTCATGGCTACTTTGAGCATATCAACAATGAATTCCGTGGGTACCCAAATTGGATTTTCCCTTTTGTCAAGGACGCGCGTACCACTTGTAGGGCCTGTTCCTGTGGAATGTTGGTGTATAGCTAGGCAACATCCATCATAACCAGGAATTGTCTCCTAGTATCAAATGGTTGGTTATCCACCAATTTAATGGTCTCCATGGTATCCCTAATATAGGACCTAGTCTTGACCACCCATGGTTGTAGGAATAGATCAATGTATTTACATAACGGTTCCAGCACTGAACCACAACCCGATACAATGGTCTACCAGGCTGTTTGTTCCTGTCCTTATGTATCTTCGGTAAGGTATATATGGTGGGGATGCGTGGGTTCTTTTTGTTAAGAAATTCAAATTCATGTTCATTCAAGACGCCCTCATTCAATCCTTCTAGAGTCAAATGGTGTATTAGTTGTGTGATCTCTTTGGTGGGGTCACCTTGAATCTTTTTGTAGTTCCCAACTGTCAGCAGTTGTGACATGACTTCTTTACTGTAATCATCAACATCCTGAATCACAATGGACCCACCCTTATCCGCTGGCTTAATAACTATAGTATTGTACCTTTCCAGGGATTCCAATCTCAATCGTTCCTCTCTACTGATGTTGTATTTTATGTACTTCCTGTTTTCAAAGAGTTTCATTACATCCCCAAGAACTACTTGTTCAAATGCCAGTATTTTATGAGACATAAGATGTGCTGGAGGGGTGAACATGGGGGGGGGGTCTCAAGTTAGTAGCTGATGACCTCCTATTCAGTGCCGGATTGGGATTTAAAAAAAACTAGTGTCGTAAGCGTACTTGCCTAAATAAATGCTGGAGTCCGATTTTGGTACTGAAGCTGTTAGGATGTGTAGTTGGCACGAATGATAGACCTTTTGTGAGAACCGTTTGCTCAGAGGCAGAGAGGATTGTTTGGATAGATTAATAATAGGGTGCTTCTTTTTAGCATTTCTCATAGTCCCTAGGGAGAGTCAAGCATTTTTTTCTTTTCAGTTATTTGGTTTTTCCTGCACCCCCTGCTTATAGGTATCTCATAGGCGCACACCAGCAAGAATTTTGTAAGAATGATTCCATTTTCCACTGCACCCCTGCCTGCCATATGTGTCTCATAGGCCATAGGCGCACACCAGCAAGAATTTTTTAAGGATTATTGCAATTTTCCCGGCACCCCCTGCCTGCCAAACGTGTCTCATAGGCGCACACCAGCAATAACCTTTTAAGGAGTATTCCATTTTCTCCTGCACCCTTTGCCTGCCATAGGTGTCTCATAGGTGCACACCATCTATCATTTATTTAAGGATTATTTTCTTTTTCCCTGCACCCCCTGCCTGCCATAGTTGTCTCATAGGCACACATCAGCAATATTTTAATTAAGGATTATTCAATTTTATCCTGCATCCCCTGCCTGCCACAGGCATCTCATAGGCCTAAAAGGCACATAAAGTAACGTTTTCAATCTGTATGTTATTGAAATAGTATGTTTATGCATGGTTTGGAATGGATGCACTATTGTGAATTATTTGTGATTATCTCAATAACTTACATTGTCCTTAAATTCAAACTGCAATGCCATGTTTAACTGATTTTGTTTCCTGTTTGTTTCTATTTAGGTGCACGAGAGACATCACACACAGTACTGCCAGACAGAAGGCCAACAGTTTCATCACCTGAGTCCTCCTCTGCTTCTGCAGCTAAGTGCCAACTGCCAGAGCAAAGAAAGAACTTGAAGATGGCCCTCAAAGAAGGGTGTTTCTGCCAAGAAATTGGCCAGTGAGGTGGAGAAGAAGAAGGAGATTGACACCACTGGCATGCTGCCCTCCACCTTTTTCAGGAAACATGATGTCCCTGCCACACCCACCTCTGGGCAGTGAAAGGCTGGGAGCAGCACTCTCCCATCAACAGCACCACCCCAACCTAAGGCTAAGCCCAAGCCCATGTCTCTCAGCCATGCAGCCAGTTCAGTCATAGTGACAAGCAGTGAATCTGAACTGGATTTGTCTCAGCCACCAAGTACCCAATCATTAAAGTAAAGTGGACAACAGGAGACACAACCAGCAACATTTATTCCTGAAGTCGGAGCAGAACAGGAGGTTGAGCTTCCTGCTGAGCAAGATGATTGTTTTCAACCATTGGCTTTACGAGCTCCAGCAAGAAAAAGAAAGGGTACCCCACTATCTTCTCCAAAACCCCCTTCTGATGGTCTGGAAATGGATTGGACCCTGTTGGAGTCCGAGACCCGCCCTGAGAGACAAGGAAAAAGGAAAGATCCTGAAAGTCTTAGAATTATGGAAAGTGACAATAATGACAACGAGCCAGTGATTGTCAGTATGGAGGGCAGCTCAGAGGACCCTGAAATTACCCCTCCTATTCAACCTGCTCAGAGGGATGTTGTTCCACCACCACCACCTCTGGCTTCCATATTTATAACGCCCCGCTGAGACCTGCATCCACACCTACCACAGTTGAAGGAAGCCCTACAGAAAGGCAAACAACACAGCCACCTATTTCCTGTCCTTCAGGAATTAGCAGTGGCACACTAAAAAAGTTATCCTCCCCAGTTTTGAATTTCTTTACTATTAGGAAGCAGGAGGATAACATTGCAATATCCTCCATTTGCCACATGAGTGTTCCTCGAGGTAAGCCAGGTTCACACTACGTACTGGTGGCCAAATGTCCCATCTGAAAAAAACATCACACAATCAGGAGAGAGGAGCATCTTACAAATATAACTGCTGGAGGTGGTGATGAGAGAGGGGAAGCAACTCAGTTCACAGTGATATGAGAAGAAGGTAATCATGAGGAAGAAGAGGATGACGGCTTTACACTAAGAAGCCATGTACCCTGTAGTGTGCCAGCATCACCTGCATAAGCAACCTCCAAATGGCACAAGACTCCGATGCAGACACTGCCGCATACAGTGATTCACCTAAGATGCACATTTAGTCAACCACCTGCTGGTTCTTTCCGGACGTTGCCTGTGTCAGTGGCAACACAAAAGAAAACAAATCCAAGCTACTATTTTGGGCATGTTTAGGCAGAAGGGGCACTATGAACTCAATGATTCAATGGCACATTTGTACAATGGGAGGCTGGCTGGAATGTTAGTGCTGGACGTCCCCCCTTTTTCTTTTGTGGAAGGCGAGGGATTTAAAAAATTTATGGCACCCATCTGCATGAAATGGAAGGTTTCCAGCCAGACCCATTCTGCTAGAGTTGCTGTTCCACCATGATGTACTGCAATGGGTTGGCTAAGCTATGCAACAGAGTGTTGTTCAGAATATCCATCTGACGACAGGCATGTGGACCAGTTGTCAAGGAACTAATTACATGTTTATTACTGCACATTGGATCTCTTTTGTGGGAGTTAGGCAACAGCTATCTGCAGGTCTCGGCACCAAAGAAAGATTTAAGGGCATTTGGCGGCATGCAACAGTAGCGATGTTCACCATTAAGAAATCCCATGCAGCTGTAAACATCTTGGAAGAGTTTAACAGTAAGGTGTTTAAATAGCTTCGATATGGAGGGCTCAGAACTGGATTTGTTGCATCAGACAATAGCAGTAATGTAGTCAAGGCCATGTCAGATGGTGGATATTTTAGGGTTGTATGTTTGGCGCATTGCATCAACCTGATTGTGCAGGAGTTTCTCAAAAAAGAAGACATAGGCCCTGATTATGAGTTAGACGTAGTGGTAATTACCGCATGAAGGGGTAAATAGCGCATGACTTTAACGAATTGTTTGATCACAAGTTAAAAAACGCTTGTGTTATTTAGCACATGTGCTTAATATTGCATGTCTGTAGTCCACGTGCGCTCTTTAACACATGCACTATTTACCACATGCGAAAAATAACGTGGTAAATAACACCCAATCACAAGTATGAGAGATCATTACAAACCAGTGGAAAATACAACCTTAAAGTACCACCAGTCAAAAGCAGGCAGTAAAAATTCATGACCGTGTAGTGAATGAAAGGAATGCTGTATAACAATAGAAAAACACAAAGACCAACACAATAATGCAAAACAAAAACACAGTAGCATGCACTGTTTGAGCTGAAAATAAGGAAATATCACAAACACCTGCAGACACGGCCAGACCTGCATTAACAGCCAGGGGCAGATGAAGCTCTCACAGGTTGATTGCAGCAGCTCACTCTTCCATTTTACAGTCCACCGAAAAAGACGCAACAGTGTTAGACCACTATATCATGCTATGCCAGATCCATGTCCAGCTACAACAAACCATGCAGCATGAGGATGGAAACCAGGGCACCAACCAATGACCTCAAATTGCACAGCAACACAGGACACAAGCCTGGATTAACAGAGCAAGACTGGAACCCTTAAACATGTGTCAGTTTGAGATCCAGAGGATACACGGGCGCAATTTGGGCATCATACAAAATGTATTTTCACCATTACAGATAGCCTGATGCCCAACATGGAGATCTACTGCCACCCCTCTCCCTTCCTGAAAAAGCTAGCACCACCAGAACTATGTGTAACACGCACCACACAGCAGACAGTAATATTGGTGCATGCCATTTCTCAGTCAACCTTTAGCAAAATACTCTGTTAAGTGATGCATGCTTTGCAGAGAGTAGGTGAGCTGCAATAGTTCACCTTGGACACCCACACAGCTAATGCCAGCAAGGCAAACATATGTGCTACATCAGAATTTCCTAATATCCCAAGGACAATTGGCTGCACTCATGCACACGTGGTAACCTCAGGTACACAGGTAGAAGTGTGCTGAAACCGTAAAAAGAAACACACTATTTATGTGCAAATGCTGTGTGATGTAGATCTGTATATACTGAACTGGTGTGTTAGGTGCTCTGTACGAAACAACAATGTTATGATGCTGGCAAGAAGCAATATTAGCCATACTGTGGTAAGACAGCACCCTTAGGGTACAGGGCAGACAAATCAACCCTTCATCATCAAGAGTACAGTGCATTATGATTGTTGTAGCCCAATCTCTATACATGTCAGTAGTACCATTAGAGAGTTGTTAGCCCCTATGACATGTAGATGTATCAATGTGAATATGTGTAACAAATTACATCGGCCACTCTTCACAGCGATGATGACTCTCAGCCAAGTCAACTTTTTAACAACCACATGTACCTCCATTGCAACCCTTATGACTGTTAACTTTGATTCCTCTGAGCTCGAGACCTATTTTCATGTCTTCTACTCCAGACATGTTGAGAATGACCATAATTGTTCTTTTATCCCACAGTTTGAGGTAGAGCTTAGGTGGAGATCTGCCACCAGTTACCATGCTTTAGTGCTTGTGCTTGGCAACTCGCTTAAGTAACTAGAATTTCAAGAACCTGTTTTTAATGTTCTCAACATTATGTGGCTATGAATCTTATTCAGTACTGATTTTGGCCGTTATCTCCTTCAACAAGCATGTTTTTTGGGGTTTTGGTGGCATCTTCAGCATGAGATGGCACATTAGATGGTCATGGTGTCTTATCACCTCTTTGGCCATGACCTCCCGCTCAGGATCCGTAAACTTGTTCTTCTTTTCCCTGTCTGGGTCCATGCTGGAAATGTTTGACAGGTTTCGACTTGTGATGACTGAGTGGTATACAAGGATGGCAGTGGATTCTGTTTGTCTTGTTTCAAGATGCTTTGTCCACACAAAATGAATGTTTGCACACTCCCACAGAGGAAGGAGTTGTTGGTGTGCTTTTGGGGTGTCATAAGATCAATTTGAGTGTTGCTTTGGTTGTTTCTGTTCTCTAGGGATTAATTTAGACACCCCAGGAACTTCCAATGCCTGAAAATGGCCACTTCCCGATGTTCTGTGGTTGTGCTACTCATCCTGTGAGGTATTTAGCATGTGCGCTAATTAACACATTCTGAATTTACCACATGCACTAAATAGAACATATTTGGTATTTAACACATGTGCTAAATAATACCATGGTGCACAGTAAAAACTCATAATCAGTGTTATTTAACACGTGTTATTTACCGAACCCCACGGTATCAATATTTACCCTATGTGCAAATTTGGTGGTATTTACCACCAAACTCATAATCGAGGCCATAGTCAGCAACATACTGGTCACCTGCTGAAGAATCTGCACTCGTTTCAGTCATTCCTTTAAAACCCCGAAGCAGTTGAGGATCATTCAACGTGCTAACAGATTACCAATTAAATCCCTCATTCAATGAGGTGCCAACAGGTTGGAACTTGACCTACTAAATGCTGCAATGCCTGCTTAAGTAGTACAGACCGATCACTGACTATGTCCTTCAAAGAGGAGGGGATGCAACTGGGAAAAGCATGACAATGGAGGTGGACAAATGGGGGCCTGTCAAGTGCCTGACACAAATGCTACTTCCTTTTGAGGTTTTCAAATGGGAAGTCAGTAAGGAGGACAGTACAATGAGCCAAGCAATATCATTGTTGCAATTACTGCAGGACCAGTTGAAAAAGGTGGCAGAAAGGGGTCATGAACGAAGAAGCAAATGAGTTGGTTCAGAGCTTAATGGCTGTTAATCCAAGGCTGCAAAGAGAGTTTGTGTCCTCCAAAGAGTACATTTGTGCCACAATACTTGATCTACGCAAAAGAAACAATTGATAGACAGAATGCTGGACAATGCAAACATTCACCCCCAGTCACAAGGATCTGGGTTTAATCCATCATTCTTTTGCTCACCACACCACCCCAATTTAGACCCAGCCATACGCAAATCAGTCTTGACCCTGTTCCTTATGGGAACAGTCCAGCCCGAACTGCCAAGCCAGGTCCTCCCTGGACCGGAAACAAGCATCCTGGGACCGGTTTCAGGGCATCACCCATCATCAGCCAGGCTAGCTTGAATCCAGTGGTGTAGTTAGCACGGGACCCACGTCTGGGCATACCCTTCCCACTTAGGGCAACATATGCAAAAGAAACAACTGATGGACGGAATGCTGGACAATGCAAACATTCACCCCCAGTCACAAGGATCTGGGTTTAATCCATCATTCTTTTGCTCACCACACTACCCCAGTTTAGACCCAGCCATATGCAAATCAGTCTTGACCCTGTTCCTTATGGGAACAGTCCAGCCCGAACTGCCAAGCCAGGTCCTCCCTGGACTGGAAACAAGCATCCTGGGACTGGACTGGCCTGGCAGTTCTGGTTAGACTGTTCTCATTGGGCACAGAGTCAAGACTGATTTGCACATGGCTGGGTTCAAACTGGAATGGCATGGTGAGCAAAAAAACGATGGATTTAGGCCCAGATCTCTGTACTGGGGTGAATGAATGACATTGTTCTGCATTCTGTCCATCAATTGTTCTTTTTGCGTTTGTCACCCCGAGTTGGACGGGTATGCCCAGACGTGGGTCCCGTGCTCTCCATGCCACTGGAGTCAAGCTATCCTGGCTGATGAGGAGTGAAACCCGGAAACCGGTCCTCGGATGTTTGTTTCCAGTCCAGGGAGGACCTGGCCTGGCAGTTTGGGCTGGACTGTTCCCATTGGGCACAGGGTCAAGACTGATTTGCACATGGCTTGGTTCAAACTGGAATGGTATGGTGAGCAAAAAAATTATGGATTTAGGCCCAGGTCTCTGTACTGGGGTGAATGTATGACATTGTTCAGCATTCTGTCCATCAATTGTTCTTTTTGGGACAGTACTTGATCTACAGCACAAACAATACTGGCCACTTTAACTCATTCTTCAGAAGGGGTGTTTCACTTTACAAAACTTGGATTGTCGATAAAGCGAGAGACCTGGAAGAAGAACGGCTGAAAGTTAGAGACTCTGGCAGAAGTTCTGGCATGCAGCCTTCAACCTCCAGAGAGGGCAGCGATGTTGTCTCACAGACAGCACCATCATCCCTAGCAACACCAGCAACAATAGAAACTGACCCAACCTCTGCAATGGCTTGGTTTCAAGAGGCAGGGCTTAAGTCAAGTGCAGAGGTGAAGGCAACAGAGGTCGAGCTAGTGGCAGCAACAACGACCATTCATAGGATGGTCCAAGACTGTCTGGATGACCCAAAAGAGGTCTACCTAGATAAAAACCCATTGGTCTATTGGTATGGAAAGATGCAACAATGGCCAGAGCTCAGCAGGCAGGCAATAAAGTATCTGGCTTGTCTGGTAGCCTGTGTGTATACTGGGCATGTGTTCAGTTGTCAAAGTCAGAAGGACCAGTATCTTGCCTCAAAACGTAGGGAGATTGACCATTAATAAATAAACAAACACTTCATACCACAATATTACACTATTCCTGAAACAGCATAGGACGAGGATGAGGGCAATTGGTAAGACTCGAGTGTGTTCGCTGATGAACTTCTGGTTGAACCCCCTGAGTTTGAGGACGATCTCTACTTCCCTGACTAAGTAGCCCACAAAAGAATTTGCATATATATTGTTGAACTGCTTTTAAAAATATATAGAAGAACATTTGTATATTTGGTGTCTGGCTTACACTGCCCCATTTAGTCACATGTATGGAGTAGACCAGTGTGCACCCAAGAAGCCTCTATATGTTTAAAGGACATGAAGACAAGGCCTCCCATTCCTAGCCTTTTTTTTATTCTCTAGCTGGTCTGCCAGTAAAGGTCACTATTAGTTATACAAGATTGCCCTTATATATCGCTTACATTGGAAAAGAGATAATAAACAAATATGAACCACACTTGGAACAGGTAACTATTGCACCAATGAGTGATATATTGAGTGATTGATGATTCATGTGGTGGCTGCGAGGGTGTTGTAACTTGATTTGTAATGTTTATGGCCCTGGGGATGATTTTGCCAGAATGCTTTCCATGCTTTCACGTTTCTCTACAATTGCTTCCATGGTCGTTTTGTGTACTTCTTTTTTTCATGTTCTTCTGAGACCAGTTCGTTTAGTTACCAAAACTACACATAAAGCTAAAATTATTTTGCTTTTCTTGTTCATGAACACTACAAGTCTATCTCATTTGGGTCGGACTCAGGATGCGAGTCGGGATGAGACCACCACAACAGCCAAAAGAATGAAGTTAGGAGCAATACCTATCTACTTCAATGGGAAACAACATGGCTCAAAGACTAAGATGCCTACTCCTGTGGACTGGAGAAAGGTGGGTAGATTTGGAAAATGCAGAGCAGTGGCTTCATTGTCTAACTCTAATTAAGTGGCTTTGTGACGTATTGACATTTGTTGGATTGATCAACCAGGTACATGCAGCTACATTTCTGGGATTGGTGGACAAATTGTTCTCAATTCTCAGTTAATCGCACATGACTGCACCAGCCTATGCTGTTATGTTATATTGTTATGTTATGATATGTTAAGGGGATTTGTAAAGCAAGACTAATCACCCAAGGGGTATCCCGGCTCTGGAGCAGGTGTGAAGGTCGTCTGCAGGGTCTTAGTTGAAAAGCCACGTCTTCAGCTTCTTGCGGAATTCCAGAAGCGTGGAGGAGGCCTTTAGGTGTAAAGGGAGGCTGTTCCATGTTGTGGGTGCTAGGTATGAGAAGGCTAGCCCTCCTGTACTGCTTCTGCAGATGCAGGGTATGTGTGTGCAAGAGGGAGGGAGGCAGAGCGTAGGTGTCTGGTGAGCTGGTGGAAGTGGAGGCAGGAGTTGAGGTATGTTGGTCCAGTGTTGTGCAGTGCCTTGTATGCATGTGTGAGGAGTTTGAATTGGAAGTGTTTTGTATCAGCAGAGAGTGGAGATCACGGAGATGAGGCATGATGCGGGTGGCCCAGGAGAGATCCAGGAGGAGTCTGGCAATGGCGTTCCTGATGGTCTGAAGACATTGGAGGAGGTGGTTGGGGATTCCAGCATAGAGTGCATTGCTGTAGGCAATTTTGCTGGTGATTCGGGCTTGAGTGACAGTACATCTGGTGCTCTTGGAAATCTATCTGAAGATTTTTTTAAGGATGCGTAGCATGTGGAAGCAGGAGGAGCTAACTGCGTTCACCTGTGCAGCCATGTTGAGTTTATCATCTCATATGATCCCCAGGTTGCGTACGTGGTTGGTGGGTGATGGAGTAGGACCGAGCTCTGATGGCCACCTGGTGGAGTCCCAGGGGGAGATTTGTTCCCAAAGATCAGCACTTCTGTCTTATCCATATTGTATTTCAGGCAGTTGGTTCTCACCCACTCTGCTACATGGATCACTCATTCGGTGAAGTTAGATCTGGTTGTGGGGGATTTGTCTGACATAGAGAGGATGAGTTGGGTGTCATGGGTGTAGGAGATTATGGAAATGCTGTGGAATCTGATAACACCCACAAGTGTCGTAAATATTGAACAGGGTGGGGCTTGGGTAGGCCTGGGCAGGATTATAATTCCGCTCACGGAATTGGCGGAATTTGGGTGACAACGCGTTATGCTTGTAATGCGGAGTTCCTGCCAAATTCTGCCAATTGGTGCGTGGTGGAATTATTCTGCCGTTCGTGCCTTGCACAAACAACGTGAGGCTCCACAACGCGCGCTTGCAGGCGTGAGCAAGATTTGCTGGCCCTTGGCACGATTTCCAGTTGCCATGGAGCCTTCCAGCACCATTTTATAGCACCATTGGACGTGGGCGGTCATGGTCAGAGAGGGCTGCCATTGGAGTAGATTTGCTGCCGCTCAAGTAGATTTTCTACTCCAGCAGCAGCAAAATCTACTTGAATGGCGGCATGCTCTTGCACAGCGCATGGTGCCACTCACGCTGATTTTCAGCACTGCTCGCCATACCAGTGCTTAATTGTAGCGCAAGCAGTTTATTTTCCACCTGTTGGCAGAATTATGCTGAATCTCGTGGAGTTTTTTGTAACTTCATGAGTTCTGCCAACTTCTAGCTGAGGGATGATCCTTGAGTGACTTTGCAGATCAAGTACTTGGGCTCCAATGTGCAGGGAGGGATTGTGACTCACTGTGTTCTCCTTGTGAGGAGGGAGTCTATCTATTTGAGGGCTGGGCCTTGGATGCCTGTATCGTGTAATCTTCTGATCTCTGCCCTCTTGATCCTTATCCACCATGAAGCTTACCTTGACTCCACAATATTGACATTTACTTTTGCATTCCACAGGCCTGCTCTTCTTCTGCACTAAAGCTCCATAATACTCCTGCTTGGACCAGTTCAGCCTTGCACCAAAGATGGACATTCTGAGAAGAAGAATGTAATTGCACTGTCCATTTTAGCATTACCATTTTACCATTTTAGTATTATTTTTTTTCTTCTTAACAATAACATTTTTTAGAACTGTGTGGGTCCTCCGTGTTATTTATTTTTCAACCATAAGTAACATAACAATTTGATAACTTGGTACTCTGGGGCTGAAGGACGATTTGCATTTGGTAACTGAATTGTTTTATTCTTTCCAAAACGTGATGATGACATGCTCATCAACTTTATGAATGTTGTGTTTGTTTTTGTCTTGCCTTTTCCCAACTCCTCCTTTCCCATCCATTCATGAAACCCCTAACCCTCTTCCCCCAGGTTGTGTGAGCTATCGAGTTGTGACTTTATAATTTACAACATAAAGGGATCATACACTTGGCAGGGGGGAAAAGTTTAAAGTGATGCCAACTTTTACAGGATCTTCTTAACTAAACAATAGTCAATGCCAGCCCTACTACCCACCCAGGCATGAAATGGACATCTTCATAGTGCAGAGTCATAGAACAATGTCGGCCCAAGGATAGGTAGTACTAGTGTACACTATGGCATGATTCATGAAGGTAAAGTTACACTTTTGGTGTAAGCTTGCTCACACAGTGTAACTGTACTACCAGTAACTTTACCAGTAGAAACTAACTTTACTAGTAGTAACTAACTAGTAGTAACTCCTTTTAAAATAATAGGAGTTACTTACTACTCACAAATCTACTATTCGTAAAGTTACTGATGGGAAAGTTACTAGTCGTAAATTTAAACACCAAAAGTGTAAACTTACCATTGTGAATCAGACGTTGTGTTGCTTACAAAATCTATGCAACATGGAGTAACTTTATCCTGAATTCTGACTACAGGTTTCTGTAAGTTTAGTTTTAATTTTTTTAATAAATTAAATATGAGCTCCGCAGATTGCTTGCTAAGTCGTTGTTTGTTTGACTTTTTTTGTCATGACGGTCTCAGTTTTGGATTAGCTGCTAACTCTGTGTTGTCTTTCAGTCTAGTTTCCTGTGATGATTAATCCTCCTGAATAATCCTACAGTTGGAGTTCACCACACAGGCATCATTCGGAATACGTGGGATCTCGTTTTGTGATGTCTTCCCTGTTAAGGGTAGCCCACTACCACCAACATTAAGAAGGCCCTGCAGTAAGGTTTGTAAAGATTGAGAGAGGTAGCAGACATTGCTTAATTTGTTCTGGTAAGAACTAGTTAAGAACCCAGTACTGAAGTTGTTGTCTGGAAGGAGAGATTGGGATTTTTGTGTATGTTGTTGGCACCTGGCAGACCCCATTAGTGGCTAATAGTTATAGAGGGAAGGACAAGGGCAGTAATTAACTAGTATGCAGGTATCACTGATAGGTGGCTTAGTGCAGAGCCTCATCAAGCAATTAAGTCAAACATATATAGTCAGTTTTCCATTCCCACTCTGGTAGCGGAGTATACTGGACTGCAAGAAGAGGTAAGTATAACCTACTGAAGAATAAATACATGACAATAGACTTCAGGTGGGGGAAAGTCTAGGGGAAAAAGTGAATGTACAGTATAATGTGTGACAATTTCAAAGGACAGCTTTTAGTCTCGCTCTCGTCACTGAGCCATAATGCTATGCTTACTAGGAATGCAAAAACAGATACTAAAGATAAAGGCCCCTTTATTTTCATGACATGGCAAACACACCCTCTCCCCCCACAACAGGCCCATCCCCTCCCTGCAACCCCCCGAAAATGTATTTCCCCTTCCCAGTCTCTCTACCCACAACAGGCCGATACCCTTCCACAAGCAAAACTCCCCAAATTCCTCTTTCCTAAACTCACTTACCAGCCTCTCCACCCAGAACAGGCCCACTCCACTCCCCAAGCAAAACCCCCAAAATTTCCCTTTCCCAAATGGACCTTCCCACCCTCAACAGACCCACCCCCCTGCCCAAGCAAAAACCCCAAAATTCCCCTTTCTCCAACTCCCCATCCTACTCTTTCCACCCACAACAGGCCCTCCCAACAAACTAGTGCTAATTAAAGAGGTCTTTGCGGGCATCCAGGTTTCAGACATCCCATGCCAGGTTCTGCTGACCATGCCTGATGAGCGCCAGCTCTTGGAGGATGCGGTGGAGGAGGCGGTCGGTTGATGATAATGAGGATGGGCAGCTCCTGATGTTCTAGCCCCGGGTGGTGTTGTGGACCCCAGTTGCAGGCGGTGGCATTGCCGGGTTGTAGGCAGGCCTGGTTGGTGGTCTAAAGAAGTAGAGACCCTTGCCTGCTCTAATGCCACCAGTCAGAGGTATTCGCTTGCCACGACCTGCAACTTTTGGCACCGCAGCCAGGCGGCTATCTCCCCACTGGCATGGTTGGCTGGCTCCAGCAGCAGGAGTACCTATACGATCAAAAAAGGGGGGAAAAGCATGAATTGTTATGCTCAGCGCAAACACTTGTTTATACTGTCTATAATGGTGCAGTAGCAGAACATTGCTGATCCTCTAGGGCCATTTGAATTTTGTATTTGATTAGTCATAGGGCCAGGTTTTTCCTGCACATGCATCTCATAATGCAATAGCACTGACTGTAAAGAATTAAGCCAGACCACCAACACAATCAAAAAGTGATTTTAGTTTAAAGGATTTCATAGGGTGAAACTGAAGAGACACTTTGGACCATATGTACAAAAGTTAGGATTTGCATTTTCCAAACAGCGAATCCGCAGAAATCGCTACTAGGGAATTGCAAAACGAGATGTATGTAACTGCCTGCTCCACTAATAGTGATTCCTATGGACTCGGAATCGCAAATAGGAAATCGCAATTTCGGAAATCACCTGGCCTGGCAGTTCAGGCCGGACTTTTCCCAGGAAGCACAAGACTGATTTGCATATGGCTGAGTCCAAACTGGAATGTTGTGATGAGCAAAAAATCATACTGCTATCAATAATAGTGAATAAAAGGTGGGATTGAGAGAAGTGGTGATTAGATGGGGTGGACTGGATGGGACTAGAAAAGCAGGACTCAGAAGAGGAAACTAGCAGGAGCAGACTAGAAAATACAAACTCATCATGTTCTTGCGCACCACATGGTGCTGTTCGTGCTGATTTTTCTACTCTGCACCACCCTACTCTATGCAACTTCACTCTATGCCACTGCACTCTAGGCCATTGACTCAACTCTAGGCCACTGCTTTCAACTCTATGCCCCTCCACTCTACACCACTGCAGACTACATCACTGAATTCTATGCCACTGTACTCTGCACCACTCTTCTCTACGCCACCACACTCTACACCACTGCATTTCATGCCACCACACTCTACACTGCACCACTCTATGCCACTAAACTCTATGCCACTGCACTCTCTGCCACGCCACTGCACTCCACTCTATACCATTCTATGCTATGCCACTGCACTCTATGCCACTCTACTCTACTCTGCACCACTCTACTCCACAGCACTCTACCTCAGTGCACTATACAACACTTTAAACCACTGCACTCTACACCACTGCATTCTATGCCATTCCACGCTACTCTGCACCATTCTCCTCTACGCCACTGCACACTATGCACCTGCACTCTACGCCAGTCTGCTCTATGCCACTCCACTATGCGCCACTCCACGTCACTCTATGCCACTCCACACCACTCTACTCTACTCTATGCCACTCCACTCCACAGTACCACTGCGCTCTACTCTGCACCACTCTACTCTACTTTAATCTGCTGTACTTTGATCCACTGTACTCTACTCTGCACCACTCTACTGTAAGTAACTGCACTCTACACCACTGCACTCTATGCTACTGCACTGCACTCAACGCCACTCTACTCTGCTCTGCCCCAGTGCACTCTATGCCACTATACTCTGCATCACTCTATGCTACTGCACTCTATGCCACTGCACTCTATACCACTGTGTGGTATGCCACTGCACTTTACACCACTCTACTCTACACCACTCTACTCCACTGCACTCTATCCCAGTGCACTATACGCCATTCTACTCAGCACCACTCCACACCACTGCACTCTACACCACTGCAGTCTATGCCACTCTACCTTACACTCTGCTCCATGCCACTGCACTATACGCCACTGCACTCTACTCTACACCACTCTTTCTATGCCACTCTACTCTGACACTCCACTTTATGACACTTAACTCTATGACACTCCACACCACTCTACCCCACTCCACACAATGCCACTTCACTCTATGACACTCTACTCTACTCTACTCCACCCCACTTCACTCTGCACCACTCTACGCTTCTCAACTCAACTCCACTCTACTCCACACCACTCTACTCTACTCCGCTCCACACCACTCTACGCCACTCTACTCCACTCTATGATATTCTATTCTACTACACTCTACACACAGCTCTATGACATGCTACTCCACGTCACACCACTCTACGCCACTTCAGTCTACCCCACTTCACTCAACTGTACTCAATGCCAGTCCACTCTATGCCACTGAACTCTACCCAACTGTACTCTATGCCAGTCCATTCCATTCCACTCTACTCTATGCCACTACACTCTACGCCACTACACTCTACGCCACTCCATGCCACTCAACACCTCTCTATTCTACGTCACTCCACTCTACCCCACTCCACTCTACTCTATGCCACTCTACGTCACTCCATGCAACTCCACACCACTCCACACCACACTACTCCACTCCAATCCACTCTACTCCACTCCATGCTTCTGTACAATAAGGCTAAAAGACATTGGCAAAGCCAATAGCTCCCGTGTAGGCGAAACCTATTGGCTTTGCCAGTGCTTGTTTGCGACAGCAGCTAAACATTGGCACTCACTCAAGTAACATCAGTGAAATGCAAACACAGTATGGACTCAATGATAGAAAGATTTCCACATAGAAATAAAATACAAATGTGCAAACAAGTCCTTGTCTTAATCTAAGTCTTGACTCACATAATGCAGCTTTGTTGAATGTTATGTGGACTTGTTTGCACATTTATATTTTATTACACACTTCACAGTTACAGAATCATGCTGGGGCTTGACATCTGGATTATGAGCACCAGGCCACGGGTCCATAACCTTCATAAAACTATACTGATTGCTAATGAAACATTGCATTGAAATCAAGACTATTAGTGTGCTTGGATAATAGTCCCACATCACAGTGGGCATGGGCGTGGACGTGGAAGCTCCCCACTACAGTGGAACTGATGTATTTGTAAGTTTCAAGTTGAAACATGAACGTGGGCATTTATTGTTTGGTTAACACCCACAAACGTGTCACTATGTGGGCATTAGTAGTTTTTGCAGGTAGTTTCCCACCAAAGTAGCACATAAATATTTGCTCCTGTCAAAAGCAATTGTACTTCCAAAGTAGGAACTGAGAGGAAGCACCTGTATTTAATGGAGGTGAGAAATATAAAATTACATGTGCAGGTACACATTTACATCACATTTGCAGTTCACAAAGATTTTTCTGCAACCTACTCTTAGAGTACCTCTGGATTACCAATGAGACAAGCCAATAGTACTCCTGTTTTACTCCTGGAACTTAGGAGTAAGTTATGACCTATACAAGAGAAAGTCACGCCTACTCACAGCAACATTTTTGTGAATCAGGCCCATTCAAATGTGCAGAAGTAAATCTTATGCAATGACGCACTCCGTGAAATCTACGAATGCTGTACATTCCCTGAACTACGTCTCAGACCCTTTGTAGATCCTTAAATTGCTGGATATCTGCTGTATGGAATGCAAGCTACAAATATAGACACTACTGTTTTTTAAATGCGCATGTATAATTGTTGCTGTATTAACAATATGGCAGTTAAATTGGTAAAACTAAAATGTATCTTTCTGCTCAAAGAAGATGTAGCTAATGTATTGACAAGGTCCTAATGTACCATGCCTCTCACAATATAGAATTTCAATATAGAATTTTGAAAATAGAGACACACAAGTCTATTTTCAAGTAGGCCATACTATTCTACAGTGAAATGTAACATGGAAGCTGTTACAGGAGCTTCCCAAATATCATCTTGTCTGTGCCGCTCTACTCCATCAACTCAACTACTGACCTAAACAAGCAATGCATCATCGTGTCTATTACTGCGAATGTACTGGTGATGCTATCTTATAAAGTGCATTCACTGACTGGTAGGGAAACCAATACTCTTCCATGAATTGATTAGTAGGTCTGGACTTGAGACATCTTTAGCTCATATAATTCAAATAAAATTCATAAAAAATACATACATGTGTAGATATGTAGAGAGGCTTGAATTCATCCTTCAGTCTCTTTGAATGCTATTCACATTTTGCCTCCACCCACCACAGCTTACAGCATGAGTCAAGGATTTAGCAAACTTCAATTACTGGTACTCTTAGACTGTGAGTGACAGCATTTTGCCTGCTCACATGTGCACATCAGCATAACAGAAGTGCACTTGAGTGCCAGGGATGGTGATCCAATGCTTCACTTTGCTAAAGCTTTTTTCTTTCCTCTTTTTCTTATTTGTTATTTATTTTAGTCATACTTTTGTGTTTAAACTATATCTTTGGGTTACAGTAATTCAAAGCCAATAGTACAAGTTATTCGTACCAATAAAAATCATGTTTCCTTGTGATGTGAATTAAAACTAAATTGGGTTTTCAATACTTGGTCTATTCATACCTGCCTGCTAGGAAGCACACATACTGCTCTATTAAACTTATATATGATGGGTTTTGAGCATATGGTAGACATGTTTAGGTGATGGTATCTTTTCTTATTTTTCTTTTTGATCTTTGTGGCATATACTTGCAATATAATGTTTGCAAAAAACATTTATAACCCCAGTTTGCCAAGGCCAGACCTATTGGCTATGTCAATGTCTGCTTAACATATTGTCAGATGCCATCTTATATGAGTTTACAATAACTGTGGGAAAGACAGATACCTACATTGCACATCACCTTAATATGCAAATAGAATTCATAATGTTGCTACATAGTTATATTATATACAAAGTCCTGTAATAAGTGTACAAAAAACATAACATATGTTGTCATGACTGTCTAGTTGTGACCTAACTACTCATCTGTAATAAGAAAATTACATTACTACTCTACTTTAATACGTTATAACAGTTTGCAATACCTACTCCCAACACCAGCAGACAGTGAAAAGGTCAGGCCACTGAACAGAATTACAACTGCCGTAAGACATAACTTTTCATATTTCTTCTGAACTACTTTTCACTGAAAACTCAGTCAGCTGATATTTATGGAACAATGTTTATTTATTGCACTGTTGGAGCCATCACAAGAAAGTTGAAGTTTAACTGAATGTTATCATATATGAAGAACTATAGCTGGTTTTAAAATGGAATTATATGAAAAAGCCTAAAATATTTTTGATACCAATTACAAACTTCTTATGGGGGGGTGGGACTTTATTGTCACAGTGAAGATTTTAATGTTGTGCTACATATCGGCGAGCATGGCATCTCTTTCACAACAAAGGATCAATAGACCAAATATTTAAAAAACGGGAAGGGTGATGGTGTGATCATGTATTATCAGGAATAAACTACCTCAAAGTGGAAGTTTAGGTATAGCAAGCCACTACAGTGGTGTGTAGTTCCTATAAACCTATATAGGATCTGCGCGTTCAGACAACATACACTGTAGGATTGGTGTAAGACTGATTCTAGATACCCCCACCGGGTATGTTGGCCTGTATACCAGCTAGCTCACAGTGCCACTAGAAACTCCTCTTACCAAGGAGAGACTAGTTCTTGGCAACTATCGAACATGACAACCCTGATCCCTCAGGACCGTGGAAACAGTGTACTACTTTTCGCTCAGTCACTCGTGCTCACTTAGTCTCAGAGAGATACACAGAATAAACGGTGGGGACATTTTTCAATAAGCATTTATTGAACAGTTGTTATTCTTATTTGCAGCTGGTCTATGAATCTCTGGGGTGGATTTTTTCAATCACACCCCCATTATATGCTCTTTATGCTGGCTTCCAATTTAAGGTAGACCCACTTTCAAACTTGTCTGCTTAGTTCAGAAACGTATACATTTCTGCCAATCTCAGTACTTGGCAAAAAAAATTGGAAGATCTTTAGAAGCTCTTCTTTGTAGTTCTGACTTGCAATTACTGAAAAATCCTTCTTTTAACAAGAAGTATACCTCTAATCAGTGCTTCTGTGGCTCGGCACCTATTGTTTGGAATTTCACCCACCCACCCAGCTATAGGCACTATCACCTCCTTACCGACCTTGAAAAACAAATAAAGTACTTCCTACTAGGGGTAGGTGGAACGCACAGAATATGACTCTGCGGAACTGCGCAGAGTTCCATAAAAACTCAGCTAGATTCCGCAGAATTCTGCTAACGAGCGGAAATAGGCCCGCCACTCTGCTCGCGCTGTGATTTAGTGCCAGTAGCACGTTCCACATTGGAAAATCAGCATGAACGGCACCACGTTGTGCACCAGAGGGCACAGCTACTCAAGTCGATTTTGCTGCTGCTTGAGTAGATTGTCTACTCAAGAGGCAGCCTTCTGATTGCGAATGGTCATGACCGCCCGCATTAGAAAAATCTTGCCGACTGGAGATCGTGCTAGGGGACGTCAAATCCCGCTCGCCAAAACACCATTCTGGAACTGCATGCATGAAAAAATTCCACCAGACGGCGATTGCCAAAATTTGGTCGGAACTCCGTGTCACAAGAGTAACGCGAAGTTGCCAAAATTCCGCCGATGGAATGGAATTTTCTGCCTACCCCTACTTCCCACTTAACAAATATTTCCTGAGTTCTACCTAGTTGAATGGACTCCAAATGATGGCTGGGTGGGAGGCTTTAGTCTACTTAACTGTTACGCCTGAATACTTTATACTGATGTATACTGCATTTTGAGTAGCATGATGAAAACTATTTCTCCGTACTGCATGGAGGAAAGGCATCTCTTGCCTTTCTTCTGTAGCTCAAGTGCTGTTCTATCCTTTTTAATGCATAGAATGACTAGATATGTTACAGATCTACATAGGGTGTTACTACATCTGACTTGACATGATAGTTACAACTGTGTAAATAAGATTAATTGTGATTTGTATTGTATTTGCTGTGATTTTATTATCACTATGTTTTGTAGCTTAGTTGTAGCTATCATTTTATGGTATCACATGTTCACCTATGACCTTAGTTTACCTGTACAGCATCCTATGTGAAGAGTTGGGACGATCTAAGGTCTTGTATGCAATATATGAAAACCTCCAGTACATAAATAATGTCAGACCTTTGTCAGCAGAAATATTATGTGACAGAAATATTATGTCCTAAATATCGTTTACAAAAAATCCCCTATTTTTTATTTTTATCTCCATTGGGTCAATATTTTTGTAAATTATATTTACGACATGATATTTCTTACAGACAGTATTTTGGTTACGATATCCTGGGACCATATATAAAACACTTTAGCACAGCTTTTTCAAACACACTACCATCAGAAACTTTTAATAGGAAGCTTTGGAAATGCAGTTGTCATCTGTGCTATGAACATATTATGAACAGTTAAGCTATGCTCAAGAAGACACTGTAAAAATGTTGCCAAGTGCAAGGCATGCCATAATAGATAGTGCAAAACTGGTGTTTGCATTGACTTTTGCATCAAATGACCAATGCAAAAATGACTTTTGAAGCAAATATCTAGTCCAACTATGCAATTGTCTGTTGGTGCAAATTCAATATTTGTGCTCTTTGATCAATGAAAATGGGACGATCTTGAGCCAAATGGAAACCCTACTACTCAGGTGCATTGAGAGAGCTGTGTGGTCTTGCAAAGTAAGAAACCTTTTCCACTTCCTGGTTATTGTCCGTCTGGGAATCCAGACAGATGTGTCCCTCGGTTCCATTGGTTCATGTGTACTGCCACAACCCCGTCCAGAGGGCTCGGGGCAAGCAGGAGTTACTGGACCTTTTACTCCTCATGTCCCGGGCCTGACCAGCTATGGGCTCTGAGCAACTGGGCCAAGTATCCCTTCAGCACTTGACTTTTAGTGGTAGAGCAGTCCAAGGCTTCTTGAGGAAGAGATGGGTCTAAGGCGGGCACAAGCTCACAACCCAAAATGCTACCAGCAGCCCTAGTAAATGATTGTCCAGTCAAATAGTCATCTCAGCAGCTGGACTGTGCCCATACGGCAGGAAGCTGTGGTCACATTGGCTGCCATATTTGGTGATCCTCAGATGAGGTAAGTCTCTCCTGGAATCCAGGTGCAGGTGTCTAATGCTCCTGGATGGGTAGCTGAAGTAGTTGCTCTCACTCTCCATGGGTCATGACCAGCAGTGTCTTCTCTGAAGTACGTGGATTCAGGACAACGGCCCTCTTCTTCCTTCATATCCCTTCCTCCTGACACACAGGTAGGTTTGCAGCAGCACACACAGGGCGACGCCCTTCACTCTTCTCCATGGCCCCCACCTGGCATACAGGGGTGACTAGTGGAATACAAATACGGTGACCACCCTCTACTGGTCATGATGCTGTATTGGATGACGGCCTTCCATCTCTCACAGTGCAATGCCAAGCGCAGTAACCCTTCTCTTAAACACGGCTCCCACCTGGCAAGGGGGTCATGGACTTTGACAGACTGGCCGGCAGCCTGATCGTTGCAGCAGTTCCGACGGGCCAAAATCTCACACTCCGCTTCTGGGAACGCAAAAGGATCCCCACTGGACCTCGTTCCCTCCAAGCGTTCTCCATCACTTCACATGGCCCACTGGTCTTGGGTCAGGCAGAAGCTGGTGCTACAGTCTCCAGATGAGCATTCTTGATCCTCCTGGATGATGTCCCCTCGCCCAGCACGGGAGTCTGGCAGACACTTCAGGCCCGATTTACATATTGGAGGGACTGCAACGGAGTGGGCTTTTTTGGCGGTCTTCCTGCCCGCCGCTCTGGTGGTCCGCCTGACTAATTTAGATGCTGGCTGGCAATGGGAGAGAAGACCACAGCGGTTCCGGCGACTCCGCCAGGACTTCGCTCTCCACCCCTACGGCGGGATGAGCTGCAACAGGCAGCGGTGGGACTCCAGCCACGTTCCTGCCCTCCAGATTTGGATGTGGGCTGTTTCAAAGGGAATTCCGTCAGGAATCCCTCCTACTTCGGGTCAGCAGAATGGAATGAAAAGAGGTGAAAACTCACCATTTTTCGGGGTCAGCTGCGATTTCGTCCTCTACTCCTTCGCCCAGGTCCCTTCTTACCTGCTGCACCTTGACCGCGACAGACCGACACCCAGTTTTGAAGGACCCGAAGGTAGGTGTTCGTGGTGTGTGAGGGTATACATTTCATGGTGTGTATAGGTTGGTGGGGTGCAATGCAGAATGTACAAAATATGCTCACTACACATAACCTACATACAAAACATATATGTGTTTTGCGTGAATGTTTTTTTTTTACTCACCTGTCTCCCCACCACCACGGTCGCCCCCGTCAGTACTCTGCTGACAGGACACTGCCAGCCCAACGGGAACATCCAAATCTGCTAGGCAGGACCCCGCAGTTGAGATGGCGATGGCGGGCAGTTCGCCAGTATGTCAGCTCAGTGGAGTACTCAGTCTCGCTGTCACAGCGGGACAACGGGAAGACCACCAAGATCTAAATCAGGCCCTTAGTTGCCAATCCTGTTCACAACAGGTAGAACTCATGCTGAACATCACCATGCCTGTGTACAGCTTCAGTTTATGTCAAAAAAGAAGAAAGAGGGGGGACCAGGAGCTGATTAAGGGTCCAGTGCCCGTGCTCCAGGAGTTAAGTGTACAGTCACAAACAAGGGGACACTGTTCCTAGGGAGGTGCGCAGAGTGTCGCACGCTCCCTTGAAAGAAGGGGAAGAGAGAAGAGTGAGAAGCCTAGGTCTGGGACTCACTAGTGACAGGGAAGAACAAGTCTTGTTCCTTGTTGCCCTCACACACCTCGAAGGATGTCATGCTTCATCATCGGGCAGTTGCTCCTCATCGGGCCGGCGCTGCAATGCCCTACGGGTCCCCCGAAGGGTTACTTTAGCGGAGATCTTCTGCGAACTGCCGTATGGTGCATGCGGGTGTGCAGGGGGAGTCCTAAGTAAGTAGTGACAAAGTGCGTGCAGTGATCTAAAATTGACTAAGGGTTACCAGAAAAGTATGATTTAATATGGCGGCTTCTCACTCTTCTCTCTTCCCCTTCTTTCAAGGGAGCGTGCGACACTCTGCACACCTCCCTAGGAACAGTGTCCCCTTGTTTGTGACTGTACAGCTTCAGTTTGACAATTTGAGACTCTCAAGCTCTCATGTTTATAATCCATTTCCAGACACACTTGTGGTTTAGTGTCTCTGTCTCTGAAGCTCGTGTTCTTCGTGTTACCCACTTTGAAGTGTCCACTCCTTTGTTGTGCTTTTCCTCCAGAGAGCAGTCTATCACAGTAGGACAGTCTCCAATCTTGATAGCCCCAAACACAGGCCAAGGGAGTGACTAGAGGTTTGCACCTGAATGTCAGCCTCAGTGATATATGCATCAAAACCTTAACAAAGGGCCCCAGCCCTCCCCTTTATGATTCTCTTATCACCCTGTTTCATTCCTCAGATCTAACCAGGCCTCTTTAATGCTGAAAGGAGATCACTGGCCAAAGCCCTCGTGTAGGAGAGTAGGATCTGCTTCACATGGGTACCCCCACTTTTTGCTGATGCTTCACTGTTTTTCGACATTAGTCTGGCTGGGGCCCTGCTAATCAGAACCCCAGCCTAGCTGCTTCCTCTCTAAAATGGTTTCCATGTGCCTTAGGCACATCACTGATTGGAATCTGGAGTGCCCTTATAAGTCCCTAGTATATGGTATACTATGTACCAAGGGCATAGGTACCTCAGAGGCCTGCCAGGGGCTGCAGCATGTATTATGCCACCCCTGGAAGGCCATCCAAACTGACACCACAGGTCTGCTACTGCAGCCTGGGTAAGGTGGTGCATGCACCTCTTACTGTGATATAGGTTACCTATATCACTAAATACATACACACATATAAACCTATAAGTCACTCCTAAGGCAGGCCTTATCAATCCTAAAGGCAGAGTGCATGGTTCCTATGTGAGAGGGTGCCACTGCATGAGCAGGGCCCCTCTGCAGCGTTCGGAGACCCTTCTCTGATGCTGTTTGTAGTGCAGCCTGACCATATACTCTTAAGCGCATTATAACCTCGCGTTAAATGCTAACTTTGGAATGGCTGCACCTAAACATGTCGTGTTTGGTGTCAAACATCTTGGAATACTACCCCCCGCCAATTCTGGCGGCGGGGGTAGCATTCCACCCTTCTAGAGGGAAAGACATGTTAACTCTGGCTAGCCCGGTAACTTCTTTCCAAAGCCCTGGCATCACAAAATGGATGCTGCTGCCACAGACACGAGTCTGGCCTCCTGCTGCTGGACGAAACTCCGGCAGGGGAGGCCTGGACAATAGGTTTCCTGTCCCAGGGAGGTGTGACCACCTCCCCAGACAGGATAATGTGTATTGGGGCTGGGCGGGAGCACTTTCGGGTGCTTTGAAGTCCTGCACTGGGGGCACATTTGGTGTCCCTGTGCATACCCCAGTTCAAACCGGATCAGGGGCTTGCAGCCCCTGCTTTGGCGCGAACTGGACAAAGGGAAAGGGGTGTAGCCACCCCTCTGCCCTGACCCACCCATAGGTGGGGCCACAGAGTAGTCCAACCCCTATCCTTAGTATAAGTATAGGAACCCAGTCCTTAGGACTTTAGATTATCCCTGGACGAAACTCTGAAACTGAATCCTGGACCTTCGACGCTCTACTCACGATTAGAGGACAGAAGAATCTCCCTTGGGGTCAAGGAGTGACTCCCTGCTTGGCAGGCACCAAAGAAGCATCTGTCCGGTTCGCATTTCTGAAGCTCCCGTCGGACGCCGAAGTCATCGCATCACCAGAGGTAGATTCTCAGACTTCCCCGAGGCTACCCTGAGTCCCCAGCAAAGCTGAGGCCCGTGGCTATCGTGGGTGACTTGAGACCGTGACCCCTGGACACCGAGCACATTTGCAAGTGCATCCTCTTCTGGGTCTCCCAAGAAGTCGTGCTTTGGGCTCCGAGTAGCCCTAGCCTCCAGCACCAACTGCACCGAAGATCACTGGCCCCCACTCCATGAGTGTCCTGTGAGCCAGATCCACGTGCGGCGCCACGAGGCTCCTTTGCGGTCGCTAGTCCGTTGGCTAGTAGCCCTTAACGAAGGCCAATCTTTTTCTACCTTGGCATCCTGATTGCTCCAGGCCTGCCCTCACTTACCCTCGCTGGGTGAGTTCCCCAGACCTTGCTGGTCTGCACCATCGACGATCTTCCTCTGCATCGAGACTTGCCGTTGCCAAGGCTTGTTGGGTCCAATCCGGTCGCCGACACCTCAGCACTCGACAGACATCGTGTACCAGCCAGAATCCTGCTCCTGGTTGCCGACAACACCTCCTGGACCTCGTGGCTGAAGAGACAAGACGACCGTCAATGCACCTGAAGCACTCGACATCGGTGGGCATCTGTCCATCGCCTTCCTGGTCACTGGCTAGTGACCCAGACTCTGTCCCCTCTGCTTTCAGGTTCTTCAGAACTCCGATCCACTCTTGGATCCACCCGGACACTTTTCACTTGGTCGCCAGCAGCACTTTGCAGCAGATCGCCATTCAAATCGACGACGAAACCCGACCCCGAAAGGCACCTATGCACCCGGCTTCCCTGGGTGAGGTAACACGAGTACTCCGGTGCTCCCGTGGGTAGAGACTCTTCAAAGTCCTAGATCTCAAAGGGTTTGGTCCAAGTCCTCTTTTAAGTGTCCCTTTTCTCTAATTTCCCGATCACGACTTTCTCCATAGAAGTCAACGGCGTATCGCGGTTGTGTATTTACACTGCACGCGTCTCCCGTGGGTCCCCTGTGTCACTACCTTGGGTGGTTCCTTGTGGTCCAAGCACTTCTAGAGGCTCTAGGCCTAGTGTCTAGTTCAGTCGTGGTTCTTATACCACTTTATTGGTATATGGTTTGGTACGCCCCTAGGGCCCAAACGTGTATTTGTGCTATTACTGTGTTTAAATAACTTCTAACTTATGTATTTTCGAACTCTAGCCTCATAAAGAGACTAGAGGGGTGTGTTTAGCAATAAATACATATATTTTGAATATATACCTGGTGTGGTGCTCTTTCATTTGATCACTCAAGAGATTATAGACTGGTAAAACAAGCTGCTTTACATTCCTTCAAGACTTAGCCTGAAGGCTGCTCTCCATAGCTACCACTAGGATAGCTTTCAATAAGGTTGTCTTTAACCTATCTCCAATAAGGGGTTGTTTGGACTGGTGCAAGGTGCCCACTATAATTAGTGGACAGCATATACCAGGCCAACTTCTCACATTGGTGTGCAGCGTGTGGGATTCCAGCTTGCTATTGTTTTACCAGATAATCTCAATTGAATTGATCAACTGAAAACCACTAAAGGTACCTAAGGTACATATAATTTAAGCTTAGAATACAGTAAGTTCTACTGAACTTAGAGTTGTGTGTTAAGGGATAGCACAACCCTTTCTACAACTCAAGAGAGTTTAGTAGGCCACACTAGAGTAGGTAGTGCATACACCACACCACACTAGTAATGTCTTTAAGGGTAGGATCTAAAGAATCCTTGCAGGAAGCCATTGAGCTTCCACCCTCCAAGTATGATACACTCCCATTCTTGGAATTGAGAGCTTTATGCAACTTGAGAAAAATAAGGACAGGCCAAAGTCCCACCACCCAACACCTCAAGGAGTTGTTGGTGGCTTATGACCTTAGTAAGCCCTTGGGGACTGAAGGGGTAGGAGCTGAGGGTGGGGCAGAAGATGAGGATGGGACCAGGGGTACCAGTACCCCCAGCCCCCCTCTGAAACTGGCCAGGAGGGCGACAATGGCCCTGACCTGGATAATCCAACCCCTCCTGAGGAAGATGAAGAGGATGATCAGAATGAGGCCCTCTTTGTCCCCCCAGGAAGGATTGTGAGTGTGCCCAGAAGGTCTAGGTCTTCTTCTCAGGAGTCTAACCACTCTGGCACCTCAATAGGGAGCTCTGTCTCATCTCATAGGAGGGAATCCTCTCATGAGAGAAGAAAGAGGCTGGTTCAATATGAGGAAGCTCAGCTTGAACTCAAAAAGAAGCAACTAGCCATAGACAGGGAGTCCCTAGATCTCTTTAGAGAGAGAAGAAAGTTGGGACTAGAGTCCCATGGTGGCAGCCATGTCCCTAGAGATAGGGAAAGGTCCTATGACCATAGGAACCTGAGCAAGATTGTCCCTCCCTATCAGAATGGGGATGACATCCACAAGTGGATAACTGCTCTAGAGAGGGCCTGTAAGGTACAGAAGGTCCCTCAGGAGCAGTGGGCAGCAATCTTGTGGCTCTCCTTTGCTGACAAAGGTAGAGATAAGCTCCTCACTGTTAGAGAGGAGGATGCTGATAATTACAAGGTCTTGAAGAGTGCTCTTATTGATGGGTTTGGCCTAACCACTGAACAGTACAGGTTGAAGTTCAGAGATACCCAAAAAGCACAGACTCAAGACTGGGTAGACTATGTGGATTGTTCTGCCAAGGCTCTGGAAGGCTGGTTGATGGGCAGTAAGGTGTGTGACTTCTCAGGATTGTACAATCTGATAATGAGGGAGCAGATTCTTAATAACTGTCAAAATCAGCTGTTGCATCAATACCTGGTAGACTCTGATCTGACCTCTCCCCAAGAATTGGGAAAGAAGGCAGACAAATGGGTCAGAACCAGGGTGAAGCAGAAGGTACAGAACCAAGGTGGGGAAACCAAGAAGCAAGATGCTAAGAACTCTGAAAAGGGTGGGGAGAAGGGTAAAGATCAAAAGTCTTCATCAGGCCCCCAAAAATCTTCTTCTGGTGGGGATTCACAGTCTACCAAAGGGAAAGGCCAAAGAAAACCATGGTGCAAGGTCTGTAAGCAAAAGACCCACTGGACCAGTGATTGCACCAAGTCCAAAGACTCCAGTCCAGCACCCACCAATGCCCCTAAGGCACCTGTTCCCCCTAGTACAGTTGGTGGGAGTGCTCCAGCCAAGGGTTTAGTAGGGTTCACCCTGGGTACTGAGTTGGGCTCTGACCTAGTCAGAGAACTGACTCAGGCTGTGTTAGTCTGTGATGGAGGCATGGATGTGACCTCCACTGTGAGTCCCAGTAATCTGGGCAAGTACAGACAACAGCCTTTAATCAATGGACGTGAGGCTTTGGCATTTAGGGACACAGGGGCAAGTGTCACAATGGTGACACAAGACCTTGTGAATCCTGGGCAAGTTATACTTGGTGAGATGTACCAAGTGACCAATGCTAGCAATGTCAGAACAGACCATACTCTGGCAGTTGTTAACTTCTCCTGGGGAGGGGTAACTGGCCTTAAGAAGGTTGTGGTGAGTGCAAACCTACCAGTCGAATGCTTGCTTGGCAATGACTTAGAGACTTCTGCTTGGGCAGAAGTGGAGCTCAGGACCCATGCAGAAATGCTGGGGATCCCTGCAGATGTGTTTGCTGTGACCAGGTCACAAGCCAAAATGTCTAGCACTGAACAGGCCTTGGATTCTGGAAGAATGGACCAAGTGCCTTCCAAGAGGAGGAGTAGTAGGGTTAAGGCAGTGCCTTCCCCTTGGCTCAGGAGGAAGATCAGTCCCTTGAGGGGGATGATCTCAGCCCTGAAGAAGGAACTGTCCCAGAGGAACTTGAACCTGACCAGGTTGAGTTCTTGGGGACAGGGGGACCTTCTAGGGCAGATCTGAGCCAGGAGCAGCAGAGCTGCCCCTCCCTTGAACCCCTCAGACAGCAAGCTGCTGCTGAGGCTGCTGGGAAAGCTAGTGGTCCCCATACAGTGTATTGGGATGATGGACTCCTGTACTCAGAGAGTAGAGACCCCAAGCCTGGTGCTACCAGGAGGTTGGTTATACCTCTGAAGTTCAGGGGCTTCCTATTGACCCTAGCCCATGATATTCCCTTAGCAGGTCACCTGGGCCAGAACAAGACTTGGGACAGAATTGTCCCTCACTTTCACTGGCCCCACATGTCTGAAGACAGCAAGGAGTTTTGTCGCTCCTGTGTAACCTGCCAAGCCAGTGGCAAGGCAGGTGGCACTACAAAGGCCCCCCTGATACCACTACCTGTGGTGGGGGTGCCCTTTGAAAGGGTAGGGATTGACATTGTTGGTCCCATGGATCCCCAAACAGCCTCTGGGCACAGGTTTATCCTGGTGGTAGTGGATCATGCCACCAGGTACCCAGAAGCTATTCCCCTCAGGACCACTACAGCACCTGTGGTGGCAAGGGCCCTCCTGGGAATTTTCTCAAGAGTGGGCTTTCCTAAGGAGGTAGTATCAGACAGGGGTGCTAACTTCATGTCTGGGTACTTAAAAGCAATGTGGAAGGAGTGTGGAGTGACTTATAAGTTCACCACACCCTATCACCCACAATGCAATGGTTTAGTTGAGAGATTCAACAAAACCTTGAAGGGCATGATTAAAGGGCTCCCAGAAAAGCTTAGGCGTAGATGGGACATACTCTTGCCCTGCCTTTTATTCGCATATAGGGAGGTGCCTCAGAAGGGGGTTGGTTACAGCCCTTTTGAACTTCTGTTTGGCCACCCTGTGAGGGGTCCACTGTGCTTGGTGAAGGAAGGATGGGAGTTACCTCTCAAGCCCCCAAAGCAAGATATAGTGGACTATGTACTTGGTCTCCGCTCCAGGATGGCTGAGTACATGAAAAAGGCAACCAAAAACCTTGAGGCTAGCCAGGAACTTCAAAAGGCCTGGCATGACCAAAAGGCTGTTCTGACTGTTTACCAGCCAGGACAGAAGGTGTGGGTGTTGGAGCCAGTGGCCCCAGCAGCTCTCCAAGACAAATGGAGTGGACCCCACACTATTGTTGAGCAGAAGGGTGAGGTCACTTACTTAGTAGACCTAGGAACACCCAGGAGTCCCCACAGGGTTCTCCATGTCAACAGGTTAAAACCATATGTGGACAGGGCAGACATGGGCTTGCTCATGGCTACTGATGAAGGGCAGGAGGAAGAGAGTGACCCACTCCCTGACCTGCTCTCACAGAACCCTGACGATGGGTCAGTAGATGGTGCAGCCTTGGCAGGCAGCCTCACTACCCAGCAACAAACTGATTGTAGGCAAGTTCTCAATCAGTTTAGACATATGTTTTCACTGACACCCAGTCAGACCACCTGGTGCACTCATGAAGTGGACACTGGGGACAGTCTGCCTATTAAAAATAAGATTTATAGGCAACCTGACCATGTCAGGGACTGTATCAGGACTGAAGTCCAGAAAATGTTGGAATTGGGAGTTATTGAACCCTCAGATAGCCCTTGGGCTAGTCCAGTGGTCCTTGTACCAAAACCTCACACCAGTGGTGGAAAAAGAGAGATGAGGTTTTGTGTGGACTACAGGGGTCTCAATGCAGTCACTAGGACTGATGCCCATCCAATACCAAGGGCAGATGAGCTCATAGATACTTTGGCCTCAGCCAAATATCTCAGCACATTTGACTTGACAGCTGGCTACTGGCAGATCAGACTAGCTGATACTGCAAAGCCCAAAACAGCATTCTCAACCCCTAGTGGGCATTATCAATTTGTGGTAATGCCCTTTGGTCTGAAGAATGCACCTGCCACTTTCCAGAGGTTGGTGAATACAGTTCTCACAGGTCTGGAAGCCTATAGTGCAGCATATCTAGATGATATTGCTGTCTTTAGCTCCACCTGGGAGGATCACCTGGTCCACCTCAGGAATGTTTTACAGGCCCTGCAAAAGGCAGGCCTGACTATCAAGGCCACTAAGTGCCAGATAGGGCAGAGTCAGGTTGTGTACCTGGGCCACCTTGTGGGTGGAGGCCAGGTTCAACCTTTGCAGAGCAAGATCCAGACCATCATGGACTGGACTGCTCCCACTACCCAGACTCAGGTGAGAGCCTTCTTAGGCCTGACTGGGTACTATAGGAGATTTGTCAAGGGGTATGGATCAATAGTGACACCCCTGAATGACTTAACTTCTAAGAAAATGCCCAAAAAGGTTCAGTGGACAGTTAGCTGTCAAAAGGCATTTGATGACCTGAAGCAGGCCATGTGCACTGCTCCCATTCTACAGAGTCCTGATTACTCCAAGAAGTTCATTGTTCAAACTGATGCATCTGAATTGGGGGTAGGGGCTGTACTGTCACAATTGAATGAAGAAGGTCAGGATCAGCCAGTAGCTTTCATTAGCAGAAGGCTGACCCCTAGAGAGAAACGTTGGTCAGCCATAGAGAGGGAGGCCTTTGCTGTGGTCTGGGCTCTGAAGAAGTTGAGGCCATACTTGTTTGGTACACACTTCCTGGTTCAGACAGACCATAAGCCCCTCTTATGGCTAAAACAAATGAAGGGTGAAAACCCCAAACTGCTTAGGTGGTCCATTTCCCTACAGGGGATGGACTTTACAGTGGAACATAGACCTGGGAGTAACCATGCCAATGCAGATGGACTCTCTAGGTACTTCCACTTAGAACATGAAGACTTAACTGGGCAAGGTTAGTTTAATGTCCCTACGTTTGGGGGGGTTGTGTAGGAGAGTAGGATCTGCTTCACATGGGTACCCCCACTTTTTGCTGATGCTTCACTGTTTTTCGACATTAGTCTGGCTGGGGCCCTGCTAATCAGAACCCCAGCCTAGCTGCTTCCTCTCTAAAATGGTTTCCATGTGCCTTAGGCACATCACTGATTGGAATCTGGAGTGCCCTTATAAGTCCCTAGTATATGGTATACTATGTACCAAGGGCATAGGTACCTCAGAGGCCTGCCAGGGGCTGCAGCATGTATTATGCCACCCCTGGAAGGCCATCCAAACTGACACCACAGGTCTGCTACTGCAGCCTGGGTAAGGTGGTGCATGCACTCCTTACTGTGATATAGGTTACCTATATCACTAAATACATACACACATATAAACCTATAAGTCACTCCTAAGGCAGGCCTTATCAATCCTAAAGGCAGAGTGCATGGTTCCTATGTGAGAGGGTGCCCCTGCATGAGCAGGGCCCCTCTGCAGCGTTCGGAGACCCTTCTCTGATGCTGTTTGTAGTGCAGCCTGACCATATACTCTTAAGCGCATTATAACCTCGCGTTAAATGCTAACTTTGGAATGGCTGCACCTAAACATGTCGTGTTTGGTGTCAAACATCTTGGAATACTACACCCCCGCCAATTCTGGCGGCGGGGGTAGCATTCCACCCTTCTAGAGGGAAAGACATGTTAACTCTGGCTAGCCCGGTAACTTCTTTCCAAAGCCCTGGCATCACAAAATGGATGCTGCTGCCACAGACACGAGTCTGGCCTCCTGCTGCTGGACGAAACTCCGGCAGGGGAGGCCTGGACAATAGGTTTCTGTCCCAGGGAGGTGTAACCACCTCCCCAGACAGGATAATGTGTATTGGGGCTGGGCGGGAGCACTTTCGGGTGCTTTGAAGTCCTGCACTGGGGGCACATTTGGTGTCCCTAGTGCATACCCCAGTTCAAACCGGATCAGGGGCTTGCAGCCCCTGCTTTGGCGCGAACTGGACAAAGGGAAAGGGGTGTAGCCACCCCTCTGCCCTGACCCACCCATAGGTGGGGCCACAGAGTAGTCCAACCCCTATCCTTAGTATAAGTATAGGAACCCAGTCCTTAGGACTTTAGATTATCCCTGGACGAAACTCTGAAACTGAATCCTGGACCTTCGACGCTCTACTCACGATTAGAGGACAGAAGAATCTCCCTTGGGGTCAAGGAGTGACTCCCTGCTTGGCAGGCACCAAAGAAGCATCTGTCCGGTTCGCATTTCTGAAGCTCCCGCCGGACGCCGAAGTCATAGCATCACCAGAGGTAGATTCTCAGACTTCCCCGAGGCTACCCTGAGTCCCCAGCAAAGCTGAGGCCCGTGGCTATCGTGGGTGACTTGAGACTGTGACCCCTGGACACCGAGCACATTTGCAAGTGCATCCTCTTCTGGGTCTCCCAAGAAGTCGTGCTTTGGGCTCCGAGTAGCCCTAGCCTCCAGCACCAAATGCACTGAAGATCACTGGCCCCCACTCCACGAGTGTCCTGTGAGCCAGATCCACGTGCGGCACCACGAGGCTCCTTTGCGGTCGCTAGTCCGTTGGCTAGTAGCCCTTAACGAAGGCCAATATTTTTCTAACTTGGCATCCTGGTTGCTCCAGGCCTGCCCTGACTTACCCTCGCTGGGTGAGTTCCCCAGACCTTGCTGGTCTGCACCATCGACGATCTTCCTCTGCATCAAGACTTGCCATTGCCAAGGCTTGTTGGGTCCAATCCGGTCGCCGACACCTCAGCACTCGACAGACATCGTGTACCAGCCCGAATCCTGCTCCTGGTTGCCGACAACGCCTCCTGGACCTCGTGGCTGAAGAGACAAGACGACCGTCAACGCACCTGAAGCACTCGACATCGGTGGGCATCTGTCCATCGCCTTCCTGGTCACTGGCTAGTGACCCAGACTCTGTCCCCTCTGCTTTCAGGTTCTTCAGAACTCCGATCCACTCTTGGATCCACCCGGACACTTTCCACTTGGTCGCCAGCAGCACTTTGCAGCAGATCGCCATTCAAATCGACGACGAAACCCGACCCCGAAAGGCACCTATGCACCCGGCTTCCCTGGGTGAGGTAACACGAGTACTCCGGTGCTCCCGTGGGTAGAGACTCTTCAAAGTCCTAGATCTCAAAGGGTTTGGTCCAAGTCCTCTTTAAGTGTCCCGTTTCTCTAATTTCCCGATCACGACTTTCTCCATAGAAGTCAACGGCGTATCGCGGTTGTGTATTTACACTGCACGCGTCTCCCGTGGGTCCCCTGTGTCACTACCTTGGGTGGTTCCTTGTGGTCCAAGCACTTCTAGAGGCTCTAGGCCTAGTGTCTAGTTCAGTCGTGGTTCTTATACCACTTTATTGGTATATGGTTTGGTACGCCCCTAGGGCCCAAACGTGTATTTGTGCTATTACTGTGTTTAAATAACTTCTAACTTATGTATTTCGAACTCTAGCCTCATAAAGAGACTAGAGGGGTGTGTTTAGCAATAAATACATATATTTTGAATATATACCTGGTGTGGTGCTCTTTCATTTGATCACTCAAGAGATTATAGACTGGTAAAACAAGCTGCTTTACATTCCTTCAAGACTTAGCCTGAAGGCTGCTCTCCATAGCTACCACTAGGATAGCTTTCAATAAGGTTGTCTTTAACCTATCTCCAATAAGGGGTTGTTTGGACTGGTGCAAGGTGCCCACTATAATTAGTGGACAGCATATACCAGGCCAACTTCTCACACCTCCTATTGAATTACAACGAAAATCCTGGCTCTTCCTTCCTCCAAAGTGTGTCCCACCCAGCTCTCAGGAATACAGCAATCCACAAATCTGTGTGGGGGAAACCTCTACCTTTGCCTCATCCTTCAGCAAGCCCTGGGACTCTCAAAATGGAACCCAGTGCCCTCCATGTGTTGCGTCCATTCCAAGTACACACACACCTCTGCGCACACACATACACAGGCGTGCAGCCTCCAATGTACTGTACCCTTGCACAGGCATCTATTCATCTCAACGCACTTAATCAACACTGCACTCTATCTCATACACGCTGTGCCAGCTCACATGCCCACATAGATCCCTGCACATACATGTAACCATGCACACTAACTATTTCCTGATGCACTGTATTTCCTCAGAGGCAGAATGTATCCTAATGAGCACACCAACCATGGGCACTATTTCCTGATGCACAATATCTTCCCACAGGCCCACATACATCCCTGTACTTTCCCACAGGCACATATACATCCCACCCATGCACACAATCCAATGCAGCCAAGAGTGAGTCAAGTACACAGCAGTGGAACTTTATCCAAATGGGCCAAGAGGCGACACTCTTGTGACACAGGTAAAAAGGCCTGTTCACTCTACTGATCACGAAAAATTTAAAAACATGGTATGCTGCCACCACTGCTCCCATGCTACTTAACTCCTGGTGAAGACAGTAGCTTTCCACCACTTGAGAATAGCACTTTGGACGCACCTCCCGGTCTTAGCAGACCGCAGTACATGAGACAGGTCTAGGTCACAGCGCACACACATAATCTGTGTTTGCTCATGTCCAAAAATCGTTACCAAGGAGCCAAATATCACCACAGCTGGTGCACTCAGGGCAGGGGTATACCTCTATCACTATGAAAGGAATTTTTCTGTCCCAACGTGTACCATAAAACTGCAGCACTATCTGCATAATGCACATGTAGGTCAGAAATGATCCCCCAAAAACATGCAAACTACGACCAAGTGGATGCATAAATTATGCATTTAGTTTCCTCCTGTTAATGTAAATCTGCAACATTGGCTCTAAAACGTTCATTCTTTAAACACGTGTTCTGTTAATTCTATGGTTTCATAAAATAATTCAAGCATTATGCAAAACATGCACGGATGCTTTTACGGTGGTGGCTATTTGGCCTCAGGTTAAATAGCAGAGATTATGTACTTTTTGGGTTGGCGGTCGTGCAAATAGTTAAGAAACTTTAGTATGTCCTACACTAGACTACTCAACTCGATCAACTGGCCATTTTGCCAGTCTAGCATTTCCCCAATAGGCTGCAGGTTAGGGGACTGCTTTTAGAACAGTATAGGATGTTAAGATCCAGCCATGCCCCACTTGCAGATTCCTGCAGTGAGGGTCTAGTTTGGGCATTTTTGACAGGGCTGATTTTTATTTCCAGTCTGACACTACTAGACTAGCGAAAAGCACCGCACTGTAATGCCACTCTAAATGCATATTGCACCCTATACGAGTGGTAATTAACTAACTATTTTACTTAAATAGCAGAGATTTGTACTATTTTACTTCTTGCCTGGTGGACTGCTTTTATTCCTCATGATTTAAAATGTCTCTTTTTACAAGAGGAGCATTCTGTGTTTGCATAACAGAACTAGCACCGACTGTAGCAGGAACTGCACAGACTCCAAATTTGCAGGCTGACAAACTGAGCTTTAGGATCAGGCGATTAGGGAGAAATTGAAACCTAACACCACGTTACACAAAGTACAAGATCGCCCGACAAGAGAAAAAACAAGCATTTGCAATGCAATAGGTCTCGCATTGGCGCAAGTTTGAGCTATTGGCATTGTAAATGGCAATGCCTTTTGTTTATGTTTTGGTTTTTAAAACATAAATGGCCATTGTTATTTACAATGCAGCACATGGGGAGGGGGGGACATCATGTTTTGACGGGAAAGTGCTTGCGTACATGTGTGATAACGACAAAAAGGAAGTTTGATAAAATTAAGCATTTGCCTAAGATCACACAATTCGGTGATGCACAGACGCCAGAACTGATCGTAGATTTCCCAATTTCACACTGTGCAATTCAGTCTCTAAATGGGTAGCTCTTCTGACATCAAAGATTCATGCGTTGTTCTGACTTCTGTAAGGACGATACTACAGAATGGGTGATAGGCAGAATCTATGTTATATTTTTGTCAGTTTTACATTGCACAAACTGTGCCCAAGGATTTAAGATCACTTCACAGCAGACTACGTTGCACCTTGTTTTTTTTCAGTAAAGGTTTCTTCTTCATTATCGTATACGAAAGTACTTTCAAGTATATGAGCACCACTTGTACGAAAGTATCCCTTTTAGTGAGTACTTCTTGGTGCAGTGGTATGATGTGCCCTTTTAATGTCAAAGACTCCACATGTTAAAGAAATGCACTTTTTGAACTTTAGACAATGATATTTTACGTGATGTTTGTTGCATGGTTCGATTAACGCATTTTCAGGGTTTGGCTCGTGCATGGGCTCTGGGAGCCGAGCTAGAGCCTTGGCTCCGCTCTCCCTCTTTCTCTGTTGGCTCGCCCACCGCTAGAGGTGACCCCACGCCCCCACACCAAGGGTGTCTGCTGCGCCCCTTATGCTTAAGAGTGAAACAGTATTTCCTTTTGGTAATGACTGTGCTGTCATTGTGTTTTATTGCTTGCGCGTCACAGTATCAGGGTGACAACATGGATGTGACGGACAGTACAACTAAACGTTGTCTCGATAAATAAATGTTTGTTTTCTTTGCCGTGGCAGACACAGGCACTGTATTTGAACGGGGAAGGCTGGTACGGACTCCTCGACATTGCCACTTCCTGGAAGTCTGAAACGGGCATCGGCTGCTGAGAGCGAAGTGTTTGGCAGGAGCTATGCCAATGCGAAAACACTTCAATAAGTTATGATTTGTTGAGCAGGAAACATTTTGTAATCTGATGAAGTGCAGATGGTGAATTACGAAGCAAACACAGTAAAGGGCAGAGACCCTGCTTGTAGAAAAGAAATGAATTTATATTTCCAGGTAAGTTGTGACGTAGTTGATAACACGCTATGGTGCAGCTTTTATTACACTATGGTGTAGGTTTTGTGGTGTAAGGTTGTACTCTTGGATATCCTACATTGTTTCAGCTCTTGCTATAGCTTCTGTTGCCCTATAGGTACTGTCCTACGTCCTATTAAAGGTCGCTAAGTTAACGGCGTGACATATAGCGGTAGCAGATGCTTAGCGGCACTTGCACAAAGCAGCGCAGCAAACGAGGAGCAACGGAAGGAAGGGAAACTTGGCGTTATCTGGCCAGTATCTTAACGCGGTCTTTGTGCAGCGCCTCAGAAGGCTCCAAAGCACTGTAAATTCAACATGAAACAGAGGGAGTACTGTGGAGAGGCAACCAACAAATAGGAGAAAGGAACAATCGGCTGCAGGCTGAGGAAAGACTGGATAAGATCCTCGGTGGGGAATATACACAAACGCACACACACACATAAACAAACGGGGACACACAGTTCGAATGCACTGCCGCAGACAGGCACACAACGAGGCAGACAGAAAGAAATACACAAACGCACGCAGAGGCACGTACAGTCAAACACACGGACAACCACACACCAGACACCCGCAAGACCTCACACCCAATCTGGCCGGCTAGAACTGTCTCCTCTTAATGGTCCCCTCAAGTTCGGCGAAGTTTGGTAAGAATCAGTCAATGGGGGTGGGGGTAGGGCAGGATGAGGGGGCAAGGGCACAAGACGGGCGCGGTGTCGATCACACTGAGGAACACATGCCACAGGGGGTGTCAGGGTCCATCACACTTACTCACACATGCCAGCAGGGGGTGTTAGGCCAGTGGTACGGGGGGGACAAGAGGGCAGGGTCCATCAGGCTCGATCACGTACACAGGCCGGGGGGGGGTCACCAGGGCCGACGTGTAGAAGGCGAAGCGGCAGAACACCCTGTTCTCCATTATCGTGGCTGTGCGAGGGCTGCTCTCTGCCGAGGATCACCGAGGAGTGCGGGGCTAGCGGGGAAGAGGCGGCCAGTTAAAGAAGGGGGAGGGAGGGAGAAGAGGGGAAGGCGTAACGAGCCGGAGAAGGAAGGGAGAAAGGCGAGGACCTCCAGCAGCAGAGGGAGATGGTGGGCGAGAAAAGTTAGGAAGGGAGAGGTGGAGCGAGGGATGAAGTGAAATAGGGGAGAGGACGACACAAGGCAGTCAAAGATGTATGTTTTCTTCACCAGACCTAATAGAACAGCGCTCACGTCCTTTCCTGCCCAGCCCCACAGTCTGCCGGAATACTTGCATCCTCCCTGTGACCCCTTGCGCCTCTGAGCTCGGTGCCTGCCTGCCGCCAACCAATCACAGAGCCGACTGGTGCATGCTCCAGGCGTGACGGCAGCGTGGCTGCAGGAAGCCCGGAGCACTGACTGCAGGCTCATTAGCTGTCGTGAAGACTTTTTCATTCTGCTTGTTAAATAAACAAGCAGATAAGAAAAGTCTTCACGACAGCCGTGAAGCAGGCGAGCCAGTCCGGGTGGGCCGGACCAAAAGCCAAAGGGAGGCAACGAAAACCCTCCTTTCCAATGGGAAGCCAGCTGCCACTATAAACGCTGACGCCTACCCAATGGAAATGAGGAGCGGGGCTTCGAGTCCCCTTATGAAATCTGCTTGTCCACAATAGTTCTCTCAGAGCAAGGAGCGCATGCGTGCTCCAACACCCAGGCGAGACCTAAAAAGTTTATGTGCTCGGAGTCTGAGGAAAGTATTGTTTCTAGTATGTTTGTAATGAGGCTTAAAAGAAAGGGAATCCGATGAAAATAGTTTGTTTGGCAACATTGGAAATAATGTGTGCTATTATTAACACACTGACAGTACACACACGGGTGGGTGGCAGTGGCCAGTACTACTTACTGGTCTTGAGCTTTGCAGCACTGCAGCCAGCGTGACAGGCGTTGGTGACTCTGCAACGCTCAGGCCGGGAGCCAACCCCCAGCCGCAATCATTTCGCTTTGCCGCTCGCTTTTAGTCTAGGCTGCCGGGTGTCCTCATTGCGTTCCGTCTGTCCGACGGCCGCTGCAACTTGTCAGTCACGGTCAGTCATGATTCCGTGACGACTCTCTCCCTGGCCCTTGGCTCAGCAATAATGAATTCACTGCCAAAATAAGATATTACAGCGGTGCGGGCGGCCCTGGCTGAGCGCCAAGATTGCAGTAGGTGCTGCAGCCTGCAAACCAGTAGCCTGCCGCTCTGGCAGCCATTGGGCACTACCTCGTGACGTCAGACTCGGCTGTGTGACTCACGGCGCCGCAGGAAATAATAGATACATTGTAGTGAGCCTGCCAGCGCCGTAGCTTAGCTGTGCAGCGAGCGCCCCAAGCCTGCGGGAGCAGCGCGCACAGGCCATGGGCAGCGCGTTGTCAGCTGCCACACACTCAGTTTGCAGCGCTTTAGTGACTGCTGAGACACATGCATACGCGTGAAAATGCATTTCAGTGCGGTGATGCAGAGCACCACACTGAAATGCGTTAGTCTAATGCCAGATGCGTGGTACTTGGCAGGACTGGGCAGGACACCACCCCGTGAAGCATTCATCGCTGCGTGTCATGGCAATCTGCAAAGCCGCTCAGTCAAGGGCACCAAGATTTGACACAATGTGCACCTCGCCCAATTTCACAACCTCTCGTGGCAAAGGCCACCCGCTGTGACTCCAGCAGTGGAGAAGAACTACTCAGACTTCCTGTTCTCACTCGACTCGATGCTGGGAGGCCAAGCACACCCCTTGGAGAGTCCTGCAGTGTCTCATCGTGAGCTGCCCCTGGCCTGGGACGCGCCACCCGTGCACAGTAGCAACCCCTGCAGTGACCACGCGCTATGCGTAGGATTGTGCACCTGTATAGTATTATTGCAAACCAGTGCCGCTAACAGGCCATGTCCCAAAACCAACCTCGAAAAAACCCTGACAGCTGCTCCAGCCAAAGGCAGAGGCCAACAAGCAGCGACTGTAGGAGAGTAGGATCTGCCTCTTATGGTTACCCCCACTTTTTGCTGATGCTTCACTGTATTTTGACTTTAGTCTGGCTGGGGCCCTGCTATTCAGGTCCCCAGCCTAGCTGCTTCCTCTCTAAATGGATTCCAAGTACCTTAGGTACTTCTCTGATTGGATTCTGGGGTGCCCTTATAAGTCCCTAGTATATGGTATACTATGTACCCAGGGCATAGGTACCCCAGGGGCCTACCAGGGGCTGAAGCATGTATTGTGCCACCCCTGGAAGGCCCTCCAAAATGACACCACAGGTCTGCTACTGCAGCCTGGGTAAGGTGGTGCATGCACCCCTTACAGTGGTATAGGCTACCTATATCACTACCATTGCACACACATATAAACCTATAAGTCACTCCTATGGCAGGCCTTGACAATCCTGAAGGCAGAGTGCTTGGTTTTTATGTGAGAGGGTGCCCCTGCATGAGCAGAGCCCCTCTGCAGCATTCGGAGTACCTCCTCTGATGCTGTTTGTGGTGCAGCCTGACCATATACTCTTAAGTGCATTATAACCTCTCGTTAAATGCTAACTTTGGGATGGCTGCACGGAAACATGTCGTGTTTGGTGTCAAACATCTTGGAATACTACTCCCCCCGCCAGTTCTGGCGGCGGGGGTAGCATTCCACCCTTCTAGAGGAGAGACATGTACCAACCGGCATACCCGGTATTAACTTTACAGAGCCCTGGCATCACAAAATGGATGCTGCAGCCACAGACACGGGTCTGGCCTCCTGCTGCTGACCGAAACTCCAGCAGGGGAGGCCTGGACAATAGGTTTCCTGTTGCAGGGAGCTGTAACCACCTCCCAGATAGGCTGATGTGTATTGGGGCTGGGTGGGTGCACTCTCAGAGTGCTTTGAAGTCCAGCACTGGGGGCACATTTGGTGTCCCTGTGCATACCCCAGTTCAAACCGGTTCAGGGGCTTCCAGCCCCTGCTCTGGCGCGAAACTGGACAAAGGGAATGGGTGTAACCACCCCTCTTCCCTGACCCTCCCATAGGTGGGTCCCCAGAGAATGTCCAACCCCCTAACTTAGTATAAGTATGGGACCCCAGTCCTTAGGACTTTAGATGACCCTGGACGAAACTCTGAAGCCGAATCCTGGACCTTCGACGCTCTACTTTAAGATTAGAGGACTGAAGAATCTCCCTTGGGGTCAAGGAGTGACTCCCCTGCTTGGCAGGCACCTAAGAAGCAATTGTCTGGTCTGCATCGCTGAAGCTCCCGCCAGACGCCGAAGTCTTTGCAACACCAGAGGTAGATTTCCAGACTTCCCCGAGGCTGCCCTGAGTCCCCAGTGAAGCTGAGGCCCGTGGCTATCGTGGGTAACGTGGAACCGTGACCCCTGGGCACCGAGAACTTTTGCAAGTGCATCCTCTTCCTGGTCTCCCACGAAGTTGTGCTTTGGGCTCCGAGTAGCCCCCTCCTCCAGCACCGACTGCACCGAAGATCACTGGCCTCCACTCCACGAGTGTCCCGTGAGCCAGCTCCAAGTGCGTCCACTTGAGGCTCCTTCGCGGTCGCTAGTCCGTTGGCTAGTGGGCCCTCCCGAAGGCAACTCTTCTTCTGCTTGGGCTTTCCTGGTTGCTCCAGACGTGCCCTGACTTACCCTTGCTGGGTGAGTCCCCCAGACCTTGCTGGTCTGCATCACCGTCCTTTCTCTGTTTCCACGTGACTTGCCGTTGCCAAGGCTTGTTGGGTCCAATCCAGTCGCCGACACCGCAGCAATCGACAGACATCGTGGAACAGCTCGAATCCAGCTCCTGGTTGTCGTCGATGCCTCCTGGACCTTGTGGCTGAAGAGTCAAGACGACAGTCAACCTACCTGAAGCACCCGACATCGGTGGGCATCTGCTCATCGCCTTCCTGGTCACTGGCTAGTGACCCAGACTCTGTCCCCTCTGCTTTCAGGTTCTTCAGATCTTCGATCCACCCTTGGATCCACCCGGACACTTTCGACTTGGCCGCCAGCAGCCTGCTGCAGCAGATCGCCATTGAAAACGACGACGAAACCCGACGACAAAAGACACCTATGCACCCGGCTTCCCTGGGTGAGGTAACTCGAGTACTCCGGTGCTCCCGTGGGTATTGACTCTAGAACTGCCTAGTTCTAAAGGGATTTGCTCCAAGTCCTCCTCTAAGTGTCCTTTCCTTTTAAAATTCCAACCGCGACTTTCCCCATAGAAGTTAACGGCGATTCGCGGCTGTGTTCTCACACTGCACGCGTCCCCCGTGGGTCCCCTGTGTCACTACCTTGGGTGGTTCCTTGTGGTCCAAGCACTTCTACAGGCTCTAGGCCTTGTGTCTAGCTCAGTCGTGGTTCTTATACCACTATTTTAGTATATGGTTTGGTACGCCCCTAGGGCTCAAACGTGTATTTGTGCTATTACTGTTGATAACTGACTTGTAAAGTATGTATTTCGAACTCTAGCCTCATAAAGAGACTAGAGGGGTGTGTTTAAGACTAAATACATATATTTTATATATATACCTGGTGTGGTCCTCTTTCATTTGGTCACTCAAGAGATTATAGACTGGTAAAACAAGCTGCTTTACATTCCTTCAAGACTTAGCCTGAAGGCTGCTCTCCATAGCTACCACTAGGATAGCTTTCAATAAAGGTTGTCTTTAACCTAATTCCAATTTGGGGTTGTTTGGACTGGTGCAAGGTGCCCACTATAATTAGTGGACAGCATATACCAGGCCAACTTCTCACATTGGTGTGCAGCGTGTGGGATTCCAGCTTGCTATTGTTTTACCAGATAATCTCAATTGAATTGATCAACTGAAAACCACTAAAGGTACCTAAGGTACATATAAATACAAGCTTAGTATACAGTAAGTTCTACTGAACTTAGAGTTGTGTGTTAAGGGCTAGCACACCCTTTCTACAACTCAAGAGAGTTTAGTAGGCCACACTAGAGTAGGTAGTGCATACACCACACCTCACTAGTAATGTCTTCAGGACCAGGAACCAGTAGGTCCCTGCCAGGAACCAGTGGGCTCCTGTCATCCAAATATGACAACCTCCCATTCATGGAATTGAGAGAGTTGTGCAAGGTTAGGAAGCTGAAGACAGGCAAAAGTGCCAACACCCAACGTCTCATGGAGATGCTTCTGCTGGATGATCTCAGAAGACCCATAGGGCCTGAAGGGGTAGGCAGAGAGGGTGGGGCAGAAGATGAGGAAGGGGCCAGGGGTGACATCACCCAGGACCCCCCTCTGAAACTGGCCAGGAAGGTGACAATGACCTTGACCTGGAAAACCCAGCTATTCCTGTGGATGAAGAGGAGGATCAAAATGACCTCACCTTTGTCCCACCAGGAAGAGTTGTGAGTGTGCCTAGAAGGTCTAGATCCCCTTCTCAGGAGTCTAACCACTCTGACACCTCAGTAGGGACCTCTGTTTCCTCTCATAGGAGGGAATCCTCCAATGAGAGGAAAGAGAGACTGCTCAAGTATGGAGAAGCTCAGTTGAGACTCAAAAGAGAGCAGTTGGCTATAGACAGGGAGTCCCTAGAGCTTGAAAGGCAAAGAAAAAGTTGGGACTAGAGTCCCATGGTGGCAGCAACTTCCCTAGTGGTAGGGAAAGGTCTTATGACCATAGAAACCTGAGCAAGATTGTCCCTCCCTACCAGAGTGGGGATGACATCCACAAATGGATTTCTGCACTGGAGAGGGCCTGTAAAGTACAGAGGGTCCCTCAGGAGCAGTGGGCAGCAATCTTGTGGCTCTCCTTTGCAGACAAAGGTAGAGACAAGCTCCTCTCTGTTAGAGAAGAGGATGCTGATAATTATCCAGTCTTAAAAAGTGCATTAATTGATGGGTTTGGCCTAACAACTGAACAATACAGGTTAAAGTTCAGAGATACCCAAAAGGCACAGAATCAAGACTGGGTGGACTTTGTTGATTGTTCTGCTAAGGCTCTGGAAGGTTGGTTAGTGGGCAGTAAGGTATGTGACTTCAAAGGATTGTACAATCTTATCATGAGGGAGCAGATTCTTAATAACTGTCAAAATCAGCTGTTGCATCAGTACCTGGTGGACTCTGATCTGACCTCTCCCCAAGAATTGGGAAAGAAGGCAGACAAATGGGTCAGAACCAGGGTGAGGCAGAAGGTACAGAACCAAGGTGGTGACCCAAAGAAGCAAGATTCTAAGAACTCTGACAAGGGTGGGGAGAAGGGTAAAGACCAGAAGTCTTCACAAGGCCCCCAAAAATCTTCTTCAGGTGGGGATTCACAGTCTAACAAAGGGAAAGGCCAAAAGAAACCATGGTGCAAAGTCTGTAAGCAAAAGACACACTGGACCAGTGATTGCACCAAGTCCAAAGACTCTGTTCCAGCCCCCACCAATGCCCCTAAGGCACCTGTTCCCCCTAGTGCAGTTACAATTGGTGGTGGGCATACACAAGCCAAGGGTTTAGTAGGGTTGACCCTGGGTAAGGAGATGAGCTCTGGCCTAGTCAGAGAACTCACTCAGGCTGTCCTAGTCTGTGATGGAGGCATGGATGTGACCTCCTCTGTGAGTCCCAGTAATCTGGGCAAGTACAGACAACAGCCATTAATAAATGGAAAAGAGGCTTTGGCATTTAGGGACACAGGAGCAAGTGTCACCATGGTGACACAAGATCTTGTGGATCCTGGGCAGATTATACTTGGTGAGATGTACCAAGTGACCAATGCTAGCAATGTCAGAACAGACCATACTCTGGCAGTTGTTAACTTCTCCTGGGGAGGGGTAACTGGCCTTAAGAAGGTTGTGGTAAGTGCAGACCTACCAGTTGAATGCTTGCTTGGCAATGATCTAGAAACTTCAGCTTGGGCAGAAGTGGAGCTCAGGACCCATGCAGAAATGCTGGGCATCCCTGCAGATGTGTTTGCTGTGACCAGGTCACAGAGCAAAATGCCTAACACTGAACAGGCCTTGGATCCTGGAACAATGGACCAAGTGCCATCCAAGAGGAGGAGTAGTAGGGTAAAGGCAGTGCCTTCCCCCTTGGCTCAGAAGGAAGATCAGTCTCTTCAGGGAGATGATCTCAGTCCTGAGGAAGGAACTGTCCCAGAGGAGCTTGAGCCTGATCAGGTTGAGTTCTTGGGGACAGGGGGCCCTTCCAGGGCAGATCTGAGCCAGGAGCAGCAGAGCTGCCCCTCTCTTGAACCCCTCAGACAGCAAGCTGCTGCTGAGGCTGCTGGGAAAGCTAGTGGTCCCCATAAAGTGTATTGGGATGATGGACTCTTGTACTCAGAGTGTAGAGACCCCAAGCCTGGTGCCACCAGGAGGTTGGTTATACCTCTGAAGTTCAGGGGCTTCCTATTGACCCTAGCCCATGACATTCCTTTAGCAGGTCACCTGGGCCAGAACAAGACTTGGGACAGAATTGTCCCTCACTTTCACTGGCCCCACATGTCTGAAGACACCAAGGAGTTTTGTCGCTCCTGTGTAACCTGCCAGGCCAGTGGCAAGGCAGGTGGCACTACAAAGGCCCCCTGATACCACTACCTGTGGTGGGGGTTCCCTTTGAAAGGGTGGGGATTGACATTGTTGGTCCCATGGATCCCCAAACAGCATCTGGGCACAGGTTTATCCTGGTGGTGGTGGACCATGCCACCAGGTACCCAGAGGCTATTCCCCTTAGGACCACTACAGCACCTGTAGTGGCAAGAGCCCTCCTGGGAATTTTCTCAAGAGTGGGCTTCCCTAAGGAGGTTGTATCAGACAGGGATGCAAACTTTATGTCTGGATACTTGAAAGCAATGTGGAAGGAGTGTGGAGTGACTTACAAGTTCACCACACCCTATCACCCACAATGCAATGGTTTAGTTGAGAGATTCAACAAAACCTTGAAGGGCATGATTAAAGGGCTCCCAGAGAAGCTTAGGCGAAGATGGGACATACTCTTGCCCTGCCTTTTATTTGCATACAGGGAGGTGCCTCAAAAGGGGTTGGCTACAGCCCTTTTGAACTTTTGTTTGGTCACCCTGTCAGGGGTCCATTGTGCCTGGTGAAGGAAGGATGGGAGTTACCTCTCAAGCCCCCAAAGCAGGACATAGTGGACTATGTACTTGGTCTCCGCTCCAGGATGGCTGAGTACATGAAAAAGGCAACTAAAAACCTTGAGGCTAGCCAGGAACTCCAAAAAGCCTGGCATGACCAAAAGGCTGTACTGACTGTTTACCAGCCAGGGCAGAAGGTGTGGGTGTTGGAGCCAGTGGCCCCAGCAGCTCTCCAGGACAAATGGAGTGGACCCCACACCATTGTTGAACAGAAGGGTGAGGTTACCTATTTAGTAGACCTAGGAACCCCCAGGAGTCCCCACAGGGTTCTCCATGTCAACAGATTGAAACCATATGTGGACAGGGCTGACATGGGCTTGCTCATGGCAACTGATGAGGGACAGGAGGAGGAGAGTGACCCTCTCCCAGACCTGCTCTCACAGAACCCTGATGATGGGTCAGTGGATGGTGTAGCCTTGGCAGGCAGCCTCACTGCCCAGCAGCAGACTGATTGCAGACAGGTGCTCAATCAGTTCAGGCATATGTTCTCTCTGACACCAAGTCAGACCACCTGGTGCACTCATGAAGTGGACACTGGGGACAGTCTGCCTATTAAAAATAAGATTTATAGGCAACCTGACCATGTCAGGGACTGTATCAGGACAGAAGTCCAGAAGATGTTGGATTTGGGAGTTATTGAACCCTCAGATAGCCCTTGGGCTAGTCCAGTGGTCCTTGTGCCAAAACCTCACACCAGTGGTGGGAAAAGAGAGATGAGGTTTTGTGTGGACTACAGGGGTCTCAATGCAGTCACTAGGACTGATGCCCATCCAATACCCAGGGCAGATGAGCTAATAGACACTTTGGCCTCAGCCAAGTATCTAAGCACATTTGACCTAACAGCTGGCTACTGGCAGATCAGGCTAGCTGATGATGCAAAGCCAAAAACAGCATTCTCAACCCCTAGTGGGCATTATCAATTTGTGGTAATGCCCTTTGGTTTGAAGAATGCACCTGCCACTTTTCAGAGGTTGGTGAATACAGTCCTTACAGGTCTGGAAGCCTATAGTGCAGCATATCTAGATGATATTGCTGTCTTTAGCTCCACCTGGGAGGATCACCTGGTCCACCTCAGAAATGTTTTGCAGGCCCTGCAGAAAGCAGGCCTCACTATCAAGGCCACAAAGTGCCAGATAGGGCAGAGTCAGGTTGTGTACCTGGGCCACCTTGTGGGTGGAGGCCAGGTTCAACCATTGCAGAGCAAGATCCAGACCATCATGGACTGGACTGCTCCAACTACCCAGACTCAGGTGAGAGCCTTTTTAGGCCTGACTGGGTACTATAGGAGATTTGTCAAGGGGTATGGATCAATAGTGACACCCCTGAATGACTTAACTTCCAAGAAAATGCCCAAAAAGGTTCAGTGGACAGTTAGCTGTCAAAAGGCATTTGATGACCTGAAGCAGGCCATGTGCACTGCTCCCATTCTACAGAGTCCTGATTACTCCAAGAAGTTCATTGTCCAAACAGATGCATCTGAATTGGGGGTAGGGGCTGTACTGTCACAATTGAATGATGAAGGTCAGGATCAGCCAGTAGCTTTCATAAGCAGAAGGCTGACCCCCAGAGAGAAACGTTGGTCAGCCATAGAGAGGGAGGCCTTTGCTGTGGTTTGGGCTCTGAAGAAGCTGAGGCCATACTTGTTTGGCACTCACTTCCTTGTTCAAACAGACCACAAGCCCCTCTTATGGCTAAAACAGATGAAGGGTGAAAACCCCAAACTTTTGAGGTGGTCCATTTCCCTACAGGGGATGGACTATACAGTGGAACATAGACCTGGGAGTAACCATGCCAATGCAGATGGACTCTCCAGATATTTCCACTTAGAACATGAAGACTCAACTGGTCAAGGTTAGTTTAATGTCCCTGCGTTTGGGGGGGGTTGTGTAGGAGAGTAGGATCTGCCTCTTATGGTTACCCCCACTTTTTGCTGATGCTTCACTGTATTTTGACTTTAGTCTGGCTGGGGCCCTGCTATTCAGGTCCCCAGCCTAGCTGCTTCCTCTCTAAATGGATTCCAAGTACCTTAGGTACTTCTCTGATTGGATTCTGGGGTGCCCTTATAAGTCCCTAGTATATGGTATACTATGTACCCAGGGCATAGGTACCCCAGGGGCCTACCAGGGGCTGAAGCATGTATTGTGCCACCCCTGGAAGGCCCTCCAAAATGACACCACAGGTCTGCTACTGCAGCCTGGGTAAGGTGGTGCATGCACCCCTTACAGTGGTATAGGCTACCTATATCACTACCATTGCACACACATATAAACCTATAAGTCACTCCTATGGCAGGCCTTGACAATCCTGAAGGCAGAGTGCTTGGTTTTTATGTGAGAGGGTGCCCCTGCATGAGCAGAGCCCCTCTGCAGCATTCGGAGTACCTCCTCTGATGCTGTTTGTGGTGCAGCCTGACCATATACTCTTAAGTGCATTATAACCTCGCGTTAAATGCTAACTTTGGGATGGCTGCACGGAAACATGTCGTGTTTGGTGTCAAACATCTTGGAATACTACCCCGCCGCCAGTTCTGGCGGCGGGGGTAGCATTCCACCCTTCTAGAGGAGAGACATGTACCAACCGGCATACCCGGTATTAACTTTACAGAGCCCTGGCATCACAAAATGGATGCTGCAGCCACAGACACGGGTCTGGCCTCCTGCTGCTGACCGAAACTCCAGCAGGGGAGGCCTGGACAATAGGTTTCCTGTTGCAGGGAGGTGTAACCACCTCCCAGACAGGCTGATGTGTATTGGGGCTGGGTGGGTGCACTCTCAGAGTGCTTTGAAGTCCAGCACTGGGGGCACATTTGGTGTCCCTGTGCATACCCCAGTTCAAACCGGTTCAGGGGCTTCCAGCCCCTGCTCTGGCGCGAAACTGGACAAAGGGAATGGGTGTAACCACCCCTCTTCCCTGACCCTCCCATAGGTGGGTCCCCAGAGAATGTCCAACCCCCTAACTTAGTATAAGTATGGGACCCCAGTCCTTAGGACTTTAGATTACCCTGGACGAAACTCTGAAGCCGAATCCTGGACCTTCGACGCTCTACTTTAAGATTAGAGGACTGAAGAATCTCCCTTGGGGTCAAGGAGTGACTCCCCTGCTTGGCAGGCACCTAAGAAGCAATTGTCCGGTCTGCATCGCTGAAGCTCCCGCCGGACGCCGAAGTCTTTGCAACACCAGAGGTGGATTTCCAGACTTCCCCGAGGCTGCCCTGAGTCCCCAGCGAAGCTGAGGCCCGTGGCTATCGTGGGTAACGTGGAACCGTGACCCCTGGGCACCGAGAACTTTTGCAAGTGCATCCTCTTCCTGGTCTCCCACGAAGTTGTGCTTTGGGCTCCGAGTAGCCCCCACCTCCAGCACCGACTGCACCGAAGATCACTGGCCTCCACTCCACGAGTGTCCCGTGAGCCAGCTCCAAGTGCGTCCACTCGAGGCTCCTTCGCGGTCGCTAGTCTGTTGGCTAGTGGGCCCTCCCGAAGGCAACTCTTCTTCTGCTTGGGCTTTCCTGGTTGCTCCAGACGTGCCCTGACTTACCCTCACTGGGTGAGTCCCCCAGACCTTGCTGGTCTGCATCACCGTCCTTTCTCTGTTTCCACGTGACTTGCCGTTGCCAAGGCTTGTTGGGTCCAATCCGGTCGCTGACACCGCAGCAATCGACAGACGTCGTGGGACAGCTCGAATCCATCTCCTGGTCATCGTCGACGCCTCCTGGACCTCGTGGCTGAAGAGTCAAGACGACCGTCAACCTACCTGAAGCACCCGACATCGGTGGGCATCTGCTCATCGCCTTCCTGGTCACTGGCTAGTGACCCAGACTCTGTCCCCTCTGCTTTCAGGTTCTTCAGATCTTCGATCCACCCTTGGATCCACCCAGACACTTTCGACTTGGCCGCCAGCAGCCTGCTGCAGCAGATCGCCATTGTGAGAGGTTGGCCTGGTATATGCTGTCCACTAATTATAGTGGGCACCCTGCACCAGTCCAAACAACCCCTTATTGGAGATAGGTTAAAGACAACCTTATTGAAAGCTATCCTAGTGGTAGCTATGGAGAGCAGCCTTCAGGCTAAGTCTTGAAGGAATGTAAAGCAGCTTGTTTTACCAGTCTATAATCTCTTGAGTGACCAAATGAAAGAGCACCACACCAGGTATATATTCAAAATATATGTATTTATTGCTAAACACACCCTCTAGTCTCTTTATGAGGCTAGAGTTCGAAGTACATAAGTTAGAAGTTATTTAAACACAGTAATAGCACAAATACACGTTTGGGCCCTAGGGGCGTACTCAAACCATATACCAATAAAGTGGTATAAGAACCACGACTGAACTAGACACTAGGCCTAGAGCCTCTAGAAGTGCTTGGACCACAAGGAACCACCCAAGGTAGTGACACAGGGGACCCACGGGAGACGCGTGCAGTGTAAATACACAACCGCGATACGCCGTTGACTTCTATGGAGAAAGTCGTGATCGGGAAATTAGAGAAAAGGGACACTTATAAGAGGACTTGGACCAAACCCTTTGAGATCTAGGACTTTGAAGAGTCTCTACCCACGGGAGCACCGGAGTACTCGTGTTACCTCACCCAGGGAAGCCGGGTGCATAGGTGCCTTTCGGGGTCGGGTTTCGTCTGCCGATTTGAATGGCGATCTGCTGCAAAGTGCTGCTGGCGACCAAGTGGAAAGTGTCCGGGTGGATCCAACAGTGGATCGGAGTTCTGAAGAACCTGAAAGCAGAGGGGACAGAGTCTGGGTCACTAGCCAGTGACCAGGAAGGCGATGGACAGATGCCCACCGATGTCGAGTGCTTCAGGTGCGTTGACGGTCATCTTGTCTCTTCAGCCATGAGGTCCAGGAGGTGTTGTCGGTGACCAGGAGCAGGATTCGGGCTGGTACACGATGTCTGTCGAGTGCTGAGGTATCGGCGACCGGATTGGACCCAACAAGCCTTGGCAACGGCAAGTCTCGATGCAGAGGAAGATCGTTGATGGTGCAGACCAGCAAGGTCTGGGGAACTCACCCAGCGAGGGTAAGTGAGGGCAGGCCTGGAGCAACCAGGATGCCAAGTTAGAAAAAGATTGGCCTTCATTAAGGGCTACTAGCCAACGGGCTAGCGACCGCGAAGGAGCCTCGTGATGCCGCACGTGGATCTGGCTCACAGGACACTCGTGGAGTGGGGGCCAGTGATCTTCGGTGCAGTTGGTGCTGGAGGCTAGGGCTACTCGGAGCCCAAAGCACGACTTCTTGGGAGACCCAGAAGAGGATGCACTTGCAAATGTGCTTGGTGTCCAGGGGTCACGGTCTCAAGTCACCCACGATAGCCACAGGCCTCAGCTTTGCTGGGGACTCAGGGTAGCCTCGGGGAAGTCTGAGAATCCACCTCTGGTGATGCGATGACTTCGGCGTCCGACGGGAGCTTCAGAAATGTGAACCGGACAGATGCTTCTTTGGTGCCTGCCAAGCAGGGGAGTCACTCCTTGACCCCAAGGGAGATTCTTCTGTCCTCTAATCGTGAGTAGAGCGTCGAAGGTCCAGGATTCAGTTTCAGAGTTTCGTCCAGGGATAATCTAAAGTCCTTAGGACTGGGTTCCTATACTTATACTAAGTTTAGGGGTTGGACTAACTCTGTGGTCCCACCTATGGGTGGGTCAGGGCAGAGGGGTGGCTACACCCCTTCCCTTTGTCCAGTTCACGCCAAAGCAGGGGCTGAAAGCCCCTGATCCGGTTTGAACTGGGGTATGCACAGGGACACCAAATGTGCCCCCAGTGCAGGACTTCAAAGCACCCGAAAGTGCTCCCGCCCAGCCCCAATACACATTATTCTGTCTGGGGAGGTGGTCACACCTCCCTGGGATAGGAAACCTATTGTCCAGGCCTCCCCTGCCGGAGTTTCGTCCAGCAGCAGGAGGCCAGACTCGTGTCTGTGGCAGCAGCATCCATTTTGTGATGCCAGGGCTTTGGAAAGAAGTTACCGGGCTAGCCAGAGTTAACATGTCTTTCCCTCTAGAAGGGTGGAATGCTACCCCCGCCGCCAGAATTGGTGGGGGGGTAGTATTCCAAGATGTTTGACACCAAACACGACATGTTTAGGTGCAGCCATTCCAAAGTTAGCATTTAACGCGAGGTTATAATGCGCTTAAGAGTATATGGTCAGGTTGCACTACAAACAACATCAGAGAAGGGTCTCCGAATGCTGCAGAGGGGCCCTGCTCATGCAGGGGCACCCTCTCGCATAGGAACCATGCACTCTGCCTTTAGGATTGATAAGGCCTGCCTTAGGAGTGACTTATAGGTTTATATGTGTGTATGTATTTAGTGATATAGGTAACCTATATCACAGTAAGGGGTGCATGCACCACCTTACCCAGGCTGCAGTAGCAGACCTGTGGTGTCAGTTTGGATGGCCTTCCAGGGGTGGCATAATACATGCTACTCGGAGCCCAAAGCACGACTTCTTGGGAGACCCAGAAGAGGATGCACTTGCAAATGTGCTCGGTGTCCAGGGGTCACGGTCTCAAGTCACCCACGATAGCCACGGGCCTCAGCTTTGCTGGGGACTCAGGGTAGCCTCGGGGAAGTCTGAGAATCCACCTCTGGTGATGCGATGACTTCGGCGTCCGACGGGAGCTTCAGAAATGCGAACCGGACAGATGCTTCTTTGGTGCCTGCCAAGCAGGGGAGTCACTCCTTGACCCCAAGGGAGATTCTTCTGTCCTCTAATCGTGAGTAGAGCGTCGAAGGTCCAGGATTCAGTTTCAGAGTTTCGTCCAGGGATAATCTAAAGTCCTTAGGACTGGGTTCCTATACTTATACTAAGTTTAGGGGTTGGACTAACTCTGTGGTCCCACATATGGGTGGGTCAGGGCAGAGGGGTGGCTACACCCCTTTCCCTTTGTCCAGTTCGCGCCAAAGCAGGGGCTGCAAGCCCCTGATCCGGTTTGAACTGGGGTATGCACAGGGACACCAAATGTGCCCCCAGTGCAGGACTTCAAAGCACCCGAAAGTGCTCCCGCCCAGCCCCAATACACATTATCCTGTCTGGGGAGGTGGTCACACCTCCCTGGGACAGGAAACCTATTGTCCAGGCCTCCCCTGCCGGAGTTTCGTCCAGCAGCAGGAGGCCAGACTCGTGTCTGTGGCAGCAGCATCCATTTTGTGATGCCAGGGCTTTGGAAAGAAGTTACCGGGCTAGCCAGAGTTAACATGTCTTTCCAACTAGAAGGGTGGAATGCTAACCCCGCCGCCAGAATTGGCGGGGGGTAGTATTCCAAGATGTTTGACACCAAACACGACATGTTTAGGTGCAGCCATTCCAAAGTTAGCATTTAACGCGAGGTTATAATGTGCTTAAGAGTATATGGTCAGGCTGCACTACAAACAGCATCAGAGAAGGGTCTCCGAATGCTGCAGAGGGGCCCTGCTCATGCAGGGGCACCCTCTCACATAGGAACCATGCACTCTGCCTTTAGGATTGATAAGGCCTGCCTTAGGAGTGACTTATAGGTTTATATGTGTGTATGTATTTAGTGATATAGGTAACCTATATCACAGTAAGGGGTGCATGCACCACCTTACCCAGGCTGCAGTAGCAGACCTGTGGTGTCAGTTTGGATGGCCTTCCAGGGGTGGCATAATACATGCTGCAGCCCCTGGCAGGCCTCTGAGGTACCTATGCCCTTGGTACATAGTATACCATATACTAGGGACTTATAAGGGCACTCCAGATCCCAATCAGTGATGTGCCTAAGGCACATGGAAACCATTTTAGAGAGGAAGCAGCTAGGCTGGGGTTCTGATTAGCAGGGCCCCAGCCAGACTAATGTCGAAAAACAGTGAAGCATCAGCAAAAAGTGGGGGTACCCATGTGAAGCAGATCCTACTCTCCTACACAACCCCCCAAACGTAGGGACATTAAACTAACCTTGCCCAGTTAAGTCTTCATGTTCTAAGTGGAAGTACCTAGAGAGTCCATCTGCATTGGCATGGTTACTCCCAGGTCTATGTTCCACTGTAAAGTCCATCCCCTGTAGGGAAATGGACCACCTAAGCAGTTTGGGGTTTTCACCCTTCATTTGTTTTAGCCATAAGAGGGGCTTATGGTCTGTCTGAACCAGGAAGTGTGTACCAAACAAGTATGGCCTCAACTTCTTCAGAGCCCAGACCACAGCAAAGGCCTCCCTCTCTATGGCTGACCAACGTTTCTCTCTAGGGGTCAGCCTTCTGCTAATGAAAGCTACTGGCTGATCCTGACCTTCTTCATTCAATTGTGACAGTACAGCCCCTACCCCCAATTCAGATGCATCAGTTTGAACAATGAACTTCTTGGAGTAATCAGGACTCTGTAGAATGGGAGCAGTGCACATGGCCTGCTTCAGGTCATCAAATGCCTTTTGACTGCTAACTGTCCACTGAACCTTTTGGGCATTTTCTTAGAAGTTAAGTCATTTAGGGGTGTCACTATTGATCCATACCCCTTGACAAATCTCCTATAGTACCCAGTCAGGCCTAAGAAGGCTCTCACCTGAGTCTGGGTAGTGGGAGCAGTCCAGTCCATGATGGTCTGGATCTTGCTCTGCAAAGGTTGAACCTGGCCTCCACCCACAAGGTGGCCCAGGTACACAACCTGACTCTGCCCTATCTGGCACTTAGTGGCCTTGATAGTCAGGCCTGCCTTTGCAGGGCCTGTAAAACATTCCTGAGGTGGACCAGGTGATCCTCCCAGGTGGAGCTAAAGACAGCAATATCATCTAGATATGCTGCACTATAGGCTTCCAGACCTGTGAGAACTGTATTCACCAGCCTCTGGAAAGTGGCAGGTGCATTCTTCAGACCAAAGGGCATTACCACAAATTGATAATGCCCACTAGGGGTTGGGAATGCTGTCTTGGGCTTTGCAGTATCAGCTAGTCTGATCTGCCAGTAGCCAGCTGTCAAGTCAAATGTGCTGAGATATTTGGCAGAGGCCAAAGTATCTATGAGCTCATCTGCCCTTGGTATTGGATGGGCATCAGTCCTAGTGACTGCATTGAGACCCCTGTAGTCCACACAAAACCTCATCTCTCTTTTTCCACCACTGGTGTGAGGTTTTGGCACAAGGACCACTGGACTAGCCCAAGGGCTATCTGAGGGTTCAATAACTCCCAATTCCAACATTTTCTGGACTTCAGTCCTGATACAGTCCCTGACATGGTCAGGTTGCCTATAAATCTTATTTTTAATAGGCAGACTGTCCCCAGTGTCCACTTCATGAGTGCACCAGGTGGTCTGACTGGGTGTCAGTGAAAACATATGTCTAAACTGATTGAGAACTTCCCTACAATCAGTTTGTTGCTGGGTAGTGAGGCTGCCTGCCAAGGCTACACCATCTACTGACCCATTGTCAGGGTTCTGTGAGAGCAGGTCAGGGAGTGGGTCACTCTCTTCCTCCTGCCCTTCATCAGTAGCCATGAGCAAGCCCATGTCTGCCCTGTCCACATATGGTTTTAACCTGTTGACATGGAGAACCCTGTGGGGACTCCTGGGTGTTCCTAGGTCTACTAAGTAAGTGACCTCACCCTTCTGCTCAACAATAGTGTGGGGTCCACTCCATTTGTCTTGGAGAGCTGCTGGGGCCACTGGCTCCAACACCCACACCTTCTGTCCTGGCTGGTAAACAGTCAGAACAGCCTTTGGTCATGCCAGGCCTTTTGAAGTTCCTGGCTAGCCTCAAGGTTTTTGGTTGCCTTTTCATGTACTCAGCCATCCTGGAGCGGAGACCAAGTACATAGTCCACTATATCTTGCTTTGGGGGCTTGAGAGGTAACTCCCATCCTTCCTTCACCAAGCACAGTGGACCCCTCACAGGGTGGCCAAACAGAAGTTCAAAAGGGCTGTAACCAACCCCCTTCTGAGGCACCTCCCTATATGCGAATAAAAGGCAGGGCAAGAGTATGTCCCATCTACGCCTAAGCTTTTCTGGGAGTCCTTTAATCATGCCCTTCAAGGTTTTGTTGAATCTCTCAACTAAACCATTGCATTGTGGGTGATAGGGTGTGGTGAACTTATAAGTCACTCCACACTCCTTCCACATTGCTTTTAAGTACCCAGACATGAAGTTAGCACCCCTGTCTGATACTACCTCCTTAGGAAAGCCCACTCTTGAGAAAATTCCCAGGAGGGCCCTTGCCACCACAGGTGCTGTAGTGGTCCTGAGGGGAATAGCTTCTGGGTACCTGGTGGCATGATCCACTACCACCAGGATAAACCTGTGCCCAGAGGCTGTTTGGGGATCCATGGGACCAACAATGTCAATCCCTACCCTTTCAAAGGGCACCCCCACCACAGGTAGTGGTATCAGGGGGCCTTTGTAGTGCCACCTGCCTTGCCACTGGCTTGGCAGGTTACACAGGAGCGACAAAACTCCTTGCTGTCTTCAGACATGTGGGGCCAGTGAAAGTGAGGGACAAGTCTGTCCCAAGTCTTGTTCTGGCCCAGGTGACCTGCTAAGGGAATATCATGGGCTAGGGTCAATAGGAAGCCCCTGAACTTCAGAGGTATAACCAACCTCCTGGTAGCACCAGGCTTGGGGTCTCTACTCTCTGAGTACAGGAGTCCATCATCCCAATACACGGTATGGGGACCACTAGCTTTCCCAGCAGCCTCAGCAGCAGCTTGCTGTCTGAGGGGTTCAAGGGAGGGGCAGCTCTGCTGCTCCTGGCTCAGATCTGCCCTAGAAGGTCCCCCAGTCCCCAAGAACTCAACCTGGTCAGGTTCAAGTTCCTCTGGGACAGTTCCTTCTTCAGGGCTGAGATCATCCCCTCAAGGGACTGATCTTCCTCCTGAGCCAAGGGGGAAGGCACTGCCTTAACCCTACTACTCCTCCTCTTGGAAGGCACTTGGTCCATTCTTCCAGAATCCAAGGCCTGTTCAGTGCTAGACATTTTGGCTTGTGACCTGGTCACAGCAAACACATCTGCAGGGATCCCCAGCATTTCTGCATGGGTCCTGAGCTCCACTTCTGCCCAAGCAGAAGTCTCTAAGTCATTGCCAAGCAAGCATTCGACTGGTAGGTTTGCACTCACCACAACCTTCTTAAGGCCAGTTACCCCTCCCCAGGAGAAGTTAACAACTGCCAGAGTATGGTCTGTTCTGACATTGCTAGCATTGGTCACTTGGTACATCTCACCAAGTATAACTTGCCCAGGATTCACAAGGTCTTGTGTCACCATTGTGACACTTGCCCCTGTGTCCCTAAATGCCAAAGCCTCACGTCCATTGATTAAAGGCTGTTGTCTGTACTTGCCCAGATTACTGGGACTCACAGTGGAGGTCACATCCATGCCTCCATCACAGACTAACACAGCCTGAGTCAGTTCTCTGACTAGGTCAGAGCCCAACTCAGTACCCAGGTAGAACCCTACTAAACCCTTGGCTGGAGCACTCCCACCAACTGTACTAGGGGGAACAGGTGCCTTAGGGGCATTGGTGGGTGCTGGACTGGAGTCTTTGGACTTGGTGCAATCACTGGTCCAGTGGGTCTTTTGCTTACAGACCTTGCACCATGGTTTTCTTTGGCCTTTCCCTTTGGTAGACTGTGAATCCCCACCAGAAGAAGATTTTTGGGGGCCTGATGAAGACTTTTGATCTTTACCCTTCTCCCCACCCTTTTCAGAGTTCTTAGCATCTTGCTTCTTGGTTTCCCCACCTTGGTTCTGTACCTTCTGCTTCACCCTGGTTCTGACCCATTTGTCTGCCTTCTTTCCCAATTCTTGGGGAGAGGTCAGATCAGAGTCTACCAGGTATTGATGCAACAGCTGATTTTGACAGTTATTAAGAATCTGCTCCCTCATTATCAGATTGTACAATCCTGAGAAGTCACACACCTTACTGCCCATCAACCAGCCTTCCAGAGCCTTGGCAGAACAATCCACATAGTCTACCCAGTCTTGAGTCTGTGCTTTTTGGGTATCTCTGAACTTCAACCTGTACTGTTCAGTGGTTAGGCCAAACCCATCAATAAGAGCACTCTTCAAGACCTTGTAATTATCAGCATCCTCCTCTCTAACAGTGAGGAGCTTATCTCTACCTTTGTCAGCAAAGGAGAGCCACAAGATTGCTGCCCACTGCTCCCGAGGGACCTTCTGTACCTTACAGGCCCTCTCTAGAGCAGTTATCCACTTGTGGATGTCATCCCCATTCTGATAGGGAGGGACAATCTTGCTCAGGTTCCTATGGTCATAGGACCTTTCCCTATCTCTAGGGACATGGCTGCCACCATGGGACTCTAGTCCCAACTTTCTTCTCTCTCTAAAGAGATGTAGGGACTCCCTGTCTATGGCTAGTTGCTTCTTTTTGATTTCAAGCTGAGCTTCCTCATATTGAACCAGCCTCTTTCTTCTCTCATGAGAGGATTCCCTCCTATGAGATGAGACAGAGCTCCCTATTGAGGTGCCAGAGTGGTTAGACTCCTGAGAAGAAGACCTAGACCTTCTGGGCACACTCACAATCCTTCCTGGGGGACAAAGGGGGCATCAACTTGATCATCCTCTTCATCTTCCTCAGGAGGGGTTGGATTATCCAGGTCAGGGCCATTGTCGCCCTCCTGGCCAGTTTCAGAGGGGGCTGGGGGTACTGGTACCCTTGGTCCCATCCTCATCTTCTGCCCCACCCTCAGCTCCTACCCCTTCAGTCCCCAAGGGCTTACTAAGGTCATAAGCCACCAACAACTCCTTGAGGTGTTGGGTGGTGGGGCTTTGGCCTGTCCTTATTTTTCTCAAGTTGCATAAAGCTCTCAATTCCAAGAATGGGAGTGTATCATACTTGGAGGGTGGAAGCTCAATGGCTTCCTGCAAGGATTCTTTAGATCCTACCCTTAAAGACATTACTAGTGTGGTGTGGTGTATGTACTACCTACTCTAGTGTGGCCTACTAAACTCTCTTGAGTTGTAGAAAGGGTTGTGCTATCCCTTAACACACAACTCTAAGTTCAGTAGAACTTACTGTATTCTAAGCTTAAATTATATGTACCTTAGGTACCTTTAGTGGTTTTCAGTTGATCAATTCAATTGAGATTATCTGGTAAAACAATAGCAAGCTGGAATCCCACACGCTGCACACCAATGTGAGAGGTTGGCCTGGTATATGCTGTCCACTAATTATAGTGGGCACCCTGCACCAGTCCAAACAACCCCTTATTGGAGATAGGTTAAAGACAACCTTATTGAAAGCTATCATAGTGGTAGCTATGGAGAGCAGCCTTCAGGCTAAGTCTTGAAGGAATGTAAAGCAGCTTGTTTTACCAGTCTATAATCTCTTGAGTGACCAAATGAAAGAGCACCACACCAGGTATATATTCAAAATATATGTATTTATTGCTAAACACACCCCTCTAGTCTCTTTATGAGGCTAGAGTTCGAAGTACATAAGTTAGAAGTTATTTAAACACAGTAATAGCACAAATACACGTTTGGGCCCTAGGGGCGTACCAAACCATATACCAATAAAGTGGTATAAGAACCACGACTGAACTAGACACTAGGCCTAGAGCCTCTAGAAGTGCTTGGACCACAAGGAACCACCCAAGGTAGTGACACAGGGGACCCACGGGCAATAAGGCAATACAATATATATAGGGATTTCATGCTTCATACTGTGATTTCAGGCTTCGCAAATTTCAGATATTTATGCCATAAAACGGATATAGCTACTTTATTCTACTTGGAACACAGTGTCACTCAGCCTGATACTCATAAGGCATCGAAATGTCAAACATAAGCACACTGAAAACATGGTAATGTGGACATAAACAAAAAACGAGAACTTTCTGCTATGCATCGGCCTCATGCCACACTCCCTCCTTCCCCATCCATTGAAATAATGCTTCAGCTGAAGTGTAAGGCAGGAGTCTCCTGTGCTGTGAAACCGAGGGAGGGGCAGACAGCAAAACAAGCCTTCCTGCCAGCGGGCCTGATTCCAGAAAGAAATGTAAATGTGCTCAACTGGTCACTCTGCATATGTAAAGGGTGCCTGGAAGCCGGTATTGGCTTTAATTGATGGAATCTCATGAAGCTTCCTGATTCACGTTTATTTTTTTTAGAGGTAGTGTAAGGGATCTACCACCTATGATGTAAAGTGTCTGCTTTTAAAAGACAGTTACCAAAAAATTGCTTCCTGATGACACACATTTATTCTTTTGGAGGGGTATTGTAAGGCAGCTACCAGCTTAGCTGTGAAGTGTGCGCTTTTAAAAGACAGTTATGAAATAACTGCACTACTTACAGTCTGCAAAAATCTATATTTTATCATTGTGTCCAGTCCGACAAGTCACAATAACTTGTATTTCCTCAGTAGTTTCATTTGTAAAGGTATATCAATAAATAAGTAAATCTGTGAGGTACTCAGCAGTGTTTTCTTAAAGTCGGTTATGAAGTTCTGTGGTTATATTAAGTAAGCAGCTACCTACATCATTATCATATGAAATCTCTTTTCTGAAGTCATAACTACACTTCCACAACTGCCTTATTAACCTTCTTGCTTTCTCAAATGTGCTTGAAAATGCACCATTTGCCCACTCTTTAAAAAAAAAAAATCTCAGGGGGAGTCCGTCCCCGACCCCCTCCTCCACCTCCATTATGACTTCAGGCTCGCTCGCCACGTCACTCAGCCGGTACTTTTACGGCCGCCACTTTCAAATGTCACCAGCCGCCACTGCCCCCAAACTGTCTTCACGCAATTCATGAAACGGAGCCAGTAATCAAACATTGCTTCTCCACGCTGGGAAGAAAGTCTTAAAACTGTTGGAGATGAAGTTAAGGTTGATGCAGTGCTCAGTGCGTACTTTGACCCACAAATAATTTTGAGCATTTTAAGCTTCGGCAGGCGCCACAAAAAGATGACAAATCTGTAATGGTTTCTATGCGCAGCTGTGCAAAATGGCAAGCACGTGTACAAGTGACGACTCTCAGAAAGAAGTACAAACCCAAATCATACAGGGTTGCAAATTGAGTGTGCTACGACGGCTAATCCTAAAGGAGCTCAGGATGAAGTTAGAAGCAATGTTAGTCCTGGCCCGGCCACATGAACTGTCACACGGCAGAGCAGAAAGAATGGAAGAAGCTCTGGCAAAAGTGAGTGTGGCGCAATCACCCTAGGAAAACGTCCGGGTGACAACCAAAACAATTGACCAAGTATGAAAAGCAGGTACGACTGGTGCACCACCTAAACTAGCTGCACAAGTCACACCCGGTGATATACCGTTTTAATAAAATGAATCCCTTGAATGTTAGATCGGGAGGAGTGTAGTAACATCGAAGTAGTCAAATTAATTTAAATAGCCTTTATTGGCAGCAACCACTTAGACACGTCTGTATTTAAGCACTGGTTCAGTACGAGTGCCAACATTCTCTACCAACGTACAAATCCCCGAACATGGAATACAGAACGATGGGGAATCATAGTTCTACACAAGGAAATAAATAAATAACAGACTCACCTACTATGTAGATGCTACACATCTTCCCCTTTTATAAAACAAAACAACAACAAAAAAATAATCTTAATAACAAATAAATTCATTGTACCTTTCAGGTCTCTTAACAGTTCTTCCAAAGGAAGTTTGAACATTTGTTAAAGGTCTAGTAAGATCAGGCAATTCATTAGAAACATCACTAGAATTATTGACAGGTTCACTGGACACAATGGAAGGAACTGTAGGGAAGGAATCGAAATCACAACCAGAATTCTCAAAACACCAAAATGGAGAACGAGAAGATGAACAATGGTGAGAAGAGGAAGCTAAATCTCCAACCTCAGCAGAACGAGCTAAGGCTAAACGACTCATATGCCAAGTCTCACCATTGTCCAAAACTACAGTGTTGTGGTGAATTTTCGAAATCTTTTTGGTCGGCTAAACTTACTAAACCCTTTAGGTACTTTTCTGGCATTTTTAACACAAACCCATTGACCAACTTGTAAATCGACTGGTTTGGTACCACGTTTAGCATCATAATATACTTTGTTCCTAATCTGAGAATTGGTTAAAGTGTTCTTAACATCATCAAAATCACAAAATGACATACTGTTCCGCTTCATCCAAGCAGGATTAGTTTTTGAGAAAGGAATTCTACATCTCATAAGACAAAAAGGACTTTTGCCAAGAGAAGGATGAGGAGTAATTCTGTAAGCCCATAGCATCTTCTTTAATTCCTCATCCCAAGATAGTCTGGAATTCCTACATAACTGCAAGGTATCTTTGATAATTCTGTTCAGTCTCTCAACCGTACCATTGCAGGAAGGATGATATAGAGGAGTGAAATTTTGCTTGATGCCATTAACAGAAAGAAAATTTAACATTTCCTTGGACTTGAATTGTACACCGTTGTCAGTAAGAATGGAAGCTGGGAAGCCTTCTTGCAGGAAAATTGATTTTAGAAAATTAATCACAGCTTTAGTATCCACTTTATCCATAACTTTGAGTTCAAACCACTTGGAGAATAAATCAACAAGGACAAGAATGTATTTAGTTGTACCATCCATCCAGGTGACAGGGCCCATAATATCTAAAGCAATCTCTTCCCAGGGAAGATTTGGAGAGCGGATTACACCTAGAGGAGGATTAAATGTTTTTTTAGATTTGTCAGCAGTTTCGCAACTGATACATGATCTTACAATTTTTTCTATACAACTGTCAACGCCAGGCCATCAATAGAGATCTCTGCCCCTAGACTTTGTGCGAGAAATCCCTGGATGACCTTCATGTGAAAGATGAATGATGTGCTCCCTCAGTGACGTAGGGGGAATTACTTTGTCACCTTTTAACAAAAGGTGGTCAAAGACAGTAAGCTCATCTCTGACCTCCCAAAAGGGTCTTAAATTATCGTGGAGGTCCTTTTTGTTAGCAATATTCCATCCGTCAATCACCCTCGATTTAACATCAGATAAAAGAATGTCTTGAGCATCAGCTTCTAACCATTGTTCTTGCGAGATACTATTTTCAAAGCTACAGTCCAAAAAATATTGGCAACAGAGAAATCATTCCAAGAGTTGGAATCAAATTCGATTAAAGGTAACGAAAGTCTGCTTAAACAGTCAGCAATTAAATTTTTCGCTCCAGGAACGTACTGAATATCAAACAAATAATCTTGGAGACGCATAGAAAGTCTGGAGATTCTAGCAGTGGCTCTGTAAAGACCATCAGTGGTGAGAAGCTTAGTAAGTGGTTTGTGATCACTTCTGACAATAAATCTTTGCCCCATAAGAATTTTCTAAAATGTTCTAAACTCCACACAACAGCCAAAGTCTCCCTTTCTATTACAGAATACTTTTCCTCAGTAGGAGAAAGAGACCTTGACGCAAAAGCTATGACTACTTCTTGTTTGGATTCCGAAATTTGGGTCAAAACAGCACCAAGGCCTTTTGAACTAGCATCAGTAGTTACAAAAGTGGGAGCATGAAGGACAGGATTGTAATGTACAAAATCACTGAAACCCTCCAAACAAAACTCACGCAGACTCACATAAAGTAATAAAGTGAAAAGAGAACTCACCCGGGAGTAAGCGTGTAAGTGCAGTACACGAACTATCCCCATATCAGCTCATGAAAGTAAATGTCTTGACTCTCGACGAATGGTAACCGGATAAAATAAATACTTCTCTAGGGTTGGACTAGAGAGGATACCTTAAAGTAAATCCGGGGAAGAAGATGAGTTCAATAGGATCCGGTGAAGAATTCAACGATCTTTGGTGTCTTCATCTGTCTTGAGTGTTCTTTTAAAAGATTTTTTTAAATCCCTAGTCGTCGCCAAAACGATGTAGTAACATCGAAGTAGTCAAATTAATGTAAATAGCCTTAATTGGCAGCAACCACTTAGACACGTCTGTATTTAAGCACTGGTTCAGTACGAGTGCCAACATTCTCTATCAACGTACAAATCCCCGAACATGGAATACAGAACGATGGGGAATCATAGTTCTACACAAGGAAATAAATAAATAAGTAACAGACTCACCTACTATGTAGATGCTACACGGAGCAATGATTTGAACGTTCAACAGTGTAGCTCCGTAAAACGTCACACCCGCAGAAAAGGCTGTATCGAAAAATGACAGTATTATTTATATTTCGCGGCATTATTTCCACGCCTCCTTTGGTATATATATTTATAGACTGCGTGCCGGTGACGATGCTGCTGCTTCCATTCCTACAATGCACCGGCTGGCACCAAGCCCCGCCCCCAACATGAAACACCGGAACTAGAGTAGGGCTCGGTCTAACAAGCTACTTAACATGCAATTTCCCAGAGTCCTCTGCGCGTCTCAGGGAAACGTTTGGCGCCTGAGAGCTGATCGAAATTGCAGATATAACTCTACCACATTCATTATTTTGCTGCCATAAGTCAACAGTGGTATACTAATGCCTCACACCGATATATGGTTTCCTCGCTCTCTGTAACATAAGGTATTACGGCGAGGGGGCCTGTAATTCACAATACTGTTTTCAGCTTTGTGCAGTGGCAGTATTGTAGCCAATGAGGTCTAACCAAGGCGCGATTATTGCTTATTGAAAACTTTACCCAATACCCCGCTGTGGCGACTTGAAATATAGTCGACATTGCAATTTTTGACAGTCTCTAAGGAGACTGAATCATTCTGTGAAAAATAGAAGATCCTGTTTAGTTTTGTAGATGAGCGGGCATCGATCAGAAATGAAATGAGAACATTGTATGTCATTTAGATATTCTTTGGCAGGTTTCCTACTCTCTGGCAGTAATTTCGGGATGTTTTTTCAATGAACAGTTTTCATATTTCTTAGTCTTGGTTCCCACCTTTCCTCCCCGGATCTCTTCATACCGAAGAGCACCCCAAGACTCACCAGCACCTCTGGCAGCAAGCCCCCCCCACCCACCTCACTGAATTTCAAGCCCCTGTCGCAATAGTGACCTTTGCAGCGGTGGCTGGCAGGGGAGAAAGAGCCAAGTTGAAATGCACTGAGTGCGCAAGAGAAACACGTGACCCCAACTCTTGAAAGGAAAGTCTGGCGAGCGAGAGAGGGATTGTTTCTCCCACAAAAGTACTATTGTGCTGTGTGTAGTCTATTCCCAGTGTAGGAAATAAGCAAACAATGCACAGACAGCACTGCGTAGGCACGTGTTTTCCACCTATGCTTGTAAATGCTATGGAAACACTGCACTTCATCTCGTGCTGTAACACCAACTTCATGGAGAGCTGATGACAGACATGCATGCACTTAATTATGTTTTGATACAATAAAAAATCCGTTGCAGCCGTCCAGAAGGAGGCGCTATTTGATGATAGTACTTCACAACAACTGCATTACCGCCCTTAGTTTACCTGTAAATAAAGCACCTGCTATGGCAGCATTTAGTGGGGGTTTCTGAGCGCCCTCCATGATGAGCTGCGCCACAACGCAGCCAATGCACACAGCCAGGGCCGGACTGGGTACAGCAACCAGCCCTGGTAGATTGCTGCTCGACCGGGCCTGGGAGCGAGGGGGGTGCTAACAAGAAGCATCGCTCCCGCTTTTGTTACTGAGGGCCGATGAAGCAGCACTGCTGCAAAACCGGCCCCCAGTGACAAAACCAGTCCCCACAGGCACAAAACTGGCCCCCACCCCTCAGGCCCAACGGGGAAATGCCCGGTGCCCGCTACGGCCAGTCCGGCCCTGCACACAGCAGGTCAGCTTCGAAAAACTGAAGAGCGAAAGCTGCATTCGGACAGAGTCCCTACAAAAAAAAGTTTATGTGCTTGGAGTCTGAGGAAAGTAATGAGGCCGAAAAAAGAAAGGGAATCCGATAGAAATAGTTTGTTTGGCAACATTGGAAATAATTTGTTATTAATAACACACTGACAGTACACACACGGGTGGGTGGCAGTGGCCAGTACTACTTACTTGTCTTGAGTTTTGCACCACTGCAGACAGCAAGGCAGCAGGCTCAGGCCGGGAGCCAACTCCACCGGCAATCATATCTGGATGCAGGGTTTTTAATAAATCAGGGAGAATGGCGCACGGACATGTACGCGTGGTGTGAATATGCTACAATGTGTACGGTGCTGCCAGGTCGGGGGAACTACCCTATAACCCCCGTTGGTGTATGAGTCAAAGAACCCACACTGGAATTTGAGAAAACAGTCCCGGGCACACGTATTGAGGATATAAATGGAACAAGGAGTCTCGTTAAAGATCAAATTGCTTGTGTCAACACCAGAGTAATTGTTAAAAGATTTTTAATGAGGCAACATCAAAAGAGAGCAACCAGCCGACACGTGTTTCGTCATGCGGGAAAGATCCCGTGACTCTTCAGGGCTGGGGAGGATACAAAACATGAGGTGAGGGAATTGAAGTGCCACAATGTTGCTATATCTAAAAGGGAACACTAAAGGGAGAGGGATGACCCTAAGTGTGTGTGAACCCTACGTACCACGGTGGGAGGGTGAAAAGAACAGTGACATGAGTGTATGTGCCGCTTTCATGATATAAAAATCATGACAAAATCGCGGAAAAAACAGGGTACACAATTTAAGTGACTCAATAAAAAGGTGTCTGCTATCGTGCGGAAAGGTTGCGTGGTGGGTGTGAAGTGTAGGGGGGGAAAGAAAAGGAGAGAACCATACACACAGCAGAATGAAAAAGTACAGAACACACTGAAGCATACAAGACATAATAAATAATAAATAATAATAATAACATGGGGAAGAGCTGGGCGTAAGCCGGGTGGCATGAGAATAGACACTGGAAATGACAAAAACATCAAAATGTAAAAAGGAATTATCAGGAGACAATGGTTATCAGTTGTGGATGAGACAAAAAGAATGCCAAATTGTTGGATCAGAACGAAAGGGGTGGGTGCAAAACAGAACTATCGATAGAAAAAAAATAAAAATTATAGCACACATCATGAATACCTGTATTGACAGTGACGAGTTAAATGCCAGTATGGCTAGGTAAAAGGAATATGGTTCCTGAAGGGAGGAGAGAACAGCGTAAGCACGAAACTGCGTGAGATGATATGACAGCTGTGTAGAAAAGAAGTACACATGGGAGGCAGAGTCAAAAAACTCAAGAAAAACTCACCACAAGGCCAGTAAAAGATGAAATGCCTAGTCGGGGATCTAGGAGGACAGGTCTGGCCCTGTGTAGAGACGTGACCTGGAGGTCAAGCAGCCTGTGGAGGCGATCAGGGCGGGTGCGCCTGGACGTAGGGGAAAGTAGATGGCTGTGAGTAGAAGGAAAGCAGGAATAATGAAGCGCAAGGGTAAGGAGGGGGAGGCTGGAGTAAAAGGACTAGACCTTACCCTGAATAACAGAACCAGGTGACCATCCAGTGTCCGTATCGAGGGAGAGTAAAGGCAGGTTAGCCGTGAGATGGCAGGATAAAAATAAAACTGGAACAAAAAGTGCAAGTTAGGGAGATGAAGGAAACCAGAGAAATGCGAGAGAAAGGGCATGATGTGAAGGGGTCTTACCCTGGGTAAATCACGATGGAAGGAGTCCTGGTGATAGAAGCAAGGTGGCGGGTACGCCGAACTGTAAGGCGGGGAGGGGGAGGGAAAGAAAAGCAGTCAGTGTGTGCAGGACTCAAGCACAGCGGCTTGAGAGAATAAACAAGGACAATAACAATGTAAGAGGATAGCCGTGGCTGAGTACAGCTTACCAGATATCAGCGTGGTGAATGCCGAAGGAGACTGGTCTCGTCTGTGTAACGTGCCATTCTCCTCAGGCAGTCATTTCCGTCCTGTTTGCAGTGGCCGGTGGGCGCTCTAGTTTTGCCTGGCGCGCCGGTACTTCTTGGCCGTCCTGGCTTCCGTCTACTTCCGCATCAGGTTACACAGACGAGACCAGTCTCCTTCGGCATTCACCACGCTGATATCTGGTAAGCTGTACTCAGCCACGGCTATCCTCTTACATTGTTATTGTCCTTGTTTATTCTCTCAAGCCGCTGTGCTTGAGTCCTGCACACACTGACTGCTTTTCTTTCCCTCCCCCTCCCCGCCTTACAGTTCGGCGTACCCGCCACCTTGCTTCTATCACCAGGACTCCTTCCATCGTGATTTACCCAGGGTAAGACCCCTTCACATCATGCCCTTTCTCTCGCATTTCTCTGGTTTCCTTCATCTCCCTAACTTGCACTTTTTGTTCCAGTTTTATTTTTATCCTGCCATCTCACGGCTAACCTGCCTTTACTCTCCCTCGATACGGACACTGGATGGTCACCTGGTTCTGTTATTCAGGGTAAGGTCTAGTCCTTTTACTCCAGCCTCCCCCTCCTTACCCTTGCGCTTCATTATTCCTGCTTTCCTTCTACTCACAGCCATCTACTTTCCCCTACGTCCAGGCGCACCCGCCCTTGCTCGCCTCCACAGGCTGCTTGACCTCCAGGTCACGTCTCTACACAGGGCCAGACCTGTCCTCCTAGATCCCCCGACTAGGCATTTCATCTTTTACTGGCCTTGTGGTGAGTTTTTCTTGAGTTTTTTGACTCTGCCTCCCATGTGTACTTCTTTTCTACACAGCTGTCATATCATCTCACGCAGTTTCGTGCTTACGCTGTTCTCTCCTCCCTTCAGGAACCATATTCCTTTTACCTAGCCATACTGGCATTTAACTCGTCACTGTCAATACAGGTATTCATGATGTGTACTATAAATTTTTTTTTTTTTCTATCGATAGTTCTGTTTTGCACCCACCCCTTTCGTTCTGATCCAACAATTTGGCATTCTTTTGTCTCATCCACAACTGATAACCATTGTCTCCTGATAATTCCTTTTACATTTTGATGTTTTTGTCATTTCCAGTGTCTATTCTCATGCCACCGGCTTACGCCCAGCTCTTCCCCATGTTATTATTATTATTTATTATTTATTATGTTTTGTATGCTTCAGTGTGTTCTGTACTTTTTCATTCTGCTGTGTGTATGGTTCTCTCCTTTTCTTTCCCCCCTACACTTCACACCCACCACGCAACCTTTCCGCACGATAGCAGACACCTTTATATTGAGTCACTCAAATTGTGTACCCTGTTTTTTCCGCGATTTTGTCATGATTTTTATATCATGAAAGCGGCACATACACTCATGTCACTGTTCTTTTCACCCTCGCACCGTGGTACGTAGGGTTCACACACACTTAGGGTCATCCCTCTCCCTTTAGTGTTCCCTTTTAGATATAGCAACATTGTGGCACTTCAATTCCCTCACCTCATGTTTTGTATCCTCCCCAGCCCTGAAGAGTCACGGGATCTTTCCCGCATGACGAAACACGTGTCGGCTGGTTGCTCTCTTTTGATGTTGCCTCATTAAAAATCTTTTAACAATTACTCTGGTGTCGACCCAAGCAATTTAATCTTTAACGAGACTCCTTCCACCGGCAATCATTTTGGTTTGCCGCTCGCTTTTAGGCCAGGCTGCCGGGTGTCCTCATTGCGTCCCGTCTGTCCTGGCGGCTGCTGCAACTGGTCACAGTCATGGTCAGTCATGACTCTGTGACGACTCTCTCCCTGGCCCTGGGCTCAGTAATAATGAATTCGCCGGCCATAATAAGATGATAATATTACAGCGGCGTGGGCGGCCCGGTGTGAGCAGCAGGCAGCACTGCATGCTGAGCGCCAAGATTGTGGCAGGTACCACAGCCTGCAAAGCAGTAGCCTGCTGCCTATCTCACAAACTGGCCGTAGTGGCAGCCATTGGGCACTACCTCGTGACTTCGGGCTCGGCTGTGTGACTCTCAGCGCTGCGTGGCTCTGCAGGAAATAATAGATACATTGTAGTGAGCACTGGCATAACGAAACTTGAAGGGGCCCCCCTGCAAGGTAAGTGGAGGGTCCCCCCTCTGGAATCAATCAGGAGCTCGCCAGTCACAGTATTGTGCTGAGGGGCCCACCTGGAGCTTGGGGGCCCCTCGCACTGCCAGGGCTGCGGGGGCCTGTGTTAAGCCACTGGTAGTGAGCCTGCCAGCCCCATAGCTTAGCTGTGCACCGAGCGCCCCAAGCCTGTGGGAGCTTCGCGCACAGGCAATGGCCGGCGCGCTGCCAGCTACCACACACTCAATTTGCAGCGCTTTAGTGACAGCTGAGACACATGCATATGCGTGACAATACATTTCAGTGCGATAATGCGGAGCACCACACTGAAATGTGTTAGTCTAACGCCTGATGCACGGTACTTGGCAGGACTGTACATTATAGTGAGACTGCCAGCGCCGGAGCTTAGCTGTGCACCGAGCACCCCAAGCCTGCAGGAGCAGCGCACACAGGCCATGGGCGGCGCACTGCCAGCTGCCACACACTCAGTTTGCAGTGCTTTAGTGACAGCTGAGACACATGCATATGCGTGACAATGCATTTCAGTGCGGTGACGCAGAGCACCACACTGAAATGCGTTAGTCTAACGCCTGACGCATAGTACTTGGCAGGACTGTACATTATAGTGAGACTACCAGCGCCGTAGCTTAGCTGTGCAGTGAGCGCCTCAAGCCTGCAGGAGCAGTGCACACAGGCCATGGGCGGCGCGCTGCCAGCTGCCACACACTCAGTTTGCAGTGCTTTAGTGACAGCTGAGACACATGCATATGCGTGACAATACATTTCAGTGCGGTGATGCGGAGCACCATGCTGAAATACGTTAGTCTAACGCCTGATGGGTGTTACTTGGCAGGACTGGGCAGCCACCACCCCGTGAAGCATGCATCGCTGCGTGTCATGGCAATCTGCAAAGACGCTCAGTCAAGGGCACCAAGATTTGACACAATGTGCACCTCGCCCCATTTCACAACCTCTCGTGGCAAAGGCCACCCGCTGTGACTCCAGCAGTGGAGAAGAACTACTCAGACTTCCTGTTCACACTCGACTCGATGCTGGGAGGCCAAACACACCCCTTGGAGAGTCCTGCAGTGTCTCATCGTGAGCTGCCCCTGGCCTGGGACGCGCCACCCGTGCACAGTAGCAACCCCTGCAGTGACCACGCGCTATGCGTAGGATTGTGCACCTGTATAGTATTATTGCAAGCCAGTGCCGCTAACAGGCCATGTCGCAAAATCAACCTCGAAAAAACCCTGACAGCTGCTCCAGCCAAAGGCAGAGGCCCACAAGCAGCGACCGACTTGCAGCGGGTGCGCCAGTCCACCTGGTGGCCTAGCGAGGACCCTCCATCCAGAGAACTGATTGAACCTGCGACGGCACCAGCCCCCTGGAAAACATAGCTCAGCAGACCCCCAAACAGGGGCGGTTTCTGCCTTTGAGCATTGGGGCGTTGCCCCACTCATATTTTGGCCCCCTGACCTCCATTTTATGTGCGTATTAAATAAACTTTTATTTTTAAAAAATACTTCGACTTTCCTTTATTTTCACGTGTGGCCGGGGTAGTCTGTGTCAGCCTTAAGCCGCGGGCGTCAGCGGCTGTGAAGTGGGTGGACTTTGTGTTGTTATTGACACAAAGACACAAGCGAGCAAGTACACAGCACTTAGGCCCGACATGCGCATGTCAGGTTGGCCGGCTACCTCTCTCCGGCCAGCCCGACATGCGCTCTAGAGGGCAACTCCACCTGCACATTAGGGACCGGGGGCTGATCAAAGCCGCAACCCCGGTCTCCTAATGAGTGGTGAATTTGCCTGCTCAAGCCAATCCGCTTCTCTCAAGCTGACTAACAACAAGGAGGCAGTGTCTGGATTGGCTGGCAGACGTGATTGCTCGGCCCAGTTTAGGTCTCTGAAGACAGCGTGGTACCGCGGCGGTGAGAGGCACTGCCCACAGAGCAAGACCAATCACTGTAATGGCTTCTTGTGAAGCCATGCAGTGATTGGCCCTTTCTGCCGTTGCTGGGCAGGGCTACTCAGCCAGTGTTTCTCCCCCCTCTTCCTATGTGCCAAACGTTGGTGCGAGAGAGAGACCACCATACGGAGTAGACCACACCTCGCATTTTTGTCCTGACTCCGATCACGAGCTCAGATCATCCGATCGATGAGTGGAGTTCATCTCTCTAATAGTCTGAGTGATTCAGGTGAGCTCGATCATTCGACCTATTGCCCTGTAATTGATATGCCTGCTTCATGATGAAGGTCCGCACTGCAGTATGTGCATGTCGGAGTGTGTCTCGAGGAAGGGAGACCCATTAGAGGTGGTCAAGTCTCCCCGTGCAAAAACTAGTCTCAGGCGTGTGCATCGATTAGCCCCGGGCGGAGACCTCCGCTCCGACCGCGGAGTGTGCAGAGATTTGCCTTCTCCGATCTCCAAGAAGCCAGGCGCACCTGCAGACGCCTGGAGAAGAACTGGAGGAACACCAAGACAACCGATAACTACTCCACCTACAAGGACGCCATGACGGACTACACAACCAAATCAGAACAACCAAAAGGAACTTCATCCACAACAAAATCCTCGCCAACTCCAAGGAACTCTTTAGTGTCATTCAGGAATTCACCAGCCCACGCAGCGAAGCCACAGACATCACCCCGTCCCAAGACCTCTGCGACAAGCTTGGAACCTACTTCCACCTCAAGATCAGAACACTCTACGACAACTTCGTCGACCACCCACAAGACGCCACAGCCGGGCCCTTCCCCCCAGATTTTACCAGCCAGCCCACCATCTCCAATTGGACACCAATCACGACCGAGGACACCGCCACGATCATGAAAGGCATCCACTCGGGGGCCCCCACCGACAGCTACCCCCGCACATCTACCACAGGGCCGCGGACACCATCGCACCTGAACTGCAACGGACCATCAACACCACATTCACAACAGGCACTTTCCCAGATGACTGGAAGCACGCAGAAGTCAGGCCCCTGCTCAAGAAGCCCACGGCCGACCCCACCGACCTCAAGAACTACCGGCCCATCTCGCTCCTCCCCTTCGCAGCCAAAGTGGCAGAGAAAGCAGTCAACAGGGAACTGACACGATTCATTGAAGAGAACGCTGTCCTCGACCCGTCCCAATCCGGATTCCGAAGCAACCACAGCACCGAGACCGCCCTACTCACCGCTACAGACGACATCCGCACCCTCCTGGACCAAGGCCACTCCGCAGCCCTCATCCTCCTCGACCTGTCTGCAGCCTTCGACACCGTCTCTCACCGCACACTAGTCGACAGACTACACGACGCCAGCATACAAGGAACTGCCCTGTACTGGATCCGATCGTTCCTCACCGGAAGAAGCCAAAGGATCAGACTACCACCCTTCCTCTCTACCCCCACGGAAATCACCTGCTGAGTCCCACAGGGGTCATCACTGAGCCCGACCCTCTTCAACATCTACATGGCCCCCCTCGCAGCCATCGTCTGACAACATGACCTCAACATCGTATCCTACGCCGACGACACCCAGCTCATCCTCTCCCTCACCAGAGACCCCACCACAGCAAAACTCAACTTCCAGAAAGGAATGCAAGACGTCGCAGTCTGGATGACCAACAGCTGCCTAAAACTCAACGCCGAGAAGACAGAAGTCCTCGTCCTTGGAACCACCCCTTCAGCATGGGACAACACCTGGTGGCCCACTGCCCTCGGAAGCCCACCTACCCCTCAGACCACGCCAAAACCTCGGCATCGTACTCGATTCATCACTCGCCATTAACCGACAGGTCAACGCCGTCACCTCCAGCTGCTTCAACACCCTCCGCATCCTTCGAAAGACCTTCAAATGGATCCCCCCGGAGTCAAGGAAGACAGTCACCCACGCGCTCATCACCAGCAGACTGGACTATGGAAACGCTCACTATGCCGGCATCAACAAGTCCCTACTCCGCAAACTCCAGACAATACAGAACACCACGGCCAGACTCATCCTCAGCATCCCCCGGCACGAACACATCAGCCAACACCTGCGGAGACTCCACTGGCTCCCCGTGGAGAAGAGAGTCACCTTCAAAATCCTCACTCACGCCTACAAATGCCTACACAACAACGGACCCAAATACCTCAACGACAGAATAAACTTCCACGTACCCAAAAGAAACCTCCGATCTGCCAACCTCGCACTAGCTGAAACCCCGCGCATCCACAGAGCCAGAGCAGGCGGAAGATCGTTCTCTCACATTGCAGCCAAGACCTGGAACGAGCTACCGGCAGACACCTTCAGGAAGACTCAAGACCTGGCTCTTCCGCTGAACGGATCTGCGTCCCCCCCACCCCCCAGCGCCTTGAGACCCTCACGGGTGAGTAGCACGCTTACAATTCCCTGATTGATTGATTGATAGATTGAGAAAGCAAATCTCCGCACACTCTGCAGCGTAGCGGAGTTGTCCAGCCCCCGCCTCCACCCCCTCTATATTAACAATGAATTCTAGTACTTAAAAGTAAATTAAAACCCACTTACCTGTACTGCGGCGTCCCCTGGCTGCCCTCCTCCTCTTCGTCGCCGTTTCTTCTAATCCTTGCGAAAACTGCGCGTGCGTCCGCGCATGCGCATTTCTTGTATACTGCAGTGCGTACCTTCATCATGAAGCAGGCATATCAATCACAGGGCAATAGGTCGAATGATCGAGCTCACCTGAATCACTCAGACTATTAGAGAGATGAACTCCACTCATCGATCTGATGATCTGCGCTCGTGATCGGAGTCAGGACGAAAACTGCGCATGTGTGCGCGTCCGCGCATGCGCATTTTTCGCAAGGATTAGAAGAAACGGCGACGAAGAGGAGGAGGGCAGCCCGGGAACGCCGCAGTACAGGTAAGTGGGTTTTAATTTATTTTTAAGTACTAAGATTCATTGTTAATATAGGGGGTGGAGGTGGGTGGTGTAGCGGGGCTACGCGGAGGGCCACGGAGTTTGTTCATACCTCCGTGGCCCTCCGCGTAGCCTCCCTATGCCCACTACGCCCAGGCTTAGCATCGATAGCAAGCAGGACAGAGCACGTTGCTCGGGTGACATTCACGTCCGAAGGAGTGCTGAGGACGCAGCAGAGACTGCAAGTCAGACTCTCTTAAAGGGTACAGGCCATGTGAGGATCAGAGTGCCCTGTTTACCTGTCTGTCACACTATCACTTCTGAGAGCCTAGAGCATGTTTTCCATCATTTGGCTGATTTGAGCCTCCACTTTCTCTCCCTCAAAGCCCTCCTTTCTCTCCCTCTCACCGCCTTCGGTCCCAGGGTCAGATTGGCATAAGGCAATCTGGATGTGCCAGGCGAGCTGGCCTCACTGGTGGGCTGGTTTTAGCTGTTTGTTTACTTTTCAATGTCTGATGGGCAGGTTTTTACTATTTAATTTTTTCGGATATAAAAATGTACACGTTACTTACTATTTGCTTCATACCGTGATTTTGTACAGGCCGAGTGCGAGTGAAGACTCAGGGAGCAATATAGCTCAGCAGTCTGAGTCTCGTCTCCCTTCCAACTCTTCGTGAATCGTGCGCCAAACGTTATTTACAGTTTGCACAAGGATACGAAGCCAAAGACGCGAGACCAGATGGAAAGTGACCTCTGCCGTGGCCACTGACCACCAGGCTCGAGTCACATTTGGCCGAACCTCCCTTGTTGTCATCATGTTGTGGATGCAGTGTGTGGCGGGGAATCTGAAGGGCACAACCGACATGAACAAAAAGACAACCATCCCGACAGGTAAGGAAGACGACCCTGTGTCCCAAAATGGCAGGTTAGTGTGGTTGGCAAACAAAGGCAGGAATGATTGATGTGACGCTTGATATGGGGTCACCACTGCTACTGCTATAGAGAGCTTACTGTAACCCGAAGGGCACAGCCTAATCTAGAGTGCTTGCAGATTCCATATCAAGCATTGTTTTATTTCAACCTCTCCTGCAGTCTCAGTGCACCGTTTAGCCCATGGGGACTTAATATTTTCTAAAGCTCTCTCCGTTTTTTTTGCTTCCACATTTTTTACTCTACATGAAACTCTTGGCCTAGTATCCCTCCCGTTTCATTCTTAACTTCCATTTAAAAATTACAAAGGAATTGCATGCTGGAAGGTATTGCGCGCCATAAATTATATAATTACAGCTTTAAACAGGGGGGCACTCTCAATTTGTTGCTTAGTTCCTAGGGTTTCACTAATCAGACACATTTATTTTTCTAGTTCAATTAAAATATTTGAATAAGGCAATACAATATATATAGGGATTTCATGCTTCATACTGTGATTTCAGGCTTTGCAAATTTCAGATATTTATGCCATAAAACGGATATAGCTCCTTTATTCTACTTGGAACACAGTGTCTCTCAACCTGATACTCATAAGGCATCGAAATGTCAAACATAAGCACACTGAAAACATGGTAATGTGGACATAAACAAAAAACGAGAACTTTCTGCTATGCATCAGCCTCATGCCACACTCCCTCCTTCCCCATCCATTGAAATAATGCTTCAGCTGAAGTGTAAGGCAGGGGTCTCCTGTGCTGTGAAACCGAGGGAGGGGCAGACAGCTAAACAAGCCTTCCTGCCAGCGGGCCTGATTCCAGAAAGAAATGTAAATGTGCTCAACTGGTCACTCTGCATATGTAAAGGGTGCCTGGAAGCCGGTATTGGCTTTAATTGATGGAATCTCATGAAGCTTCCTGATTCACGGTTATTTTTTTTAGAGGTAGAATAAGGGATCTACCACCTATGATGTAAAGTGTCTGCTTTTAAAAGACAGTTACCAAAAAATTGCTTCCTGATGACACACATTTATTCTTTTGGAGGGGTATTGTAAGGCAGCTACCAGCTTAGCTGTGAAGTGTGCGCTTTCAAAAGACAGTTATGAAATAACTGCACTACTTACAGTCTGCAAAAATCTATATTTCGGGAACACTTTTTATCATTGTGTCCAGTCCGACAAGTCACAATAACTTGTATTTCCTCAGTAGTTTCATTTGTAAAGGTATATCAATAAATAAGTAAATCTGTGAGGTACTCAGCAGTGTTTTCTTAAAGTCGGTTATGAAGTTCTGTGGTTATATTAAGTAAGCAGCTACCTACATCATTATCATATGAAATCTCTTTTCTGAAGTCATAACTACACTTCCACAACTGCCTAATTAACCTTCTTGCTTTCTCAAATGTGCTTGAAAATACACCATTTGCCCACTCTTTAAAAAAAAAAAAATCTCAGGGGTAGTCCGTCCCCGACCCCCCCCCCCCCCCTCCACCTCCATTATGACGTCAGGCTAGCTCGCCACGTCACTCAGCCGGTACTTTTACGGACGCCACTTTCAAATGTCACCAGCCGCCACTGCCCCCAAACTGTCTTCACGCAACTCATGAAACGGAGCCAGTAATCAAACATTGCTTCTCCACGCTGGGAAGAAAGTCTTAAAACTGTTGGAGATGAAGTTAAGGTTGATGCAGTGCTCAGTGCGCACTTTGACCCACAAATAATTTTGAGCATTTTAAGCTTCGGCAGGAACGTGTGACATGAACTGTCACACGTCAGAGCAGAAAGAACGGAAGAAGCTCTGGCAAAAGTGAGTGTGGCGCAATCACCCTAGGAAGAAGTCCGGGTGACAACCAAAACAATTGACCAAGTATGAAAAGCAGGTACGACTGATGCACCACCTAAACTAGCTGCAGAAGTCACACCCGGTGATATACCGTTTTAATAAAATGAATCCCTTGGATGTTTGATCGGGAGGAGCAATGATTTGAAAGTTTAACGGTGTAGCTCCGTGAAACGCCACACCCGCAGTAAAGGCTGTATCGAAAAATGACAGTATTATTTATATTTCGCTGGATTATTTCCACGCCTCCTTTGGTATATATATTTATAGACTGCGTGCCTGTGACGACGCTGCTTCCATTCCTACAATGCACCGGCTGGCACCAAGCCCCGCCCCCAACATGAATCGCCGGAACTAGAGTGGGGCTCGGTCTCACAAGCTACTTAACATGCAATTTCCCAGAGTCCTCTGCGCGTCTCAGGGAAACGTTTGGCTCCTGAGAGCTGATCGAAATTGCAGATATAACTCTACCACATTCATTATTTTGCTGCCATAAGTCAACAGTGGTATACTAGTGCCTCACACTGATATATGGTTTCCTCGCTCTCTGTAACATAAGGTATTACGGCGAGGCGGCCTGTAATTCACACTCCTGTTTTCAGCTTTGCGCAGTGGCAGTATCGTAGCCAATGAGGTCTAACCGAGGCGCGATTATTGCTTATTGAAAACTTTACCCAATACCCCGCTGTGGCGACTTGAAATATAGTCGACATTGCAATTTTTGACAGTCTCTAAGGAGACTGATTCATTCTGTGACAAAATAGAAGGTCTAATCTAGTTCCGTAGGTGAGCGGGCATCGATCAGAAATGAAATGAGGACATTGTATGTCAATTAAATTACTATATGTCATTTGGATATTCTTTGGCAGCTTTCCCACTCTTGCAGTAATTTCGGGATGTTTTTTCAATGAATAGTTTTCGTATTTCTTAGTCTTTGTTCCCCGGATCTCTTCATACCGCAGAGCACCCCAAGACTCACTAGCACCTCTGGCAGCAAGCCCCCCCCCCCACCCACCTCACTGAATTTCAAGCCCCTGTCGCAATAGTGACCTTTGCAGAGGTGGCTGGCAGGGGAGAAAGAGCCAAGTTGAAATGCACCGAGTGCGCAAGAGAAACACGTGACCCCAACTCTTGAAAGGAAAGTCTGGCGAGCGAGAGAGGGATTGTTTCTCCCACAAAAGTACTATTGTGCTGTGTGTAGTCTATTCCCAGTGTAGGAAATAAGCAAACAATGCACAGACAGCACTGCTTAGGCACGTTTTTTCCACCTATGCTTGTAAATGCTATGGAAACACTGCACTTCATCTCGTGCTGTAACACCAACTTCATGGAGAGCTGATTGTAGTGTCTGGGGCTACGGGCTGCAGGGGACAGGCTAGGCCGCAGGCTTGGGCCGTAATGTTAATGAGGCACACACACATAGTTAGAGGGTACTGGGCCAAAGACCCCGAGCGGTCTTGCGCCCCTTTATTTATGCCCTCGGGCGAGCCCGCCCTCGGGATGCGTGGGTGCGTGAGCGGCGTGTGTAAAAGGGCCGGGTGGCTCCGTTACTACATCCCTCCAATCTTTTAGATACAATGACTCTTCTTGGGAAACCGCTCAGATCTTCTGAGCACACCACGCAAAGTCTCTCAGTCTCTGACTAGGGGTCGGATTCGGCCGGAGACCATACTTCTGGCTCCGGGAGCTCTTCCTTGCTTCTGACCCTTCGGGCTCCTCCTCTGGTGCAGGTACAGCCTCCTCAGGACTCCTCCTGTCCTCCACCGCCTCTGATTCTCTTCGGGGTTGCAATGGCACCTCCTCCGGCTGGCTTCGCGGGACCTCCGCGGGGACCACTCCTTCTCCACCTTCCAGCTCTTCGGTGAGTTGGTCATCCACCTGCACGTCCCTTTTGAACCAGGAGGTGTTCCTCGTGACCACACGGGTGCCCCACATGGCCGATACCATGGTCCCTTGTATGTTGACTACCTCCCATATTTCTGGCTCATATGGGGTGCGATACTTCCAGTTTGGGTGGCGGTCTTTTATTATGACTCTGTCCCCAACTTGAACGCTCATGGGCTGAGCCCTTCGAGCCTGGCTCGCCTTGTCGTTAGATGACTTCCTTCTATTCTGCGCGGCTCTTTGATCCAGCTCTGGGGGACTCCAGGACCGATCGGCAGGCACACTGTCTCTCGGGGCCCGTCGAGACAGTAGATGGGCTGGAGCGCACCGGGTGGTGCAGTGTGGGGTTTGGCGATATGCACTGAGAAACTGCGACAGGCACTGCTCGGCATCGTCTGCTTTGTCCACCCCGATCCTGAGGGCCCGGTTCATTGTGCGCATGAACCGCTCCATCTCGCCGTTTGCCTGGGGCCACTGTGGAGTGATCTTCCGGTGTCGGATACCGCGGAGGTCAGGTAATCCTGGAAGTCTCTGCCTTGGAACGGCGGTCCGTTGTCGGATTTGATCTCGTCTGGCAGGCCCATCATTGCGAACGTGCGATCCAACACAGCCTTCGCGTGGGAGAACGCCGTTGAGGACACTACTTCCACCACTGGAAACTTAGAGTGTGAGTCAACTAGCACCAGCGTGTTCCGTCTGTAGGAAGGTGGAATCTGACTATATGGTTGCCCCCACTTTTTTTTATGGTGTTTTGCTGGTTTATGACTTAGTTGGACTGGGATCCTGCTATTCAGGGCCCCAGTCTATCTGCTTTCTCTGTAAAAGGTTTCCATGTGCCTTAGGCACATCTCTGATTGGAATCTGGAGTGCCCTTATAAGTCCCTAGTATATGGTATACTATGTACCAAGGGCATAGGTACCTCAGAGGCCTACCAGGGGCTGCAGCATGTATTGTGCCACCCCTGGAAGGCCATCCAAACTGACACCACAGGTCTGCTACTGCAGCCTGGGTAAGGTGGTGCATGCACCCCTTACTGTGATATAGGTTACCTATATCACTACATACATACACACATATAAACCTATAAGTCACTCCTATGGCAGGCCTTATCAATCCTGAAGGCACAGTGCGTGGTTCCTATGTGAGAGGATGCCCCTGCATGAGCAGGGCCCCTCTGCAGCGTTCGGAGACCCTTCTCTGATGCTGTTTGTAGTGCAACCTGACCATATACTCTTAAGCGCATTATAACCTCGCGTTAAATGCTAACTTTGGAATGGCTGCACCTAAACATGTCGTGTTTGGTGTCAAACATCTTGGAATACTAACCCCGCCAATTCTGGCGGCGGGGTAGCATTCCACCCTTCTAGAGGGAAAGACATGTTAACTCTGGCTAGCCCGGTAACTTCTTTTTAAAGCCCTGGCATCACAAAATGGATGCTGCTGCCACAGACACGAGTCTGGCCTCCTGCTGCTGGACGAAACTCCGGCAGGGGAGGCCTGGACAATAGGTTTCCTGTCCCAGGGAGATGTGACCACCTCCCCAGACAGGATAATGTGTATTGGGGCTGGGTGGGAGCACTTTCGGGTGCTTTGAAGTCCTGCACTGGGGGCACACTTAGTGTCCCTGTGCATACCCCAGTTCAAACCGGATCAGGGGCTTGCAGCCCCTGCTTTGGCGCGAACTGGACAAAGGGAAAGGGGTGTAGCCACCCCTCTGCCCTGACCCACCCATAGGTGGGGCCACAGAGTAGTCCAACCCCTAACCTTGGTATAAGTATAGGAACCCAGTCCTTAGGACTTTAGATTATCCCTGGACGAAACTCTGAAACAGAATCCTGGACCTTCGACGCTCTACTCAAGATTAGAGGACAGAAGAGTCTTCCTTGGGGTCAAGGAGTGACTCCCTGCTTGGCAGGCACCAAAGACGCATCTGTCCGGTCTGCATTTCTGAAGCTCCTGTCGGACGCCGAAGTCTTCGCATCACCAGAGGTGGATTCTCAGACTTCCCCGAGGCTACCCTGAGTCCCCAGCAAAGCTGAGGCCCGTAGCTATCGTGGGTGACGTGAGACCGTGACCCCTGGACACCGAGCACATTTGCAAGTGCATCCTCTTCTGGGTCTCCCACGAAGTCGTGCTTTGGGCTCCGAGTAGCCCTAGCCTCCAGCACCAACTGCACCGAAGATCACTGGCCTCCACTCCACGAGTGTCCTGTGAGCCAGATCCACGTGCGACGTCTCGAGGCTCCTTCGCGGTCGCTAGCCCGTTGGCTAGTAGCCCTTAACGAAGGCCAATCTTTTTCTTCTTGGGCATCCTGGTTGCTCCAGGCCTGCCCTCACTTACCCTCGCTGGGTGAGTTCCCCAGACCTTGCTGGTCTGCACCATCGACGATCTTCATCGAGACTTGCCGTTGCCAAGGCTTGTTGGGTCCAATCCGGTCGCCGACACCTCAGCACTCGACAGACATCGTGTACCAGCCCGAATCCTGCTCCTGGTCGCCGACAACGCCTCCTGGGCCTCGTGGCTGAAGAGTCAAGACGACCGTCAACGCGCCTGAAGCACTCGACATCGGTGGGCATCTGTCCATCGCCTTCCTGGTCACTGGCTAGTGACCCAGACTCTGTCCCCTCTGCTTTCAGGTTCTTCAGATCTCCGATCCACTCTTGGATCCACCCGGACACTTTCCACTTGGTCGCCAGCAGCACTTTGCAGCAGATCGCCATTCAAATCGACGACGAAAACCGACCCCGAAAGGCACCTATGCACCCGGCTTCCCTGGGTGAGGTAACACGAGTACTCCGGTGCTCCCGTGGGTAGAGACTCTTCAAAGTACTAGTTCTCAAAGGGTTTGCTCCAAGTCCTCCTTTAAGTGTCCCTTTTCTTTATTTTCCTGATCGCGATTTTCTCCATAGAAGTTAACGGCGTATCGCGGTTGTGTATTTACACTGCACGCGTCCCCCGTGGGTCCCCTGTGTCACTATCTTGGGTGGTTCCTTGTGGTCCAAGCACTTCTAGAGGCTCTAGGCCTAGTGTCTAGTTCAGTCGTGGTTCTTATACCACTTTATTGGTATATGGTTTGGTACGCCCCTAGGGCCCAAACGTGTATTTGTGCTATTACTATGTTTAAATAACTTATAACTTGTGTATTTAGAACTCTAGCCTCATAAAGAGACTAGAGGGGTGTGTTTAGCAATAAATACATATATTTTGAATATATACCTGGTGTGGTGCTCTTTCATTTGGTCACTCAAGAGATTATAGACTGGTAAAACAAGCTGCTTTACATTCCTTCAAGACTTAGCCTGAAGGCTGCTCTCCATAGCTACCACTAGGATAGCTTTCAGTAAGGTTGTCTTTAACCTATCTCCAATAAGGGGTTGTTTGGACTGGTGCAAGGTGCCCACTATAATTAGTGGACAGCATATGCCAGGCCAACTTCTCACACCGTCCATCTGGGAATGACCCAAAGTCGATGCTCACTTTGGACCATGGTTCCGGGCACAGGTCTTCGGTGATCACCGGGTGAGGCGCAGGGTCGCCACTCGTGATGCTGCAGGAGTGACAGTTGCGTACTACCTCCTCCACCATGACGTCCATTCCTGGGAACCAGACCTTGCTCCTGAGTCTGGCCTTGGTCTTGGAGGCGCCTTGATGACCTTGGTGTGCCAGCCGGACCACCTCTTCCTGCAGACTCTTCAGGATCACAAGGGAGGTTCCCCTCAAGACCACCCCGTGAGGGCCTTCGCTGAGTTCGCTTTGCACCCTCCACACCTGTTGCCGAAAGATTTGTTCCTCCGCCGTGAGGGAGCTGACGCCGTCCAGAAAGTGACGCCAGTTTCGGTTGACCAGTGTGCCCTTGACTTTGACGAGGCACTCGTCAGCCTCTGTGGCCTTCCCCACGTCTTCAAGCGTGAGTGCAACAGGACATGCTTCCAGGGAGATCATACGAACAAACTCCTCGGTGTACTCCTCATCCGCCGGTGCGCGGAGCGACGGGGGTGAGCCAGGGTGGCGTGAGAGAAAATCAGCCGGGTTGTTGGCCCCTGGCCGGAAGATCACCTCAAAACGGTACGTTTGTAGCTGCACTGCCCATCTCTCGATCCGTGGAGGTGCGAGCCGAGCGGTGCCGGCAAAGAGCGGGACGAGGGGCTTGTGATCTGTGACCACCCGAAATTCGTGTCCATAGAGGTACAGATGGAAGTGCTGGCATGCCCATTTTATGGCCAGGGCCTCTCGTTCTATCTGTGCATACCGCATCTCAGTGGCCGTCAGCGCACGACTGGCATATGCGGTGGGGACCCATTCTCTTGACTCGGTTTCCTGCATCAGGATGGCCCCTAGCCCAACTGGGCTGGCGTCCACCACAACCTCCGTGCGTCGATGCGGGCGAAAGTACGCCATGACTCGGTCGTCGATGAGGGCGCTCTTGACTGCCTGAAATGCCAGATCTTCTTTGGCAGACCAGGCCCATGGTTGGCCTGCTTTCGTGAGGACACGGAGTGGCTCGGACAGAGCTGCGAGGTTGGGGATAAACCGGCCACAGTATGTGGCCATTCCCAGGAAACTCCGGACTTCAGTGGCCGAGGTGGGTCTCGGGGCGGATCGAATGGCCTCCGCTTTCTTCGGGTCTACACGCAGCCCGTCTCGGGAGAAGATGTACCCAAAGAAGTCCACTGACTCCTGATAGAACGAACATTTGGATCTGTGCAGGGTGAGTCCATTGTCTGCCATATCGCTGCAGGGTGGCTCGGAGGTGCGTGTGGTGTTCCTCGAGTGTCTTGGAGAACACAAGGATGTCATCACTTAAGTTTATTACACCTGGTAGTCCGGAGAGCGTCTCCCTTATGGCGTTTTGGAACATCTCCACGGCTGACGAGACTCCAAAACTCAATCTCTTGTAGCGACGTAGCCCAACGTGGGTGGAAAACGTTGTGATGTTCCGGCTGTCGGGGTGGAGTTCCAGCTGGTGATAGCCCGCATTGAGGTCCAGTTTGGTGAACCATTTGGCGCCGTTCAGGTCTGCAACGATGTCGTCCATTGTAGGCGTAAGGTGATGCTCCCTCTTTACGGCCTTGTTTGGCAGGCGCATGTCGACGCATAATCGAATGGCCCCCGGCTGCTTTGGTTTTGGGGCCACAACGAGGGGGGACACCCACGGGGTGGGGCCCGACACTTTCTCTATCACCCCCAGGTCTTCAAGCTTTCTTAGTTCTTCCTCCACCTGCGGCCGCAGGTGGAACGGCACCCTCCGGTGTCTTAGCGCCCTGGCCTGGACTGTCGAATCCACGTGCAACATAAACGTCTTCCCTTTCAGGCATCCCAGGCCTTCAAACAACATGGGGAAGCCTTTGAGCATCTCTCGTGCGTGTAGATCGTGTACTTGATTAGCAAAAAACACAAGTTCCAGGTCTTCCGCTGTGTGGCAACTGAGTAGGGTGCCCCTTCTCCCTTCGGTGACATGGAATTTCGTGCTCAGGCTCCGGCCGTCACTGGTGACGTCGACCTCCATGACGCCTCGTAGAGGGAGCGGCTCGTCACTGTCATACATGTATATCCTTGCTTTGGACGGTAGGAGTTGCGGGCGTGGCACTAGTTTCTCATACTGGTCACTGTCCATTATGTTGACTGACGCTCCGGTGTCTATGAGGGCACTCACTGGGGACCCTGCTACGGTGATTTCGCACATGGGCGGCGGTCGGCGCTTGGACCCTTCTCTGCCAACGAACGACACAAAGAATACTTCATCTTCTTCCGTCTCAAAGTCGAACCCTGGCGGTGTGTTGTCAATTTGGTTATTTGGATCTTCCAGTGTCAGCTGTCATACCGCCGTTGCAAAACCACGCGGGCCTGGGGTGCTGCTCCGCCCTCTTCCGCTCCTGCAGACTTTGGCGAAGTGGTTGAGTTTTCCGCATTGCGAACACGTTTTCCCTCTTGCAAAACATTTCCCCCCTGGAGGGTGATCCAGGCCGCAGTTGCCGCACGTGCTTCTCTGCGGAGGCCTCGCGGCTCCTCTCGATTGGGGTGGCCGTCTGTGGACCACATCCACTCTCTCCTCCTTGACTGTGGGTGTCCGCTGTGATGTCGTGGGCCGATTCAGGGCCGCTTCCATTTCGTCCGCCCGTGCGTTGGATAGTTCGTGGGACCTGGCAAGTACTAGAATTTCGTCGAGGGTAATGCCCGGCTGCCGTAGTACGAGGCGTCGTAGCGGGACTGACCGGCAGCCTTGAATGAGCTGTGCGCGGATTTCCGCCCTCTGATCTGGCAGCGTACACGATGTTGCAAGCTTCCGTAAGCGGGTGTAGAAAACGTCTATGGTTTCGGCCTCTCCCTGTCGCGCTTGCCTGAGATTGAACCATTCGAAATCCGTGTTGATTTGGGGATCAAAGTGGCGGTTCAGAGCCGCGACCGCCCCGGCGTAGTCGTCATCCTCCCCCCTGTCCGGCAAGGTCTCGAACAGGTCGTACAACTCTGCTCCTCCATAGCTCATGAGGAGTGATCTCTTCACTCTCCCGTCCGTCTCTCGCACTCCGATGAAGTAATGGTCCAGACGACCAATCCAGGAACGCCACCGTGTCGCGGCGGTGGACGGGTCAGAGAGTTCACTGAAGGGCGGCAACGGGGCAGCCGTGCCATGACCGGGCGGAGCGGGAGCTTGTTGGGCGGCCTGTTGCGGAGCGGGGGCCTGTTGTGCGGCCTGCTGAGGGGGTGGTGCCGCTGGGGGGGCACCCCCTCCGTCGGCGGCCGGGTTGTTCATCTTCTACAGCTGGTGCGTCAGAGCACAGACGACGGTTGGTGCTGTGAGAGGTGTGGTGAGTACTGGAGCAGTCCCTCACCAAGCAGCAGGGCCAGCGCACGTGATGGTGGCGCTGGCGCAGGTACCACGACACAGGGCCTTCCCCCAGGCACCTCCAGGCGGAGTGTGGTGTCTGTGTATGGGCACTGGTGCGTTCTGGTGCTGGGCCAGAAAAGCGACTCTTAGGCTTGCCCCCGTTGTGCAGTATGCTGGCAACGTGTGTCCTTGATCCTGAAGAACCAGCTTCTCTTTGCTGCCTTCTCCGAGTAGGGGCGTGTCTTCCCCCTCGCGTGGCCACACGTGCTGCTGTGCAGGCTGAAACGCAGATTTTCAGGCCTCACCGGCGGGCAGGCCACTAGAGGCACAGGCAGTCAGAAGGGGTGCTCAGCAGAAGGCCCCTGCTCGCGAGGGTCGAGTCCTCCCTCCGTGCGAGCGTGTGGGCGTTGCGTGACGCGCTGTGGTAGGCGCGGAGCTTCGCCCGCCGGCTCAACCATGTGGCAGTGGGAGCGCGGCCGGGCAGCGGCAGTGAGGGACCCCGTGAGTGGAGGCGGCGCAACGCTGGGTCAGGAGGGCGCTCGCTCGCACTCACGAGCAGGGTAGGCCTCACCTCAGGCGCTGCTCCGTGCGCCGCAGACAGCTCCCCCTCGATGATGCTCCCAGCGTGGCGCGCCTGCCGAGGCGGCACACCCAGAGCCTGACGCAGCTCCTGTGAGGCGACTCCACGCGGGGTGGGCACCCGCTGCCAGTCCGGATCGGCACCTCCAGCACGGACTGCGCGAGTGCCGGGAGTGCGGGGACACAGGTACCGGGCAGCAACTGCGGGGGCGAGGCATGGGACAGACCCGCCTCGTCGCCAGTGTAGTGTCTAGGGCTACGGGCTGCAGAGGACAGGCTAGGCCGCAGGCTTGGGCCGTAATGTTAATGAGGCACACACACACAGTTAGAGGGTACTGGGCCAAAGACCCCGAGCGGTCTTGCGCCCCTTTATTTCTGCCCTCGGGCAAGCCCGCCCTCGGGATGCGTGGGTGCGTGAGCGGCATGTGTAGAGCTCAGGATGAAGTTAGAAGACATGTTAGTCCTGGCCCGGCCACATGAACTGTCACACGGCAGAGCAGAAAGAATAGAATAAGCTCTGGCAAAAGTGAGTGTGGCGCAATCACCCTACAAGAAGTCCGGGTGACAACCAAAACAATTGACCAAGTATGAAAAGCAGGTAAACTACCTAAACTAGCTGCACAAGTCACACCCGGTGATATACCGTTTTAATAAAATGAATCCCTTGAATGTTTGATCGGGAGGAGCAATGATTTGAAAGTTTAACGGTGTAGCTCCGTGAAACGTCACACCCGCAGTAAAGGCTATATCGAAACATGACAGTATTATTTATATTTCGCTGCATTATTTCCACGCCTCCTTTGGTATATATATTTATAGACTGCGTGCCTGTGACGATGCTGCTGCTTCCATTCCTACAATGCACCGGCTAGCACCAAGCCCCGCACCCAACATGAAACGCCGGAACTAGAGTGGGGCTCGGTCTCACAAGCTACTTAACATGCAATTTCCCAGTGTCCTCTGCGCGTCTCAGGGAAACGTTTGGCGCCTGAGAGCTGATCGAAATTGCAGATATAACTCTAACACATTCATTATTTTGCTGCCATAAGTCAACAGTGGTATACTAATGCCTCACTCTGATACATGGCTTCCTTGCTCTCTCTAACATGAGGTACTAAGGCGAGGGGGCCTGTAATTCACACTACCGTTTTCAGCTTTGCGCAGTGGCAGTATTGTAGCCAATGAGGTCTAACCGAGGCGTGATTATTGCTTATTGAAAACTTTACCCAATACCCCGCTGTGGCGACTTGAAATATAGTCGACATTGCAATTTTTGACAGTCTCTAAGGAGACTGATTCATTCTGTGAAAAAATAGAAGGTCCAATCTAGTTCTGTAGGTGAGCGTGCATCGGTCAGAAATGAAATGAGAAGATTGTATGTCAATTAAATTACTATATGACATTTAGATATTCTTTGGCAGGTTTCCCACTCTCTGGCAGTAATTTCGGGATGGTTTATCACTGAACAGTTTTCATATTTCTTAGTCTTGGTTCCCACCTTTGCTTCCCGGATCTCTTCATACCGCAGAGCACCCCAAGACTCGCTAGCACCTCTGGCAGCAAGCCCCCCACCATCCCCTGAAAATGGCAGGGGAGAAAGAGCCAAGTTGAAATGCACTGAGTGCGCAAGAGAAACACGGCAACTCAACTCTTGAAGGAAAGTCTGGCGAGCGAGAGAGGGATTGTTTCTCCCACAAAAGTACTATTGTGCTGTGTGTAGTCTATTCCCAGTGTAGGAAATGTTATGTTATGTTATGTTATGTTATTTTATTTTTGTATAGCGCATATACACCGACAGGTCTCTTAGCGCTTTGGAAGAAGCGGGACAGCGTCAAGGCGGGGAGGTCTTCATGGTGTTGGGAGATCATATGTTGTATCTAATGCTTCCCTAAAGAGGATAGTTTTTAACTGCTTCCGGAAAAGAAGCAGACCAGATTCTTTCCGAAGGGTATCGGGAAGCTGGTTCCAGAGTTGTGGCAGGAGGACCGAAAAAGCTCGACCCCCTTTGGAAACCAGGTTACTCCGAGGGCAGACCAGTTGGACGGCTTCTGCTGACCGAAGGGCCCGTCCTGGCACGTATTTGTTTAGGCGTTCCTTTATGTACCCTGGGGCATGTCCATATAGAGCTTTGTGGAAATAAGCAAACAATGCACAGTGACAGCACTGCTTAGGCACGTGTTTTCCACCTATGCTTGTAAATGCTATGGAAACACTGCACTTCATCTCGTGCTGTAACACCAACTTCATGGAGAGCTGATGACAGACATGCATGCACTTAATTATGTTTTGATACAATAAAAAATCCGTTGCAGCCGTCCAGAAGGGGGCGCTATTTGATGATAGTACTTCACAACAACTGCATTACCGCCCTTAGTTTACCTGTAAATAAAGCACCTGCTATGGCGGCATTTAGTGGGGGTTTCTGAGCGCCCTCCATGATGAGCTGCGCCACAACGCAGCCAATGCACACAGCCAGGGCCGGACTGGGTACAGCAACCAGCCCTGGTAAATTGCTGCTCGCCCGGGCCTGGGAGCGAGGGGGGTGCTAACAAGAAGCATCGCTCCCGCTTTTGTTACTGAGGGCCGATAAAGCAGCACTGCTGCAGAACCGGCCCCCAGTGACAAAACCAGCCCCCACAGGCACAAAACTGGCCCCCACCCCTCCGGCCCAACGGGGAAATGCCCGGTGCCCGCTACGGCCAGTCCGGCCCTGCACACAGCAGGTCAGCTTCGAAAAACAGAAAAGCGACAGCTGCATTCGGACAGAGTCCCTACAAAAAAAAGTTTATGTGCTTGGAGTCTGAGGAAAGTAATGAGGCTTAAAAGAAAGGGAATCCGATAGAAATAGTTTGTTTGGCAACATTGGAAATAATTTGTTATTAATAACACACTGACAGTACACACACGGATGGGTGGCAGTGGCCAGTACTACTTACTGGTCTTGAGTTTTGCACCACTGCAGACAGCAAGGCAGCAGGCTCAGGCCGGGAGCCAACTCCACCGGCAATCATTTTGGTTTGCCGCTCGCTTTTAGGCCAGGCTGCCGGGTGTCCTCATTGCGTCCCGTCTGTCCTGGCGGCTGCTGCAACTGGTCACAGTCATGGTCAGTCATGACTCTGTGACTACTCTCTCCCTGGCCCTGGGCTCAGTAATAATGAATTCGCCGGCCATAATAAGATGATAATATTACAGCAGCGTGGGCGGCCCGGTGTGAGCAGCAGGCAGCACTGCATGCTGAGCGCCAAGATTGCGGCAGGTACCACAGCCTGCAAAGCAGTAGCCTGCTGCCTATCTCACAAACTCGCCGTAGTGGCAGCCATTGGGCACTACCTCGTGACTTCGGGCTCGGCTGTGTGACTCTCAGAGCTGCGCGGCGCTGCAGGAAATAATAGATACATTGTAGTGAGCAATGGCGTAACGAAACTTGAAGGGGCCCCCCTGCAAGGTAAGTGGAGGGCCCCCCTCTGGACTCAATCAGGAGCTCGCCAGTCACAGTATTGTGCTGAGGGGCCCCCCTGGAGCTTGGGGGCCCCTCGCACTGCCAGGGCTGCGGGGGCCTGTGTTACGCCACTGGTAGTGAGCCTGCCAGCCCCGTAGCTTAGCTGTGCACCGAGCGCCCCAAGCCTGTGGGAGCTTCGCGCACAGGCCATGGCCGGCGCGCTGCCAGCTACCACACACTCAATTTGCAGCGCTTTAGTGACAGCTGAGACACATGCATATGCGTGACAATACATTTCAGTGCGATAATGCGGAGCACCACACTGAAATGCGTTAGTCTAACGCATGATGCATGGTACTTGGCAGGACTGTACATTATAGTGAGACTGCCAGCACCGTAGCTTAGCTGTGCACCGAGCACCCCAAGCCTGCAGGAGCAGCGCACACAGGCCATGGGCGGCGCACTGCCAGCTGCCACACACTCAGTTTGCAGTGCTTTAGTGACAGCTGAGACACATGCATATGCGTGACAATGCATTTCAGTGCGGCGACGCGGAGCACCACACTGAAATACGTTAGTCTAACGCCTGACGCATAGTACTTGGCAGGACTGTACATTATAGTGAGACTACCAGCGCCGTAGCTTAGCTGTGCAGTGAGCGCCTCAAGCCTGCATGAGCAGTGCACACAGGCCATGGGCGGCGCGCTGCCAGCTGCCACACACTCAGTTTGCAGTGCTTTAGTGACAGCTGAGACACATGCATATGCGTGACAATACATTTCAGTGCGGCGATGCGGAGCACCATGCTGAAATACGTTAGTCTAACGCCTGATGGGTGTTACTTGACAGGACTGGGCAGCCACCACCCCGTGAAGCATGCATCGCTGCGTGTCATGGCAATCTGCAAAGCCGCTCAGTCAAGGGCACCAAGATTTGACACAATGTGCACCTCGCCCCATTTCACAACCTCTCGTGGCAAAGGCCACCCGCTGTGACTCCAGCAGTGGAGAAGAACTACTCAGACTTCCTGTTCACACTCGACTCGATGCTGGGAGGCCAAGCACACCCCTTGGAGAGTCCTGCAGTGTCTCATCGTGAGCTGCCCCTGGCCTGGGACGCGCCACCCGTGCACAGTAGCAACCCCTGCAGTGACCACGCGCTATGCGTAGGATTGTGCACCTGTATAGTATTATTGCAAACCAGTGCCGCTAACAGGCCATGTCCCAAAACCAACCTCGAAAAAACCCTGACAGCTGCTCCAGCCAAAGGCAGAGGCCCACAAGCAGCGACCGACTTGCCGCGGGTGCGCCAGTCCACCTGGTGGCCTAGCGAGGACCCTCCATCCAGAGAACTGATTGAACCTGCGACGGCACCAGCCCCCTGGAAAACATAGCTCAGCAGACCCCCAAACAGGGGCGGTTTCTGCCTTTGAGCATTGGGGCGTTGCCCCACTCATATTTTGGCCCCCTGACCTCCATTTTATGTGCATCTTAAATAAACTTTTATTTTTTTTAAATACTTTGACTTTCCTTTATTTTCACGTGTGGCCGGGGCAGTCTGTGTCAGCCTTAAGCCGCGGGCGTCAGCGGCTGTGAAGTGGGTGGACTTTGTGTTGTTATTGACACAAAGACACAAGCGAGCAAGTACACAGCACTTAGGCCCGACATGCGCATGTCAGGTTGGCCGGCTACCTCTCTCCGGCCAGCCGGACATGCGCTCTAGAGGGCAACTCCACCTGCACATTAGGGACCGGGGGCTGATCAAAGCCGCAACCCCGGTCTCCATATGAGTGGTGAATTTGCCTGCTCAAGCCAATCCGCTTCTCTCAAGCTGACTAACAACAAGGAGGCAGTGTCTGGATTGGCTGGCAGACGTGATTGCTCGGCCCAGTTTAGGTCTCTGAAGACAGCGTGGTACCGCGGCGGTGAGAGGCACTGCCCACAGAGCAAGACCAATCACTGTAATGGCTTCTTGTGAAGCCATGCAGTGATTGGCCCTTTCTGCCGTTGCTGGGCAGGGCTACTCAGCCAGTGTTTCTCCCCCCTCTTCCTATGTGCCAAACGTGGGTGCGAGAGAGAGACCACCATACGGAGTAGACCACACCTCGCATTTTTGTCCTGACTCCGATCACGAGCGCAGATCATCCGATCGATGAGTGGAGTTCATCTCTCTAATAGTCTGAGTGATTCAGGTGAGCTCGATCATTCGACCTATTGCCCTGTAATTGATATGCCTGCTTCATGATGAAGGTCCGCACTGCAGTATGTGCATGTCGGAGTGTGTCTCGAGGAAGGGAGACCCATTAGAGGTGGTCTAGTCTCCCCGTGCAAAAACTAGTCTCAGGCGTGTGCATCGATTAGCCCCGGGCGGAGACCTCCGCTCCGCCCGCGGAGTGTGCGGTGATTTGCCTTCTCCGATCTCCAAGAAGCCAGGCTCACCTGCAGACGCCTGGAGAAGAACTGGAGGAACACCAAGACAACCGATAACTACTCCACCTACAAGGATGCCATGACGGACTACACAACCAAATCAGAACAACCAAAAGGAACTTCATCCACAACAAAATCCTCGCCAACTCCACCAACTCCAAGGAACTCTTCAGTGTCATTCAGGAATTCACCAGCCCACGCAGCGAAGCCACAGACATCACCCCGTCCCAAGACCTCTGCGACAAGCTTGGAACCTACTTCCACCTCAAGATCAGAACACTCTACGACAACTTCGTCGACCACCCAAAAGACGCCACAGCCGGGCCCTTCCCCCCAGATTTTACCAGCCAGCCCACCATCTCCAATTGGACACCAATCACGACCGAGGATACCGCGATGATCATGAAAGGCATCCACTCGGGGGCCCCCACCGACCCCTACACTCGCACATCTACCACAGGGCCGCAGACACCATCGCACCTGAACTGCAACGGACCATCAACAGCACATTCACAACAGGCACTTTCCCAGACGATTGGAAGCACGCAGAAGTCAGGCCCCTGCTCAAGAAGCCCACGGCCGACCCCACCGACCTCAAGAACTACCGGCCCATCTCGCTCCTCCCCTTCGCAGCCAAAGTGGCAGAGAAAGCAGTCAACAGGGAACTGACACGATTCATTGAAGAGAACGCTGTCCTCGACCCGTCCCAATCCGGATTCCGAAGCAACCACAGCACCGAGACCGCCCTACTCAGCGCTACAGACGACATCCACACCCTCCTGGACCAAGGCCACTCCGCAGCCCTCATCCTCCTCGACCTGTCTGCAGCCTTCGACACCGTCTCTCACCGCACACTAGTCGACAGACTACACGACGCCGGCATACAAGGAACTGCCCTGGACTGGATCCGATCGTTCCTCACCGGAAGAAGCCAAAGGATCAGACTACCACCCTTCCTCTCTACCCCCACGGAAATCACCTGCGGAGTCCCACAGGGGTCATCACTGAGCCCGACCCTCTTCAACATCTACATGGCCCCCCTCGCAGCCATCGTCCGACAACATGACCTCAACATCGTATCCTACGCCGACGACACCCAGCTCATCCTCTCCCTCACCAGAGACCCCACCACAGCAAAACTCAACTTCCAGAAAGGAATGCAAGACGTTGCAGTCTGGACGACCAACAGCTGCCTAAAACTCAACGCCGAGAAGACAGAAGTCCTCGTCCTTGGAACCACCCCTTCAGCATGGGACAACACCTGGTGGCCCACTGCCCTCGGAAGCCCACCTACCCCCTCAGACCACGCCAAAAACCTCGGCATCGTCCTCGATTCATCACTCGCCATTAACCGACAGGTCAACGCCGTCACCTCCAGCTGCTTCAACACCCTCCGCATCCTTTGAAAGACCTTCAAATGGATCCCCCCGGAGTCAAGGAAGACAGTCACCCACGCGCTCATCACCAGCAGACTGGACTATGGAAACGCTCACTATGCCGGCATCAACAAGTCCCTACTCCGCAAACTCCAGACAATACAGAACACCACGGCCAGACTCATCCTCAGCATCCCCCGGCACGAACACATCAGCCAACACCTGCGGAGACTCCACTGGCTCCCCGTGGAGAAGAGAGTCACCTTCAAAATCCTCACTTACGCCTACAAATGCCTACACAACAACAGACCCAAATACCTCAACGACAGAATAAACTTCCACGTACCGAAAAGAAACCTCCGATCTGCCAACCTCGCACTAGCTGAAACCCCGCGCATCCACAGAGCCAGAGCAGGCGGAAGATCGTTCTCTCACATTGCAGCCAAGACCTGGAACGAGCTACCGGCAGACACCTTCAGGAAGACTCTCAAGACCTGGCTCTTCCGCTGAACGGATCTGCGTACTCCCCCTCAGCGCCTTGAGACCCTCACGGGTGAGTAGCACGCTTACAATTCCCTGATTGATTGATTGATTGATTGAGAAGGCAAATCTCCGCACACTCTGCAGCGTAGCGGAGTTGTCCAGCCCTCGCTCCACTCCTCTATATTAACAATGAATTCTAGTACTTAAAGTAAATTAAAACCCACTTACCTGTACTGCGGCGTCCCCTGGCTGCCCTCCTCCTCTTCGTCGCCGTTTCTTCTAATCCTTGCGAAAACTGCGCGTGCGACCGCGCATGCGCATTTCTTGTATACTGCAGTGCGTACCTTCATCATGAAGCAGGCATATCAATCACAGGGCAATAGGTCGAATGATCGAGCTCACCTGAATCACTCAGACTATTAGAGAGATGAACTCCACTCATCTATCGGATGATCTGCGCTCGTGATCGGAGTCAGGACGAAAACTGCGCATGTGTGCGCGTCCGCGCATGCGCATTTTTCGCAAGGATTAGAAGAAACGGCGATGAAGAGGAGGAGGGCAGCCCGGGGACGCCGCAGTACAGGTAAGTGGGTTTTAATTTATTTTTAAGTACTAAGATTCATTGTTAATATAGGGGGGTGGAGGTGGGTGGTGTAGCGGGGTTACGCGGAGGGTCACGGAGTTTGTTCATACCTCCGTGGCCCTCCGCGTAGCCCCCCTACGCCCACTACGCCCAGGCTTAGCATCGATAGCAAGCAGGACAGAGCACGTTGCTCGGGTGACATTCACGTCCGAAGGAGTGCTGAGGACGCAGAAGAGACTGCAAGTCAGACTCTCTTAAAGGGTACAGGCCATGTGAGGATCAGAGTGCCCTGTTTAACTGTCGGTCACACTATCACTTCTGAGAGCCTAGAGCATGTTTTCCATCATTTGGCTGATTTGAGCCTCCACTTTCTCTCCCTCAAAGCCCTCCTTTCTCTCCCTCTCACCGCCTTCGGTCCCAGGGTCAGATTGGCATAAGGCAATCTGGATGTGCCAGGTGAGCTGGCCTCACTGGTGGGCTGGTTTTAGCTGTTTGTTTACTTTTCAATGTCTGATGGGCAGGTTTTTACTATTTAATTTTTTCGGATATAAAAATGTACACGTTACTTACTATTTGCTTCATACCGTGATTTTGTACAGGCCGAGTGCGAGTGAAGACTCAGGGAGCAATATAGCTCAGCAGTCTGAGTCTCGTCTCCCTTCCAACTCTTCGTGAATCGTGCGCCAAACGTTGTTTACAGTTTGCACAAGGATGCGAAGCCAAAGACGCGAGACCAGATGGAAAGTGACCTCTGCCGTGGCCACTGACCACCAGGCTCGAGTCACATTTGGCCGAACCTCCCTTGTTGTCATCATGTTGTGGATCCAGTGTTTGGCGGGGAATCTGAAGGGCACAACGGACATGAACGAAAAGACAACCATCCCGACAGGTAAGGAAGACGACCCTGTGTCCCAAAATGGCAGGTTAGTGTGGTTGGCAAACAAAGGCAGGAATGATTGATGTGACGCTTGTTATGGGATCACCACTGCTACTGCTATAGAGAGCTTACTGTAACCCGAAGGGCACAGCCTAATCTAGAGTGCTTGCAGATTCCATATCAAGCATTGTTTTATTTCAACCTCTCCTGCAGTCTCAGTGCACCGTTTAGCCCATGGGCCTTAATATTTTCTAAAGCTCTCTCCGTTTTTTTTGCTTCCACATTTTTTACTCTACATGAAACTCTTGGCCTAGTATCCCTCCCGTTTCATTCTTAACTTCCATTTAAAAATTGCAAAGGAATTGCATGCTGGAAGGTATTGCGCGCCATAAATTATATAATTACAGCTTTAAACAGGGGTGCACTCTCAATTTGTTGCTTAGTTCCTAGGGTTTCACTAATCAGACACCTTTATTTTTCTAGTTCAATTAAAATATTTGAATAAGGCAATACAATATATATAGGGATTTCATGCTTCATACTGTGATTTCAGGCTTCGCAAATTTCAGATATTTATGCCATACATGGAACACAGTGTCACTCAACCTGATACTCATAAGGCATCGAAATGTCAAACATAAGCACACTGAAAACATGGTAATGTGGACATAAACAAAAACGAGAACTTTCTGCTATGCATCAGCCTCATGCCACACTCCCTCCTTCCCCATCCATTGAAATAATGCTTCAGCTGAAGTGTAAGGCAGGGGTCTCCTGTGCTGTGAAACCGAGGGAGGGGCAGACAGCTAAACAAGCCTTCCTGCCAGCGGGCCTGATTCCAGAAAGAAATGTAAATGTGCTCAACTGGTCACTCTGCATATGTAAAGGGTGCCTGGAAGCCGGTATTGGCTTTAATTGATGGAATCTCATGAAGCTTCCTGATTCACGTTTATTTTTTTTTTAGAGGTAGTGTAAGGGATCTACCACCTATGATGTAAAGTGTCTGCTTTTAAAAGACAGTTACCAAAAAATTGCTTCCTGATGACACACATTTATTCTTTTTGAGGGGTATTGTAAGGCAGCTACCAGCTTAGCTGTGAAGTGTGCGCTTTTAAAAGACTGTTATGAAATAACTGCACTACTTACAGTCTGCAAAAAATCTATATTTCGGGAACACTTTTTATCATTGTGTCCAGTCCGACAAGTCACAATAACTTGTATTTCCTCAGTAGATTTCATTTGTAAAGGTGTATCAATAAATAAGTAAATCTGTGAGGTACTCAGCAGTGTTATCTTAAAGTCGGTTATGAAGTTCTGTGGTTATATTAAGTAAGCAGCTACCTACATCATTATCATATGAAATCTCTTTTCTGAAGTCATAACTACACTTCCACAACTGCCTTATTAACCTTCCTGCTTTCTCAAATGTGCTTGAAAATACACCATTTGCCCACTCTTTAAAAACCAGCATTGGCATAGCCAATAGGTCTCGCCTTTGGGATCTTATAAGTGTTTAGCTATATATTTTGAGTTTGCGTAAGTGTTTAAGCTGTTTAAATGCTGGTAAGTTGTATGTACCTGTGTGAATGTTTGCTTGTTATGGTTTTTTTTGTTATGGGGGGTGCATAAATAATAGGAGGGTGAAGGTTAGTTAGTGATAGTGAGAGAGTTAGTTAGTTATTGAGAGAGAGAGTGAGAGTAAGTTAGTTAGTGAGAGAGTTAGTTAGTGAGTGAGAGAGTTAGTTAGTTAGTGAGAGAGAGTGAGAGAGTTAGTTAGTTTGTTAGTTAGTGAGAGAGTTAAATAGTCAGTTAGCGACTGAGTTAGTTAGTGAGAGAGTTAGTTAGTTAGTTAGTGCACAGCACAAGTAAAAAATTTAAGAAAACTAGCGAGCAGAGGAGTCATGTGTTATAAGAACTGGTGAAAAGTACGCGCAGTGATAACTTAAACACAAAGGGTGCTACACATTTCTCAACAACATAACAAACAGTTTCATCGCATTCTTTAGGCTGCTGTAGTGCATTAATCCTCACTAAGCATTATTGTAATACTATTGCGTTACATAATAAAGGCAGAAAATAAACTTTTAGTAGCCAAACCCAAAACATTTTAAGAAGCGGTATATAAAAAACCGATGTTATTATCAAAGGTAATTTTTTGGGTACAGCGGCACAAAAAACAAGAACCCATTCCCTTTTGGAAGGCATGGGGAGATTAACTGTTTTGTACAGAATCACAATATGGTGATCCGACGCCGTGACTCAAACATAGTTCACCAGCTTCCCACTCTGCAGCTCTGCTCATTACGCCACAGCGAGAAGGGATACCGAGGGAAATCCCGGCCTCTAACTGCATAGTCTTACCACAGCACAAGTTAAAAATTTAAGAAAACTGGCGAGCAGAGGAGTCATGTGTTATAAGAACCGGTGAAAAGTACGCGCAGTGATAACTTAAACACAAAGGGGTATATTCACAAGAACGTGTGATAACTACCGCAAGAGTAGCGTAACGCAACTTTCAATAACGCAGCCTATCACGGGAAAATAACCCAGTGTCAACGTGGAATTCACAACAAGGCGGTAGCATGCGATAGTCACCAGATAACGCGTCAAATGCCAGCGTGTAAATCAACACCACGCCCAAAAAATGCGAAACGTGAGAAATCATGCGATGAGGCCAATCGCGGTACAAAAAGCTGCAAAAAGCAGCCTCAGGCCTGCAACTCCCACGCGTCTGGCGGGCAATTGCACCATAAAAACCACAGGCACAACACACCAGAAACAAGCCAAAGCACGTAGCAACATCCATGCAACCTGACCCAGCGCAGAGGGCAACGCGAACACCACAACCCCCACAGACCACCAGCAAGGAACAAGTGGGTCGGGGAAGGCCAAGGAGAAAATGGAGAGGAAGACGGGGTGCAGACCGCAGGAAAACAAGACCAAGGCCACGGAGGCGACAGAACACTACCAGCAAATGACCCACAAGCAGACCTCCTGGAATGCAGTTGCAGAGCCCAGGAGGCCAATCCAGGAGTCCAAGAGGCGCCGGCAGGACCTGACAACCTAAACCAGGTACAAACCAGCTGCCAACAGGAAGGCAGCAACGGCGACAGGAGGTGGCAGTCCAGCGCCACAGGAAGAGCAGGAGGAAACCCAGGCCATAGTCATCAGTGTGGAGAGGGTGCAAGGAGTAGGGAGTACGGACACAGCCCGACAGGACCTGACACAACAACAAGAGGGTGAGGATCCAACAGGGACTGGGGGGACGGTGGGTGATGGGCACAATGCCACACATGCACAATGAGGTGTAACACACTGCACACCCACAATTACCCAGGGACATGTCCCCCATCCCCGTGGCACACTGCAGCACACACACATAGCAATCACAGCACATACCATGACAATGTGGCACAAAGTGCAACACCCACACTGCAGAACAGGGGACACAACTGGGTCCAACCAGGCACAGTAACAGAACAATCACATCGGACAGAGCAGGGAACTGTGAGATGCACATCTACCCCTACAACCCCACATCAGCCATGTAGGCCAAATGGACACTGTCCCAACTCAAAAAGCCACCACCGCCCAAACAGTCACAATGTACATCATCACACAGTCTGCATGTCGACAAGAACAAGGCGCCAACACAATGCCAACATGCACCTCCCCTTCACAATGCAGAGGGACAAACAACACCTCCAGCAGGTCAGAACAGACAACCCATCAGTGATGCCCGAGACGAACACCACAGCCCAGACACCGACGCCCTACAACAGCCCATGGACATCCCACACAACCCACCACCAGGACCAGGGCAGACAAGCCACTCAGAGGAGAACCCAGCCCCTGCAACAGACCACACAGCATGAAGCACCCGCAATCACGGCTGGCTCACAACACTTCACCCACCCACACATGGCATCCCAATGCCAGGTGGCAGAACACCAAAAGGAGGTGGCCCCAGGTGAGGGCGTTGCCCAACCCATGGAATGGGAACTAGAACACATACGTGGGTGTCCAATACCCTTCAGGGACCCCCCACACCCCACAAAGGAGACCCACACCTCCACAGAGACACATGCACATATCATGTTGAACTGGCCACGGGCACGTGCGCCCGGCCCCTTTATTGGCAGGGCCACATGTACAGTGACGCCAGTGCTGGATGTGTGTGGGGTGAGTATAAGCCAGCCCGCACGGAGTGCTTGGTGCTGCCAACAACCTGAACAGTGGACACCAGTGCAATGGAAACAGAAAACACCAGCATAACAGAGTCAACTGCAGAGCAACATGGAGGGATCCGGAGTAAGGACAGAGGTCACTCAATATTCACTCTGGACGTTCCTTGAGTTGCAGTGCACTGAGGCAGGGGCACTAGAGAAGAGCGCACTCATGTGAAGAAATTGCTAGGATTGTGTCCCTTCGGATCAGTCCTGATGCAGATGCAGTGGGGTGTGTTACACCTGCATCAACTTCCTCATCAACGTCCCAGGTCTCCCACACTGCCTGAGGTGACAGTTGCATCCGCAGTCCACAGCGCAATACCCAGCAATAGATCCGGGTGTTTAGCTTGACTACCACTACCAGTCTGCATTCCTGCCGTGGGGCTGTTGCCTCCTGCCCTCCCATTGTCTGTGCCCTCTCCCTTCCGCACACTTGACACATCTTCCTCATCATGGTCCCAGGTCTTCCCCACTGCATGAGGTGACATTGCTGCACAACCTCACAACAGCACAAAACTCAATCAGTAACGGACAATGGCTTGCGGTGCACTGAGTCACTGGCACCTGGAGTGCTGAGCAGGGTATCAGTCCGATGATGGCATCCACGACAGGTCTGAGCAACTCCTTAGGTCTGTCAGGACCACCATTTCGACTCTGGTAGATGGCGGTTGAAGGTGGTCCTTGCGGTGGTGGCGTGTGCCTCCTGCGGTGATGCGACGTCCGGGCCGGTCAAGACTCGATGCCGTGTGTGGGCCCTGGTGGACCGCAGTTGGGGCCGGAGGAGGCGGACAGCGCAGGGCCACAGACACATGGCGTTGATGACCCCAAGACCATCGCTACAGAGGCCATTCAATGATTCAGAAGAAGGGGTCTCAGGCCTGAGCAGCACAGAGTTAGTGGCCCCGGATGCACTGCGGCCGGCACAGGAACCCAGCCACGGGACGGTGACTTGCGGTGCAGTCAGATGGTCCATGCGACCTGAGCGGGTCCCCATCAATGTCCGAGGTGTATGTTGCGGAGAGTTTCGGGGGACAGTGGAAGGTGTCCTCCAGGGCATGATGCGGAAGGTCTGATGTTATCTGGAAGCAGCAAATGGAAGAGTGGAAAGCGCAACCCTCGTCCTCACCAACAATTCGGGATCAGCTACATGAGGATGAGAACTAGCCCCTAGTCCATGGACTCAAATGCCACCAATGTCCGACCAGTGAGTGTCCATGAATGTCGGGGAACAAACTTAGTGGCACAGGTGCTGTGAGGGGATGCAGTCTGCGAAGATGCCCGTACACAGATGTGAACTCCAAGAATGCCAAATCACGGCTCTGTGACCTACTGGACCGCAGTGTAGGCCGGAGGCAGCGGTCAGCAGTGGCCCACAGCCACGGGTCGTTGGCTCGCGAGGCACAGAGTTGGTGACACAGTGGCAGTTGTCGGTAGTGTTCAATCACCTCCGTGACGCTGATCCTGTTCCCTCCGGACTGCAACGTGTCATCCTCTTACGCCCCTCGGTGCGTGTGAGGAAATGTATTCTGCCTTCTGAATTACCGATGTTCAGTTACAAATCAGTGATCCCACTCGTGCGCAGCATAGGCCTAGGGCAGTGGTCCGCGTAGGCCCACAGACACGTGTGGTTGTGATGCCATGCACAGACTTGTTGCCACCACATCGGAGGGTGTATAGTGTATTGTTCTCTGCCTTAAATGATGTTCACTGCCATAGTGTAATCAAGACTCAGTTCCAAATGTGTGACCTACCTGACCGTGGTGTAGGCCTGAGGCAGCGGTCAGCACGGCCCATTCACCGAGTGTCGCCGGCATAGGTTGGATGGCCCCACCGGCCTGCGTAGTTCCGGTTCAGTGGCACCACGTGTAGCAGGCTGGCGTTGAACAGGGTTAGTGGCACCACGTGTAGCAGGCTGGCGTTGAACAGGGTTAGTGGCACCACGTGTCGCAAGATGCCCATATGGAACTATGCCTCACTGAACTGGGGGGGTCTGGTGCTGTGGCCGCTGGCCGGGATATGGGGTCACTGCCATTCATGACTCAAGACACAGTTGCACATGTGGGACCTACTGGTCCGAAGAGTAGGCCGGGGGCGGCAGTGGAGTACGTCAACGACAAAGGAATAAAGCGGGCCAGTGTCGTGGCAGTCGTGATGGTCTGAGGTGGCTGCCAAGGTCTCGGGCCTCGGGCTTGTGGCTTGCGCCGGCACGTGGTGGGCCCTCCTTGACACACGCCGGTGTTGGAAGGTGATCAGTGTGGCCTGGCTGCGCAGGGGCTGGCCTGACGGGTTCGTGGACCAGCGTGCCGGGGTCCGGCAGGCGCACGGCATCTCAGGCAACTTCGCTCACGAGGATGGCGTTGGCCTCGTGGCGAGGTGGGAGGCGCCGCCTTGGCAGAGATGTGGGTCTTTCCGGAAGTAGACCACGCCCAGGCCTACGTGGTTTTTATTCACACCCCTACGCTGGCGTGGCGTACGCCGGGCCATCCCACTCCGCTGACGCTTAGGGGGGGCGTAACAGGCAACATTTCCGCGAGGTCCCCCACTGGCTGTGGTGACATGGTGGCGTCCACTGTCCACTACACTCCATGCGCAAGCGGTGTATGTCGCCATGGATATGGGTGTGTTCTTCATACTGTGAGGTGTCCAGCACATCTCCGGCACTGTTGGCATTGTGTACTTTCCCAATCATGGTTCTACTGCATCCTTCACACATGCCTGGTTGCCACCTCTCCCCACATTCGGCTAGTATGTGGCTGAGGTGCCATGCCGTTGCTGGCTCATTTTCAGGGCTTGCCCATGTGGACATTGTAAGTTGTTCTGTCGTGTCTGGTGGGTGGGCATATTGTTGTGCCTGTTGTATGTGATTTTGTGACGTGTGCATTGCCAGAGTTGTGAGTTGCATGGTTGTGGTGTTGAGGTGTGTGGGGTGTTCATTTGCATATTTCCAAGGGGCTGTACATTTCCCTTGTTGCCATCCTGGGAACGCTGGTTGATGATGGACTGTCGGAGGATGAAGGTATCATGCACACTGGCTGTGTATTTGAAGGCGACATTGTTGGGTGTTCCACGGTGTTCTGTTGTTGCCTGCACATTGGTGTGAGACGTGTGCTTCCTGTTGCGGTTATTGTGTGCTGTGTCACCAGGGGGCACAGGTAGTACATGTGTGCTGTGTGTTGCCCCCAACACGTGCGTGCATCCTGCTTGGGTGTATGGTCCTTGCTTGGTCTCCAGCGGATCCTGCACATTGTGTTGTACGTATGGGGACTGGGGTACCAGGGTGATGGTGATGTCCAGGACAGGTGTGGGGGACTTGGATGTGGCTGGCTGTGGGACTCCTCCGACTCCGGTGGGTGTTGGATGGGGGGTCTCAGGGGCCAACAGGTGCAGCCACGCCATCAGCTTTGTGTGGGGTGGGATGTTGGTTGTCCACTGTGTTATTGCCGTAGGCCTGTTAGGCGATGATGGTCAGGATGCGTAGGTTGGTTGTCCCTTTCAGCCTGGAGTGGAAGGTGACATTGTCAGATGTTGGGTCTGTGCGGCTGGTACGTTTCCTGGGGTTCCGCTGTCTTTGTCTGCGCTGCGTCTGTGTTGGTCCGGGGGTGTTCCAGGTGTGGGATGGGGTCCTGGGGTGGTGGGGGTGGGTGTTGTGGCCCTCTTGGGTGTCCGGGCTGCATGATGTGTGGCTCCATGGCATCTGTTGCCCTTCGGTTGTGGCCCTGGGCTGTGCTCCCTTTTGTGGTGCTGGCTGCCATCCGACTTTACACCAGGTCAGAGCAGGTGTAGATTTCCTGGTGCTAATGCGCCTTATCGCCTGTTTTGTGTTTTTATCGCGGATGTGGCTGGTCGTTGTGAATGTTGAGGTGTGCTGTTGTCTTGGCTTTTGTCACGGGAACGCCTACTCTGCATCTCATTAGCGTTATTTGCGAGGGTCCTCTGTGGCGATGTTTTTGGCGGCTGCTATCGCGGGTATACTGGTGCTGTGGGCTGTTAACACCGGCTTGTGAATGGGGGGGTAAATTTATCACGACTTTGGCTGCGATAAAGTGCTGTTAATTCGGCGATAGCTCCTTGTGAATATGCCCCAAAGGGCGCTACACATTTCTTAACAACATAACAAAGTTTCATCGCATTCTTTAGGCTGCTGTAGTGCATTAATCCTCACTAACCGCAATCAGCGGATGTAACGGGAATGTTTGCAAAAAAACAAGAACACATTCCCTTTTGGAAGGAACGGGTACATTAATTGTTTTGTACAGAATCACAATATGGTGATCCGACGCCGTGACTCGAACATAGTTCACCAGCTTCCCACTCTGCAGCTCTGCTCATTACGCCACAGCGAGAAGGGATACCGAGGGAAATCCCGGCCTCTAACTGCATAGTCTTACCACAGCACAAGTTAAAAATTTAAGAAAACTGGCGAGCAGAGGAGTCATGTGTTATAAGAACCGGTGAAAAGTACGCGCAGTGATAACTTAAACACAAAGGGCGCTACACATTTCTCAACAACATAACAAACAGTTTCATCGCATTCTTTAGGCTGCTGTAGTGCATTAATCCTCACTAACCGCAATCAGCTGATGTAACGGAAATATTTGCGAAAAAACAAGAACACATTCCCTTTTGGAAGGAACGGGTAGATTAATTGTTTTGTACAGAATCACAATATGGTCAGGAACCTCCATTATGACGTCAGGCTCGCTCGCCACGTCACGCAGCCGATACTTTTACGGCCGCCACTTTAAAATGTCACCAGCCGCCACTGCCCCCAAACTGTCTTCACGCAACTCATGAAACGGAGCCAGTAATCAAACATTGCTTCTCCACGCTGGGAAGAAAGTCTCAAAACTGTTGGCGATGAAGTTAAGGTTGTTGCAGTGCTCAGTGCATACTTTGACCCACAAATAATTTTGAGCATTTTATGCTTCGGCAGGCGCCACAAAAAGATGACAAATCTGTAATGGTTTCTATGCGCAGCTGTGCAAAATGGCAAGCACGTGTACAAGTGATGACCCTTAGAAAGAAGTACAAACACAAATCATGAAGGGTTGCAAATTGAGTGAGCTACGACGGCTAATCCTAAAGGAGCTCAGGATGAAGTTAGAAGCAATGTTACTCCTGGCCCGGCCACATGAACTGTCACACGGCAGAGCAGAAAGAACGGAAGAAGCTCTGGCAAAAGTGAGTGTGGCGCAATCACCCTAGGAAGAAGTCCGGGTGACAACCAAAACAATTGACCAAGTATGAAAAGCAGGTACGACTGGTGCACCACCTAAACTAGCTGCAGAAGTCACACCCGGTGATATACCGTATTAATAAAATGAATCCCTTGAATGTTAGATCGGGAGGAGCAATGATTTGAAAGTTCAACAGTGTAGCTCCGTGAAACGTCACACCCGCAGTAAAGGCTACATCGAAACATGACAGTATTATTTATATTTCGCTGCATTATTTCCACGCCTCCTTTGGTATATATATTTATAGACCGCGTGCCTGTGACGATACTGCTGCTTCCATTCCTACAATGCACCGGCTGGCACCAAGCCCCGCCCCCAACATAAAACGCCGGAACTAGTCGTAGGGCTTGGTCTAACAAGCTACTTAACATGCAATTTCCCAGAGTCCTCTGCGCGTCTCAGGGAAACGTTTGGCGCCTGAGAGCTGATCGAAATTGCAGATATAACTCTACCACATTCATTATTTTGTTGCCAGAAGTCAACAGTGGTATACTGATGCCTCACACTGATATATGGTTTCCTCGCTCTCTGTAACATAAGGTATTACGGCGAGGCGGCCTGTAATTCACAGTGTAATGTTCAGCTTTGCGCAGTGGCAGTATCGTAGCCAATGAGGTATAACCGAGGCGCGATTATTGCTTATTGAAAACTTTACCCAATACCCCGCTGTGGCGACTTGAAATATAGTCGACATTGCAATTTTTGACAGTCTCTAAGGAGACTGAATCATTCTGTGAAAAAATAGAAGGTCCGATCTAGTTCCGTAGGTGAACGGGCATCGATCAGAAATGAGGACATTGTATGTCAATTACATTTCTATATGCCATTTAGATATTCTTTGGCAGGTTTCCCACTCTCTGGCAGTAATTTCGGGATGGTTTATCACTGAACAGTTTTCATATTTCTTAGTCTTTGTTCCCCGGATCTCTTCATACCGCAGAGCACCCCAAGACTCACCAGCACCTCTGGCAGCAAGCCCCCCCCCCCCCACCCACCTCACTGAATTTCAAGCCCCTGTCGCAATAGTGACCTTTGCAGCGGTGGCTGGCAGGGGAGAAAGAGCCAAGTTGAAATGCACTGAGTGCGCAAGAGAAACACGTGACCCCAACTCTTGAAAGGAAAGTCTGGCGAGCGAGAGAGGGATTGTTTCTCCCACAAAAGTACTATTGTGCTGTGTGTAGTCTATTCCCAGTGTAGGAAATAAGCAAACAATGCACAGACAGCACTGCTTAGGCACGTGTTTTCCACCTATGCTTGTAAATGCTATGGAAACACTGCACTTCATCTCGTGCTGTAACACCAACTTCATGGAGAGCTGATGACAGACATGCATGCACTTAATTATGTTTTGATACAATAAAAATCAGTTGCAGCCGTCCAGAAGGAGGCGCTATTTGATGATAGTACTTCACAACAACTGCATTACCGCCCTTAGTTTACCTGTAAATAAAGCACCTGCTATGGCAGCATTTAGTAGGGGTTTCTGAGCGCCCTCCATGATGAGCTGCGCCACAACGCAGCCAATGCACACAGCCAGGGCCGGACTGGGTACAGCAACCACCCCTGGCAGATTGCTGCTCGACCGGCCTGGGAGCGAGGGGGGTGCTAACAAGAAGCATCGCTCCCGCTTTTGTTACTGAGGGCCGATAAAGCAGCACTGATGCAAAACCAGCCCCCACAGGCACAAAACTGGCCCCCACCCCTCTGGCCCACCGGGGAAATGCCCGGTGCCCGCTACGGCCAGTCCGGCCCTGCACACAGCAGGTCAGCTTCGAAAAACTGAAGAGCGACAGCTGCATTCGGACATAGTCCCTACAAAAAAAAGTTTATGTGCTTGGAGTCTGAGGAAAGTAATGAGGCTTAACCCTTTCCGTGCTCATGACGAGCTCAGCTCGTCATGCAGCGCGGTAGCGCTGTGCGCATGACGAGCTGAGCTCGTCACGACCCCACCCGCGATCGGAATGTCCAGCATACGAGCGGAATTCCGATCGCGGTCAAGGGGGGAATCCGATAAAAATAGTTTGTTTGGCAACATTGGAAATAATTTGTTATTAATAACACACTGACAGTACACACACAGGTGGGTGGCAGTGGCCAGTACTACTTACTGGTCTTGAGTTTTGCACCACTGCAGACAGCAAGGCAGCAGGCTCAGGCCGGGAGCCAACTCCACCGGCAATCATTTCGGTTTGCCGCTCGCTTTTAGGCCAGGCTGCCGGGTGTCCTCATTGGGTCCCGTCTGTCCTGGCGGCCGCTGCAACTGGTCACAATCATGGTCAGTCATGACTCTGTGATGACTCTCTCCCTGGCCCATTGCTCAGTAATAATGAATTCGCCGGCCATAATAAGATGATAATATTACAGCGGCGGGGGCGGCCCGGTGTGAGCAGCAGGCAGCACTGCATGCTGAGCGCCAAGATTGTGGCAGGTACCACAGCCTGCAAAGCAGTAGCCTGCTGCCTATCTCACAAACTCGCCGTAGTGGCAGCCATTGGGCACTACCTCGTGACTTCGGGCTCGGCTGTGTGACTCTCAGAGCTGCGCGGCGCTGCAGGAAATAATAGATACATTGTAGTGAGCACTGGCGTAACGAAACATGAAGGGGCCCCCCTGCAAGGTAAGTGGAGGGCCCCCCCTCAGGACTCCATCAGGAGCTCGCCAGTCACAGTATTGTGCTGAGGGGCCCCTCTGAAGCTTGGGGGCCCCTTGCACTGCCGGGGCTGCAGGGGCCTGTGTTACGCCATTGGTAGTGAGCCTGCCAGCCCCGTAGCTTAGCTGTGCACCGAGCGCCCCAAGCCTGTGGGAGCTTCACGCACAGGCCATGGCCGGCGCGCTGCCAGCTGCCACACACTCAATTTGCAGCGCTTTAGTGACAGCTGAAACACATGCATATGCGTGACAACACATTTCAGTGCGATAATGCGGAGCACCACACTGAAATGCGTTAGTCTAACGCCTGATTCATGGTACTTGGCAGGACTGTACATTATAGTGAGACTGCCAGCGCCGTAGCTTACCTGTGCAGCGAGCACCCCAAGCCTGCAGGAGCAGCGCACACAGGCCATGGGCGGCGTGCTGCCAGCTACCACACACTCAGTTTGCAGTGCTTTAGTGACAGCTGAGACACATGCATATGCGTGACAATACATTTCAGTACGGCGATGCGGAGCACCATGCTGAAATACGTTAGTCTAACGCCTGATGGGTGTTACTTGGCAGGACTGGGCAGCCACCACCCCGTGAAGCATGCATCGCTGTGTGTCATGGCAATCTGCAAAGACGCTCAGTCAAGGGCACCAAGATTTTCACATCCCCTCGTGGGAAAGGGCACTCGCTGCGACTCCAGCAGTGGAGAACTACTCTGCCTTTCTGTTCACACTCAACTCGATGCTGCGGGGACCAGCACACAACTTGGAGAGTCCTGCAGTGTCCCATCGCGAGCTGCCCCTGGCCTGGGACTCGCCACCCGTGCACAGTAGCACCCCTGCAGTGACCACGCGCTATGCGTTGTATTGTGCACCTGTATAGTATTAGGGCAAACCAGTGTCGCTAACAGGCCATGTCCCAAAACCAACCTCAAAAAAACCCTGACAGCTGCTACAGCCACAGGCAAAGGCTCACAAGCAGCGACCCACTTGCAGCGGGTGCACCAGTCCACCTGGGGGCCCAGCGAGGACCCTCCATCCAGAGAACTGATTGACCTTGCGGCGGCACCTGCTCCCTGGAAAACACAGCTCAGCAGGCCCACAAACTGTCTTCACGCAACTCATGAAACAGAGCCAGTAATCAAACACTGCTTCTCGAAGCTGGGAAGAAAGTCTTAAAACTCTTTGAGAACCTCCCGAATACTGGAGATGAAGTTAAGTATGATGCTGTGCTCAGTGCGCACTTTGACCCGCAAATAATTTTGAGCATTTTAAGCTTCAGCAGACGCCACAAAAAGATGACAAATCTGTAGATGGTTTGTATGCGCAGCTGTGCAAAATGGCAAGCACGTGTACAGATGACGACCCTCATAAAGAAGTACAAACCCAAATCATACAGGGTTGCAAATTGAGTGAGCTACGACGGCTAATCCTATAGGAGCTCAGGATGAAGTTAGAAGACACGTTACTCCTGGCCCGGCCACATGAACTGTCACACGGCAGAGCAGAAAGAACGGAAGAAGCTCTGGCAAAAGTGAGTGTGGCGCAATCACCCTAGCAAGACGTCCGGGTGACAACCAAAACAATTGACCAAGTAAGAATAGCACATACGAAAGGCGCACCACCTAAACTAGCTGCACAAGTCACACCCTGTGATTACTGTGGTCGAGATCCACACCCGTCAGCACAATGCCCAGCAAAAATAATGCACAAAGTGTTGGAAGTACAACCACTTTGCACAAGTATGCTGCACCAGCGCCAAAGAACAGTGAGGTGGTGCCCGAACAAAGAATCATGCCCCTGTTTGGGTAATTGGTTCAGAAGTGCCTAGCCGACCTCAAGACCAAGCAACAGAACCAGACCAACAGGATGATAGTGAGTAGAGTGACAGAGAAGTCCCTCTTCTCCTACACAACAAACAAGACATCACCCAAAGACCACAGCCGGCATGCAAATAAATGAGCAGTATATTTGAGCATCAATTGACACAGGTGCCTCAGTCCATGTAATGCCATGGGATTTATATCGACGTCTGATAGAGAAGTCACCACTGGCAAAGACTAGGGGGCATATTAGCAAGGGCATTTACGCCGCTTTAGCAGCACTTTCTGCCGCTAAAGCGGCGATATTATTATCACCCAATTAACAAGCTGTCGCTAACTGCTGTTAGCGACAGCTTACTGGCAATAGCGCCCGTTTCCCTCCCGCTTTGCATGTCAGCGATAATCATCGCTAATGACATGCAAAGTGGGCGTTCCTCACATAATCCTGAGTGAAATCCTCGCCAACACAACATCGCCCTATTAACAACGCTGGTCAAGCGACAATAAAAGCTGCACTGACCGCGATTATCGCCGGAAATTAACACCTGCTCCACACCCTGACTTAGCTATGTCCACAATGGGAGGTGGATTGACATGTTAAATCCACACTCCCCTATCAGCTAGGATTTCCGTTGCGCACTGCCATTATCGCCGCTTTTCCTGCGCAGATGCCGATTATCGCCGTCTATCGCTGGAATGTACATCGCCATTGTGCAAAGCGTTGCTAATACGCCGCTAAAACGGCGATGTACTCCAGCGATAGGCGGCGATAATGCAAATCGCGCTAAGCGCGATTTGCGATAATTAGCGCAGGTCCTTGCTAATATGCCCCTAGAATCTTTGTATATGGGAGTGACACCCCCGTCCCGTGGCTGGAACCTTCTTGCGGCCTTGTCTGCCACAAGGATAGGGGTACAAATGCCAAGTTTTATGTCACCATGAAATCCCATGACACACTGATCAGCTGCCAAATAGCTGAAGAGCTGGAGTTGGTAGCATTCACCACACAAGTATTCCACCACCAACTGGAACTCATTCTGCAGAGATTCAAACACATGATCCCACAGTCAGGATGTTTGAAATTCGTTCGAGTCAAACTTCACATTGATGAGGCCTTCAAGCTGGTGGCCCTGAGGCACCACCGTATCCCTTTTGATCTGCATCTACAAGTCGAGAAAGAACTCGCATGGCTCGAGAAACTAGGATTAATAGAGAAATTAACAGGCCGGACCCCATGGTTCTCCACAATGGTCATCGTTTCAAAGCCCAGACAGCTGGGAGCTGTAAAGGTGTGTATAGGCATGAGACTCCCAAACCAAGCTATCAAGCGTGAGTGCCATATCACAAGTATAACACAATCACCAACATCGCAGGAGCCAAGTAGTTCTACAAAGTCGACCTCAACTTCGGTTATCATGAACTGCTCTTGGATCTGATGAGCAGACACATTACAGCTTCTTCCATGTACCCTGAACTTTGGCAGTACAAGTGGCTGAATTTCGGGAACTCATCCGCCGCAGAAGTATTTCAAAAGGCAATTCGAGAGACCTTGACTGGACTTCAAAGAGTCATCAACATCGATGATGATATAATCATATACTATAAACAAAGGAAGGAACACTATCGGCACATCTGGGCCATCCTCTTAAGGATGTCGGACAGCGGTCTAACACTGAACAAAGCCAAATGCTCATTCTTCTATGTCTTCTAGGCATTTGTGTAGACCCGAAAAAGACATCCAAAATGCCCCAACCCGACATCAGTCTCAGAGGTAAGGAGCTTTCTGAGCATGGCAAATTATTGTGGCTGGTTTATTACCAACCTGGCCACTCTCACAAGCCTGTTAAAAGGGCTAACAAAGACACACATCCAATGGTAATGGGGAGAGACCCAGCAGACACCGTTTCAGAACATCAAAGATCTACTCCTTCATGATGTAACAATAGCCTATTTCGACCCCATCGAAGAGACAAAGCTGATCGTCGACACCATCCCAGAGGGGTTTGGTGCAGTCCTCGTACAACAGCAGAAAAAGGACCATTGGACGCCTGTGGCCTTTGCCAGACGTGCACTGTCTGATGTCGAAACATGCTATGCCCACATTGATTGTGAAGCTTTGGCCATCAAGTGGGGCTGCACCCATTTGCATCTATATCTCATAGGAAACCGTTTCGAAGTCATCATAGACCATAAGCCCTTGGTGAGCATTTTCCAAGGCATGTCCAGAACCCCCACTCTCCCTCACCCCCCACCCACATCCAAAAGTGGGCTGTTTAGTTACAACAATACCATTTCAGCATCAACTACAGACCAAGAGCAGAGAATCCAGCGGACTTTCTTTCCAGGCACCCGCGGCGATGTGCCAGCAGTGCTACTCTCCAGACCCAGGCAACAGAGCTCTACGTTCCCCATTTCTTTCAGCCTATCTGTCCCCGAGCACTATCAGTGGATACAATTCATTACACTTTGCAGCAGGATAGCTGCCTGGAATGGACTTCGAACACTATAAGGCAAAACAAGTAGGTTACATTTCTTGCGAACTCCCGCAAGCTCGACCGAACAGCGAAAGACACTCAAACAGATCTGGAGAGCACGTGCAGACCTTAGTGTGACCAGAGAAGGTCTAGACCGCACATTTACAGGGAACGTAGACTGTGACCACCCAAAAGGGAACCATGGTCACAGCCTCCAATGGTACTGAAGTCATAACACAGAACATATCATGGTTCAAAATAGTACACCCTGCCGCAACATCAAGGGGTGAGGAGTGTAATCACGTGGAAAACAAAAGAGTGACTTCCGAGGAATTTGAAATGACTACATCTGCATCCTCTGCAGTCATATAAAGAGAACTACCCTTCAACCGCTACAACAACAACAACAACAAAACAATACAAGATGATGCAAGGCCCACAGAGACCCCCAAGAGCTAAGAGAAGATATATTCAGCGATCACATTTGCACCCCCAGCAGCAGGCTGAAGGACTTTGTTAGGAGTGCCAAAGTCGCAGTGACAGAGGAGATCTTGTGGCTGGACAATAAGGGTGAAGGCATCTAAGGTGGAAAGAGATATACGGTTCTAGTCTTCTGAGGGAACATCAGCTGCGTCTAATGCTGCATACACGTGGAGCTCAGGCACGGCCTCTAGGATAAATAAAGGGATGTCCAACCAGACCACTCGAGGTGGAGTACAAACTGCACAGGGAGTGTGATGCCTCTGGTGTCTTCTTCTTTTCCCTGGGGCCCTAAGGCTGTTACGGCCCCAGTACAAGTACTGACTAGTGGTCAATTATGTGTGTTTTCATTGGATATCAATTATTCCAAGGTTGCGGGAAGTGTAGTTCTTTGCTAAAACGTGACTGCTATTTAAAGTTAAGGCAAGAAAGAGAGCATAATAGGAGTTCTCCCATTTTGCCATAAAACCCGGTAAGAACACATCTTAGCTCTTCTTCAGGTAACACGCTTCACAGTGGATTGTTTTAGCCACCAGCAACCTCATTTGTTTCATATCAGTAGTGAAAAAGTTAATGCTAAAGAGCATTGCAGGAGAAATAAGGAAGACAACGAGGGGTAAGTAGCCAGTACACCCTGCTGCTGCAAGTAGCACGTTGTACTGTCCCCCGGGCTGGCCTCGTGCCTCGGCCGCGCTATGGTGCTGTGCACGGTGCAGGCCGCACACTAAAGAACACAGCCGGCACACTCGTGGTAGTCTTGTGCAGAACTGGAAATCTGTGGCTCCGCCTTTTTATTTATACTGCGGGGTCCCGTGACCCTGGAACAGTCCAACACATCTCCTGAGGCCGGGGGTGCTTGCTGCAACTCCTCTCGGCCAACAATGTTCAATTCCTCCTTTATCCCAATAACACAAAAACAGGTAAAAACAGGACACTTGAATTGAATGCTATAAACATTTACATTATCCCTGGAGGGGAACCAATAACAGCAACAGCGAAAAAACAAAGAACTTCCCCCTCGGGCTAAAGGATATGGGCCGCCTCGGACAGCAGAAGCTGGGGCCAGGTCTCAAGTCTTACAAGTCCATCACATAGTCTTGAAACTGCTGGGACAGAGTGGGGTTTTTCCGTAGGTAATACTGTGGCAGGCTGAAATCATGCCCTCTTGCATGGGGGCGCACCTCACTGTGTTCCCCTCCACCTGCAATGGGGCGGCTGGTGTGGCTAGTTCAGGAACCGCTGTGGATCCGCAGAGTGGGTTTGGGGCATTCCGGACACAGGCTGTATGGGTCGATTACTTCAATCGGGTCGTCCGGGCTTCCTGACGGGTGGCTATCCACAGGGAAAGTATTACCATGTGGGGGTGGGCCTTGGGGTCAACCATGGCACTCTTTGAAACAGGATACGTTTCAGGTAACTGTCTCTTGGCCTCTCGACGCTGACACCATGGTCCCTTGGACCCTCGTAACTCGCCACTGGTGATGCTTGACAAGATTCTGAACTTGCTCCCTGGATGTCTGTCCTTCACTAGCACCCAGTCCCCTACGCGGATATCTGTCGGTGCTGTGACACCATGCAATTTTGTTCTTGTCTTCGGGAGGGTACTTGGCTTCTTGGAGTGGGGTCATCTCCCACAACACATGGTGCAGGATTGTGTCCTCAACCCTTTATCTAAAACAGAGGATACTGGGTTCTACCCCTGTAGTGGTGTGAGGGGTCAGTCGATAGTCCCTCAGAAACATGTAGTTTGCACTCTCAACGCATTGCTGCTCCCCCTGGGCTATACAAATGGTTTGGGTGATAGTCCTCATCAACCTCTCGACCTCCCTGTTAGCTTGAGGACAGTGAGGTGTGACTTTGCGGTGCTTGGTTCTTTGGGACAGGAGGTAAATGGCAAGGTCCTGGCCATTGAACAGGGGTCCGTTGTCCGTGCGGAGCAATGCTTTTCTCCAGCTTCGGAATTGTCTCTTCCGCGGAGGTGGTCCTTACTTTGTCCACCTCTGGATACTTGGAAAAGTCATGGAAGACTACCCATAGATGCTGTCCATCTGGGAGGCTACCAAAATCAGCACTGACATGGTGCCATGGAACCTCCAGAATCTGTTCAGTGATGATAGGTGGTGGGGGGTCCGGGGCTCCAGTGGTTTGGCATAGGTCGCATTGCTGGACTGTCTGTTTAACTCGATGACCCAGTCCAGGGAACCACACTTTGCTGAGCAGCCTATTTTTGGTCAAAACTATCCATTGGTGGGATCCGTGGGCAAGTTTTACCATCCGTTGTGTTATGCTGGCTGGTATGACGAGTTGGGCCCTCATAGCAGATACCCATTCTCTGTGACAGTGAGCTCATCCCATACATTGTGCAGAGACATCAGAGTCCCTTGGGGTTCTGCCGTCTTGTGGCCAAGGTTGGTGATGACAGCATACTCCACTGAGAAGTGGTATTGTAGCTAGAATATCCACTTCTCGATGCACAATGGGAGTTTTGATGCAAACTCGTTGAATAGCAGTATCAGAGGTTTGTGTTCAGTGCTAACTGTAAACAAGTGACCATAGAGGTAGATGTGGAAATGTCGACACCCACAGTGGATTGCAGTGGCCTCCTTCTCGATATGGAAGTACTGCTGTTCCATTGGGGTAAATGCGCGGCTGGCCACATTAGTATTTTTGGGATCAAATAGCCCCCAGGTCAATGGGGCTGACGTCTACTGCCAGTTCAGTGTCTTTGTTTTAATTGGAGTAGCTGAGGGTGATGTTCTGACAGTGCTCACTTGGTGTCCTGAAAAGCTTTCACTTGCTCAGCACACCAGTGCCAGGGGGTTGACGCTTTCGTGAGGTCCAGCAGCAGTCCGGTGAGTTGGGTGAGGTTCAGTATGAATCGTCCACAATAGGTGATAATGCCGAAGAAGCCGCTAGCCCCGGTGACGTTGGTCGGCGCCGGTGCTAACTGGATGTCATGGACTTGCGCAGGGCCAAGGGCGACTCCCTTGGTGGAGAAATGGTAACCAAAGAAACAAATCTCTTTCTTGAGGAATTCATTTCTCTTTGTGCAGGGTGATCCAGCGGTCTTGCAAGCGTTTAAACACCACTCTCAGTCTGTGACGGTGTTGCTCCAGTATGGTCGCTGACAGTGCTTTAAATGGGCCGGTACTCACCGGTACTGAGTACCGGCACTTCTCAGTTTTCTCCCCCAGAGTACCGGAACTTATTTGCGGGCAAGGAGAGTACCGGTACTCCATGAAGCAGCAGGGCTCAGGCCCTGAAGTACGGGTACGTGCAACGTAAAAACTGAAAATTACCCTTTCAGATGGTGCGTGTTTATGTGCTGCTCTGGCTGGCAACAGCCTGTGTATTTCTGCGCTGGGTTGCTCCTGCAGTGTTAGGTTCTCATCAGGCGCGCAACACCCATTGGGATCAAAGGGCTTCAGACACCCCACTCCCCCATCCTGTGTGTGTCAGCCCGGCTGAGACAGCTTCCCGGGAGCACACACAGCCGCACCCGAGTACTTCACAGGTCTTTATAAGACCAATTGCTTTTTAACGAGGCTTTGTTGTTTCTCACCCCTTCTTAGATCCCCTGCAGCTCCACTGTGCATACTGCTGGAAGAATCAGCCCCAACAGCACCCCCCACCCCCTGAAATTTGACTCTAGTTGCGCCTCTGGTTCTCATTGGCATCGCAACAAGAATGAGGATATGGTCAGAGGTGCCGAGAGTTGAACTGAAGACCCAGGGTCGAATCCGGCGTCGGCTCATCATCCTGTGATTCTGGACAACTCCCTTAACCAGGGGTCTTAAAAAAAGTAAGCTTTAATGCAAATGTTCTGATTGTCATGTAAAGCGCTTAAATGCCCATGGCCCAAATTCGAGCAATATCAAACTGCCAAAAATTAGGCTCTGCACCTATGACATAGAAGCTGATGCTTGCCATTTCTCTTATGTAAGGAGGCAGTTTGATTTTGCGCGAATTTGGCCCATGGGCATTTAAGCGCTTTACATGACAATCAGAGCATTTGCATTAAAGCTTACTTATGTGGCTATTGTTAAATTCCTGGCTCACAGCCACGCCCCCAGACACACCCCTAGACACGCCCCTAACTACCCACCCAGTCTAATTAGTGGGTACCAGCACTTCTAATTTCCCATTTAAAGCACTGGTCGCTGACATTCAAAACCCCTTGCAGGCCTGCTAACACTCCTCTGATAATGTCCTGAAACACTTCGGCGACACTGGATATGCTGAAGCTGAGGCGTTTGTACATGCCTCAACCCCAGGTAGGTGGAGAATCTTGTCACATGCCAGAACTCAGGTGCTAGGAGAATCTGATGGTGGCCGGTCCTCAGGTCCATCTTTGAAAACCAGCAGGAGCCTGACAGTTCTCCTACGATGTCATCCACAGATGGGGTTATGTGTCTCTCTCTCTTTATGGCAGTGTTCAGAATCCTCATGTCAACACATATTCATACCTCTCCAGGTTGCTTCGGCTTGGAGCTTCCACAATAGGTTAGACCCATGGCGTCGGTCCCTCTGCTCTCAATTATGCCCACTGCTTCTAGCTTCTGTAGCTCTGCCTCTACCTTTAGCTGAAGGTGGAGCACCACACTGTGATGATGCAGGCAGCGGGTTGGATACTGATCGTTGTGTTGGCGAATTGTTTGGTCTTTGAAGCAGCCAATGCCTTGGAACAGGTGTTCGAACTCGTGGAAGAGAGAGTCTACTGCGCTTGTATGGATCCCAAAAGCAAACTGGACTAACCCTAGGAGTTCAGCTATGTGTCAGATCCACCTCTTGTGACTTACACATTTATTTTTATGGACTGTCCTTGGTGACTGATTGTGGTGGAAAAAACACCTGCGAGAGGGAAGCATGTTGTGGTGCCAAAAGTGTAAACTCTGGTGGCAGTGGGCAGAAGCGTTGGTGAACAAGGCATCTTTTGATGTAGACCTAAAGACAATATATTGATCGACGCTCCTGTGTCCACGAGGGCTGTGAGTGGTTGTCCCTCTATGGTGACCTGGCAGCTGGGGGCATGACGGGCGCGCCCTGGAGTCAGGTCTACTGCATGTACTACATGCACAGTCTCTTCTGAAGCATCATCATCCATGCCATCCTCTTCTGCAAGCACAGATTTTGTTTCCACGCAGTTGGTAATTTTCTTCTTGGGCCCTTTTGGCTAAGGCATCGAGCGGCAGACCTTAGCATAGTGGTTCATCTTCCCACAGGCGGAACATTTTCTCCCTTTCGCCGTGCATTTCCCTGCATGTGGGGTTGGCACCGCCACACCACCGGCATGGCCGGTTGGCTTGAAGCATCTTTGGGCGGTCATTTTTACCTCGGGGTGACATGGCTCCAGCAACTTGGTTGACTTGTTCTGTCTTGATGGCACACTGGAGTGCAGCTCCATGTGGGCGCCTGTGACTTGGGCAGCTCCTTCGACCAGCCCAATGTGAGGATGTCCGCCATGGTCATGTGGGGGACCTGGATAATGAATGAATGAATGAATGAGAGAGTTTATAAAGCGCACAGATACTCCAAAAGGGGTGTCCCGGTGCTACAGAATCACACGGCTGCTGACACAAGAATAAATTAGCTTCCAAAGAGCCAGGTTTTCAACAGTTTCCTGAAACTCGGCAAATCCTGAGAAAGTCTGAGGGGCAACGGAAGTTTATTCCATGCCTGTGCCCCCAGATGGCTAAAGGATTTTCCTCCCCTGCGTGCCAATCGTACCTTAGGCACGCAGGCATACGCCCCCAGACTTGAGCTTAAAGTCCTCTTAGGGGTGTACCAGCTAACACGCTTTCTGAGGTAACTAGGCCCCTTGCCATGGAGGGCCTTATAAAACATTACCAGCGCCTTAAATTGTATTCGCTCCCTAACTGGAAGCCAGTGAAGCGACTTCAGGTGTGGTGCCATATGGGACCTTGGTTTTAAACGAAGAATGGCCCTGGCGGCGACATTCTGCACCCCCTGAAGCCGTTGCAGGAGGCAATTGGGCAGACCTAGGTAGAGAATATTCGCGTAGTCCAGTCTTGATGTAATCAGTGCCTGGACCACAATCCTCCTGCAATCCAGCGGAAGAAGTGGAAGAAACTTTCTCACCATCCGAAGTAGTCCGATGCAGGTCCCAACCAAGGCCTGAACCTGGGCTCGCATAGAAAGTACGTCATCAACACAGATTCCCAGGTTTCTAACTGTAGGTTGAGCCACGCTGGGGGAGAAAATTGTTCCGGCCACCATTGAGTCCAATCTTGCACTTTAGGCAGGCCAAAGAGGACAATTTCCGATTTTTCGGAGTTACACTTCAGTTGGTTTTCCTCCAGAATCTGTTCTCATAGCTTGGCAAAAGAGCAGCCCCAAATTAACTGGGCCCAGATTTCATCCTGCTTGTCAGGCAGTGTGCACTTGCTAGCCAGCTCCCAAAGATGGGCAAAAAACTTCATCCATGGACTCTTTTTGTGCTTGGCAAAGGAGGAAGTGCTTGTAATTCGGGTTCCCTAGAGGTTCAAAATGGACCGTCAATGCAGCTTTGAGCGTGGCATAGGTGTAGGGCGGGCCTGCTTCGCCAGCAGTTTTGGACAGTTTGTGAATGGTGGCCACGCCTAAATGAAGGAGCTTATGCTGGTGTCTATTTGCTTCCAGGACCACTGCTGCAAAATACGTTTCAAGGCGATCGACCCAGGTTGCCCACTTTGCAGCTTGCGCTGATGGGGTACCAGACACGAAGAAAGGCTCGATGGCAGGTACAGAGCCTGTAGGTGCAGCCCGCCAGCGGGGTAGGGCAACAGGGTGGTGAGAGGACGACTTGATAGGAGGAAGCCCTTGCCTGGACATGTGATGGGGCTGGCTGTGTAGCTGTAGTGTCCATCTTGACTGAGGCCCAGGAGGTCAGAGCGGCGGCGTGCTGCCTATATGGGCCACCAGTAGGCATGGCTGTGACACAGTCTGGGCCAGGACTGCGTGGGCCCATAGTACCTGCTGCCAGAAATTACAAGATGCGGCCATAAGGCTCAAAGGTCATCGAAATCCAGTAGCACGTGCCCTAGATGTAGGCCCTGCCTCCAACATTATCCAGCTCACCACGTGGTGCAGGAGAAAAAAGTGATTGTTGGAGTGCCCAGGCAGGGGCACTGCGTGGAGTTCCTGGGCAGCGAGTACAAAAATTGTGCACAACTAGCACATGGAGCAGGAGAGGCGAGGCGAGCGATGGGCCTGGCCGTAGAGTAGACCAGTAGGCGGCCGTCGAGCTGATCTGTCTGAGGCACGAGGACGGGGCAGCTCCCCACTCTGAGTGTTTCGCAAGGCGCACGCTGGTGAGAGTGGGCACAGAGCAGAGTGCGGCGTGGCCTGGCACTGCAGGCCGGTGATGTGAGGGCAGGAGAGACCGTCCTCATTACCAGTTGTACTGTCCCCAAGGCTGGCCTTGTGACTCAGCCGCACTAGGGCGCTGTGCACAGTGCGGGTCGCAACACAGCAGGTCACTCATGGTCATCTGGTGCGGAACTGGAACTCCGCAGCTTATTTATACGGTGGGATACGGTGACCGTGGAAAAGTCCAAAGCATTTCCCGAGAGCAGGGGTGCTTGCTGCAACACCCCTCAGACAATAATGTTAGACACGTCATGTTTTGCGCTTTGCACATTTTGGTAGCCCAATTTATCAAGATTTACATGTAGTTCTGTTTCTAAACAAAATAACCAAGTCCATCATGCAAAGTGCTATTGATGAAAGGCTTGAGAGTGACACCTACCACAGTGATGATGTCACTACATAAAGAATGAGTTGATGGCACCTGTCAGGATGGCCGAGCGGTCTAAGGCGCTGCGTTCAGGTCGCAGTCTCCTCTGGAGGCGTGGGTTCGAATCCCACTTCTGACACAACTTTTGTTACTTAATCTTTCGTTTTTTTTATACTTAACTCGAGCCTTCTGTTGCGATACCATGGTACACGTCGTTCGTAGCGTGTAGGCGGGCTTTCTTTTATTTTTTATCAAACATGCACAAAACGTAACTCAACCACTGTATTTTTGCCACTGTCCATACAATGCAGGCTGTTACTAAAAATTGGGCAATTTCACTAACCCCAACAAATCAAAAACAAATATCAGCGTGGTTCGTTTCTGTCAGGGTCTTCAGCTGAATGAAACACGTGGGGATTCGGATGTTAATCGTACCATTTTTTTTTTAAATCTTTCATTCCATGATCTGCCGCAAGGTAGCGCTGCAGCCTTTTAAAAATCACCCGATTAAACTCAGCTGCACTTGCAGGAGGCGTCAGTGAAATATGAGTTTTGTGTTAGGATAGAAGAAGCGGTAGGTGCAGCTGTCACAAGAATGTACGATGCTTCTCCACCGGTACAAAAGGCCTCTTGTGCTTGAATGGGCAGACAGCTGGCCCAAGCGCCGATTTACAGGCAGCAGCACATTCTCAAACCTGGAAAAGTAAAGCAGTTGGCAAATCTTAGCGCGGCCACAAACACGCCAACCCTGTGATTCACGTCTCAGGCTACGGGTTTTATTGATTTCTGTTGCCTACCGATTTTCCAACAAATTGCTACCGCTTTTTAATTCTTGTTGTCAGGGTCGGATTGAGATCACATTTGGCCGGGCACTCCCCAAAAAGTGGCCCACATTCCCAAATGGTTAGTATTTTTATAGCTTTATCAGTGGCGGCTGGTGACATTTGAAAGTGGTGAGGTGTAAAAGATGTGTTTGAGTGCACCGCGGCGAGCAAGCGTAGCAAGCAAGCCCAAACAACCAAAGGGGGGTTCGGGAATGTTCTCCCCCTGAAAAAAATTTGAAAGAAGAGTGGGAAAATGGTGCATTTTCAAGCAAATTTCAGAAAGCAAGGTTAATAAAGCAATTGTGAAAGTGCAGTTATTACATTAATAAAGAGCTGTCATATAACAACATAGGTACCATCCTATTCAGTATAACCGCCGTGCTTCATAACAGACTTTGAGATACAATCCTGTCTGAGTTTGTCTGTGTAATTAGCCACTGCCATTCTCGTCTGCAGTTAGTATACGTGTGTGTGCGACTGCGAGGTCACCTCTAAAGTCTAATGCACATATGGGGCCATGTGACTGTGCACGCGCCTTCTTCTATTTCACAGAGTATTTGCGCGCGTGCCGCCGTGCTGACAGTCGTATTAGGCACCTACAGCTCTGCAGAAACTGTGTGCAACGGCCCCTTGTAGTTACAGACCTAAGCAGTCTGGCGCGAAATGTCTAGCCTTTGTTTTAAAATGACATCCAGAGACCAATATAACGAAATATCATTGTTCGTCTGTATTGGCGAACAGGTGGACAGATTAGCACAAGAATGAGGGTGTTACCCGCAGACACCATTCAACATCGTCACATCAAGTGCGTTTCAGCAATAGTCAGTCAGCGGGGGGCCCGCAGATCAAATCACCACAGGATGGCGGATGAATGACACGCTTGTAATTTCATCACTGCCCATAGTGCATGCTTGTAATTTCATCATAGTCCATGATGCACGGTTCGAATTTCATCACTGCCCATAAAGCACGCCTGTAATTTCCCTATAATGCATGCTTCGAATTTCATCACTGCCATAACGCACGCCTGTAATTTCCCTATAATGCACGCTTCAAATTTTATCACTGCCCATAATGCACACTTGTAATATCATCATTGTTGTAGATACACGGATGTCTTATATAGGCACAACGTCAAACACCACATGGATCTACACTTATTTCAGGGATTTGCACAGAGCTGACATGCTATCACACACACAACGAGCGCAGGAAGCAGGTGAACCACAGATATCTAAACATCGGCAGACTTCCACTTACACGCCCAGTAAATGTGGACTACTACACAGGTCAGCAGTTCTGTTCACCCTGTGGCCGCCTTGACGCGGCATCAGGGTGATTGCAGCAATAAAAACACAATAACAAAACGTTATGTGTACAAAACCAGCAATTAACCGGTTGCCCATGCAAGTATGCGCGTTACGGAAGGGAACCTTCTCCGTCCCACTTTTGCGCCACACGCAGTAATTAAGGAAGCTAAGAGTGAGCCGGCATGACTGCCTCGAACCTGAGACCAACACTACAGTGCAGGTGCAGTAGCAGTTGATGCGATGTAACAACAAGCCAAGGTCTGTCTGTGGCATCCTCTCTGCCTTCCAGTGCGAATAACTAGCTACTAAACACCCAACCGCTCCAGAAAAGCACCAAACACACCAAATATCTACCCCTTAGACCCCATTCCTTTTAGTGCATACATTGACGTGCCATGTGGCGCACAGCCACCTATAGCACACACGGTAACCCCAATGCAAGGACAACCAGATCTCTGCGCATCCACCCTGGCAGCAGGCAATGCACCAAAGCAAATCACCTTCAGAGCTTAATTAAAATAAAATGAAACTTACCTTCCCAATCCCCACGGGTCCCATACCGCCTCAGCTGCTGGCCGGGCCCCGACTCCCGCGTTTTCCTGCTGCTATCCGGAACAGGAAGCAGCCACCCACAGGCAGCCTCCTTCACTGGCCCTAAACCAATCCCAACGCTGCAATGGCAGCGTTGGGATTGGTAAGGAGCAGCGGTGAGCGCCCCAGCCGGGCCATTTTCTCTATGTAGGCTGCATGCAGCAGCCTACATAGAGAACAAGGGGGAGTGCGCATGACTGCTTTGTTCGGCCCTGGGGCCGACCAAACAGTCACTACCCACAACAGTGGGCAAAGCCACTCCCCCCCTGCCCTCGAGAAGGACCGCCCACCCGCCCGCCTCCAACCAGGCACTCCAGGCATTCTGCTTTCTCGCAATGCGAGAAGGCAGAAACATAAAATGGTAGTTTTACCATTTTATGTGTCTGCCTTCTCGCACTGCGAGAAAGCAGTGGGGCGACGCCCCCACGCCCCTATAGAGGAGCCGCCACTGAGCTTTATATAGGTGAACTAAAAGGCATTGAAGCAATTACCACCGTGAGCACAGCTACATTCAAAAAATCAAATTCATTTTTATTTTAGGTAGGGAGATTAAGTGATTTGCTCAGAATCACTGGGTGTTGAGCTGACGCCCAAACTCTAAGGGGCTTATTTACAAGCCCCTTGCGCCACCCGTACGTCACTTTTCCCATGTTAAAAATGACGCAAAAGTGGTGCAAGGGGCTTGTAAATCTGCCCCTAAGTACTTCCCCCAGTTGCAACTTCAGCTGCTCTGAAACCATAACACCACATCCTATGTTTGTTTTCCTCTGGGAAAGGTGACTATCCACCCCCCCATGCCCCACCCCCACCAGGGCCTAAAAGACTTTGGGACCGAGGTGACAACACCTGGCCCCTAACAAGGCCACATTGCTTACTAACCCCGTCCCCATCCCATTATAGCCTCAGGGTATGACCTGACAGGGGAGCAGGGTCAAATGCTGCTACTCCAGGGGGGCTTAGGTGAGAATTGCCCCCCTGCGAGAACCCCTGCATACTCCCACCCTCCCCACACCCGCCATGGCCTGAAAGTGATGGCCCAGCAGGGGAATGACAGTGCTTCTGGGCCGGACTAGCCGCACGAGGCAGAGGGCAGAGGTGAGAATGATCTGAGGGCCAGAACAACACCTGGCCCCCAGCCTCAGTTTGACAGCATGGCAGGGGAAGTGCCCATGAGACTGACGACACTTTACACTGGTCTGTCAGGGACTGGGAAAGACAGTGGGCCATATTATCAAGAACGGCGATAACATTATTGCTGCTTTAGCGGCAGGAAACTACAGCTAAAGCGGCGATAAGGGGCTTGATAATATGCCCTATAGAATTCCAATAGAAGCCCAGGTTTGATGTCCTTCACACCAGAACCTGGGCTTCTATTGGAATTCTACAGGGCATAATATCAAGCCCCTTATCGCCGCTTTAGCGGAAGTTTCCTGCCGCTAAAGCGGCGATAATGTTATCGCCGTTCTTGATAATACAGCCCTGTAAGTTTCTGTGGGCCAGTTTACAGAGGCCTTAAAAAACTGGCCCACAGATTACCCTGAGGCACCGGCCCACCGCCCAATGCCCAACTGCCCGCCTTCCCAATCCGACCCTGCCTGTTGTCAGCTTGTGAGTCTAGCATGTTGGCAAATATTGCTCCTAGCTTTAAAAGCAGCACTCACTGAGAGTCACCCACGCATCACCAGTTGAGAGCCCATACATGCCATGCAGGTGGGAGACTCACGATTTTCAAAGCCAAAAATGGCTTTCTTTTAGGTGTCTTCTGCCTAAAATTGCCCCCGCTTCAAAAGAAACCAATGAGGAAACGACACTCCCCCGATTTGTTTTCAAAACCTCCCAGTTTGAAAATGTTGGCAGGTATGAGAACCACCCTAACGGACATCAAAACTGTGGTGTGACCTTAATCTAAAAGCAGCGTTGGCATTATTTCACTTTCATCCTTAAATACCAAGAGCTGACAAGTGTAACAAGCAAGAGCAACACTTACAGAAGATCTCAACTTGAGGAGAGACGAGGGGAGGAAATTCTCTGCCAGCAAAAGGAACACATTAAAATAAACAAAGAACAAGCATTCGGAGTAAAGAGATTACCGGTAAGTAATGGAGCATTACCTCCTCATTAAGTCACTCACCTGAATCTTTATTTACTGTGACGATGGACACGAGCCCATCATTTGCATTATTTAAAAATATAGCACCAGACAGGAGAGCCAGGACACATGTAAGCAACTCAAGTTTCTCAAAGTGGAAAAAAGAAAGGAGAACACATAAGTGGCAAAGCCCTCCCTTATTTCAAGGACCTCAAGGTGATAATGAGAGGTGAAGAATGCGTAGCAGCATCACAAGTATCCTGCATCGACATACCGACAACACCATCCTCTTGAAGGTCTTACAGACAGTAGCCTCAGGCTGCACCTCCGTCGCCAAATAATAGGCCTGAGAAACAGAATCTGCCAACTCAACATAGCAAAGGAAGGCTCGAGACCCTGCAGAGCAGCTCCAAAATTCACAGTCAAGCAGTTGCACTGCTGAAGGGCAGCAAAGTGAGCCGGGTCAGTGACACAACACATCCTTTCGATGGACCTCAGTCTGTGTTGCAGAAGCAATTGGAAAAGTGTTTAGAAAAATGGGCCATGAATCCAGGGATGACAGGACGAAACAAGTACTATGTAAGGGCTACTTGAGAATAAGCCAGGTTCTGTATAAATTATGTGTGGTCATCATTCTAAATGAGTGCCGAGTATCTTTCAACACTATGTCAAATCTTCACCCACAGTGTTCGGCAGTCTTTATCCTTGGGCGTGCTTCTGTGCGGGGTGCGCCTCCATGGAGAAGAAATCTTCACCCACAGTCTGTGGCATGCTTTATCCTTGGGCTTGCGTCTATGCGGGGTGCGCCTCCATGCAGAAAAAATTCTCACCCACAGTGTGCAACATGCTTTATCCTTGGGCTTGCTTCTACGCAGGGTGTGCCTCCATGGAGAAGGATGGTTGATCCCCAGAGATGTAGAGTTTATGGCTATAAACTATGAGGTCAGTATATTATAAGTTCGTGTTACCTTACTACTGTCCTGGATCGCCTCTCATCTGTGATGATGATGCCTATGCACCCACTAATGTCAGCACTGTTGGTTGCATCATCATCAAACTGACCTAAACATTAAGAATGTGTACGGGTGGGATAGTAGAGACTTTTGTTGGTTCTCCCACCTCAACACCAAAACCACAGGGGAATAAATATTCCCCTTAATGTATTCAGTCATGTTGAGGCAAAGATGTTCCTACCTGTATGCTTGCTGTAGTTTATAGGGTACAGGAGATATGGTAGAGTGTGTTTCATGCTGTAATTATTCAACATACCTGATCTCTGCGTCATCGCATGCTGAGTGTTACCCTGTCCTTTCTGTCGGATATCAGGATAGCTTGGTTGTCGCTGAAAGTGTCCTTAGGGGGTTTGTGTGTACCGGCTATGGCTGTATTTAGCGGCTTGTTGCCTGTAAGGTTAATATGTTACAGGGTTTGATTGCTACCGTTTAACGTGGTTATTGATCAGTTGTTGTCAGGTTTTGTCTTATTTGTTACTAATCATCATTGGGACCTGAAAGTTGAAGAACCATGCTTCTGTTGCCTTCTGGAAGGCAAGGGTTTGTTTTTGTAATTCCCTTATGTGGATGGGGAGTGAGTTTCAACATTTGCTAGATTGGGCTTTGAGGCATCCGCCTCTGATTTGGGTTTTGTTACAACGTGGCACTTTGTTTTGTAGGCGTGTGTTGGACTGGATGCAATCTAGAGTTGTAGGTCCAACACTTTTGTTGGAGGAATCTTGGTCCAGTTCCTTGGAGTGCTTGGAAGTCAGTAGAGTTAAATATCCTGAGGTAATGTGATTCCAGGTTTAATATTTAGGAGTTGCACCTGTTGTAATTTGGTGAGTAGAAATAATGATGCTTCTGGGTAATATCTAGTCACATAGTCCAGCTAAGAATGTACAAGTGCAGCTTGAACTCTGCGGGGTAAACCCTGGCTACGGGAACAGCTATTATAGGATTCTGAGCATGTTCACAGAATATTGCATTACAGCATCTACTTGGGGTTCTAGGATGAGGTTTGTATCAAGAATGATTCTGAGGATTTTTACTGGGTCCATCACAGGGGATGTCTGTTTCAAGTCTGCAGACCAGGTTGGGATCTCTTATTCCATTGTCCATTGTCAGAGTCCACTTTCCATGTTTATCTGGGTTGAGTTTAAGATGGTTAGCAAACATTGATCCCTTGACGTCATTTAGGCAAGGAGACAGCCTTCTTGATGTAAAGGCACTGTGGTCTTAGAACCTAAGGAAGATCTGAGGGTCACCTGGAAATAAAGCAGACTCTACTCAATGTTTGAATCAATCCAGGCTGAGAGCTGAAGTAGGTGTTGAACAGGAGTGTGGAAATTGATGAACCCCGAGGCATCCTGGTGTCCAGGTGGTACGGTTTAGGCAGGTGATGTGGTTACTGTTTGCCAGAAGGAGGCAGTCCACCTCAAGACTTTGTCTTGAAAACATATATTCTGGGCTCTGGTCAGTATTGTTCCATGACAAAGATCACTGAATGCAGCAAAGAGGTCTTGTAGAACCAGTACTATTTCCCAATTAGAGCTGGCTTGTGTTCTAAGCTCATCTATAGGAGAGAGTAAGGCTGGCTCTGCCCTCTGCATGGACGCAATCTGGCCGCTGCCTTACAGATTGTGCTATTTTTTCTATCAATTTCAGCTTCTGAGCGTGGGTCATCTTTTCTATCAAACGGGTCACTAAGCATTGCTTTGCTATTGGTCAGGATCAATTGCATCCAGACAAGCTTTTCCTAGCAGAGGTTTAATGAATGAGCATTTAATTTCATTCGGCATGGTTCCAGTGGTGAGTGAGGAACCGTTTATTGTTTGTCTTGTGTCCATAGTATGGATTGCCTTGTAGATGGCTTGGGGCACGCGTCTGCTGGGGATCCTTAATATTGGTTCTAAAAGTTTTGTTCTTACAAAGACGAGGCATCTAAGGGATTGCTTTGTTTGTTAAAGTTTACAGGTTGGGTTGGAGGTGCAAGTTATTCGAAGGGGTCTTTGAGCTCAGGTTAGCGTGCTATTCTTTTGTTTCATCTGAGCAAGTCATTGGGGTCTTGAATTCAGAGCTTTAAGTGGGTCTAAAAGGGTTGGGACTGGAGTGGTATAAAAGGAGTGTGGCCCATGATACGTATATAACACACCTACACAAGAGGCATATCTAATACTTATGAGACAGAATCTTGTGCTTGCAAAATTACTGAAATAGAGCCTTACTGGACAAGGAATAACCAAAATCAGCTGACAACAAGATATTTTATATTTTAAGTAGTACAATTAACCTAAGCCATAAGCAATGCAACACTTGACAAAGGGAATTTAAAAGTAAGTGGTGCCGTGATGCAGTGCCACCTCAGCCTTTGGGACTCTCGTGGATAAAGGGAATAACTTGTTGTTTTGTCCCCATGTCAGACAGGTGACTTCTGATACATGTGCTGCAGCTCTCGAATTTGACAGCGCGGCAACTACAGTTTATATTTTCCCTTTGCAGACAAAGGACAGAAATAGAGGAACCTAAAAGACCCTGGTTCCATGTCCTTTTTAGGTCTCGCCTAGCGAACGCAGCGCATGCGCTGCTTCGCCTTGGCGAGACTATTGTTGTGGGTTTGGTGCGCGAAGGGAGACAAAACATGTGCGCACCTGGACAGGTGATGTGCACGCGCATGGCGTCTCCTCTCTGTTTTTTTTTTTACGTATATAGACAGCGGCACCTTGTGGCAGACTCTCACAAGCGCCGTATTTGACATCTAAGTGCCGGTGTTCCATCGTTTTCTAATAAACCCTTAAAGAGGTGTCATGACCTTGGCAAGCCACAGTGCGCGCTCTACTTGGCTTACAGTTCGTTCATTCGTGCATTCTGTGACGTATGTGCCTGAGCATCTAAATGAGTGCTTATTGTGTACCTGTGTTTGCACTGATTTGTAAACACCAGCATGTATTTATTAGAATTAATTAACCACATGGCTACGCCGTGTTAGAATTTTTTTTAGCTGCGGCTTGTTAGTGGAGTATTTAGCTGTTTAATATACCTTAACATTGGTAAAACTATGACTTAAACATACAGTTTTGGTGACAAGGGAGCGGTACCAGCTGCCGTGGACTCCTGTGAAACACCTCGGGCCCTGGCATTTATTTTTTTACAAATTAGGCAATGATCAAAATAGCGTTACCACATTGCGAAATCCGCAAAATCTATGTATATATCTAAATAAACACAATCGCTCTGTGTAAAATCGGTTCACACCGGACAGAAAAGATACGAACTAGCAAAGTTCCTGAAACATCGTTTAAGGGTGGGATGAGAGAAAAGTTAAATGAAGGTGAAGAGATCCCCGTACTGGCGAACCATATTTGCTCCGCCAGTAAAGAAATACTGCGTTCAGCACCCCTACCTGTATTCTAGTTGCAGAATGCGCTCCGTCACTTGCTCACTCGTGGTCACGAGATGCAATGAAGCCTCTACGAGCCGCTCACCTGCTGAAGGACTCAAGACAACGCCCACAAGGAAGGGGACTTCCCAAGGAAGCAGTTCACCCAGAAAGAATAAAGGCATGTGTCCAGTTCCTTCGTGTGTAAAAGACAAGGCTGTCTGAATAAAAGAAAACAAAAAAGTAACCGAAATAATAGGTCTGATATACAAGTCCTGGAACGGGAAATGTATCCCTGGAGCCCTCCCATTGAGCGGAGGAGGAGGGGATGGCAGAAAGGGGGAGGGGACCACGAGGTGACATCATAAGGAGCTGAGCAAATGACAGCAGGCGTGCTCTGGAAATACTTTTACCAACTCTGCTCTCGTAGAAACTGAAAGCACAGTAAAATAAGATTGCAAAACTGTTCTGCAATACTTGCCATAAACTCGATTTCAAGATAGTTTAGTACTGGAAAATAGTTCAGATGGGTAATGTACTTGGAGCGATCTGTGTAAAATTTGTGGTCATAGGTGTAGTGACCACAGTTTACCTACGGAGACACAGGTAATGTAGGTAAAACATTTTTATTACCATTCTCAGGTGAGAGATTACAGCCTCTGGCTTCATGGTTGAGCCTGTTGGAATCCTCGGATTACTTACCAGGACTTGTGCCCTACAAGTCCTAAAAAATGAAGTGGGGGGACTAACCTAGTTAGGCAGTATGCAAGTGACATCACGGCGCGCAACATCACAACACATGACATCACAGCGCATGAGATCACGGCGCATGACATCACACATGGCATCACAGGAATTGACATCATAGGAAGTGGCATTACAAGCCACGACTTTACAGGAAGTGGCATCACAAGAAGTGGCATCAGACCTTAAGCCCTCACATATATGATAGGCAGGTCTATCATGAGTACATTTGAGCGCATTTCGAGTATACATGCACACCCTCCTGATTTAGGCAGAAGATTCACGCTTTTGTAAGCTACACATAAAACAATGTTCCCTTTTGTCAGCGTAAAGCTTCCTTTACCCAAGGATTGAACAAACTAACTCTACAGCCAGCCTACTCAACCAGGCATAATATTCCATATGCAGTACATTTCTATGTAGATGCAATTGCTTTAGCTGCCTGCGATCTCCAGAGGTGAGACCGCCCTCCTATCCGAAGTATTCTTACTCAGCCTTAGCCACCTGCACTCATTTTAGGAGATTGGGGTTCATTTTTCACCCAGATACCATGACTCAAAGCAAGAGAGAAAGACAGAAAGGGAAGAAAGGAGAGAGATAAGAAAACAATGATAAATGCATAAAAGGGGCAGAAAAAAGAACCTGCAAGAATAAGCAATTTTAGGGTAGTGAAAGAAAAAGGTTATTGCAAACTTGGCATTCAGCAATAAGACCATAAGAAAAAGTTTGCATATTTTTTTTTCCAAAGCCACACAAAAACTATTCTATGAGGCTATTTCTTCTTTGTATGTGGCTGCTGAGTACAGCATGCTTGCAAAGAGGAAATAACGGAAATGTCCTCATGTAATGCAACTGGTGCTATGTAAAGCGCTCTGATACCCGATTCGGGTCAAGTTTGCGCTATATAAAACTCTGTAAAATAAAATAAAAAATAGAAATGGATACATTTCTTCTTGCTACGCCAGCCTCAGGTAGACTCACCAGTTTGGTGCAAACCTATATTTACAAGTCTTTGTAAATATGGGTTTGTATCAAAATACATCAATGGATGTACAGGGAAGCCCTAGCACCACCCATATAATGCGTACCTGATGCAAGGTAACATAAGGCAGGGCAATGTGTGGTACTGTAAATCCCAAAACAGATTTTGCGTCAGCGTTGTGCCAGAAAAGTGACTTAACCCTGACGCAAAATCTGGGCCTCAACTTATATATTTATTTTTATTTAAACTCTGCCACAAAGAAAGTGTCAACAAGAAAAAAACTGACAGTAAATCTGTTCTGGTTAATTGGTTGCAAAGACTGTATTTTAAAATATCTTATGGGGGTAAGGCACCTGCTGTAGAGATCTGTGTGTTCCAGTAAATCTGAGTGAATAATAATTGTAGGATAACTCTGGATGGAGGTTAATGCACATGCTGGAAAGTTCTGTGTTTTGTCTACCATCAGTTTTGACTCAAAATAGCAAGGAAAGCACATCATGTAACATGCAAATGACAGATTTTATTTTATGTAGCTAGGTAAGTGGGTTACTGCTTTGAACACAGAGATCCTTATGTTACTTGCAGTTGCATTATAAATAAGGCTCCCGGTTTTCCGTTTAAACAGATTTTTACATATAAATACAGACGGGAAAATATTTTTCCTTTGTCTGCATTTATAAATAAAAATGGAAAAATGCCAATAAATAGGTTTAACTTTGTTGCGGTCTTCAAGGAGAAGACAAGTCTGTCCGAGCGAGGAGAGGGCTTATCGGATTTCAGCTGAGTCAATACAAAGGTCGATGTTAAGTATCCTGGCTTGGTGCTATGAAGGGGGAGGAGAGGTGTGGCGGGATGCACACCTAAAAGAAATGGAGGGAAAACAAATGCACAAAGCTAATCACTTCACAGATACTTCAGAGGCATGCTTCTGACTTTGTTCAGCCCTAGATTCAAGAGATATGCATGCGCTTTACATCACACATTATACTTTAGTGTGAAATGATCTTCAGAGCCAGCCGCTTGCTGGACCTGTAATGCAGCTGCTTTTTCCTGCTTCGTGCCTCTGAGTGTGCACAATATCGGTCTAATGGCCTCTGTAGTAAGTGTTGGTGGTGTCAATAGATTGTGGATGCCATGCCTTACAAAATTTACAACATACAGAGGCTACCCGTTCCACCCACCCATCTGAACTAGTGCCCCACCATGTGTTTTTCAATTACGCTCCCACTTTTATTAGGTCCTACAGATGTGGCATCTCCGTGCAATGCAGATAATGGTTGGGGGGGAGAGGACAGAGCAGCTGAGGACGGCGTTAACCTTTACGGGTCAATGCCTGTGCTCGTCCTGCATGTTTGTACAGCATAAGGTCAGGGTAGGGCTTACCATGTGTTTTGAGTAACTGTCAGAATGATGTACACTGAAATAATGCTCTCATATGAGAGTTTGGATTACTGGTTACTGAGAGGTCACTTGCCTATCTTTGCACCCAGAAACAGTTTCTTCACTGTTACTCAATCTTAGGATGCAGTGAAATCTGCAAATGTGAATCATCAGTCCGAGGGTTCAAAATGAGCCTTTACGTTGACATTTCTAATATGTTTTTATGAAGAAGACTGCATTTCTTTTAGTACTGCTAGGTCAGTGATAAGACAATATGCATGCATACCAAAGGCGAAGAATGATTTTATCCAGTCTAAAACATAGTTCTTTCACCTCTAGTCAAATAATATTGTTTACCTGACTAATATGTGACCACCACGGAATGTCATGCTATTCACAATCACTGATTTTGTGAGTTAGCTCCGGAGTAGCATGCTACGGGATAAAAAGGAGCTTCAATGCCTCGTCAGGGGTAGTAAGCGCTATATAAATGCATTTACAATACAATACAATAAATCATGTGTAAATCAATGCATAGGATGTGTTACATAAGACTGCGAGGATTACAAGGTCCTTCATAGCTCACTGTGCTATATTAGAAGGATTGCAATTTATTAACTGTAAGTAACAAAAGGATCTCTTAGTTAAAAGCAGTAACCCATTTACCCATCTACATAAATCTATCTGAACCTATAACAACCAAGCGCGCATTGCCTTTTTAAATAAATGTGAATAAATACTAGCTACAGCGTCTTTTTTTTGCTTGCGACAAAATAAAATGTGGATACAGAAAAAATGACCAAATAATAATATGGATTATTACAGATGGAAATGTTAAAAAAATAAATACCATAAAACCGGGAGCCCTAATTATAAACCTTTTAATATAGCACAGTGAGCGATGGAAGATGATATGTGACTTCTACACCTTGTAATCCCCCACTGTTTTATGCAACACATCCTGTACAATGATTTACAAATACATATGATTTATTGTAAATGTAATATGTACGTATGATATAAAGCGTTCTGACACCTTGCATTTGGATGAGTAGCGCTATACAAGAAAACATAGTGGTACTTAAATTATTTCATCTCCTCAGGGGTAGTGAGTGCTACATAAATTACATTTCATTTTGTGTAAGTACTGGGAAGGACCAACACATATGACATTCTTACAGTGCATGCATATCTCTTTAACAGGGACTGAACAAAGTGAAAAGCTGCCTCTCTTAAGTATGTGTGAAGTGCTAACAAGGTGTGAGCCTTTGTTACCCCTCCGCTGCAGTTGCTTCTAGGTGTGAGGCTCCTGACTGCTCCCAGCCAGGAGACTCGAACAAAAGGAGGCCTGATGACCCCTCAAATTCCGTCCTTTGTTATGGGCCCAGCAAGAGTCTGAAACAAGAAAGCCCCATCCGTCCCTGCCTGCACGTTGTTGCTTATCAAAAGCAGACAACGTGCAAGCGCTGCTGAATGTGTCCCGGTGTTTGAAAAATACACCAGGACGATTTCAGCACATTTTTCAGTGGGGCCCAACTTCTTGACAGGGTGTACGGAGTCCACCCTGGGTGGATGCCGTCCACCCGCGTGTTCCCCCGACTTGTGCCCTGCCTACCAGCAGTGCTTTAAATGGCCAAAAATTAGTTCAGGTGCTCATCAAAAGGAGGGATAGACTGGGGGTGGAGTTTGGGGCGAGCATAAGGGCGGTGCTAAAGGTGGAACAAGGGGCGGGCCTAAGTTTTTGACCTTTCCAAGCTTTTTATGCAAGAAATCTGCATGCATTGTTAGAATGTCTGATGTATCTGTCCATTAGTTTTTTACACTATTAACCATTTATATAGCACTTACTAATAAGTGTTTATTACTTACTAAACTAACCCTTTTTTATTAACCTTAAAATATGAAAAGATTGAGGAAAAACCAGTAAAGTTCCAAACATATGCCTTGTTGTTGCATGCCAAGGATGTTAACTTGTGACCTACAGGAAAGACAAAGATCTATGCAACAAAAACAATATCCAACTGACCTATCTACATTAAAAAAAAACATCTCTGATCTACATGTTGCATGCTGTGCTTTCCATCAGCGACAATGACCCTCTATCCAATTTTATGGTGAGATTAACCTTAGATTTGAATGCACACAGATCTTTCTAGCAAGTGCATTAACCGCCAGAGTTATTCACTTTATTGCTAATTATGGTGCCCCAATCTGACTTCCTTAAGAGAAAGACCAGAGCTTCCTGTTTCTTATGATTTGTGAATGCTTAGCTGCAAAAAAGCAAGCAATTCATCAGACTCTCTTTTCATTCTCTGCACTAGTGGGCATTTCTGTCTAAACTGGAAACCAGAGTTGCTTTCCAAGGGACATACTTTGTGTAACTTCAGTAAGCAGCATATTCTCTCTCTCGCTGCCATTGGATGAGAAATGTTGACACAGTGACACTGGCGAAATTGCTGCTGGTGGCTCAGCCTTTCAACATTCCATTTTATGTGGTTGAAAAGGAGTGGAGGAGGACAGAGCCACCATGTTGCACATGTTGCACATGTGATATCAGATGAATACATGTATCTACTGGGTTATCTGAACACACTCTGTGTAATTAAAATCTACACCATAATCTGTAACACAGCAGACATGATGAAAAAACATCTCCTTTGGGTAATTTGAATTGCTTTAAAAGCTTTTGTTGACATTACTTTGCAGTATGTATGGCGATCCCACGTATGTTAATTTAGATAATTTATGTTAGGTGCCTCATATACTTAATATAGTAAATGTCAAATATATTCTTTTATTTTCAACTGATGATGAAATAATTATTTTAAAAAAACAACAGACATTCACATCACATTGCAAATGGCAAAGGGTCTTTCTGAATCGAAATGGGACTACGGACATGAAGTCCTGGTCAGGAGATGGGGCTTATTACAAAATAAATATGTTTTCTTTGCTTGTACCAAAATAACCTGTACCAATGATCACCTGGGGGTGCAAAATAGATTAAAAATATCTGTTTTCCTGCTTTTGACGTCTGATCACAATGTGCAATAAGTTTCAACCATGAGTGTAAGTTTGACGCACTTACCTAGTCATAAATTACATTTATTGACTTTTGATCAAAAATACAGCCGTATACTTGCTTGTGGCATGTAAGCCCAGATGGCTTAGCGCTGGCTGCAAACATCTCTGTTCAAAGAGCATATCACATTTTTCACTGGGCTTTTCTCCTTCTCTTCCATTCAAGGTTGATAAAACAGGGATCAGTGAGTTTGGTAACAAGATCCCATATTATTTACACATGCAAATAGACAATTCAGTTGTGGAACAATAGAGATAGTGAAAGCAAGCGCAAACTTTTTTTTCTGTCCACGGCATACTGAAAATATCTACCATATTCAACTATATTTTTTTAACTGGAAAAAATGCTTGTAAATGTTTTGTAGACGCACAATATCAAGTATTTAACTTTTACATATTGCTCAACATCTTGTCTTGTGAGAGATGCACTGGTGTTGAAAAGCCTAATGGCAGTAGTTTACATATAGCATTTTCTGCTACAGAAGCGTCATTGCAGCACTGTGTTACTGTGAACAATGCCTCTCACACCCTCGCCCATTAGGTTGTATAGCCAACTGTATGCTCCCGCTGTGTAAGAACAAAGGATAAACTAACCTCCCTGCAGCCACACCTCTGCTCTGATGACTTCCAGAGCAGTACATGCAGATCACTGTGTAATGGTGACAAGAGCAGCTGTTCTCTTGTACTAGCCCAGCCCAGGCTTCAACTGCGATTAAGAGCTGAAGGGGCTGCCGAGATAGGAGGTGATTGATGAATGGAGCGCCACCTGTGTCAAAGTCAGGCCCTCGCGAGTACCGGTACTCTCCTTATTCAAGGAAAAGTGCGGGTACTCAATGGGAGGAAATTAAAAAGTGCCAGTACTCAGTACCGGTGAGTACCAGCCCATTTAAAGCACTGCTTACCAGTAATCATCATTACTGCGATTCTTCCTTACTCGTGCCATTCCTTACTTGGTGGAGCGAGAGTGCCCATTCCCTACCTTATACTCAGTACTGTACAGCTGTTTTCCCTACCTATTGAAGGGGCAAAGGACAAGATCCATAAAACCCCTGCCTTCCCCATGAGGTTCCTGTTTAATATAAAGCCCCAAAAATGGGGCTGATGAAAGAACAGGGAGGGAAGGGGGTACGTAAGGAATGGGATAAGTAAGGAATAATCAGATTAATGGAGATTACCAGTAAGTAATCCAAGCATTACCTCCACTTCTTTCGTTCCTCATCCCATTCCTTACTTGGCCGAGGTATGCCAGAGCCAAAACCTCTTTCAGCAGCACCAGAAAAGAAAACACAGGGACACAAAAGAAGCAAGAAGATGTTTTTATCAGCCAGCCCTCCATAAGCACAACAGAACAGGAGAACAAAAACCTCCAGTGAAGGTCCCAACACCCAACAAGCAATTGCAATGCAATAGGTCTCACATTTGCAAGAGTTTAAGCTATTGGCATTGTAAATGACAATGCCGTTTATCTGTTTTCAAAACCAACACATAAATAAAAGTCATTGTCATTTACAATGCAAATAGCTCAAACTCTCACAAACGCGAGACCTATTGCATTGCAAATGCTTGTTTAGGTCGAGTCTACCAGACAGCACAAGCTGTCTGGTTGTAAAAGACCTATTGTGGGCTTACCAAGAACTTACAGGGGCTTACAGCCAGCCCATTGCTTACCATAATCCGGCTTTTTTGTCTCTCATTTGATTGCTTTTTTATTTGATATCTTCCCTTGTCCCAGCTTTTCCATCTCGTGTTTATCCCTCCACTGTAGCATAGCCTGTTTATCATCTCTATGATTAGCTGGCTTCGATCTTTCCACTGCTCATTTCAAGGTAACTTCTTTTTTTTTCCTTAAGCACTCCATGACAGTACTTATGTTTTCCAGCTCTGTCCCTTGTGTGCTTCTCCCACACTAAATACCCAACCCCTGTGCTCCATGTTGCTTTCTCCCTCGTGTTGCTTTCTCGCTCATGTGCTTCTCTCCTCAGTCTCATGCGGCCCCCCTTCGTTTGCTGCATTTCTCTTGTCTTTTGTTTTTGTTAAACAATTTATTCTTTATTTATTTTTTAGGTTGGGGGGACAGGTTCCAAATTGCCTCTGGCATGTCCGCCTTACAAAAAAAAACATTTTCTCACCACATCTTTTTGATATTTTTTTATTTACTGATCCATGTTGGATTGGTAAATAAAAATCACTCCCATGTTATCCATGTTATTTAGTCATTTTCTAGGTACGCATGCATAATGACTTGTGCACACACGTCCACTTGCATGTGTACGCCTACACAATGGCATGACTCCGAAGTTGGAGTGGTTAATTGATTTGCAGCGAGGAAAGGGTCCTCTTTGGAGCTTTCCCTTCGTAAATCGCTGTGGCATATTCAGGGGGAGCAGCCAGAGGACCACAGGTCATTGACGTTTTCCAAAACTGTTTTTTTTAATGCGTCCCTGGTTTCTTTAAGGAACTCGATATGCTTTTTAAAAACGTTTTCTGTTTTTGGAATACAAGGATGCTGCTCTGCTGTCCCTTGCCAGCCACCATCCACATGTGACTGCAGCCAATCAAAGGGGCAGTCACAAATTGCGACCTGCCTAATGAATATTAATTAGACAGGTCTTTCAGTGACCCACCCCCGTAAGTCCTTATTTTGTGAACTGACCTATTTGCAGGTAAGTCGGTTCTCAAAATGAAACGGAGGTTGCAAAAAGTTGGTATGCAATTTCTGACAGCTTTTTGAGACGACTTAAATAGTATATCTAGCTCTTAGTTCTCAGAAAATGCCACAGGGACTTTCAGAAATGGCTCAAACCAGCTGTCTGTCTGCACGAGCGCCCTCAATTGGAGCTGTTTCCCATGTTTAAGAAACATATCAAGCCGAAGGCAAGCGCTCCAGGATGTTTTACTGTCCTGGATCCCACAAACATTTACAACAACCACAAACAATGATTGGTAAATCCAATAGCTCTTGCCTATGTGAGAGCTATTGGCTTTGCCATATCTTTTAGCCAGTTGTACAGCAGCGTGGCTGTGCACCATGGCTAAAAGTAAAAAAAAGCGCTATGACGCGGCCAGCGCTGGTGCGCGTCATAGTGCTTTTTTTGTAGCGCTGGTGCCGCGTCATAGTGCTTTCTTTGGGTGGGACGGGCAAGGAAGGACGGGGAAAGGGGTTGGGGGATCGGGCAAGCAGTGACAACGGGGAGAGGTGGAGTTAAGGGGTGGGTGGGAGGGGGCAGCAGCACAGAGAAGGGGTGGGTGGGAATGGAGTGGGTGGGAGGGAGGGGGCAGCAACACGGAGAAGGAGTGGGTGGGAGGGGGCAGCAACAGAGAAGGGATGGGTGGGAGGGGGCAGCAGCATGGAGAAGGAGTGGGTGGGAGGAGGCAGCAACACAGAGAAGGGATGGCTGGGAGGGGGCAGCAGCATGGAGAAGGGGTGGGTGGGAGGGGGCAGCAGCATGGAGAAGGGGTGGGTGGGAGGGGGCAGCAGCATGGAGAAGGGGTGGGTGGGAGGGGGCAGCAGCACAGAGAAGGGGTGGGTGGGAATGGAGTGGGTGGGAGGGGGCAGCAACACGGAGAAGGAGTGGGTGGGAGGGGGCAGCAACAGAGAAGGGATGGGTGGGAGGGGGCAGCAGCATGGAGAAGGAGTGGGTGGGAGGGGGCAGCAACACGGAGGAGTGGGTGGGAGGGGGCAGCAACACAGAGAAGGGGTGGGTGGGAGGCGGCAGCAAAACAGAGAAGGGGTGGGAAGGGGCAGCAGCACAGAGAAGGGGTGGGTGGGAGGGGGCAGCAACACGGGGGTTGGGAGGGGGCAGCAGCACAGCAAAGGGGTGGGTGGGAGGTAGAAGAAGAACCACAGACAAAGCGGGAGTCAGAGGGGAAGATGAAATAGCTCAATCACAGCGCAAGCAGTGGCTGGACACTGATCAAGAGGAAGCATCTGTGCTTGGTCCATGCTCCACAGTAAGAAAAGGAAGTGACGCCCAGCACGCACTGGCCAATTAGGAGGCAGCAAGAAGAGTGAAAATAAAGCCAACGAATGGTAAGCAATGGGTGGCGTGGGCTCCAGGCCCTTTATTGTAAACAAGACCCCTCTCAGAAACAGTGCATGCGCTGTCCGCAGACAAGACTTCCGAGTACAAATTTGAGCTAGGTGTCCTCAAATTTTTTGCACACAGGTCAACTCTTGGAAACTAAGAGGGAGAGTAAGAAAAAAAAATGGGGTGAAATTATTTGTCCCTTGACTTGCACTGGAGTCAACAAGTTTCAATGAGGGAGAAAGCTAACAAAAAATTCATTGGAAAAAATCTGGAGCCCCCCTCTTAAATTGGGAGCGTAGTCATGAAGTGCTGCAAATACTGCTTACAGCTTTAACCAGGGCTTTGTGCATAAACAGGCACGAACAGCGTGTGCACCAGGGTCTGACCTCAGGGTCTCCCCTAGTGTTGGAGAGCTGGGCTGGCCTGTCTATCGGATGGCAGGCCTCAGGGCACGAGCCGCCCTCTCAGGCAGCGCTTCGTGTCATGTAAACGCTTCTTAGGTGACGTATCCTCAAGCTCCTCCCACAGCACCTCGTGATGTTTGTGAAACCTACACCAGGCCCCGCCCATCTCTCGCACACCCACTTAAAAGCCTCTCCTCACCCCCAGCCAAAGCAAACTCGTATCAGCCCTCTCCGTTGTCCCCGGAAATCACCAATAAAAAGTCAATTAAATAGACATACTTTTCTGCATTACGGACAGTGAACAGTATGGCAATATGAAACATATGTTATCAGCTGTCAGGATGGCCGAGCGGTCTAAGGCGCTGCGTTCAGGTCGCAGTCTCCTCTGGAGGCGTGGGTTCGAATCCCACTTCTGACAAATGTAGTCTTTTCGCTCCTAAGATTACTTTTTCATTAGAATATTTGGTGATATTTCACCGACTTGTGAAAAGTTCGTACATTTTGGGGTATTTTAAACAGTGTTTTAATTTAGATTGTTATAAAACCGTCATTGCAGTTCAACCCAATTGCAACTATTTTTGCTTCTGCTCTCATTGCTGGTAGTATAACAGATGGGTGTAGTCAGAAACATCCAACCTCTGAATCTAAAACCTCGGCACTTCTGTCACTCTCTCTCGAGTGGCCTTTTCGGAAGTCATCAGATGTTCCTGAAACACACTAATTCACATCTGACCACGAGATGTCATTTCATCTTCAAAATTCACCCTAACAGCTAAGTGTGTGAAATATACATTCAGTTATTTATTTATTAATTATTTAAGTTTTATGCAGGGCTCTGTATTTCTTCTTTCAGTTACTTCAGATCTTAAAAGCGGCACTATTCCCCTCTTAAGGTAGACACTGGGGCCCTCATTTATGAAAAGTGTCGCATCACTGGGGGAAACCAGCGGTGCAACACTTTTCAGTGCGCACTCCTTGCGACACCATCGATGCGCCGTATTTACTATACGGCGCTCCATGTCTCAAGGATTTACAGATACGCCAGTATTCCTGACGTATCTGGTGGCGCAGTAATGACACACTGCTGGACTGTGTCTGAAAACAGACGCAACTCCAGCAATGTGTCCTTTCACATGGGGAAAGACCCATGTGAAAGGGCCTGCGTCACTCCTTACGCCTGCTTCAAGCAGGCGTAAGGGTTTAACGCAGTGGCGTCCTAGAAGTGGCGTAGTGAAATATCATAGATTTCACTGTGCCACTGCTACGAGGCTTTTTTGCGGGGGAACGACCACCCTGCATACATTATACCTGATGCAGGTATAATATAGCGCTGGGGTTTATAAAGTGACGCATCTGCCTAGATTCGTCACTTTGTAAATAGGGCGCAGTGTGGCACATATTATACGCCGCCGCAGAGTCACAAAAAGTGATGCAACAGTGGTGTAAAGGGCTCATAAATAAGGCCCTAGAAATACAATAAGGGCCATATTTATGTACAAGTGACGCAGCACTATACAGCGCATTCTAGCATTTTCCCCAGCGCTGGTGCACAATGGGCTGCCTAGCGTCAACGCAAGCACCCTTGCACCATGGTGCAAGGGCGCCTGTGTTGCATACAGGATTGTTATTTTCAGGAAGGGCCACCCTCCTGCACAAAACAATCCCCTGAGGCATTTTGCTCTTTCCATGTGTGCTGCAGAATGCAGCACACATAGAATGAAGAAGTAACAATGAGAACTAAAGATATTTCTCCTCGTTACGCCTCGCATGGGAAGGCGTACCATTTTGGCGCATTCCCAAGTCTACCAGTAATAGTAAATCTGGGAAGGCATCAAAATCCATGGATGTTGCGTGGGACCATGCACGCAACGCCCATGAAACGCCTCCCTGAGGCAGAGTAACGCAACGCAGCGATTTGCGCTGCGTTTTGTTACTCCAGATTTATCATGCTACTCAGAACCACAGAAAGTGGCCTTGCGTGGCTTCATAAATCGCATTTTAGGGTTTGCATCACGCATGCACAATGTTGTGTGGTGCAAACTCAACACCAATCCTTGATAAATATGACCCTAAATGTCTCCCTCCAATCAGCAGCCAGGCCTAACCCTCTGAAGCATGTTGAACTCTGTTGATCAAGCATGAGCAAAGCCAATAGGTCTCACCAATGCCACATCTATTGGCTTTATCAATTCTTTTTGTTTTGGCCATCTTACACAGCAGCGTGGCTGGGAGTAAAAAAAAAAGCACTACTACAAGTGCATTAAAAAAAGTATGGTAACTGTGATGCTGAGTGCATTTGGGGCGGGGTCAGTGAGCGTGAAGGCGGGATCAAAGACATGGCTATTTTGGGGCATATTAACAACGGCCAGCGATAATTATCGCTGGCCGTGCTTAGCGATAATTATCGCTGGCCGTGCTTAGCGATAATTATATTATCGCTGGCTATCTCTGGCTTTTATCGCCCTGGTAGCGCGTTATTAACAACGCGTTACTCCAGGGCGATAAAAATTCCAGAGATAGCGATGTTATCGCCCTTTTGCAGGGAACATCGCTGGTTTTCCAGCGATGTTCCCTGCAAAAGGCGATAACTCTTGCTGATACGACCCACAGGGTCATATCAGCAGAATCCACCTCCTATGGCTAACATAGGTAAGTCGGGATTATAGCAGACGTTAGATTTTGGCGAAAACGGCCGTTTTCGCCAAAATCTAACGTCTGCTATAATCCTGTGGGCTGCCTTGTAAATATCGCGATGTGCACATCGGCGATATTTACAACGTAGCCCATCTGGGGTACGCCAGTAACGCCCACTTTGCATCTCATTAGAGATGCAAGGATGGGCGTTGGGGAAAGAGGCGATAGTGCAGGGATTCACGCGATAGCGTGACCTTGCTGATTAGGCGATAGAATTATCGCCGCTTTCCGTCCGAAAACGGACGCTAAAGCGGCGATAATTGTCTATCGCCTCGTTGTTAATATGCCCCTTTGTTGGTCGTTTGCCTTCAGGTAACTCCATATAAAATAACAAAACCTTAAATAAATGCAAGTTAAACTAATGAGTGAATAGTGCACTATTTTAAGTTATGAAACTTCTATTGGTGAATATGATTACTGCAGGTGGCTGTGTGTGAAGAGATAGCCACAGAATTGAATCCTGGTTGGTGCAGTGGGGATGAGTTACCTGTGTATTTTTAGTGTTATGAGGTCTCCGCATCCCTGCAGTTAAGTACTATGAATATGTAAGTCAGTATTTTAAACTTGCATTACACACAGTATAAGATAGGCTGCCTCAAAATGTGCAAAACGATTTAGGTTTTAGATAAAAAAAATGCTTCCAAAATATAGGGGCATATTAGCAAGACCCACGTTAAAATTATCGCCGTTTTAGCGGCAGGAAACTGCTGCTAAAACGGCGATAATGGGCTTGCTAATATGCGTTATAGAATTCCAATAGAAGCCCAGGTTAGCTGTGCAGGACATATAACCTGGCCTTCTATTGAATTCCATAACGCATATTAGCAAGCCCATTATCGCCGTTTTAGCGGCAGTTTCCTGCCGCTAAACGGCGATAATTTTAACGTGGGTCTTGCTAATATGCCCCATAGATCTTAGTAATAAGCAAACTCACTCTAGTGCAAACATTTATAGAACTGTCCATTAAAAGCATGCACACCACAGGTCTGGCAGTTACACCTTCACAACACCTCGCAAAAAGAAAAAAATTATTTGTCATCACAAAGCTTCAAGTGACTCCATTAGTTAAAGCCAAGACCGGCTTGCAAGCACCCTTTACATTTTTAGATGAACTAATTGTGCACATTTACATTTCTTTCAGGTGGCAGCCACTTGGGTGAGGAGGCTTGTTCCTTGTTCAGCTGTCTGTCCCTCCCTCGCATCACAGCAGTTGAGACTCCCTCCCTTCCACTTCAGCTGAGGCATCTTAAATGTCGGAATTAACCATCCAGGGACGATTGTCTTTTAACGTCAAGTAGGGTGAACTGTTTTTGGCAAATTAAAAAAGTATGGGGATGTCCTGCCCCTCAGATCCCACTCACTTCGATCTCTGACTATGACACACTGCTGTACACCAGGCCTAAAAACACATTGATAAAGCCAAATAGCTGTTGCGTATGCAAGAGCTATTTGGCCTTGTCAATGTTTTTTTTAGGTCTCGGCTAATGTCAATACTTTTTTTAGGTCTCGGCTAGGTAACACTTGGGCTGTCTCTTAGAGACATGCTGTATTCAGCATAATCGCATTAAGCTCCGCCTTTGATCCGCCTATACATTTTGTTGGTTCCTTGCAGTGTCTTTTAGAATTGTTTGTGTTACATTTGTCTTTTTCTTTAATAACCCTCTTTAGATTCATTTGTAACCTCCCATAAGGACAGCCCCTCTCACATGTGACTTTACTCAGTAGTTTGATTTTCACTTGCTTAGCACTCTTTTCTTGATTACTTTTTCAACTTAGCTGGAGTTGTAGCCACAGTAACCCCTTCCCCCACCGCATTTCCCAGTCACGACCTTATTTACTTTATTAGCATTCGGGGTACACCGAGCCCCATTTCCCAGACACAACCTCATTTACTGAATTAGCATTTTGCATTTCGCCGACACATCATTATTTACTTTATTAGCCTTTTTAAAGCTTCGCACGTTTAAAGCTAAAAAGCCGGGGCCCACCGCTTTTCTTTTTTATTTATTTACTTGCCACGCTTTAGCTTTACAGCATTTGTCATTAGCCTAAAAACAAAAATGCTCGTGCTCGTTCCTTAAGCCACTGGGTAATGGAATTTAAATATTAGGGGGCAGATTTACAAGCCCCTTGCGCCACTTTTGCGTCATTTTTAACATGGGAAAAGTGACGTAGGGTTGGCGCAAGGGGCTTGTAAATAAGCCCCTAGGTGTTAAGGAAGGGGTGCAGTATCACAGGCTGTTGCTAGGTGTCCATGCACCTAGCAACAGCCTGTGGTACTGCACCATTTCCTTAACACCTAGGGAGCTTATTTACAAGCCCTTGCGCCACTTTTGCGTCACTTTTCCCATGTTAAAAGTGACGCAAAAGTGGCGCAAGGGGCTTGTAAATCTGCCCCCTAATATTGAAATTTAATTACCCAGTGGCTTAAGGAACGAACATGACCATTTGCGATAATTTTTTTAGGCTTTTGTAGCCTTTGCGAACTCTATACAGTACTTGAAATGCGCTGAATGCTGGAAATAATTCTTGAACCTTGCTTATAAGGTACTCTGTGTGACTACAGATCACAGACTAGATATAATGTATATAATTCCCATATGCATTGGGTGTATGTAAATGTATCTCATGGACATCCTGTAACCGTGGAGGCTCTGGGACTAGTTATCGTTCTCTAGCATTGATTCCTCTGGAAATAGAACAATAGTCAGGGTACATTGTAAGTGCACGTCTTGTCAATTCTTTCTGTAGTTTGTGCAATTACCTTCATCATCATGGCGCTGCTCAGAGTACAGCGCAGCTCCCCTGGCTACAGCAGTGCTTGCGGCTGATAACAGCGCAGTCTGCGTGTACATATATTCTCAGCTCAGACACACAGATATTTCTCATAAGATAAGGCTGAGTCTGGGTGACCTCTGTAGTGAGCCACCCGGCCACTGCACAACAATGTTGCACAGGCATCTCCCTGGGCCAGGCTCGGGCCAGGGGGTATATAATAAAGGACGACATCAGCGCATGTGGCTGACGGCGTGAACCAAGAACTGTAGTAGACGTCCCCTTATTTGTGCTCCGCCGAATAAGTTAGGCCTTCCCGGTCCCTCGCCTTAGCAGTCGGTTACAGCCCCCAACCGCACGCCCAGGGGCCAGCCCAGCTATCACACTGGCGACGAGGGAGTGGAGGAGCCCACGTGCGCACCCAAGCCGCTCATGTGGGCAGCGCGGCAGCTCCGCCGGCGGCCGCTGGTGGAGCGAGGCAGTACGGGTCGTGTCTGCCGCTGCGGGCGCGGCGCCGTGGTGACCCCCTGTGCCTGGGAGAGGCTGAAGTGCGCGGTAAGGTGGCCGCGTGGGGGGGACAGTGCGAGCGGTGCAGGCGTTTGGGGACCGGGCGCGTCGTCGCGCTGAAGCACAGTCTGCGGGGGCAGTGGTGCGGCCTGTGTGTCAGTGCGCGGGAGCGGCTGGCTGAACATCGCACCGGAGCGCGGACGGAGTGCGTGGTGGACTGGTGAGGGCGCGAGGCCCGGCAAGGGGCCTGCAACGCACGCGCGGCCTCCAGCGAGCGAAGGGATTGCCTCCCCGCACTGCAGTGGACCGCAATAGGAGTGAGGGCGGAGTAGTGGAGCCAATATCCGGAGAGCGGTGGCAGGGGGTTTGGCCTGCAGCCCAGTGGGTCCTGAGAGAGGGCTGGCAGCTCGTGGAGGCGATCTCCTCATCACTGGCCAGGGAGTGTGGCCCCGGGACAGGAGCGGAGGGCCCAGGAGGCGTTTGGGCTGCTGGTGGAGGACCTGCAGTGGGCAGGCGCGCTCAGGCGGACCAGGCACCCATCGGGTTGAGGGTGAAGCGGCGTAATCATGACTACGCCACAGGCGGCGCTGCCTACGGATGCAGGAGCGGCGGGAGTGAGACCAGGCCGCATGGCGGTGAAGGCACTTCCAGAATTCAGCCAGTTGGCGGACCCGGCGACAGCTGCACCGCGATCGCGGAAGTGGATAGGACAGCTAGACAACTACTTTGTGGCCACCAGAGAGACGGACAACGCGGTGAAGAGGTCCACCATGCTCCTGATGGGGGGCGATGAGCTCTACGACCTGTTCCAAGATCTAACGGACACGGGGGACGGCAATGATTATGAGAAGGCGGTCAGGGCCCTGAACCGCCACTTTGACCCGCAGGTCAACCCGGACTTCGAACATTTCAAGCTCCGACAGGCCAAGCAGAGGGAGTCCGTTGACATGTTCTTCGCACGTTTGCGAAAGTTGGCGAGCACCTGTGTGGGAGTGGATCGGACGTTCGAGACAAGGGCCCAGCTCATCGTAGGCTGCAAGTCTCTGGAGCTGCGCAAATTGATCTTACGACAGCCCGGAATTTCGCTGGATGATATATTGGTCCTGGGGAGATCGCACGAGCTGGCGGACGCCAGGGCTGGCGAGATGGAGGTGGCGTTGGCCACGAAGTCTGTGGCGACGCGACCTTTATACCCCGCACCCATCAAAGAGGAGAGGGTGGATGTTATTTGGAAGTCATACAGCGGAGGAACCACCCCCAAGAGTGCCACGGAGGAACGGCACACCAGGCAAGGGTGCAGTAATTGTGGGCTGACGACGCATTCCCAGAGAGGCTGCCCAGCACAAGGAAGGCAGTGCCTCAAGTGTAACAAGTACGGGCACTTCGCAAAAGTGTGCCGGAACGCAGCCAGATCCATCGCCAGTAAACCCGAAAGGACCCCAGTTCCAGAGAAGGGCCATGGCGATACAGGACGTGGAGGATCTGGATATCCGGTGCCAGAAATTGGCTGTCGCTGAGGATGACGAAGATGGGGATGTCTTTGTGGTGTCTAACATCCGAGGGGTCAACACCACTCGGAGACCTCCGCCGTTATGCCAGGTATGGATCGGGGACAATTGTATCCAGACGCTTATTGACACGGGGGCGTCGGTGAACATCTTGGATGCAGGACAATACTGCGAGCTCCGACCACAACCGAGGTTAATGCCCACCGCCACCAAGATACTCACCTATGGAGGTCACATGCCGATCCCTCTCCAGGGGGTGATTGATGTGGAGATCGGACACAAAGACAGGACCACAGCTACGAGATTCTACGTCACCTGTGACAGAGCAGGATCGCTGTTGAGCTGCCACACTGCTGAGGATCTGGGACTAGTAATGTTCGCAAAGCATATACACCAGTCGCAAGCGGACCAGGTGCTGGCGGAATTTCCGGAGCTCTTTCGGGGGCTAGGATGCCTCAAGGGAGTGGAAGTCCAACTACACATTGACGAAACCATCAAGCCAATCGCACTCCAACACCGGAGAGTACCGTTCCATCTCCGACCACTGGTTGAAGCTGAACTGGAGCGTCTCGAGAAGGAAGGGGTGATCGACAAAGTGTCGGGCCGACTCCATGGGTGTCACCGTTGGTCATAGCGCCAAAACCCAAACAGCCAGGCGCTATTAGGCTCTGTGTGGACATGAGGTTGCCAAACAAAGCAATACGCAGAGAGAGACACATCACCCCCTCCATCGATGAAATTGTGGCGGATATAAACGGGTCTCAATGGTTCTCCAAAGTAGATCTGAACTCGGGGTACCATCAATTGGTGTTGGCCGAGAAAAGTCGGTACATCACAACTTTCTCGACACATGTGGGGCTACGCCGGTTCAAACGGCTGAGTTTTGGTGTATCCTCATCGGCGGAAGTGTTCCAGGAGGCGGTGAGAGAAGCACTATCCGGACTCATAGGCGTGATCAATGTCAGCGATGACATACTCATATTCTCGAACTCTCTGGAGGAGCACCATGCAAGACTGAGAGCAACCCTCCGGAGGCTGGTCGAACAGGGACTGGCACTACATCGAGCCAAGTGTGCCTTTTACGCCAATGAGGTGGAGTTCTTTGGCTATCGCTTCTCTGCAAAGGGCCTGCAGGTCGATCCAGCAAAGGTGGAGGCACTCAGAGCAGCGGCCATCCCTCAAACGCAGCCAGAAGTTCGGAGCTTTCTAGGCATGGCTAATTACTGCAGCCGTTTTATTCCCCATCTGGCCACCCTATCTGAACCACTCAGGAAACTTACGAAGAAGGATGTGCCATGGCAGTGGACTGACAGAGAGGCGCAAGCTTTCAATGATATCAAGAGTGCATTGTTGAAGGGAGCCACAGTGGCGTATTTTCAACCAGGAGCAGACACCGAACTCATCGTGGATGCCAGTCCAGTGGGACGGGGGGCAGTGCTACTACAAAGAACCAGGCAAGACGAATGGGTGCCGATCGCGTACGCCAGCAGGGCGCTCATGGCCGTCGAGACAAGGTATGCTCAAATTGAGCGGGAGGCGCTAGCCATTCGCTGGGCGTGCCAACACTTTGACATTTATTTGTGTGGGCACACGTTCACGGTGGTCACCGACCACAAGCCTCTGGTACCACTATTCACTGGCACGGCGCGGAATGGTCCTCTGCGGATTGAACGCTGGGCGGTCCAGATACAGCATTATCGGTTTGAAGTGGTGTACCGCCCGGGAGTCAACAACCCGGCCGACTATCTGTCACGACATCCGAGGGCACTGCATGCTGGGGGCCAGGATGCTGTGGATGAGGGAACGGAATTGTTCTTGTGGCAGATCGTGGAAGAAGCGTGCCCCCAAGCTTTGTCGTTGGAGGAAATTCTAGTGGCCACCAGGCAGGATGAGTGCTTACAGGCCGTGAAGCGAACACTCCATGACCATCAGTGGAAGTGGTTCCTGCAAGGGATGGACCGACAGTCGGAGGAGGAAAAGGAGTATTGGGAGAGTCTGTGGAGGTGCCGGCAGGACCTCAGTGAGGCGGGAAATGGGATAGTTCTTAGAGGCACTCGGATAGTAATACCGGCCGCCCTGCGAAGCAGAACAGTGGACTTGGCCCACCAGGGCCACCAAGGGGTCGAGAAGACCAAAGCACGACTGAGGTCCAAAGTGTGGTTCCCGGGGGTAGACCGGCTGGTAGAAGACAAGGTGCGAGGATGCCACGCCTGTTTGATAACAGGCGCTGACCCACCAGGGGTGCCGGTCATCACAGAAGGACCTAGCCTGACACCATGGGCTCAAGTGAGTCTGGACTTTGGCAGTTTCCCTGACGGAAGACACACAGTGATGTTGGTGGACAGTCACTCCAAGTTTCCTGTGGTGGAGGTGGTGACATCCACGGCGTTTGACTGCATCCGACCAGTGCTGGAGAAGGTGTTTGCACTCCTGGGAATGCCGGAAGTAATAAGAACAGATAACGGGCCGCCGTTCCAGGGTCAGGAATTTAAAGACTACCTGAGCCAAAATGGAGTCAAGCACCGCCGGGTAACTCCCCAGTGGCCTCAAGCCAACGGGGATGTAGAAAGATTCATGAGGACCTTGAATAAAGCACTGAGGATTGGGGTGGATCAAGGGGGCAACTTGGAGAATTGCCTGCACCAATTCCTTCGAGCTTACCGACACACCTCCCACTGCACCACACGGTGTGCACCCAGTGAGCTGCTAATGAAGCGGGCGGTGCGGGACAGCATCCCCACCAGCGACCAGTGGGCTCCGGCAGTCCTGGACGCCAGACAATCCCAAGCGCGACACCAATACAACAACGACCGGGCCAGTCGGAACAGGAGGGCCCGGCCACCAGCCATCCACGTGGGAGATTACGTGGTAGTGAAGGACCGTCATCCAGGGTCCAAGTTTCGCACTCCGTTCGAACGAGAGCTGTGGAAGGTCGTACAAATCAAAGGGACCATGGTCACAGCAGGGAAGGGCAGCCAGCAGATAGCCCGCAATATGTCATGGTTCAAGAAGGCCCGGGGTCCCGAGGAGGTGGTGACGGAAGCCGAAAACGCACGAGGAAGTGGAGGCGAGGAAGCACCGATGGAAGAACCTATCTCCGAAGACTGGCGAGAAGAAGGCCCGGAAGAGAGTGCTGAGAGACCAACGGAGGGGGGTGTGACCCCCCCCACGTTGCCAGAGGGGTCCTCTGGGAGTTCCAGGGGAAGCCCGCATTGCCGATTGAGAAGTAATCCGGAACCCAGTTCAAGGTTGCGCGACTTTATGTGTTGAAGAAGCCTGGAAGATGTTGTGCTCTGTAATGGACACTGTTTGAAACTTTTAGTTTATTATATGTTAGATAAATGTTTAATTGGTTGCCACCCGCACAAGTTCCGTGGGTTAGATGGGATGTAGTGAGCCACCCGGCCACTGCACAACAATGTTGCACAGGCATCTCCCTGGGCCGGGCTCGGGCCAGGGGGTATATAATAAAGGACGACGTCAGCGCACATGGCTGACGGCGTGAACCAAGAACTGTAGTAGACGTCCCCTTATTTGTGCTCCGCCGAATAAGTTAGGCCTTCCCGGTCCCTCGCCTTAGCAGTCGGTTACAGCCCCCAACCGCACGCCCAGGGACCAGCCCAGCTATCCCCCACAGTTGTTCGTAGAACATCACAACCTCCATGCACAGGCCTGAATCCCGGGGTCAGGTGGGGGGTGGTGGTGCTTGATTGGCGTAGTAGACCTCAATAAACGAACTGCGATTGGAACTTTGCTGCTCTCACGAGATCTGTTCACCTTCAACCCTGACCCCTGCACCCCCAAAATAAAACACAATATAAAAAGTGTTCGCTCTGCCACAAGTGCAGGGAATCCTGTTCCTTCTAGTAACTGGGGCTGCCATTGTCTTTTCCTCTTCCCTGGACAGCTCCGAACAGCCTAGTCTCAAGGCCTCCTCACTTACCTTACAATATCAGCTCCCTACTCCTCTCTCCCCCGACCACCATTACTCAATCAAGCCTCTCTCCACCAGACTCTGCCTGCCTCTCATTGTATCAGTATTAGTAAAAAATAAGTGCAGAGCCCAAAGTTTTTCTTACATGCCCGCTGCCAAATGCCAAGGATTGTGAATGCCAAGGCTGTCCAGTCTTTCTTCCACCACCATCCACTTCTTGTTTCTTTATCCCACTGTCAAGGCTTCTTTTACATCCTCGATTTCTCTTTTTGTCACAGTTTGCCTATTACTTTTATTCCTCCTTCTTTGCTTTTCTCTCTCTTACTCTGATGATGAAAACAATACTAAAAGCAACAAGCATTTGCAACGCAATAGGACTCGCATTACTATGGTATCATTGACACCTAGTAACAGCCTGTGGTACTGCGCCCTTTTCTTCATTAAAGGATTTAATGTTCTTATTATGCTACTACTGGCATAATTTTAAACGAAAATAAAACATTAGCATTTGCAACACCAATAGCTCACATTTTCACTAATGCGAGACCTAGTGCACTGCAAATGCTTGTTTTTTTTGGTTGAAGGATGCAGGTTGGATGAGGCAACGAGTGGGAGGGGGTGATGGTGGTGGTGGGTGTCACGGAGCAAATAACAACAGCTAGAGAAGGGACGAGGAGGAACAAGAATGGTGTAAGTAAGAACGGGCAGGCAACGAAGGGGCAATCAACAGCACTGGAGAGGGTGCAAGGCAAGCAAAAAGAACATACAAGCAACAAGGTGGGTTCGGAGAGGGGGGGGTGAAGCAATGACACAGAAACAGGGCAAGAAATGACGTGGGAGGGGGACCAAGCAACAACAATGTGGATTGTTGAAAAAAATTAATATTTTACCTCAATCACAGTGCAAACAGTGTAAGGACACTAATCAAAAAGAAACCATCAGTACTTGGTACATGCTCCATAGAAAGTAGAAACAAACTATGAGAGAATGAAACCTGCACGAGATGACCAATCAAGAGCCATCAAAAAAGAGTGGCAATGATGTCAATGAATGGTAAGCAATGAGCAGTCTCCAAACCCCCTTTTATCAGTAAACCCAGGATGAGACTGGTAGTCCCGAGGTGCCTTGCAAATGGCCCTCAACAATAACCCCTTATGGCAGGCTAAGATATTAATCATCCATGCTGGGAGGAGATTAATGCACTAAGGGACTTATTTACAAGCCCATTGCACGCCGGTGCTTCACTTTTATTGACGCACGGGTAGCGCAATGGGTTTCCCCATATTTACAAGGCCATGTAAAGTCACCCTGCTTGACTTTTCATGGCCTTGTAAATATGTTTCCCTTTCACGCATAACTCTGAAGAAAAGGGCGTTCATGGGTGTTGCGGTGGGTGTTCCCACGCAACATCAAGGAACTTGACGCATTCCCAGATTTACAACATTTTGTAAACCTGGGAATGTGTCAGGAGGCGCAACGAGGAGAAATACTATTATCTCCTCGTTTTTCCTCTTTCTATGCGTGCTACATTATGCAGCACGCATAGAAAGAGGAAAATGCCTTTAATTACTGTTTTTTATGCAGGAAGATGTCCCTTCCTGCAAAACAAAAAATCATCCCCTCAGAAAACTCATGAGAAATTAACAGAAATAGCCCCTTGTTAAATTAAGAATTTTGTTTAATTTTCAGAAACATCTAGATTAGCAGATTCACCTACGTGTGAATGCCTCTTTCCGCCACAAACTGCAAATGTGGACAAACCATACATATAGGTATTATTGGCCACCACTTAGAAACCTGCAAAAACTGTAGTGAAAAAAATATTTTTTTACAACTTTCCCTGTTTCTGAAAGCAACACAGGGGGACATTCACAAGAACGTGTGCTAAATATCACCAAAAAATGTTAACGCAACTTTACACATCGCAGTCCATCGTGGGAAAATAACCCCGTGTTAACGTGGAATTCACAACACGGCGGTACCATGCGATAGTCTCCTGAAACCGCGGACAATGTCCGCGATACAACCACCGCGACGGCGATAAAAACACAAACCCCAACACCAAAAAACGTGCGATGAGCCCATTCGCGATGAGGAAATCAGCGATAAGCAGCGCCAGGCCTGCCATACACACACGGCAGGCGGGAAAATAACTACAAAAGGAGAAAAAACACCCAAACACAAAATGACCAACACCCAAGCACCATGGAGGCAGCCGGAGCAGGCGCAGAGGACGAGCGCAACCCCACAAGTACCCCGGACGACCAGCCCGGGACCACAGTGACAGGGAAGGGCAAGGACAAGAAGAAGAGGAAGACGAAGTTCAGTCCGCAGGAGAATCGGATCCTGGTCACGGAGGTGATAGAACACCATCAACAACTGTTTATCGCCTCCAATGTGTCATTGGGCACCAGAAATGGATTATGGCGGGCCATCGTGGACAAGGTGAAGAGGTCAATGGACGAGGTCAAGAGGCGATGGAATGACATCAAGCGCAAGACCAAGGAGAAACTCGCAGCCAACCAGAATGCAGCAATGCAGACTGAAGGTGGGAGCCCTGCGCCACAGCAGGAGCTGGATGACATGGAGGAGCTGGTGTCGACAGTCATCAGTGTGGAGACCGTGGCAGGAGTCGGGGGACCGGACACTGCTCGACAGGACACAACACAACTGCAACAGGGTGAGTGACCACCAGGTACTGGGGGGAACGGGGGGAGATGGCCAGAGTGGCCCACATGCACATCAAGCAGAGCACAGTGCACACCCACAATGACTCTGGATCATGGCCCTGATCCACAGACTGTCACAATGTACAATGCCATGCTGTCTGAATGTGAACCTGTACCATGCGGCTACATACATGCGGACACATTTTAATACACCATCTCCCCTTCACATTGTAGGGGCACCGTCAACACCTCCTGCAGAGCAGTCCCAGCCACTCTTCACTGATGACGAGGAGGACACCACCAGCATCGACACCCAAGCCCTCCAAGACATCATTGAACTCATCCGCCAATCACCTCCAGGACCAGGGCAGCCCAGCTGCATCGAGGAGACCCCACCCACTCCACAAACCACCCAGCAGGAGGCACCCACAACCCCGGCTGTCTCCCAAGACCCCCCCGAACAACACATGGCCTTCCAACGCCGTGTGTTGGAGGGCCAGAGGGAGATGACAGAGCAGCTGTGGGTGAGGTTCGACCTCATGGCTACCAAACTGGACGCCATCCATGGGTGTCTAGGTCCCATCAGGGACCAGCTCTAGTCCCTAACGGACACCCACAGCCCGCTCCATGGTCTCCAACGAGCCATGACTGACATCGCTGGAGTCCTGACTCGGAGACAAGAACACCTGTCCGCTCAGAGTGGCTCCAGCGATTCCAGCCGTGAGCTGGCACACATGCGGAGGCTCATGTAGGACATGGTGCGGATGGAGGCGGAAAGGATGGCAGCCACCGCTGCACATCAGCAAAATGTAGCTGGGATCTACCATGCTCTGCATGTCCTCATCATGGCATTGCTGCCACAAGGCGTGGCGATGATGAATGCTGCTGCCCCCACACCATCCACATCTCCGCCCCCTGGTGTGTCAGTGCCTCCCAGTGCGGCAGGCGTATCCACTCCGCCACCTGATGTGTCAGTGGCACACAGTGCCGCAGCCGGTACTGCACCACCCACAGGTGGGGCAGAGCACACATACGAGGACGTGGATGGGATTGCGATCAGAAGGAGGCACTAGCATTCATTTCCGCCACCTTGCCTGTTTCTGCTTGGTGCCGCACATGGCCCCATGACCTTCCACTGACCCCCGATACACTCCGCTGCACTCACCTTGGACCGCGACATGGACTGCCATATCCTGTTTGATGACCAATGACACGGCGACCAGACTGCGGACTGTACCCTTCCTCTTCCGCAGTACTTGTCATCCCCGGATGGACTCTGGCTGGCCCTCCACGGGCCCATATTGTGTAGTGTGCTTGGCATGGCCCTGTACTGCTCCAGCTGCAAAACTCCACTGGATGTGCATCAAACATCCAGAAACGCACTGCTGTGTCATGTCTTTCATCATTCATGTATGAATGTGTGGATGAATGTAGGGACAGTGATTTCCCTTACGTCAATGATGCTCATCTAGTGGGATGCCAGTCACAGTGTGCTACATTGCCGATTGTGTTCCGGGTGCCGTAGACACTACAACAGGGACACACGCATTAGTCACTTCCTTGTCCGGACATGGACTGAACCATGCCCAGAGCCCCCGAGTCATTGTTGCAAGCCCTGCGCTGGTCCGGAGTACGCCAAGCCAGACCACTCCGTTTACGCTCAGAGGGGGGGCCCACATAGCTACATGTCGCAGGCGTACACGCTGGTGGTATGCAGGTCACTGGTCTAGTTGTCAGCATGTCACGGCCACTCCCTGAAGCAGGTTTGCATACACACCACACCCATCCGGCACAGGCGTCACAGGCCATGTGACCCCGCCAATATGAGGGGCAGACAACGTCACATTCCCCACTGCCGGTGGTGACTGAATGACGGACGCTCCACGGTTCTCAATCATAAGGGGCCCATGAGTTGTTGCGCACAGGGTTGGTCGCACCTGAAGCCTTGCGCCCGTCACGGGCCTACCACCACATGGCGCTGACTGGGGTTGCACAGGGTTAGTGGCACCCGAAGCCTTGCACCCGTCACGGGCCTACCACCACGTGGCGCTGACTGGGGTTGCACAGGGTTAGTGGCACCCGAAGCCTTGCGCCCGTCACGGGCCTACCACCACGTGGCGCTGACTGGGGTTGCACAGGGTTAGTGGCACCCGAAGCCTTGCGCCGGTCACGGCCCTACCACCACGTGGTGCTGACTGGGGTTGCACAGGGTTAGTGGCACCGAAATAGCTGAGCGGGTGTGCAGCCTGCGATGATGATGTGTGCACTGATGTGGTCTCTGCCATTGATGCCTCAGGACTCAGCGTCATGTGTGGGACCTGCTAGGCCTCGGGGCGGCTCCGCATGATGTGGAGCATGCCATGGTGGTGGGACCGGGGCCTGGAGCTTGCACGGGCACGTGGTGTGCCCACTGGTGGACACACCGTTGGCGGCAGGTGAGCAGTGGGCCCGGGGTGCGCAAGTGCGGACAGCCAGCGCTGGCCGGCGGGAGGGGGTGGGGTGCGGCTTCATGCGTGTGCAGGGACGGACAGGCGTTGTTGCCGTGTGCTGTGTGATGGACTCTGCCATGATTGACTCTGGCCTCGATTTCAGGTTGCAGACCTGGTGGCTTGCAGTGTATCCCGGCACGTGGTTGGAGACACACCGGTGGCAGCAGGTGAACAGTGGGGCTTGGGTGAGCAGGGGCGGCGGTGTCTCTCTCTCCCTTCCTTCCCTCTCTCTCTCACTCTCTCTCTCCCTTCCTTTCCTTCTCTCTCTCTCACTCTCACTCTCTCTCCTTTCCTTCCCTCTATCACTCTCTCTCTCTCTCTCTCTCCCTTCCTTTCCTTCTCTCTCTTTCTCTCTCTGCCTTTCTTTCATTTTCTGTTTCTCTGTGTCTCGCTCCTTTGATGTGCGCATGGCACACTTCTGATTTTGTGCTTTGTTTTCCAGGCTATGACATCGAGATTGTCCCGGACGGACCCGACAGGAGTCTTCCGCATTGGTGTTTTGTGTTGTGTTTCAATAAAGTTTTTGGTTGTTACTTCAGTGCTGTGTGACTGTTTCTCGTTCTTTTGGCCACACATGTGTGTTATTTTTTGTCAATGTGCGTCATCATGCGCTTTTTGGGGCTCTTGTGTCGTGCACGGTATGTGTATGTCGGGGGGGCCTGGGGGGGTGGCGGGGGGTGTTGTGGCCCTCATGGGTATCGGAGCTGCATGATCATTGTCTCCATAGCATCTGTGGGTCTTCAGGTGTGGCTCTTGGCTGGGCTCCCTTTCATGCTGCAGGTAGTCGTCCTGCTTTACACCAGCAAAAGGCAGGTGTTAAATCCCTGGTGCTACCGCGGCTTATCGCCTGTTTTTGGTTCGCATCGCAGATCTGGCAGTTCGTTGTGAAAGTGGTGTTGTGGTTTTTTCGTGTGTTTTTGCACGGGAACGCCTTCTCTGCATCTCATTAGGGTTAGTTGGTGGTGTCCACCGTGGTGTTAAATTTTGGGGCAGTTGTTGCGGGAATACTGGCGATGTCTGCAGTTTGCACCCGCTTGTGAATGGGGTGTTAAATCTATCTCCACTTTTGATGAGTTAAGGTGGAGATAAATCGGAGATAAGTCCTTGTGAATATCCCCCACAGTGTTTTCCTGAGCAGAAAGTTACAATCTTGCAACATTGTTCATTCAGGGTTGGTAGTTATAAGGGGCCAGCACAAATGTGCCTCATACCTCTCACTATCACAAAGACAAATAGAGAGAGAGAGTTATAGATATGAGGCATGGATGTACGAAACGCCCTGCAGGCCTTGGTGGGAGGGGCACTCGCTGTTCACTGGGGCCCGGGTTTCAAAGCAGATTTTAAAATGGTGCAAGATTTCTGCTGCTTAGCAGAGACTGCTCAAGGCTACAAGGCTAGAGTGCCCTCTTCCCAGCTGCCTGTTACCTGTCACATGCTGGGGCGTAAAGTAGGCCCCTGAGCATAGGTAGGCCCCCAACCTTTCAGGGGGGCCTTCTAGGAAGCCCCCATTCAGCCCAAAAGCAATGAATATCTGTGAGATATGGGAGACTCAGGGGCCCCTCATTATATTTTGCAGTCTGGGGAGGAGGGGGCATCACTGCCTTGATCCCCCTTGAGATCTGAACCAATTCCTATAAGAATCAGGAAACTCCAGAAAACATGACTAGTCAGACTCATTTTCAAATGGATCTTCCTGAATATCAGGGGCTACTGTAGCAAAAGAGTTTCTGATATCAAAGTCTTGGATCTGTGGACCTGGGCAGGGATTTTCGTCTCCCTTTCTAAAAGAAAAAAACCCCTACCTCTACAGTGGAATATCCTGTCTGTACAAACCATCTAAATTGTTGTAATGAAGGAATACAAAGACTTGCACATTTGCATGTCTTAGAACACCTTCTAGTCAACTACTCATTTTGGTTATAAAACCCATTATCCTGTGTCATCTTCTACTTTAGCCAGATGGGTTTAATGGATTGTGTCACTAACATGCATTGACATTTCCACTTTTTTTGCCCATTTTTCCAGAGGAACTATGGCTTCAAAGGCCTTTTGGGCTGAAGCTAAGTTCGAAGGTGTTCTGAGAGCGGCTAATGGGTCTTCAGCATCCAGGTTTAAAGCTTTCTATAACAAATCACTTTCTTATATCTCATTTTCTGTTGTTAAATTACTTTAAAATAGCACAAAAGGAGCCTCTGGTTCTGACATAAATTGTGGATGTTCCAAGTGATAGTGTAGAAAAGCCCAAATTTATCACACTGACCACATAACCAGCATCGGCTTTATAATTTGCAGATTTAAACAAAAAATGTTGTTTATAGATCAAATAGATCAAAGCTTGCTAAAACTGCTGTTACCCATGTTGCCATGCATTAGAAGCCCTTTGTGAAGATTAGCTTTTCACCATTCAGTTGCTGATCAATGTATTAATGTGTTAAATATATACTAATGAAGTGAAACCCTTGCTCAGATAGTGTTAATGTGTAAAAAAGATGAAATAATGAAGGCATACTTGTAATACAGTTCCCACTAGAAAAGGTAGGACTGTGTATTAGGACACCAGGACTTCAGAATGCAGGGACTGAGTCCATCTACAATATCAAAAACTGTTGGCCTAATTCCTAGCTAGCTCACCATGCCTCACCCTAACCCCTAACCTCTCTGGGGTGGCAGATGATTTTGACAACCTCGAACATGACACTCTGATCCCCAAGGGAATCAAAGAAACAGATCTTACCCCTTTCGTTATTTACTCATGCATGCCCTTGGTAAAGATAAGAAAGTTATGAATAAATACATTTATTGAAACAATCATAATCTTGCATAGAAAGAAGGAGCTGTGATAATTAGGGAGATAAAACAAAGGAAAGTAACCAGCATTGTGAACATGGTGAAAAGAACTAACAGTCCAACCATTCAGTCTTATTTCTATATAGCTATATTCCTACCTAGCACTATCCTTACTCTGAGAGCATAGTGGGTGTACCCTCTGCTCGATCTCTTAGGTTAGCCTGAGACCCCATACCTGATTGACTGCAATCCCTCTCGGCAAGAAGGGAAATCAGCGTCAGTCAAAGCTGCATGTCGAACACAGCAGTTGTTGCAGGAGCATTGTGGCTTGAGTGTCCCCTCTGACCCACAAAGGGACAGTACACTGTTTATAAAATAGAACCACTGTGTTAGAGTTACAGCTCTGATGCAATGATGTGTCTAGATGTTAGAAGCTGTCATCCCAGTGGAACAACGCAAGTACTAGGCTATCTCGTTCTGTGGTCCTAGCTTTGAACGAAGAGTACAGATTATGTAGCAGGAAAGACTTTCTAAAAACAAGCAGCATGTAGAGCGTCTTTGCAGAAGAATATCATGCAAGCAAATATATAAAAACAATCTAGCTAAAACAAAGTCCGCTAAAATATTTAAAATATTAAACTAAAATGGAGAACTAAAGTGGAATCCATGAGGGCCTCAATACACCCTCTCTTGGCCATGAAAAGACACCGCTTCTACAGAAAACTAGTCTAAAAATAAAGCATATAATGAATAATAGGCACTTTCACAACCCAAGCAAAATAAACCTATTTAAAAATATGCCAGTTAAAAAACATTATAAAAATAATTGTTAAAATCAATTTATAAAAACAAAGGCTGAATTAAAAATCACAGCATGCTCCCAAGATGTCATCTATAACGCCAGTGTCAAGGGGATACAAGAAGAATTCTTAATCTGCAGACAATATTTCCACAATGGCGCGTTGATTAGTTCCAAAGAACACACGTAGTCTGCACCTATGAGATTGGCTCATAGAAAGCATCCAAAAGCAAAGGTAAGTTCTTGGGACAACTCCGAGAATGGGTCCTCATCGGACTCATCAGGAGAACTATGTCCGTAGAATGTACCAATTGCATAGCAAGACAGATGCCGAGTGCAAACTCAAAAGGGCACCACATACAGTGGAACACAGGTTGCATGCAGGTAAATCACACTGGTCTTAAGGACAGGATCCAGTCACAGTTCAGTTCCTGAAGCACAGACACTCCAAAAAACTGCATCATGTATTCACGACACAGTTGGACGTGAGGTAGATCGATCATCATTTGTCTGGAGGTGGAACATCCATTGTGGAGCTTTCCATATTTCATTATAGGTAGCATAAATAAATCTTTTAGAATTCGGGCACTTAGAATCTAACAAGAAATCTTGTAAATCCATGTCTTCCGTTAGGAGAGAAAGATGTTCTTTCACTGCAGACAAAGTGAAATGTTGCAACCATTGCTGGCACAATTTTCCTACGGAATAAGTAGTAACAACCCCTGAGTTTTGGGACTGGATGTAACAAGGATCTGGTCTGATAGCTTTAAAACCCTTAGTAGAATTCAGAAAATGCCAGGACCTGAGATTGTTGAATTAAATGTATCATTGTGTATCATACTATTGAGCTGTTCCTCGGTGTAATTTAATTAGTTTTTGCCAATTATCAAAGCAGTCAATTGAAGGAATACTGGGCAAGTTCATTTCTTTATTTTTGGGTAGACCCAAGCAAGTGGTCTGCTGCATTGTCTTATTCAAGAAAATCATGTGCTTAGAAATCAAACAGACTGTGAATAAAGAGTATGTTCCCTGCACTTGTCAATCTTTTGTTCCTCAGACTAATTTTAAATCAATAGTGTATTTCTAATAGTAATAGCCTTTTAAGGCGAACTGGGAAATAACTGAGTCCGAATAAATCAATGTAGTGTCGTTAAGGGATCTTCCCGGTCTGAAATTATGCCTTGTCGGAGGATTGTAGCTAGCGCCAGGACACCTTTGGGTAACAGTTGCACTTTACAAATGTCTCTAACATAACATAACATAACAAGCATATTTTTCTTTGCCTGTGAAGGGGTAAGTTTAAAATAAAAGGAAACTGGATTTATTCCCAGAAAAATATACAATTTGTCCATGTATGTTTTGGAGCTATCCACGGGGGGAGTCGGGCAATGTTCCCATTGTGCAAAATTAAAAACTGTGGGGCATATTAGCAAGAACCTCGTTAAAATTATCGCCGTTTTAGCGGCAGGAAACTGCCGCTAAAACGGCGATAATGGGCTTGCTAATATGCGTTATAGAATTCCAATAGAAGCCCAGGTTAGATGTCCTGCACATCTAACCTGGGCTTCTATTGGAATTCTATAACGTATATTAGCAAGTCCATTATCGCCGTTTTAGCGGCAGTTTCCTGCCGCTAAAACGGCGATAATTTTAACGAGGTTCTTGCTAATATGCCCCTGTGTGTTAAACACTAGCTCTGTGTAAATAATGATGTGTATAAAGATGATAACAATACATTTCTCCATAGTTAGCAGATTTAGGCACAAATCCTCACTTTCAAACACAGTATAATATTCAAGCTCTGAGAGCACTGATGTAATTGTTTTCACAACTCAGTCATCAAAAAACAAACCCTGGGGTGATCACATCACCCATTCCAACCTTAATGACATATGGCATCTGCAGTGTCTCTGTAGGACCAAAAATATTATATGGGACCGTATCCCAAACAATTCCATCAAGTACTGGATAAGCAGAAATGTTCACAAAGGGACAGGTCTCTTCACATTTTGTGTGAAGATGAACGAGGCCTCAGCACATCAACTACCAGTTCTGCAGTAGAGCATTCCGGTAGAAAATGTCCATTCATTAACAAAAAGAAAACAGAGATGAATCCAATCCAAAGAAGCAAGAAAAGAAAAGAGATGGCAATCCAAATGTAACGCCATGGAGGAATCAGATAAGTGTGTTTCAGCCAAAGAAGGAAATCATATACACCATGTAGTGAAGTGTGAGAAAAGTCAGAAGAAAAGTTATCAATACCGACAAAAAAGCCAGAAGCAGTCTGTTGAAAAACAGGGGCCATAGTAGACAGAAGAGAACTGGTAGACACCTCCAGAGGGGTTCATCATAAGCAACTGTGTTGTTGGAAGTAGCAGAAGCAAGCTATATATTCACGTCCGATGTATGGCTTGTATTTGTAGTGGTAACTGGTATCAACAATAGTTCATTCCCTGCGCTTCCCAGGTGGGGAGAAACAACATTGGTGTTGCTTAAAACTTGTAGAGGAAGTTCCTGCAGGGTAGTGAGAGTGTTCAGGGAACTACCCAGGAATTCTTGTGGCCTGCTGTGTAGTACTGGCCGCATGATGCAATTTAACTTGATCAATGGAGGTAAGTTGTTTGTCTTTACAACCAGTAAGCGGAGGCAATATCACGGTTCTTGTACCTTGAATGCCGAGGACTGGCACTAGTGCACAGTATGATGGGCCAAACTTCTTCTTTACTGTAATCTTTTCTCGAACTAGATTCCCTATGTTTGGAATCAAGACGGAAGGTGCTGGTTTGTCTTTCACTCCATCAGTGGCAGGCTTTTTAGAAACGTCACAAGACCGATTTTCTCGAAAGGTTTGTAATTCCTGTAAGACTGTGAAACATTCATTGATTTCAAAAGGTGTATCTGCCGCCACTGCGCCAGGACTATCAAGATCTGGAATTTACATCTGGATGCCAAATAAGACCTCATACGGGGTACGACCACCCAAAAATCATCTAGGCAGATTATTTAATGCTATCTCAACTCCATACAAGTGGTGGATCCAACTATGACCTGAACCTAATACTCTAGTTGCTTTATGTCACAGTTTTTCCTCTCTATTATCAAATTTCCTTCAGGATGATAGAGCGAGGAATACTGCACAACCACACCCAGGATTCACATAGTATCCCCGTAAGCCTTAGAGGCAAAAACAGGGGCCTGGTCCAGATGGAATGCAGCTACTGCATATGTGCCGATAAGGTCTTGAAAATCTTTAATAACAGTGAGAGCGCAGCTGATCGCTGTGGCCACACCTATAGGAATCTAGAGCAAGAATCTGCAGCAAGTAGAATTAATTTAAATGCACCACCCGAATTTAGAGGACCGCAGTGATCACTAGGTACATGCAATTGAGGGGTTTGTTTGAAACTAGGAGGGGTGTCTGCAAACGACGTGCTATGGTGTAGTTTTAAATTTGTTGGCAAATTTCAAAGCTAAGGACATAGTTCTTTGTCTGCTTGTATTGTATTGTATTGTATTGTATTAAGCACTTGTAAAGCGCACTGTCGCCCAAAGGGTATCCTGGCGCTGTCTAACATGTGCTCAAATCAGCCGTAGATGGATATATGGCCGTGAGCAAATTGATCGAGGCAGGCTGATTATAGGATGGTTCAATCCCTGGGAAAGAGCCAGGTTTTAACTCCTTTCCTAAACTGCATCAAATCTTCTGACTGTCTGATATTAATAGGGAGTTTGTTCCAAAGCCTTGCTGCCGCAATGCTGAAAGCTCTCCCACCTGATTTAACCTTTCTGAATTTGGGCACCTTAACCAAATTGGCCGATGATGAGCGTAAACTCCGAGTGGGGACATACCATGCAAATTTGTTCTGCATGGGTTTGGGTCCAGTACCGTGCAGAGCCTTGAACACCAGGCAGAGCCAGTGTAGCTCTGCCAGCGTTCGCGAGGAGGATGAGTATCTTGATCTTGAGAAGGCCAGCTTGGCCGCCGTTGTCTGGACCCTCTGCAGTCTCTCAATTAAGTACTTTGGAGACTCTAACAGCAGTGCGTTACAGTAGTCTAGTCTACTCAAGATAGCACTTCTGACTACCAGTGCTCTGGCCTGTGAGGGTAGCATCGGTAGGATCTTTCGGAGCACCCTGATGAGGGCAAAGCAGCATCCAGCAGTTTTGTTGATCTGGGTTTCCAAGCTCAGTTTGTCATCGAACACCACTCCCAAATTACGCACCGTCTCTGAAGATCTTAAAGGAATATCGGTCGGTAAAGGCCAGAAATCATTTGGTAGTAGGCAAGGAACTTTACCTGCTGCGCAGCACAGAATCTCTGTCTTGTCTGCGTTAAACTGAAGGGAATTTTCTCTCAACCAGTTTGATGCATCTTTCATGCAGGTGTGGAAATCTTCCAGGGCAGTAAATTGGTCTCCCTCCAGTGACAAGATGAGCTGCGTATCATCTGCGTAATTAATAAGGCTAACATTGTGAGCTTTAATGTCAGCCAACAATGGTCTCAAATAGACATTAAATAATATCGGGCTGATAGCAGACCCCTGAGGGACACCATGTGGATTGTTAGTGAACTCAGATTGAAACGGTAAAAGAGCCACTGCCTGTCGTCTATTGGAGAGGTACGATTGGAACCATTTCCATGCTGTACCTACTATCCCTATGCCCTTAAGCCTGGCTAGAAGTATCTCATGGTTAACCGTGTCAAAAGCGGTGGACAGGTCAAGCAGAATCAGTATTGCTGATTGCCCCCTGTCCGTCCGCATTCGAAGATCGTCTAACACGGTTACCAGAGCCGTCTCCGTTCCATGCCCTGGGCGGAAGCCGAATTGCACATCTTCCAGTATATTGTTAGTTTCCAGAAACTGGGAGAGTGCCTTACTGACCACCCGCTCTATGATCTTTACTGGGTAGGGCAGCAGGGAGATAGGTCTATAGTTCTTAGGGCATGCTGGGTCCAGTGTTGCTTTCTTCAGCAAAGCTGTCACCACCGCTTGTTTCCAGCGGTCCGGCACTGACCCACTGGACAGTGATTGATTACAGATTTGTCTAGTAATCGGAAATAGCTCCAAGCTCAGCTCTTTCCAGATTCTTTGTGGTAATGGGTCCAGCGGCGAGCCTGAGGAAATACCTAGTGCTACTCTGTTAAACTCCTCCATAGATGGCGGCTCAAAGTGATCTAGGCAAAGGGATTTTCCCCCATACTTTCTCTTTCCTTTCCCTGAGGTGCTTTTATTACCTCTACCTCAGCATTTCCCTTGGTGCAAGACCTACTTGCCCCAAAACCATCAAGAATATTGGTGATCTTTTCCTCGAAAAGATCGCAAGGTTATTACAGAGATCCCGTGAAGGTTGTATTTTATTTTTTGTACACTCTGGCTTGGCGATATCCCCCACTATTTTAAAGATACTTCTGGCACTATTTGCGGACCTTAAGATCAGATCTGCAAAGTACTCTGCTTTTATTCTGCCAATGTCTCTCTTATATTGAACTATTGCCTCTTTCCAGACAATTTTGTCCTCCTCTAGGTATCCCTTTCTCCATTTTCTCTCTGCTGACTTACAACTCATCTTTAAGGATCTGAGTATTTCGTTATACCAAGGTGCGGAAGGTCTGCCCTTTTTCTTATAATTCTTTAGAGGAGCAACCAGGTCTAACCTAGTGTTTATATGTTCACAAAAGGTCTCATAGTTTTCCTCTACCTGCCTGTCTCCGTCAAAAGTTTCCTCCATGGAAAATACCGGGGAGAGTTTTGCTCTTTGCAAAAGTCCCTTCCAGTCCCTAACTTGGCACTTCCTCACTTGCTTGTACATACCATGCCACCAATGGCATTTCTGTAATAGTGAAATTCTAGCCACCACACCAGCATGGGCGGATGTTTCACCCTCATGAGCAGCTATGATTAATTCTAGCCTGTGGGCTTGGTTGGGAATCACACGATCACTCACCCCAGGCATGGTAGCAAAAGGAATGTTTTGGGAACTTAAGTGGTGGGGATATTTCGCTGGATATTTTTTAGGTAAAGGGGTGCCGTTGCATGAAGCATTGACAGCAGTCATTATTTCTTCATCTACCCTCGTGTGAGAAGGAGTAATCGCACCTACAGTTGCAGTCTCAACTGCAGATTTGGCAGCCTCATCTGCCAATGTATTCCCTACAGTGTGTATTCCAACACGCTGTTGACTCAATGTATGTATTACATGAGCCTGTGGCAAACTATCTTTAAGTTGTGCCACCTTTCCCCAAAGCAGCTTGTGCTTGATAGCATTTCCCTTCAAGTCTCTGAATCCATTTAGGTGCCAAATATGTAAGTTTTCATTAAAAGACTGGACACAATAATACGAATCACATGCTATGAGTGTGGGGAATCCAGGATCCGTATTCTCCAGTGCCAGAATTAATACTTTTAGTTTAGCCAGTTGTGCAGTGCAGTCCCTTAAGGACTGTGTAAAAGTTTTTTGAGGATGAAATTTTCCATCTATCATGACACTGTGTACTGCAGCGCAAGCCGCTGAACATTGGTTTTAAGTGCTTATAGCAGACTGGGTTGAACCATCAGTGTATATGATGTGTTTATACTGATCAAGAGGCAATATGTTACTGACCATGGAGTATTCATGTTCATATTAGAGAAATTCTTGAGTTTGCAATGTAGGGTCAAAAACATATTCTATGTCAGTAGTCATCAGGGAAGTGGCCCATTGTAACCCTCTAGGATGTAAGGCTTTCACGTTAGGTTCGCTGGTCTTTGTAACAGCCTCTTAGGCTGGGACAGGGTCATGAAACTTATTTGTTTACCTTGAGCCAGTGGTCTTTCCTTTATGACAGCCAACTGTACTGCAGTGGATGCAAAACACATGTCTGCATTGGAATATAAATGCAATTTATATGCAATCGGCACTGTCTCACCTTCATTGAATGTGACGTGTGTAAAGCCAATGGTACCCACTATTATACGGATGACCAAATATGTTTTGTTAACATGTATATGTAAGTGTCATGATGAAAGCATGTCAATCTGTAGTGATCTGAGTGTTTTTGTATGTTCTGATGTCCAATGTGTTCTGGAGAAATCAGGGTGAATTAAATTGTGTAAGGGTTTGATGTGTTGTGCATAATAAGGTGTGAATGCCAAAATTTGCTGCAATACTTCAACATAATTGGTCTTTTCTTGTTGCATTCTTTAGTCAACCACGTTGCATAATTTGGTCTTCACTTGCTGCATAATTCCAGTGGCCCTGCTAAAGACGCAACTGTGTAGTCCATACTGGTAGTCCAGATTGAAGGTTTGCTGGGTATTGCAGTTTTTTTCTTATTTTAATTATGTGTCTATTATTAATAGCTGTCTGCTATCAATATAAACAGAAGGAAAGACATTATAATATTTGCAACCCTGTCTTTAATAAAATTGGAACTTTCCTACATTAACACTTGGAAATGTGCATTAATACCTAGAGTAGACCAGTTTTATTGTCATTGTCAAATAAAACACATTTTGCAAGTGAAAAATTACAAGCCTTTATGTTTTTGAAGAACTTATCTTCCGCCACACAAATCTATTCATACTCTGCCTTTTGTCAGAGCTGGTTATGAAACAATCATTGACAAAGCCAGTAGATAAAGGTTTAATATGCTGACACCTGCAGCATTGGGACTTTAGCGCAAGTGACACAAGAGAGAGCTAGCAGGAGTGGACATAGGGCATCATTTTAAAGTAGTTGTTCTTTAAGTTCAATGTAAGTACTGGAGTGGAGGTGGACGAATACACCCAAACAGCCAATAGTATTAGTTGAGAGATAAATACTCCACTGGGAAGAGCCAAGACGTCAATGACCAACTCTCAAGCCGATGGCTGAAAGAGGCTCGTTAAAGAAAGCCAGTGGGTAAAAGAAGCAGACCTTAAAGCCCACTCTACATATATTGATAACAATAGGACTGTTTGACAGCTTTGCTGTCAAAGCCCAGTCTTAAAAACAGGGGTGGCTCCTCCGTTTTGGCAGAGGAGCGTTGCCCCCCCCGCTGAAAGCCAGCAGAGGCAAAGAACAAAAATAAAATGATAATAAAACATTTTTAGTATCATTTTAGTTTTAGCCCTGCAGGCTGCGAGCCGAGGGAGGGGTGTAGCCTTCCATACTGATGCTGCAGCTGCAGCACCAGGGAGGAGGGGTGAGTGGTGGGCACTGCCAAGTGTGCATGACGGTTTGACCGGCCCTCTGGGGGCCGGTCAAACCGTCATGCGCACTTAGCCTTTCTCCCCCCAAGCTGTGTTGTACACCGGGGCGGAGAAACCAACACAGGCTCCCAGTCCATGTCTGAGTGCCGAACCACTGTTCACATGCTAAGAATGGGACTGGGAATGGGACTGGGAAATGGGAGCCTGCGCAGTGTGCAGCAGTTCCAGGACGGTACGCGAGGTTTGGGAGCAAGGCGGCAGCCTTCGGACTAGATAAGTTTTCTTTTCTTTATTTATACTTCTGGTTTTTTTGTGTGTTGCCTCTCCTCCCGCCTCACCACTTCGCAATACGAGTGGCCGCTACTGCCAAAAAATGACCCCACTCAACAATCTTAGGGAGAAAGGACAGAGGAGGAGAGAAGTGAATTTCTGTGTTGCAGCAACCAGTTGAGCTAAAGTGCCAACCTTTACCCACTCACAAATGAAGGGGACACCTGTTGAAGTTTGCTAATGACACTTTTGACATTCTGCTTTCAAATCCTGCTCTACAAAAAAAACTTGATCCCAACTTAGGGGCATATTCTCAAGGAGCTATTGCCGAGTTATCGGCACGTTATCGCAGCCAAATCCGTGATAAATTTATCTCCCCATTCCCAAGGTGGTGCTAACCGCCCATAACACCAGTTTACCTGCGATAGCAGTCGCAAAACACATCGCCACAGATGCCCCCGGCAACTAACGCTAATGATATGGAGAGTAGGCGTTCCCGTGCAAAAAGCCGCGACAACACCATTCCACAACATTCTCAATGACCATCCCGATCCGCGATAAGATCACAAAACATGCGATAAGGCACGTTAGCAGCAGGAAATTAACACCTGCTCTTACCTGGTGCAAAGTCGGACGACAACCTGCAACAGACAAGGGAGCACAGCCCATAGCCACACATGAAGAACAACAGATGCCATGGAGCCACTCACCATGCATCCCGGAGCCCCGAGAGTGCAACAACACCCACCGCCACCACACCCAGGACCCCCCCAGGCGCCCCACTCCGGGCACCCCCACCAACACCCGGACAAAGATATGTCACATCAACCTCACGAAATCATGAACAAAACAATGTGCCCGATGTCGCACAATAACAACACCTAACATACATGGGTCGTCAGAAAAATGAGAATCATACACTCATCTTAGACTCAGCAAAAAATTCATCTCATACAGAATAAATACAAAATAACTATTTTGAAGAGTCATGGCCGGTCCTCTCAGGACAATCTGGAAGTCACAGCCTGCAAAACAAATTTCCAGATAAGAAGGTGTGTCATGCGCTCATCAAAGGACAGAGAGAGAGAGCGAAAGTGAGAGAGAGAGAGAGAGAAAGAGAGAGTGAGAGAAAGAGAGGTAGAGGGAGAGGGAGTGAGAGAGAGAAATAGAGATATTGTACAAGGAGCGCAAGGCCAATCTGGCTCCTGGCTCATACATGCCAACTGTTGTGTGTGTATCGCTATTGGTGCACACTAAGTCAAAGGCCTGGCATCAATAGCAACGCGAAGGCCACATCACATTTCAAAAATGCAAGCAGTAGTCAGACCAACATCAGGAATGAAAGCTCCATTGTCTCAATACACAAGGCTGAAGGACACCGACCTTGGTCCTGAATGCGGCTGGCACTCCCTGCGAGAGATACCAAACCAGATTGTGACGACTCCCACACCACGAACTGCGCGAATGAGAGACCAACGTGTCCACACCCCACACACACTTGTCCCTGCCTGAGGCACACCTGCTTGGGATGCCCCTGACACATAAGTAAGAAACAACCCATACGCCCAAACGTTGCACACAAATACGACTCATTGCTCCGAGCAGTGGCATCTCATCCACACAACTGCCGCCTGTCAGAAGTGTGCCGGTGCTACGAGACCAACAAAGGCAATGGCTGGCAATCCCGGGCACATGCACAACCCCTGTCACGTGGAACTGTACCGTGCACGAATGCTACATCTGTTGGGATCACTGCCACTGGCAGTGTTGCGCATCAGTTACCGTTTGAGTTTCCGTCTTGCGTACGTCACCTGCGTCCAGCCCTGGTTCCACTGTCGATCATGCACATTCGAGTGGCCCATGGATGTCTGCCTATCCAACACAACGGTAGCTGAACTGGATTATGACACGTGTGTGCGCCCCCTATTGGCCCACAAACAGGAGTGTAACCGTGACACCCGTGCATGGGATGCCTTGATATTTGGCGTATGTGCAGGCAGTTGGGCATGGGAGATTGCACAACTCCTCGTGTGCAGTGACCACATTGAGGCGCTCCCCTATTGGGCTGTGTTGCGGATTGGTGAAACGGCGTGGACGGAGCACAGCTGCCCGGACCAGGTAATGGATTGGCTCGCCCTCGCGTACCTTGACCTCGACAATGATGTACTCTTGGAACAGATTGCCCATGAAGCAGCGCTCGCATACATGGACGAGTAACTACGTTCCTGCAGCCACAACTGATTGTCACCCACAGCACAGGTCCCCGCACCTTGTAGCATCTCGGAGGAATTTTCACATATCCCACCACAACAGTGGACATGTCTGCCTTCGCCTGGACTCAGAATGCATGTGCGTGACCTACACGTGTCTACACACACCTGTGCAAGGTGATGCAGTCCCATGGGTGGAGCAGCACAGCGTCGCCTGGCAACGTACCAAAAGCGGAGAAACTGCTGGGGGGAGAGTACACACATGGCAATGTAGCACGACATGTGACCTTGTAGGATCCCTTCACCTGCTCACTGTCAGCAGAGCACACAGTCAGCGCAGTCCGGTGCTACAGCACTATGCAGATCCCATGGGCTGTGAGTCGTGTCCCCTGACACGGGCCGATGAGCAGACGCTAAACATCACATGACTCGTCCAGCAAGGCAAGGTGGGCTGAGACCGTTGACATCCGCAATGAATTGTGTGCACTTTTGCCACCCCACTACTTGCACCTCGACATGTTCCTAAGCTGCCTGTAAGTGTCTTAAACATTGGTTTGCATGTTGTGGCCCTTGCCTTGCCCGTACTGTCACGCACATGCTAATAAAGTCTATGCAACTTCACCTGTGTACAACTGTGATGAGTGTTGATTATAATGACAGATCATGTGCCTACATGTGCATTGTCCGAACACAGGGAGGCATTGACTGACGCATGTGAATTGGGGGTGAGTCCCTATTGCCAGCTCCACCTCTGTGAGCCAGACATTGTGGCTGGGATAGTTGGTGGCAGACCTGTGCTCCTACGTGTCCCCAGCAATGTGCGTATGGTGTCCAACTTCTCGCCATGTAGAACAAGGTCATCCATCAAAACAGACTGTGTCCCCACAGATGTGTGTGAGTAGGCATGCAAAGAGACGTTCTGTTGTCACATGTGATGGGGGACACCACTTAAGGACTGCTACCGAATGTGACATTTCCACACACAGCCCTATTTGATACATGGACGTGGGGCTACGTTTGGGGGCAACGGGATTGTTGTTACTGTGCAATGAGGCCACAGATAGTTCACACCTTCACAGTCATCTAAGTGGCCATGTGGGTCAGGGTCAAACATGCGCATTGATGACATTTACCAGGGTGTACCTTTTAGTGCAATCAATGTCCCTACATTCATCCAAACATTTATTCGTGAGTGAACATAGACATGACACATCTGTGTGATTTGGAATGTTTTATTCACATTCTGGGGGGTGTCGGACCTGGAGCAGTACATGGGCACTTCAAGCCCACATAACATGGTTGCCCAGTGGTTGGCCAACCAGAGTTCTTGTGGCAAGGCAAAGTTGATCTGAAGAGGAAGGGTGCAGTCCGCCGCCGGGTTGCTGTGTCATTGGTACCAGAGCAGATATGGCAGTCCATGTCAAGGTCCATGTGAAGGTCGCAGAGTGTTTCGGGGGACAGTGGGAGGTGTTGTTCCAGGGCATGATGCAGAGAGCACAACCAGGCAGGGACAGGCCATATGGCGGGGATGGATGCTACTACCTCCTTCCTCACACAGTCATTACCTCCACATCTTACTCCTCTGAGACGTCTTCTGTGTCCGGTGTGTCAGGTGTGTGTGGTGGGGTTATGGCTGCGTCACTGTGTGCCACTGACACATCAGGGTGCGAAGGTGATAGGGCTGCATCACTGTGTGCCACTGACACATCAGGGGGCGGATATGTGTGTGTCGAGGTTCCTGCAGCAGTCACCTGGAACAGGCTCAGTGGCAGCAATGGCAAGATGAGGATCTGCAAGGCATGGAAGATCGCAGCTACATCTCGCTGCTGTTCAGCAGTGGCAGCCATACTTACAGCCTGCATCGGCTCCATGGTCTCCATTGGCCTCCGCATCTGTGCCAACTCTGTGCTGTCATCGCTTGGGCCTGTCTGCCTAGACAGTTCTTGTAACCGAGTAATGGACCCAGCGATGTCAGCCAAGGATTGTTGGTGAGCATGGTGCGGACAGTGGGTATCCGTTAGGGACTGTAGGTGCTCCCTGATGGGACTCAGGCACCCACGTATGGCATCGAGTTTGGCTGCCATGAGCTCGAAACCCAGCCGTATCTGATCTGCCATCTTCTCCTGGCACCCTAACACACGGAGTTTGAAATCCATGTGTTGGTCGTGGGGGTCCTGGGAGGCAGCCGTGGTGGTGTGTGCTTCCTGCGGTGTGGTCTGTGCAGGGTGTGGACTCACCATGATGCAGCTGGCCTGCACTGCTCCTGGAGGTGGGGTGCGGAGGCTGTCCACGAGCCGTTGGAGGGTGTCTGTGCAAATGTGCAGGGTGTCCTCTTCATCATCACTGAAGAGATGTGGGGTCTGCTCTGCAGGAGGTGTTGATTGTCCCTCTGCAATGTAAAGGGGAGATGCAGGTTAACAGTGTGTTCCATGTATGTTGACGCATTGTAGATGTTTACATTCAGACTGCATGACGATGTACATTGTGACTGTTTTGGTGAAGCTGGCTATTTGATGGGAGTCAGTGGGCATTTCGACTACATGACGGATGTGTGGTTGTACTCGTACATTATCAGCTCATAGTGTCATGCATTGCCAGATGTGATTGGCCAGTTTCTACGCACGAGCGGCACCAGTTGTGTCCTCTGTCCTGTGGTGTGGGGGTTGCACTCTGTCCCACATTGTCGTCAATGTTGATGTACTGTGATTGCTATGTGTGTGTGCTGCATTGTTGGCGATTCGCCCCTGCAGCTCTGCATTGGCGGACCTTTATCCCTTTGAGTCGGTGTGCATTTGACTTGTGTGCTTTTCGGGTGCTGGGATGTTTGCGACTTGGGTCATTTGTGCTACTGGAGATATTTGGTACTCTTGTGCATTGTTTGTCTGCAGATGTGTTTTTACGTCATGGTTCGTAGGTGCACGTGGATGTGTCAGAGTGTGACCTGCTCCTTTACGGATGTGGTCCACACTCAGCCACCTCAGTGTCGTCTCGTGCACCATGTCGTGTATTGTGACTTCAGCCATGCTATCTGTCATGCAGTGTCACTTGCATTGTCGGTGTGGCTCACAGAGCCGCTGCTTTTCGGGATTCAGCACATGTGCATGGGTAGGTTGTGGCATTGGTGATATGGAGGGGGGCCCATTTGTGCAGATTGTGGACGGGGGCCTACTTGGTGTTTCTATGTGTGCTGCAGTGTGCCAAGGGTATCAGGGACATGTTCCACAGTCATTGTGGGTGTGCAGTGTGCTGCACATGATTGTGAATGTGTGGCATTGTGCCCATCTGCCCCGTCCCCCCAGTCCCTGGTCGTTACTCACCCTGTTGCTGTTGGGTCAGGTCATATCGGGCTGTGTCCAGACCCCCGACTCCTTGCACCTTCTCCACGCTGATGACTGTGGCCACCATTTCCTCCAGCTCATCCAGCTCCTCCTGTGGTGCCGGACTCCAACCTCCAGTCGCCTTTGCTGCCTTCATGTTGGCAGCGAGTTTCTGTTTGGTTTGGCTTTTGACGTCATGCCAGCGCCTCTTGACCTCCTCCATTGACCTCCTCAACACTCCGACTGCATTCACGTTGGTGACGATGGACTGCCATATTTCCGTTTGTGTTGCCAATGTCGCAGTGGAGGTGACGAACAGTTGTTGGTAGTGTTCTATCACCTCCGTGACGATGATCCGGTTTTCCTGCGGACTGAACCCCGTCTTCCTCTTCCTCTTCTCCTTGCCCTTCGCCGAACACGGGGTTCCTGGCTGGTCCTCCGTGGGGCTTGTGGGGTTCGGGTTGCCCTCTGCACTCGGGCCGGGTGCATCCATGGTGCTACGCAGTTTGTTTTGTTTTTGGTGTTTAATTTTTGGTTGCTCTTATAGTGCATTTTCACGCAAGACACGTGGGATTTGCGGGCCTGTGGCTGGTTGTCGCTGATTTTTGTATCGCGGTTTGGGACATCGCAGGTTTTTTCGCGTTCGTGTTTCGCATTGTTTCTGCGTCGCGTTGGTTTTTGGGCGGTCATTTGGCGCGTTATCCTGCTACTATCACATGGTGCCGCAGGGTTGGGAATACCACGTTAACACGGTGTTATTTTCCCGCGATAGACTGCGATGTGAAGGGTTGCGTTAAGCAACTTTTGCAGTAGTTATCACACGTCCTTGAGAATATGCCCCTTAGTTTTCTGTTTTTTCTTTACTTCTCTTGTACTCTTGTCCCCCTGTAGTCTACTTTGGGGTTCTCCTTGAGCTACTCTTCTCCCGAAAATTTGAAATGACAATTCTGGTGTTCGTTATGGTCACTTCTGTTCCAAAAATGAAAATTTGCAGTTCTGTCAAGGTTGTGATTTTAACTAATCTCTCTGGGCTTCTAACATCTTTTCCACACTAGCTATCCGGTCAGGGTCAGTGCATCCATAACTTGAGACAAGGCAGCAGCCTTAATGACCCACATGGTGACTTTGCCCAACTAATGGCCCGAAAAGCAGGATTTTTTTCAGTGTATTGGTAGTGCTTATGAAGACAAAATGCTATTTTTCATAGAACACTGAAAATACTTTCTCCATTCCTGTCTCTGGTTCTTGTCAGCCTTCTTTCTTGTTCTTCCTCCTTCGAATCTTCTTCTATTTTTTTTGCAGTTGTTCAACAATCTTCTTTTCAACTTTTTGTGCGCTTTGTCCTGACGCGCAATCACTCAAAATAAAAGAAAATAGACATCTGACAGGTTTCTCAGTTCCTTGCTTGACTAGTTAGCACAGACCCAATTGTTTCTTAGAATTCTGGTAACTTGGAAACTTATTTAACCCAGTATAAAACCAGGACTACAAGTCCCAGAAATCAATGAAAATATTGGACTAGACTAACTAGTTACTCATGAACCATGAAATCTTGGCAGCTATGTATGTTTATTTCGCTTTATAATGCCCACACTGAAAAACTCAATTGCTTCTAGGCACTGGAGAGTGGAATTGGTATACCGAGCAAAAAAGATACATTCCATTAGTGCCAGGGATGGCACTGGTAACTAGTAATCTTAGTGACTCACAGTATCGCTCCTTATGTAGCCATAACTGCCAGGTTCTGACATTTTTGGCCAATCTTCAGCCGCGGTCCGTGCAGGTAACAGCGGTGGGGCCACATTGGGGGGGGATTTCAAGGGACGATGCGGAGGGAAAATTAAATAAATAGTTAATTTTTCCTCCGCATCATCCCTCGAAATCCCCCCAACGCGGCTTCACCGCCCCACCGATGTTACCTGCACGAACCGCGGCTGCCAATCTTGGATTTCTATAGAATGGATACTTTGCTTTCTGGGATATATAGTTTAATTTTCCCAATTAAACACTTGAGTTTATAAAGCCCACCATGTAAAGAGTGGTTGGGTGAAATTTAGGGACTGTCTCATGTTGCCACCCCTTGGCATGTGTTAAATTCAGTGCTTAATTTGTGCCTTTGTTTTCCAGAGGCTCGGCACTGGCACCTAATAGTTAACACTGACACTTATGACAGTCTTCCACGCGGTGGCATTGCCTATTTGTGTATGGAGCACATCAGTTTAACAAATAAATGCACATTTTAAAAATAATTCTAAAGTGCCCCGGCAGCTCTTAATGCTTTGAGTGGCCTGGAATTGTTCATATGGTCACATTTATAGAGGAGTGATGTTTAGTAGGAAGTGCTTAAACTGGCATGCAGCAGTGATGGGAGTTCCATTCTGTAGTACAGCCTACAGTGGCCGGATGAGCAATACCTTGGGCCCGGGCACTTGTTTATTTACAAATTAAGCATGGGAGGTGGGTGAGATACTGAAGGCTCGAGCCAGAAACCTGGCTCTGTCTTAGCTCGAGGTCCTCTTGGTCCCTCGAGCCCAAAATAAAGCAAGCTTTAAAGTGGCTTCTGCCTGCCACCCACGCTCAACCATCATGCGCATAGAATTAAAAAACAAAGCATAAACCTTGGGTGTTAAAATCAGCACTACCCATGTGGTGGGTGGTTTGCATAATGTGAAACCATAATACCAGGGACCAATGCTGGCTTCTCTCCTTGACCATATTGTGTGATCCTTGGCAGATATTTCATTTTACAGAGCCTCATTTTCAAGTCAAAGCCTGCCAGCTAGAGCAGCTGTCTGATTTGCTAAAGACATCTTGGGGACATTCAGAAAGCTTCTCTGGGAATGAATTCCTCTTGTTGCTTGTCATTGGCTTTGTGATTTCTAACTCACATGTTCTGGCTTTCTATTTGCTGGATTTATTTATTTGAGGCTGTCCAGAGTAAGTTCGTCCCTCCCAAGGAGCAAACCTTTTCACACCAACTCCCCTTGTATTCTTCCACAAGTGCTTGCTTCTTGTAAACAGTCATGTAAATCTGTTCTTATGTTGTCACATTTGCTTTGCATTCAAAGACAGAGGTCAAATGTCAGGCTCTGTCTTTGGAGGGAGCTTGGTGTTTACTTTTCTTTCTCTGACTTCAAAGTGAAATGATTTATATGACAATGTTGCTGGATACTGGGGTAGGAAAGGGATTTTTCTAGCACACAACAACATTTAATGAACTGTGCAAGTATTTCAGAATGTATCAGAATTAGAAACCCACAAAGAAAACACATTTTTTGTTAATTCTGATGTGTATTAGAAACAAATACTTTAATCAAAACAAATGTTATGTTATGTTATGTTAAGTAAACTTGTAAAGCGCACGGCTGCCCCAGCGAAGGGGCATCCCGGCGCTAATGCAGTGTCAAAGAGGATGAGGGCTAGACTGTAGGAAACAAGTAAGTTTTGATGGCCTTACGGAAGGATAACAGGCAGTCTATGCGGCGAGTCTGCACAGGAAGGGAGTTCCATAGCTTAGCGGCCAGACAACGGAAGGATCTGCCCCCCGCCCGAATGCGTTTCACTCGGGGGACAGTGGCCAGAAATTGCTCAGCGGAACGTAGCTGGCGAGCAGGGACATAGGGAACCAGCAAATTGGATAGAATCTCCGGGGAAGAAAGTTTTAGAATTTTGAAGGCCAAACACAATGTCTTAAATTCAATCCTCTTGGAGATGGGAAGCCAAAGGAGGCGGCGCAAAGCGCCCGACGTAGAACATGTTCTAGGGAGCCTGAGCAAAACTCGAGCGGCTGCGTTCTGGACTCGTTGAAGGCGATTCACTTCCGCCTTATTGGCACCTAGCAATAAAGAGTTGGCATAATCAAATTTTGATAAAATAGTCGCCTGAACTATCAGCTGACGAGTGGCTGGGTCGAAGAACCCCAATATGGGCCTCAGACCCCGTAGAAGACCGAAGCAAGTGCCAGCGATCTTCTTTGTATGATCCTGAAATCCAAGAGTGGAGTCAAGCCAGATCCCTAGATTCTTTACCACCAACTTAGGGGTTGGGGCGCAACCTAAAGATGCCGGCCACCACTGCGTACTCCAAAGCCCCTTGTCGTTCCCCACCAACAGCACTTCAGACTTATTGGCATTAAGCTGAAGGCAGTTTGTGGTCATCCAGCGTGCAACCGCCTCTAGTCCGTTCCGAAACTGTATGGCGTCCCGAGACTGCTCATCGGAGAGGGTTACCACCAGCTGAGTATCATCAGCATAGGAGACCATGGTCAAGCCATGGTCCCGCGCCACTCCTGCCAAGGGTTGGACATAGAGATTAAAGAGAATAGGGCTTAGCGCAGAGCCCTGGGGGACCCCCTGTTTGATGGAATGGGCGTGAGAGAGGAAGGGAGGGGCGGAGACCTGAAAAGATCTGTCGGACAGAAAGGACCGGAACCACTCCAGTGCCAAGCCGACTACCCCTGCTTCCTCTAAACGGCGCAGGAGGATCTGATGGGAGACCGTGTCAAACGCGGCGCTGAGATCGAGCAGTATCAGAGCCGCCGTTTGACCCTCATCCAGAATGGTCCGCAGGTGTTCACTCACTGCTAATAGCGCCGTCTCGGTGCTATGACCGGGGCGGAAACCATTCTGGGAGCGGTCTAAGATACCGCTGCTGTTCAAAAAGTCCGAAAGAACTTTATTGGTGTGGGCCTCCGCGATTTTAGCAACCCAAGGCAGGAATGAAATAGGTCGGAAATTTTCCGGCTTGGTGGGGTCCAATGAGGGTTTTTTCAGCAGGGGGATCACCCTTGCCTGCTTCCATGCCGAGGGGACCACTGCCGTAGTGAAAGACGAGTTAATCGTCTGACATAAGGGCGTGAGAAGTATTGGTAGACAATCTCTAAATTGGGCAGGCCTCATGGGATCCAGAGGGGAACCGGATTTGACCTTCGTACTCAATGTGAGAAGCTCATCCTGAGATATAAGGGGTATTACTTCCAGGCTAGCGATAGGCCGAGACGCTAATGGGGCCGCAAGATCCGGGGGGTGAGTGGGGAAGGATTTATTGATGGCTTCTACCTTCTGAACAAAGAAGGTGGCCAGAACCTCACATTGCTGCCCAGACGCAATCGTCGAGGTAGGGGGATCCTTCCTACTTTTGAAATCATTGAGAATTTTGAAAATGCTCTTCACAGGGTTATTGCTGGACTTAATTTCATTAGTAAGGTAGGCCGCTCGTACCAGATGTATAGCCTTATGATATCGTTTGATAGCATCCTGATACAGCTTTTTATCTGCAAGGTCATAATCCTTTCTCCAGGCCCGTTCTAGCTGTTTACATGTGGTACGCAAAGCGCCCAAAGAGTCATTGTACCAAGGATTAGAGCTAGAACAACGGCCTTTGGACCATTTAGCAGGAATGAGAGTGTCTAATGCCCGTAGTATCCAGTCGCAGAGAGCTTTATACGATTGCTCTGGGTCAGTGTCTAGGATAGGGGGGCAGGACGCCAGGTAAGCAAGAAGGTCCTCTAGTTTAAGTTTATGCCAGCAGCGTCTGAAAGTGGCCTTGAGGTCAGCTCTGGTCACCCCCTCGGAGAAAGGGAGGGAGATGGAAATTAAGTGGTGTTCAGACCAACACACTGGGCTAGGGGTATTGACCATAAGGGGGGAGATGTTGGAAAAAACAGGGTCAAGTAGATGCCCAGCAGTGTGGGTAGGTCCCACCACCAGCTGTCTCAATTGACAGGCAGCAAAGTCCGCAAGTAAGCTGCTAATTTCTGGATCGGAAGGACGATCAAAATAAATATTTAGGTCGCCAATAAGACTAAAGTTCGTGGCACTTAATGCCAGGGAATTCACAGCCTCAATGATGGCAGATCTGAATTCTGAGATAGGTCCAGGGGGCGGTAGACTAATAACCTGGTGATAGAAGAGTGTGCACTAAAGGAAATGACAAAACGGGCGCATTCGCACCCTGCTACATCTTCCTTAACAAAAGTGCAGTGAATGTGGGATTTAAAAATAACAGCTAACCCCCCGCCTCTAGTCTCTCTGTTAAGAGTCCGAATACTGAACCCCGGGGGGAGTGCAAGGCCTGGTTCAGCCACTGTGGCATCAGTTAGCCAAGTTTCAGCTATAAAAAACACATCAGGAGATTCATCCTCTATGAGATCGTAAATCTCCATATAGTGTTTAACCAAGGAGCGCACATTAAGATGTAAAATTTTCATGTGGATTTTGGCTGGGGCAAGAGGCGGTGAGGGCAATGAAGGGTAAGAGTTGTAGCCGCACTTGCGACAGCAAAAAGGCCCTTCCACTGCACTCCCTAGGTGCAAGCCGCAGAGGTTTGACCGCTGACCAATAGACATCAAAAATTCCCTGGTATAGCTTAGCACCCCTGAATTGGAACCGCCAGCATATCTGGCGTCTGGCGACGTCCAGGCGCGGACGGGCGCACACGGGCTTGCCTTAGGCGCGCCAGCGGCGCGCCAGCGGCGCGCCCGCTGCGCACGTCTGCTGCACTCGCGGCTGCATCCGATTATATCCCTGGTCTGGGAAGTAGGCTGGTCCACTGACCTGCCTACCCCCAAGAAGGCGGCCCCACCCGGCTCCACAGAACAGGTAGAAACGAGCCCCCAACCCCGCCTCAGCAGGCCAGAAATCGCCATGCAGGTAATTAGGTACCCGTAGTGAGACCCACTTCAATGCGGTGCAGTTTAAAAAATGTAAAACATTAATACATAGCGCGAGGTAAAGCAAGTTTTTAAAAACATGTGCAAAGTACAATTCTAGTGCAGAGAAAACTACTACAACCTCCCGGCTCAAGCCTCAGGAGACCTACTGCTGCGCGCTCGCGGCTGCATCCGATTATATCCCTGGTCTGGGAAGTAGGATGGTCCGCTGACCTGTCTACCCCCAAGATGGCGGCCCCACCCGGCTCCACAGTACAGGTAGAAACGAGCCCCCAACCCCGCCTCAGCAGGCCAGAAATCGCCACGCAGGTAATTAGGTACCCGTAGTGAGACCCACTTCAATGCGGTGCAGTTTAAAAAATGTAAAACATTAATACATAGTGCGAGGTAAAGCAAGTTTTTAAAAACATGTGCAAAGTACAATTCTAGTGCAGAGAAAACTACTACAACCTCCCGGCTCAAGCCTCAGGAGACCCAAATCAATACACTAGGTGATGCCATTTCCACACATTATCGTTTGGGCGATGTTTAGTTTTGTTAGTAAAACTTTATGTCTGTTCAAATTTAATGGTCAGTTTAATTGAAAATCCAGTGTTTGTAATGACAGTGCAAGCCACTGCAGTCTGGCCACTGTACTCTACTCCACTCTGCACCACTCAACTCTACGCCACTGCACTCAACGCCACTTCGCTCTATGCCTCTCTACTCTACTCTCTACCACTCTACTCTATGCCAATGTACTCTACGACACTCTACTCTACACTTCTGCAACCTGTGCCACTGCACTCCGCACCATTTCAGTCTAGGCAACTCCAATCTACTCTGCACAACTCCACTCTATGACACTCCACTCTACGCCATTCTGCAACACTGCACTCTATGCCGCTACACTTCATGCCAAAACATTCTACGCCTCTGCACTCTACCCTGCAGCATCATACTCTATGCCACTTCACTCTACTCTGAAACAATTCACTCTATGCCACTGCACTCTACGCCACTCCACTCTGCGCCACTCCACTCTAAAACACTGCACTGTACGCCACTGCACTCCACACAACTGCACTCTACGTCACTGCATTCTAAGCCACTGTACTATACTCTGCACCACTCCACTCTGCACTACTGCACTCTGCTATGCGACACTAATCTATGCAACTGCTTTCTATGATGCTGCATTGTACTCCTCTGAATTCTATGCTGCTGCACTCTGCGCCACTATACTCTGCAACACTCTATGCCAATGTATTTGTCCACTCTACTCTGCGCCACTTTAAGTGACTTCACTCTATGCCACTCATATACACAACCCTCTATGCCACTCCACTCTACAACACTCTAGTCCACTCTTCGCCATTCTACTCTAGGAAACTTCAAGCCACTAACTTTTAGCCATGCTGAACAGCAGCCAAGCTGGTGTACCACATGGCTAAAACACATTGGCAAAGCCAATACCTCTTGCATAGGCGAGACCTATTGGCTTTGCTAATGGTTGTTCTTTGTTATCACTCGTAAGAACTGAGGGGGATATTACCAAGGAATAGCGATAATTATCGCAAATCGCGCTTAGCACTGTTTTTTTTATCGCTGGCTATCGCTGGATTTCATCGCGGAGATAACGCGTTATTATCAACGCTTATCTCCAAGGCGATAAAAAATCCAGCAATAGCGGCAAAACCCAGCATTAGCGCGAGAAATCCAGCGATAAATTCTCTGCGCTAATGAAAAGCTTGCTAATAGGCAGGTGAGGACTTAACCTTACAATCCACCTCCCATTGACAAGATGGTTAAGTCAAGTTTTTAGCAGGTGTTAAAATCCAGCGATAATCGCGGTTAGCGCAACTTATTTTATCGCTTCGCGGGCATTGCTAATAGGGGGAAGTTGTGTTTGCGACTGTTTCCAGTCGCTTTTAGTTGGGAACGCCTACTTTGCATGTCATTAGCGATAATTATCGCTGACATGCAAAGCGGCAACAAAACGGTCGCTTTCGCCATAAAGCTGTCGCTAACAGATGTTAGCGACAGCTTGCTAATAGGGCGATAGAAATATCGCCGCTTTAGCAGCAAAAAGTGCCGCTAAAGTGGCGATACCGCCCTTGCTAATATGCCCCTGAGTTCCTGGTGTGCGCTGTTCAAAAATAAGCTGATGCATTATTGTGAATCATTCTGCTTGTTAAAGAAAGACCCTTCTTCTCATTTTAAATACAATATCATATTTTTACATGATGTTTGTGGCATGATTGAGATCTCTACTATTTTCAGGACTTGGCTCGTGCATGAGCTCTTAGAGCTCACCCAGACCCTTGGCTCGGCTCGGGCTTGGCTCCCCCTGTTATCTCTATTACGCACTGATTCAATTATAGCCCTGTTGTTCAAAATATTTCAATAAAACTGCTTAGTAATCAGTATGGGGCGCTCCCTTTCAGGGGGCTGCGCACTTGTGAATAGTCGCTCACAGAACAAAAGAGCCAATGGGTGAGGGGGCGGACCCTACGGTCCGTGCTGGTTGTCATGGTGAGCAGACTCAACGCTTGAATGACACCAGAGCAGACCAATGGATTGAGAGGTTCCACTGACAGCTCCTATTACGGTATTATTATTATGATGCTTTTTTGTCTGAGGCTGAGGAGTTTCATGTCTTAACTAAAACAACCAGAACGAGTGATACGACTATATCCACTATGTACACAGATCGGTTATTGTGGATCAGCTCCCAGCTTTACGTCACTGTGCATTACTTCCCTGGCCTCTTTGCTGCCACTTCCTGGCCTCTCAGCGCATACAGCGAAGACTGTCACGAGGCAGCGACTTGCTCTCTTCTGTCCCCCTGGTTATTTGTCTTTAAATGGAAAGACCGAGGGTCATATTAGCAAGACCGGCGATAAAATTATCGCCGTTTTAGCGGTAGGAAACTGCCGCTAAAACGGCGATAATGGGCTTGCTAATATGCGTTATGGAATTCCAATAGAAGCCCAGGTTAGATGTCCTGCACATCTAACCTGGGCTTCTATTGGAATTCCATAACGCATATTAGCAAGCCCATTGTCGCCGTTTTTGCGGCAGTTTCCGATAATTTTATCGCCGGTCTTGCTAATATGCCCCCTTATTTTTGGTGTTGATTATTGATCTTTGCTTTTTAATGTAATTGAGGGCACGCGCCGATGTAGGATTTCGAATAAACAATTCCCTTCAAGCAGAAAAAAACACATAAAGCTGTAGAAAAAAGAAAATGTGATCCAAAGTAAGGCGGATAATTTTATAGAACCAAACATACATTGGCCTCCTAGCCCTCACCGGCGCTACATGCATCAAGAAGGCTTTTGAGCACTGTTACTTTCAGAGCCTTCTTAGCGCAGTAGGCAGCGCGTCAGTCTCATAATCTGAAGGTCGTGAGTTCGAGCCTCACAGAGGGCACATGTTTTTTTTTTTTAACCTTTTACATTACAATATTAACCTAATTCGCAAATATAACATACAGTGTGATGATGATGAATTTGTATCATGTAATTAAATGCGAGCTGTATTGCCTGTTCGTCAAATGCAAAACGTTTACCCCACTACATTTACCATTTGCTGAGATTAATGTCCGAATTTTGGACCTTTTACAATGCAACATATGTTTCTATTTTACCTAGCAGCAATGAGCAGTTCTAGTTAAAATGCATTTTAAGGAAATGTTCCCACATAATTTCTATAAAATGCAAGGGACTGAATGGTGTTTTAACAGGAATTACTAAAAAGCTAATGTAATTAAAGTGTATTTATCTGATCATCATTGGACAGCGCTTTTGTGGTACGCGTCAGCCGCTGATCTGAATACTTCTTGTAAATATTACATCTATCAAACTTTGTATCGCCGTCAAGTCGTTTCTAACGTAATGAGCGGGGTTTAGATTTTACAACACAAACTATATGACCGAGCCCCGGGCTGCGACCTCTGGAGCCCAAGGGAGGATTACAGCCTGCAGCAATGGGGGCGCCTGCAGTTCAACAGATGTTAGCAAGAGCCCCCCTCTGTACTGGCTGCAGGATTCAGGACCTGGGAGAGCCACGGAGAGGCTTGGGTGGGCCATGTGTGTGAAAGGGCACCTTTCAACTCTTTGATGCCCACTGTGCCAACAGCACGACTTCTGAAGGTGAAAACTGGACTTTTCAACCAATTTTTGATGGTTAGTTCTTGGAACAGAGGGGCATATTTACGTTCCCTGGCGCATCCCTGCATATCAGCAGGGATGCGCCAGGGAAAATGCGTCACGCAAGTTTACCCTTGCGCCACGTCCGATGCGCCGCATTTACAATGCGGCGCATCGTGGCGCAAGGATAAGCAGATACGTGACGCATCTGCCGGCGGAAGGTTGGCGCAGAGCTGAAGTTGTGTCGCAAGCGCGACGCAACTCCAGCACTGTTCCAACCTTCCCTATCCCTAACATGGTGCGCCAATCCTTACGCCTGCTTAAAGCAGGCGTAAGGATTTGACGCACCAGCGTCGGAAAAGTGACTGCGTGAAATCTTGTAGATTTCACTACGTCACTTTTCCGAGGCGTTCCTGCGCCGGAACGCCCCCTGCGCCGGTACACCCACATGAAACCTGACGCAGGTTTCATGTGGCGCAGGGGTTTACTACGTGACGCATCTCCCTAGATGCATCACGTTGTAAATACAGCGCAACGCGGCGCATGGTTTGCGTCGCCGCTGCGTCACATGCGTGACGCAACGGCGGCGCAAAAGTGGCGCAAGGGGCTTGTAAATATGCCCCAGAGTGTTTTTCAGGAGGAGATTTGATTGTCAGTTCCTTCAGCAGAGTTTATTTTAGGGGAAACACAGAGGAAGCATACTGCTCTGGAGAATGCCTCAAAACTGAACTGTCTCTGCTAGATTGTGGCTGGCGTGTGCCCTCCTCTCTCCTGTCCCACTAGTACCTACTATTCCCATCATACTCGCCACCGTCCACCGGCATCTCCCAGGGGTCTGTAAGTTGGGTCTGGGCTTGCGGATGGTCTTTGTTGGGGGATGAGCTGAGCACCCTATCTACTGACTGATTCATGCCTATTAGATTGAATTCCGTATTTCTGGGGGTTTGCAACTAAGCACTTTATCTCAGGGCCAGCTTTAGCACTGGTGGCGCCCCGTGCGACAATGTTTGTTGGCGCCCCTCAGTGACAACCTCCGCCACAGATTCCCTCGCTAACACTCTTTAACAGTGCTCATCAAGTCTCCATAAACACTCACTCTCAGTTGCATTTAATTCGTTTTATAGTGCCGCTTATACCAGTGTAGGGTGTCAGAGCACTTTATATCACACACACATTGCACAGAGACAATCATAGGTGTGTAAGTCAGCGTAAAGTAAATGCTATTTAAGACACGGGACGACAAGGTGTAGGAGTCACATGCCATCCAAACTCGTAGGCAGTAGAGTTTAGGAGTGCTTGGTCAGGAGAAGCAATAACTCAGAATTTAAAACGTAACACCATGGTTGGGGGTTCTCTTTAATATTAAGAATGGATTTCTACCCAAATGAACCCTTTTTGCAACATTAGGATAATGAAAGACTGGGAAAAATCATAGCGGTCTAATCTATACCTTGCAGTTTGCATGCAGCTCTCTGATGAAAGTTAATAGCTCACTGTTCTATATTAGGATTTTAACTTATAATTTGCAAGTACCAAATTGATCTCTCTGTCAAAAGCAATAACCCACTGACCTATTTTATTATATGCAAATATCTGTATGGTGGTCAATCTTTGCAGCAGGCATACTAACCCTCTGCGCTTCTTACTCTGATATCTCTCAAAGAAGACCATTAATCACCAGAGTTATCGTAACATTTTTATTGTTCCCTGAAAATTACTGGAGGCAAGGAACACAGCAGCAGCAGGTGATTTTAAAACTATAATGTACTTGAAAATATGGCACCCCCACCCAAAGTCAACACCCGGTGCGATGGCACAGGTCGCACCGCCCTACTTTATCTGTTACTGCTCCCTCTGCCTCACTTTTGTATCGACTTGAAGGTGATACAAACTTCTTCTGCTCCCTCTGCCTCACTTTTGTTTCTCTACACCTCACCCACCTTTCTCTCTGCCATCCCATTCTTTCTCTCCACGTCATTCTGCTCTCCTGCCGCGTCAAACTCTGCATCCTTTCACCTCACCCTCTTTTCTCTTCACTGCACCCTCCTCTTTCTCTGCCATGCCCTTCTCTTACCTCACCCTGATCGCTTTCTGCCTTTCTCTCCTGTCACTTTCCACTTCGCCATCATCTCACTGTTCCTCCACCTCATCCTTCTGTCTTCCACCTCACCCTTCTCTCTCTGCCTCACACGCTTCTCAATCTCTGCCTTTGCAGCCAGGGCCGGACTGGGAACCGAAACCGGCCCTGGCAAACTGCTCGGCCGGCACCCCTGGGGGAAGGGTGGGGGTGCAGCCGAGCTGTTTGCCAGGGCCGGTTTTGGCTGATTTTGTTACAGGGGGCCGAAATTGCGGGCCCCTGGTAGCTAAAACGGACCCCCAGGGGCCCAAAACAGGCTCCTACCCTGGCAGCCCACCCCGGAAATGCCCGGTGCCAGCTACGGCCAGTCCGGGTCTGTTTGCAGCCTCTCTCTCACTCCACCTCACCGTCCTCTTCCTCGCTACCCTCCCTCTCTTTGCCTCCCCCTCATTTTTCTACCTGTAACCCTCACCTCTCTCTGCTTCTCCAGCCCCTGTTTCCACCGCTACCTTGACTCTCTCCTCCTCACGCTCTTCTGTCAGCCTTACCTTCACTACTGCTGTGTATTGGGTAACAATGTTGTGTATGTAATGGAAGCTGGACCTGCTTCCACACATGTGCTCGAGCATCTGTGAGTGTGCGTAATTGGACATTACAATTCTGCTGCCCTGTACTTGCTCTCCACACTTTGAACAGCAGAAGCACAAAGGCCTGGATTGTATATAATAATTCCAGATTTGCACAGTGTGACTTTTCACCCCTAGGGGTATCCAGGTGCTGGGGGCCTTCGGGGAGATTAAGGGCCTCATTTATGAGGTTTTGCCGTAGGGCAGCGCCGCAGGCCTTTCTGCTGCGCTGCCCTATGGCCAAAGAAAAGGCAGGAATGCACCGTATCTATCCCTCGTGGTCGTCTGTCGAAATCCCCCCCACCTGGCCCTACAGCCTCACCGCTCTTACCTGCATGGGCCGTGGCTGCCTGGGGTGGAGTACGTTTTTGGCGCTTCCTCAGAGTTATGATTTCTCGTAAATCTGGGGCAGTGTCAAAAAGCCATGGATGTTGCTGGGAACACCCCCAGCAACACCCATTGCACGCCCCTTTAATGCAGAAAACTGCATTAAAGGAAAGATATTTACGAGGCAGCATTAAGCCAAAAAAAGTGGCTTAGTGCTGCCTCATAAATATGGAGCAGGCTCCTGCGCCATGGAACGTCAAGAAAAGTGACGTTCAGGCGGCACAAGTGAGCTATTGCCCAGAGTCACATGATGCTGAGCTGATCTGCCGCCATCCAGTCACGGCCGGCATGACTCGCGGGTGGGGGGTGGGAGGGGGTGGCGCGGGGGGGGGGAGACGTGGGGAGGGGAGGTTAATTTAAAAAAAAAATACATTTAAACTTACCTTCGCCTCCCGTCCCGCGTTGCGTCTCTTCTCTGCGCCTAACGCCTTACAGGAAGCAGGCAGCCTCCCTCTCCTCTCCTAAGCCAATCACAATGCTGCAATGGCAGCATTGTGATTGGCTAGGACGCCGACCCCACAGACGTCTATGGGGAGGCCATTTTCTCTTTGTAGGCTGCATGCAGCCTACATGGAGAAAATGCAGAGTGTGCATGACTGGTTTGGTCGGCCCTGGGGCCGACCAAATAGTCAGCGCCCACAACAGTGGGCAAGCCACTCATCCCCTGCCTGGAGCAGGAACGCCCACCCACCCTCCCACAACCAGGCATACCCTTCTGCTTTCTCGCTGTGCGAGAAGCAGAAACATAAAATGGTATTTAAAATACAATTTTATGTTTCTGCTTCTCGCACTGCGAAAAAGCAGTGGGGCAACACTCCTCCGCCCACATGGAGGAGCCACCCCTGTACCTGGGTTCTGATCTTCCCCAACATTGATATTTCATCTGAAAATGGTAAGAAGTCAGAACTCCTGGCACCCTTGACCACCTAAACGTATAAATTACTTATCAAGATAGGTAAACCCACTTTGCATGTATGCTGTAGAATGCAGCACACATGCTAAGACAGAAAAATGAGGAGAAATAAAAATATTTGTCCTCATTTTGCCTGACTCAAAGAGGGGCATGATTGTGGTGCAAAAAAATCCATGGGTGATTGCAGAGGACCGCCCATGCACCACCCATGGAACCGCCCCTTGACACAAAGTAACGCAACTCAGCGCATTGCGCAGCTTTGCATTATGTTTCGCTAGCGTCCAACGCGAATCATGATTTGCGTTGGTATGTAAATCCCACCACTGCACTTTGCATCGGGTTTGTGTTAAAAACGAACACAAACCTAACACAAAGGGGCTTATTTACAAGTCCCTTGCACTGCCGGTGCGTCACTTTTAATATGGGAGAAACTGACCTACCGACGATGCAAGGCTTGTAACTAAGCCCAAAGTGTTTGTAAATCTGGACCTTACTGTTTCCAGATAAGGGAATAAAGGTAGAAGTAGTTTTGAGGATTTTTCTCTGGATCATCGGGCTGTGGACAGTTACAGGAGAGTAGTCTAAGTGGATAATGCAATTTACCATTGGTGTCCTATTGCCCAAAGTTGAGTTTCATTCCAGTTGGATACCCAAGATATGGTATTTCAACACATGACTATGACTATTAAAGGGTAGTGATATAGAGCAGTCAAAGCCAGGTCCAGTAAGGGGCATGAGGCTTGAATTTTAAACCCAGCACGTCACACTCAATAAACTCAGGGCCTCATTTATGAGGTTTTGAGGTAGGGCAGCGCAGCAAGGAATATTGCTGCGCTGCCCTACGTCAAAACAAAAGGGCAGGAATGCGCCGTATCTATGTGATATGGAGCATTCCTGTCCTTTTCCCCTGCGCCGGCGCACAATGGGCTGCTGTGTACCAACTCAGGCACCCTTGCACCACGGTGCAAGGTTGCCTGCGTTGCGGGGATGATTGATTTTATGCAGGAAGGGTTACCTTCCTGCACAAAATCAATCAATTCAGGCAATTTCCTTTTTCTTTGTGTGATGCAGAATGCAGCACACAGAGAAAAAGAAAGCACGATGAAAAATTATAACATTTCTCCCCGTTGCGCCTCCGTAACGCCACCCGTGGGGTGGCGTTAGGTTTTGACGCATTCACAGGTTTACGAGTTCTCGTAAATCTGGGAATGTGTTGGGTTCCATGGGTGTTGCGTGGAAATGAATGCCCCTTTCACGCAGTTTTCTGCGTGAAAGTGGTACATATTTATAAGGCCATGAGAAGCCACATAAAGTGGCTTTACGTGGCCTTATAAATAAGCATGGGCACATTGCGCCACCAGAATGTTAAAAAAGTGACGTTCTTGTGGCGCAAAAGTGCCGGCCCTCAGTGAACGGTCAGAGGACACATCGTTTAAAGAGCCTGGTTTAGAGGAGGGCAGTAAAGAACAGAACCCCAAACATATTCTCCTTGCCTCATACTGCACGCCCAAATAAACATCTTCTGATGGCTCCATGATTGCAAAGTATCCTGTGAAATGGTAGTGGAAAGTGTCCCACCTAATGAAAGCAGCTCTTAGCTACAACTCCCAGCACATAATGTGTTGTCAAATTAAAGCCTTGTATGGAAAGGGTCCCTGCTTCGAGGTTGAGTGTGACTGAGAGATGCTGCGTGAGGTAAAATGGTTGTTCTGACGTGAAAGATGCGCATTTCCTAGAGAAAGAAAAATTGAATCAGCCTCGCTTTGTTAGGTCTCGGCCTGCACCAGCGCTTGCGCTGGTCTGGCCGAGAGTTTTAGTAAGCGGGTTTTGGAAGTGCAAACCCACTGGCTTTCGGCTGGCGACCAGCTTGCGTTCACGGTGGCGTGCACGCGCGCAGCTGCCATCTGGGTTTCCTATCTCTTCCTCATTTCCTCGTCATGGCTCATTAACTCTCTGGACTCTGATGTTTCAATCGCAGCAGCAGCTCACATTATCAACTGACGGCCCTGGACTACAGTCACATGAAAAACAACAGCGATTAGCATTGAAATGCAAGCTTTTTTTGTCTAGTTAGAAATATTGCTTCGGTGGGTTGATTTCACCTTATATCGCTATTTGTTTTATATTGGGAGTCACAGCCTAATTACCAGTATTTTTGTCTCACTCTGTTTTTTTTTATATTTATTTGCGCAAAGCACAAAGCTATATTTAAGGTTACTTTTTCCGTGTCACTTCTTCACTCTATTTAAACTCCACACCCCCACTCTTATTGTCTCTCTCCTTCTCTCTCTCTCCCCTCTCTAATTCTCTCTCTACTTAATTAACTCTCCCCTCTCTATCTTTTTTAGCCTTTCATTCTCTCTCACCCCTTTATCTGTTTCTCTTTCAAACTCCTTCATTCACTCTCTCTCCCCTTCTTTCTCTCTCTCTCTATCCCGCTCCACTCTTTATTCTATGTACACCCTTTCTCTCTCTTTCTCTCTCACCACCCTCTCTAATTGGGCATTATATCTTCACTCTATCTCTCACTCGGCAACACCACAGCATCACTCAGCATCACCACAGCATCAATCATAGCCAGCACAGCATCAATCAGAGCCAGCACAGCATCACTCAGCACCAACACAACATCTCTCAACGCCATCACAGCATCACTCAACGCCATCACAGCATCACTCAGTGCAACCACAGCATTACTCAGCACAACCCCAGCATCACTCAGCACCACCATAGCTTCACTCAGCGACACCACATCATCACTCAGCGACACCACATCATCACTCAGGGCCAACACTGCATCACTCAGCACCACCACAGCATCGCTCAGCGCCACCACAGCATCGCTCAGCGCCACGACAGCATCGCTCAGCGCCACGACAGCATCGCTCAGCACCACCACAGCATCGCTCAGCGCCACCACAGCATCGCTCAGCGCCACCACAGCATCGCTCAGCGTCACCACAGCATCGCTCAGCGCCACCACAGCATCTCTCAGCGCCACGACAGCATCTCTCAGCGCCACGACAGCATCACTCAGCGCCAGCACAGCATCACTCAGCGCCACCACAGCATCACTCAGCGCCACCACAGCATCACTCAGCACCACCACAGCATCACTCAGCACCACCACAGCATCACTCAGCACCACCACAGCATCACTCAGCACCACCACAGCATCACTCAGCACCACCACAGCATCACTCAGCACCACCACAGCATCACTCAGGGCCACCACAGCATCACTCGGCGCTACCACAGCATCACTCGGCGCCACCACAGCATCACTCGGCGCCACCACAGCATCACTCGGTGCTACCACAGCATCACTCGGTGCTACCACAGCATCACTCGCCGCCACCACAGCATCACTCGCCACCACCACAGCATCACTCGGCGTCACCACAGCATCACTCGGCGCCACCACAGCATCACTCGGCGCCACCACAGCATCAATCGGCGCCACCACAGCATCAATCGGCGCCACCACAGCATCACTCAGAACTACCACATCATCACCACAGCATCACTCAGTGCCACCACAGCATCACTCAGAACTACCACAGCATCACTCGGCACCGCCACAGCATCACTCGGCGCTACCACAGCATCATTCAGGGCCACCACAGCACCATTCAGCACCACCACAGCACCATTCAGCACCACCACAGCATCATTCAGCACCACCACAGCATCACTCAGGGCCACCACAGCATCATTCAGCACCACCACAGCATCATTCAGCACCACCACAGCATCATTCAGCACCACCACAGCATCACTCAGGGCCACCACAGCATCATTCAGCATCACCACAGCATCATTCAGCACCACCACAGCATCATTCAGCACCACCACAGCATCACTCAGGGCCACCACAGCATCACTCAGGGCCACCTCACTCAGGGCCACAACAGCATCACTCAGGGCCACCACAGCATCACTCAGGGCCACACAACATCTCTCAACGCCAGCACAGCATCACTCAACGCCATCACAGCATCACTCAGTGTAACCACAGCATTACTCAGCACAACCCCAGCATCACTCAGCGCCACCACAGCATCACTCAGCAGCACCACAACATCACTCAGCACCACCATAGCTTCACTCAGCGACACCACATCATCACTCAGCGACACCACATCATCACTCAGCGACACCACATCATCACTCAGGGCCAACACTGCATCACTCAGCACCACCACAGCATCGCTCAGCGCCACAACAGCATCGCTCAGCGCCACGACAGCATCGCTCAGCACCACCACAGCATCGCTCAGCGCCACCACAGCATCGCTCAGCGCCACCACAGCATCGCTCAGCGCCACCACAGCATCTCTCAGCGCCACGACAGCATCACTCAGCGCCAGCACAGCATCACTCAGCGCCACCACAGCATCACTCAGGGACACCACAGCATCACTCAGCACCACCACAGCATCACTCAGCACCACCACAGCATCACTCAGCACCACCACAGCATCACTCAGGGTCACAACAGCATCACTCAGGGCCACCACAGCATCACTCGGCGCCACCACAGCATCACTCGGCGTCACCACAGCATCACTCGGTGCTACCACAGCATCACTCGGTGCTACCACAGCATCACTCGGCACCACCACAGCATCACTCGGTGCCACCACAGCATCACTCGGCGCCACAACAGCATCACTCGGCGCCACCACAGCATCACTCGGCGCCACCACAGCATCACTCAGAACTACCACATCATCACCACAGCATCACTCAGTGCCACCACAGCATCACTCAGAACTACCACAGCATCACTCGGCACCGCCACAGCATCACTCGGCACCACCACAGCATCATTCAGGGCCACCACAGCACCATTCAGCACCACCACAGCATCATTCAGCACCACCACAGCATCACTCAGGGCCACCACAGCATCATTCAGCACCACCACAGCATCATTCAGCACCACCACAGCATCACTCAGGGCCACCACAGCATCATTCAGCACCACCACAGCATCATTCAGCATCACCACAGCATCATTCAGCACCACCACAGCATCACTCAGGGCCACCTCACTCAGGGCCACAACAGCATCACTCAGGGCCACCACAGCATCACTCAGGGTCACCACAGCATCACTCGGCGCCACCACAGCATCACTCGGCGCCACAACAGCATCACTCGGCGCCACCACAGCATCACTCGGCGTCACCACAGCATCACGCGGCACCACCACAGCATCACTCGGCGTCACCACAGCATCACTCGGCGCCACAACAGCATCACTCAGAACTACCACATCATCACCACAGCATCACTCAGTGCCACCACAGCATCACTCAGAACTACCACAGCATCACCACAGCATCACTCGGCGCCACCACAGCATCAATCGGCGCCAACACAGCATCAATCGGCGCCACCACAGCATCACTCAGAACTACCACATCATCACCACAGCATCACTCAGTGCCACCACAGCATCACTCAGAACTACCACAGCATCACTCGGCACCGCGACAGCATCACTCGGCGCTACCACAGCATCATTCAGGGCCACCACAGCACCATTCAGCACCACCACAGCATCATTCAGCACCACCACAGCATCACTCAGGGCCACCACAGCATCATTCAGCACCACAACAGCATCATTCAGCACCACCACAGCATCATTCAGCACCACCACAGCATCACTCAGGGCCACCACAGCATCATTCAGCACCACCACAGCATCATTCAGCACCACCACAGCATCATTCAGCACCACCACAGCATCACTCAGGGCCACCACAGCATCACTCAGGGCCACCTCACTCAGGGCCACAACAGCATCACTCAGGGCCACCACAGCATCACTCAGGGCCACACAACATCTCTCAACGCCAGCACAGCATCACTCAACGCCATCACAGCATCACTCAGTGCAACCACAGCATTACTCAGCACAACCCCAGCATCACTCAGCGCCACCACAGCATCACTCAGCAGCACCACAACATCACTCAGCACCACCATAGCTTCACTCAGCGACACCACATCATCACTCAGCGACACCACATCATCACTCAGCGACACCACATCATCACTCAGGGCCAACACTGCATCACTCAGCACCACCACAGCATCGCTCAGCGCCACAACAGCATCGCTCAGTGCCACGACAGCATCGCTCAGCACCACCACAGCATCGCTCAGCGCCACCACAGCATCGCTCAGCGCCACCACAGCATCGCTCAGTGCCACCACAGCATCGCTCAGCGCCACAACAGCATCTCTCAGCGCCACAACAGCATCACTCAGCGCCAGCACAGCATCACTCAGCGCCACCACAGCATCACTCAGCGCCACCACAGCATCACTCAGTGCCACCACAGCAGCACTCAGCACCACCACAGCATCACTCAGCACCACTACAGCATCACTCAGCACCACCACAGCATCACTCAGCACCACCACAGCATCACTCAGGGTCACAACAGCATCACTCGGCGCCACCACAGCATCACTCGGCACCACCACAGCATCACTCGGCGCCACCACAGCATCACTCGGCGCCACCACAGCATCACTCGGCGCCACCACAGCATCACTCGGTGCTACCACAGCATCACTCGGCGCCACCACAGCATCACTCGGCGCCACCACAGCATCACTCGGCGCCACCACAGCATCACTCGGCGCCACCACAGCATCACTCGGTGCCACCACAGCTTCACTCGGCGCCACAACAGCATCACTCGGCGCCACCACAGCATCACTCGGCGCCACCACAGCATCACTCAGAACTACCACATCATCACCACAGCATCACTCAGTGCCACCACAGCATCACTCAGAACTACCACAGCATCACTCGGCACCGCGACAGCATCACTCGGCGCCACCACAGCATCATTCAGGGCCACCACAGCACCATTCAGCACCACCACAGCATCATTCAGCACCACCACAGCATCACTCAGGGCCACCACAGCATCATTCAGCACCACCACAGCATCATTCAGCACCCCCACAGCATCACTCAGGGCCACCACAGCATCATTCAGCACCACCACAGCATCATTCAGCATCACCACAGCATCATTCAGCACCACCACAGCATCACTCAGGGCCACCACAGCATCACTCAGGGCCACCTCACTCAGGGCCACAACAGCATCACTCAGGGCCACCACAGCATCACTCAGGGCCACAACAGCATCACTCGGCGCCACCACAGCATCACTCGGCGCCACAACAGCATCACTCGGCGCCACCACAGCATCACTCGGCGCCACCACAGCATCACGCGGCACCACCACAGCATCACTCGGCATCACCACAGCATCACTCGGCGCCACAACAGCATCACTCAGAACTACCACATCATCACCACAGCATCACTCAGTGCCACCACAGCATCACTCAGAACTACCACAGCATCACCACAGCATCACTCGGTGCCACAACAGCATCACTCTGCACCACCACAGCATCACTCGGCGCGACCACAGCATCACTCGGCACCACCACAGCATCACTCGGCACCACCACAGCATCACTCGGCACCACCACAGCATCACTCAGAACTACCACATCATCACCACAGCATCACTCAGTGCCACCACAGCATCACTCAGAACTACCACAGCATCACCACAGCATCACTCGGTGCCACCACAGCATCACTCAGCGCCGCCACAGCATCATCCAGGGCCACCACAGCATCACTCAGCGCCGCCACAGCATCGCTCAGCACCACCACAGCATCACTCAGGGCCACCACAGCATCACTCAGGGCCACCACAGCATCCCTCAGGGCCACCACAGTATCACTCAGGGCCACCACAGCATCACTCAGCGCAAACACAGCATCACTCAGCACCAACACAGCATCACTCAGCACCACCACAGCATCGCTCAGCACCACAACAGCATCACTCAGGGCCACCACAGCATCACTCAGGGCCACCACAGCATCACTCAGGGCCACAACAGCATCACTCAGGGCAACCACAGCATCACTCAGCGCCAACACAATATCACTCAGCACCACCACAGCATCACTCAGCACCACAGCAGTATCACTCAGCAAGACCTGAGTATCATTCAGCATCACCTCAGCATCGTCTCCGCAACAGTCACCACCACCACCACTACCACCTCAGCATCACTCAGCACCACCTCAGCCTGCTCTCGGAATCTGGCATCTGTTGATTCTCCCCAGCGTCTGGCCGCTGCTAGTGTTATAATACAGGTACTAGTTCCCAACCTTCACCCTCCGATTGTTTATGCCCCCTCAAAAATAAAGCTTTAACAAACAACTATTGCAATAGGCAGAAACAAGTTGCCAGCATTGCAAGAACAAAAGAAAACTGAGGAAATGTTTTATTGTAAATACTTTTTTTAATATGGTCGTTCAGTTTTACATAATGCCTTCTTGGTCATATATAAAGTAACAAAAATGCTTCTGACACTTTTTTATTATAACTTTTCAGCATGCTGCACAGCAGCCACACTTCTCTACAGCACAGCTTGAAGACATTGGCAAAGTCAATAGCTCTGGCTAAACACTTATAAGGCCCCAAAGGCGAGACCTATTGGCTATGCCAATGCTTGTTTTTATAAGCGATTACATACAAATTATTGTCATTTCAAATGCATGCGCATTAACCCCCTGCTTTACCTTACCTTACTTAAGAATTGATTAAAACCTTTTGCTTTACATTAGTTAAAAGTAGGGGTGGGCTAGCCACTGAAAGCTTGAGCCAGGCTACATCCATATGCTTGAGGTCTTCTCGGAACCTTGAGCTTGACCCGAGCCCAGCGTTCATGTGGCTTCTGCATGCCAGCCACATTCTAACCTCATGTGCAAAGAATTAAAGGCAAAGAATTAACACAACACAATGCAGCAAACCACCTTGCTGCGCGACGTGAAAGGGAATGGGCAGGAATGCGATGTATTCAACATCTATGTGGCTCCGCTGGCTGCCATTATTAGATCTTGCGGTTTTGATACGATCTCGTATGCGGACGACACTCAGGTGATAATCCCCATTGAGTCGGATCCCGCGGTAACCAGAGCAAAGTTTAAGTCCTGTATGTTGAAAATAGCCACGTGGATGAGCAAGAATTTCCTTCAGCTAAACTCCAACAAAACGGAGATTCTCTTGTTTGGAAGGCTGTGGATTTATGGTCGGCGGACTGGTGGCCTGTGGAACTTGGTGAGGCACCCAGTCAAAAAAAGCAGGCAAGGAACCTGGGAATCATGATCTATAATGAACTTTCTCTGGAGGATCATGTGAAATCGGTCTCGGGTACATGCTTTGGTATAATGCAGATGTTGAGGAAGATTTTTCCGTGGATCCCCATGGAGGCCAGAAAGAGCTTAATACAGGCACTACTAGTTAGTAGACTTGATTACGGTTATTTTCTACGAGTAGGAATTAGGGAGGATCTTGCATCGAGGCTACAAGTGGTTCAAAACACAGCAGCGTGGCTGGCTCTCAACAAACCAGTCCGCACCCCGTCACTACCTCTCTTGCAACAACTGCACTGGCTGCCCATTAGGAAGAGAGCTGTGTTCAAGCTCTTGACTATAGTGTTTAAAGCACTGCAGGGGACTGGCCCGGCGTACCTAAGGAAGAAGTTAATCCCTTATGTCCCTGTACGCCAACTTAGATCGAGCAATCGGAAACTGCTCTGTCCCTGTAAAATTTGTAAAATCAAAATGGGTGGGCGTGCATTTTCTCATCTTGCCCCCTTCCATTGGAACAGATTACCAGATGAGATACGAGCCTGCACAACTCTGGTGCAGTTTAAGAAGCAGCTTAAAACTTGGTTGTTCTAATCGCCATATTGTCATAAGCTACCGGTAGTGTGCAGCCAAGGCGCCGAGAGATCCCTTTGGGGATGATTCGTTGCGCGTTACAAATCCTAATAATAATAATAATAATAATATTTACCATTATATAGGGCATTCCTGTCCTTTCTAGAGCTGACGCACTTTTGGCTGCCTAGCACCAATGTAGACACCTTTGCGTCATGTTGCAAAGGTGCCTGCGTTGCAGACAGGATTGTTTTTGTGCAGGAAGGCAGAGCTTCCTGCACAAAAACAATCCTCAGAGGCATTTTCCTCTTCCTAAGTATGCAGCACACTTAGAAAGAGGAGACAATGGGGAAAAATAAAGATATTTCTCCTCGTTGCGCCTCTGGTGGGGAGGCGTACAATTCTGACGCATTCCCAGGTCTACTAATGTTGGTAAGTCTGGGAAAGTGTCAGAATCCATGGGTGGATGTTTGGAAACACCCACGCTCCACCCATGGCACGCCTCCCTGGGGTGGAGTAATGCAAGGCAGTGATTTGTGCTGCGTTGCCTTACCCTAGATTTATCAAGCCACTTGGGGCCTTGCAAGGTGGCCTTGCGTAGCTTTATAAATCTCATTTAGGCACACAGGTGATGCAAGACCTTGATAAATATGCCTCTAAGTGTTAAAAGGAGAGAAAGAAAGAGATACCTTTTTAGTGGATGAATTAGCAAAATGAAACCAGAAAACCTGAGATCAATCCTGGCTTGGCCATGTAACCAAATTTTGTCATACTTGGCAAAGGTTTTATTACACCAGTCTTCTTTTCTTCATTATCACACATGCAAGCACCTTCGAGTATGCGAGTTTCAGATGTGCTCTGCACAAAGACCTCTGGTGCTCGATTTCAATCACACATTGAACTCTATGTTGATTTTTATTACCATTAACATGCATTTTACATGAATTTGATTTAAAAGAATAGGGTGCTGCACCATGTATTGTAATAAAGTAGGCTTCCTGTAATGCACTCAGATAACTCGACTCTCAGTTACCTGATGGCAGTATCATCAGGGCAGGGGCCAAGAACGGTTCTAGGTTTATGTTTAAATTTAAAAACTATCGCTTTTAATTTATGTCTCGCGTTGATATATTCCGATGAAACACTTCCACGTGCTACAGAAATACGCGTTTTTGAATGTTTGATGATACTTTATCGCATTTTTCGTGTTGCACTATTTCCATGTGGAATCTTTTCAAGGCTCGGCTCGCGCACAGGCGCTTGTAACCAATCCAGGCGCTGGCTCGGCTCCACCTGCGCGTGTTGGCTCGCCCACCTCCAGTGACACGTGTGTGTGCGCTTTACACGCATGGTGCTCACATTTTATGGTCAGACTTGTGAGTTATTCGTTCTTACAGCCGAGGGGGGCGGGGGGTTGGACAGTTGGCGCGGCTTGGGCCCGGGCCCTAGCGCTTCATTTGTCCTTGATGATGCTTTGCACGCTAGACTCGGTGCTCCGCGTGCCAGTGACCAGTTCTGCGCAAAGCCTTGTCTTTTAGGCTCGTGCAGCACAGTGAAATATTTCAGACATCATCATGTATCACGCATACACACGTCCTTCTGATATGCCTCAAATAAAGCGATGGGAGCCAATACGTCAGAGCCTTCTTAGCGCAGTAGGCAGCGCGTCAGTCTCATAATCTGAAGGTCGTGAGTTCGAGCCTCACAGAGGGCACATGTTTTGCATTTGATAATTCTCCACAGACCTTTATGTTTTTCATTATGCTTCACATTCTTTCTTGTCCCAGATTCGGGTGTATTAACAAACACTTCGGCAGCCACATTTACTGACTGGTCTGTTAGATCATCCCGCCTTTGCCTGATTAGGGCTATACTTCGCCTCAGTGCTACCTCAAATATTGATGAGCTCAGCAAACCATGCTACAAAGGGTTTTCTATCTTGGGCGGATTTTTTTTTTTTAAATCGGCATTTTTAAATCACTTGCATTTCAGGTGCAAAATGTACAGCCCTAACTGCATACATGCCAACACGAAGAAAGAAGAAATAGGAAATAAAATTAAAAAAAATGGAGTGGATATATTTTCCCCATTGACTTGTATTGATGCAGGGGCAGGAGACAGGAGAAAGCTGCCACTTTTGGAATTAAAATATCAGGAATCTCCCGCCGGAATCGGGTCTGTTCGCATGAATGTAATTGGGCAAGGCGGATGGGTCTAAAAGCAGTGATTCATTTGTACAAAAATAAGTGCCGGGGCCCTGGTCAGGAGGCCGCTGCAGCTCGCACCACCCATTGCCCCTGACATCGCTGCCAATGAAACCACAAACACAACTACTAACCATCACACTCCTACCTACACGTGTGACAATTCAGAGTATTCAAGGCCCCCAAAGCTATAGTAATAGATTGAACGCAGGCATCAGTCATTTCTAATGTATATTGTAATACTAAACAACTGTTGTTGTGCTCATCTGTAAATTGAGCAAACAGCGCCACCATGTGGCAGACTTTCATAAGTGCCGGTGTTGACAATGATGTGCCAGTGCTGACCCCTGGAAACCACCGGCTCAAATTAAGCACTGAGGAAAAGGCATGGGAAGGATCCTCTTATATCCCCTGGCTGTCCCAGTAAAGGACGGTGTCAGCACAACAGCAATGCCCGTAGTCGGACAGTGGGAGCAGTCATCAGCAAGCCCTTCCACACTACTGAGGCGGACTCCACCCCTACTGCTCTCCCTCCGCTCGCTTCTGTCTCCTTCCCCCCTCTATTCCCCTCAAACACTCCTTTTCACCGTTTCCTCCCAACTTCAAGTTTACAATGTCATGAATATACAGGAAGAGAGCAAAGATTTCCTGGACTCCATCTGCAACCCATGCAATGCTATTTTTAGGCAATTTCTTTTGGCTTAATGCTTACAAGTGTTGGCGCCCTAAGGCAGCTGCCTTATCTTGCCTACAGACACGTCAGTTCTAGGCCTATGTCAGGAGTATGTAACTCATAGCTTCATGCTCCATTGCCCTTAAATTGCACTTTATTGAACGACGGATAGCCCAGTTTGAACAAACGAAGGCACAAAATAATGTATACATTCAGCTCACACACAATTTCCAATCCATTACCCACAACTGACTGCCTGCACGTGCACAGGGAACATGAGAGCCTATTTTGGTAAGAGCATGTTTAGTTTTATCCTGTATCATACACCTAGCCTATGAATGCTAATACATGTAGTGGCCTTGTTTATATATACAGAAGGGACATACAAGACAGCTCCAGGAGGGCTCAATCCATGACAGATCTTTAGGTTAACCAATGATTAAGTAATTGATTTGCTTTTACTTCAATTCCATGTACATTTTTTATGTGGACATCATACAAATCTATGCTTCCGCATGCATCTGATCCCCTTGCACCTATGCTAGACAGCTCGCCTCAAAATCCCACCATACAAGAAAAAAACATAGGTGCCACATACTTTTCTGTTCAAGCAGCCAAACCATGGAACTCTTTACCCCAAACATAAGATCCACAGATAACCGCCTTATCTTCAGAAGACTACTCAAGAGTTGGCTATGCCCCCACAAAACTACCATCCTCAAACAAATATATATACAGCTTATCCCTGTGTATATAAGCATTTATTTGGACTATATATGTGTACGTAGATATGTGTTTTGCTTTGTATAAACATGTATAATAATTATGTTTATAAATATATAAATATTCGTTAGTTCCGCTTAATAAATTTACATATTACTTTTAGTTATATTATTCTAGTTTAACATGTATATAGATGACTGCATGAATAAGTAAATCTTTATCATAACTATTTATCTACAATTGCTTCACTGTTAAATTACAAAAAAAGTATAAAAACAAATAAATGAACTTAAAGTACAGCAACACTTGATAGTCTGAGTTTATTAAATTCAACTTAAATCTCCATATATTACCTTCCTTATACATATATACCTTCCATGTACTTATGTATCTTTATTAATTTGCTTTCTAATTCAGCATCTCCAATGCTCTACCCTATATCTCACCCTGTACCTCGCTCAATAAATCCTCTACCTCTATTTTCGGACTCATCTCAAACTCATTCTACTACTCTTTCCTATGCACTACTCTATATCTCACCCTGTACCTCGCTCAATATATCCTCTACCTCCACTCTCTCATTCATCCCAAACCCTATTCTACTACTATGACCCCCAAAATAACCCTCTCTAGGCTCTTCCCCCTCCATCTCTCCTTTAATCATCCCAAACCTCCTCCTATTGTTCCAAAAAACCCACTATCTAGACCCTTCCCTCTTCTATCCCTCCACTATCTTTTTCAATCCAAATAACAGACTAACATGTCCACTGCTAACATTAATTTCATATTTCCCTATACTAATTACCCACTATTCCTGTTTGGGTTCCGGAGTAGCGCTGCTACTTGAAGAAAAAGCTCTTCAGCACCTGGTCAGGGGTAGTAAGATAAATGCAATTACAATTAATTATGTTTGAATTGTATATAGTGAATGGCACAAACTGATTTGCCTCTACGTCCTTTAATAATAGGTGTAGCCAAAAGAGCATATGTTTTTATTTTAAACCTGTACATCTAGCCACATCACCTTTATGTGTACTATATACACACACACCTAACCCTGTCTCATTTTTGTACACCTAGACTCATCTCGAATATGAGCATCTCATTCTCCACTTGCCTTCACTAAGCCACATCTCAAATGTGTACACATATTACCCCTGTTGGAAAATGTCCCTCTCTGAAGGGCCACTACAAACATTTTGTCTTCCTCCCCCATTTTTCTGACCTCATTTTTGCTGCCTTAGGACTCTGCACACCTTATGTTATGTTATGTTAGAAGCTTATAGAGTGCCTGGCTAATCCAATCGGAGTGTACCCGCACTAGGTTTCCTCATTACAGTATCGTAGAGCCTGCCAAGACTACTAGTATCCCAGAGATTGCCTGAAGAACCAAGTCTTCAATTTTTTTTCGAAAAAGGACTTCGGAAGGTTGCATTCTAAGATCCACAGGAGTAGGTTCGACATCATGGCAGCCAAGAGCTAAAGGACCCACCACTGCTAAACATTGGTAAAGTGCTTGTGATTTCTCCCCTGTTTCTCCCTGCTTGGCATATTTAGTTGACTTGTAAGTCCCTTGCATAGTGGTATAGTGGGCCTGTAAATTAAATGCTAATAGTGGGCCTGCTGCACTAATTGTGCCACCCACACAAATAGCCTTTCAAACCTTTCTCAGGCCTGCGCCTGCAAGGCCTGTGTGTGCAGTTTACTGTCACTTCGATTTGGCATTTAAAACTACTTGCCAAGCCTTAAACTCCCCTTTTATTTCACATGTCACCCCTAAGATAGCACCTAGGTAGCCCTAATGGCAGGGTGCCGTGTAGGTAAAAGGTAGGACATGTACTTTTATGTTTCGCATATCCTGGTAGTGACAAGCAGCTACATTCATTTTTCACTTTGGTGAGGCCTACTCCTCTCATGGGTTAGCATAAGGAATTCCCCTATACACTTTTCGGTGTAATTCCTGATCAGAAAGGGGTAGCTGCTTCACATTTTATATCTTTGGAATGGTAATGATAAATCATCTCTACTGGTAAAGTTGGATTTAACATTACTAATTTAGAAATGCCACTTTTATAAAGTGGGCATTTCTGTGCTTTTAGCTCTGTGTGCCTTGCAGCCTGTCCAAATACACGTCTGGGGTGGGTGACAGCTACACTTCGTGCATTCCCTCTAGACAGCCACAAACACAGGAAGGCTAGGTGTGTCTTAGTACCCATCTACATACATCTGCATTCTGATGGTTCTTCCTGGGCAGGAAGGGAGGAAAGGGCAGAGACTTACACTTCAATAGGTAGTGGCCTGACCCCACACTAAGGGCTGATTACCCCCTACTGATAGCCTGGAGTCGGGGCCTGGAAGAAAGGACCTCTGTGCACTTCAAAGACCTCTCTTTGAAGTCTTTCCCACTTCAAAGGTAAATTTGTGTATAAGTATTGGGTCTCTGACTATACCAAGACAATACACTTCTGGACCTGTGACCACTCTACCATGTAGAAGAGCTGTGGTGCTGCTAAAGGACTGCTACGCTGCTTTGTTGAACTCTGCCTTGCTGTGCTCTTGCCATGCTGAGCCACCCTGCTGCTTGCTGTTTGACCGACTGGGTGAGACGGACTAGACCCGCATCACTGGAACCCAGAGTAACTCCAAGGGCTTTCCCTTCCCAAGTCTCAGGGATATCAAAGATTTGAACCACCTGCATCTGCACGTGGAATCTACAAGCCGTGAGTCGGTCTTGCCAAATGTTGCCATCCCAGTCCTGGACCCTTGGAAGTGAAGCCCTAAGGTGCTGTACAACCCACACTCACACATCCGCATCGGATTTGGTGCCTCTCTGCCGCTGTGTGGGTCGCCGTTACATGTAGTAGACTCGGTGCATTGCTGCAGTTACATGGAAGACATCTATGCATCTCGTCCACAGCATGATCTATGGAGCCTCGTAGCAACAACATCGTCTGGATCAAAGGTACTTTTGTTCAGCGGACCCAAGTAGGTCTCTGCTGCACGCCTGCACTACCTCGTGGTCGGCCTGAACTCTTGACTTTGTCCTGGCCCAGTGCGACCCGATAGTTCACTAAGCGCACTTCTGACTATTTGATTCCATATAACTTTGTACTTCAATGTCTACTGAAAAGATTCTTATTGGTTTGGTCTTGTTTTATTTATAAAATCATACTTTATTTTTCTAAACTGTTGTGGAGTCTTTTTGTGGTGCTTTCACTGTTTAACTGTTACACTTTGCACTTTACACATTGCCTCATAAGTTAAGCATGACTGCTCTGTGCTAAGTTACCAGAGGGAGAGCACAAGTTAATTTAGGTTGTGTAGTGACTTACCCTGACTGGGAAAGTGTGGCTCCTGCTTGGACAGGGCGCATACCTCTACCAACCAGAAACCCCATTTCTAACAACCCCTATTTCATGTGTGTGTCTGTATATAACACTCTCAGTTGTGAGCACCTTGCCCCTTCTCAGCTGTGTACCCATTACCCCTTATAAGGTGTTCAACTAGATTCATTGTAACTGCATACACATAGCACCTCTCACCGCTGTGCACGTAACATGCTTCTCAGGGAGATTGTGCTGGGGAAAGAGCTCAGAATTCAATAGTCAACCAAGAAACACAATAATGCAGTGTCTAGAACAATCCTTATATTTTATGTAAAAATAAAGCACTATAATCACACAGAAGAACTAAACACTACACAGCCTAACTGGAATTGCAATTACAGGTTAATCCTGGCTACGATCTCCAGTAAACATTACAACCCCTTCCGATGCTCCCTGCCTGCTCTGGTGGGTATAGTCCCAGGATCCTGCAGGTAGAGGCCTAAACCAGGCACAGGGGCAGATTACTTCACTTTTATCCCCACTGGTTCCATGTGCAACTCAGTTTAATAGTTCTCACCTCAGGTATTAACTTGGGCAAAAAGTCTCAAATCCTTGTGCCAGATTTCTCTGCACAGGTTTAATGCCTTGTTCTTTTCACATGTAAAATCTGTCTTTTGCCTGCTTGATGGTATTGAAGATCCTGTGGGGGGCAGGCACAGCTCATCTAACCTGCACTTCACAGTGGCGGTCCCTTACTGTGGGGACCTCAGCAGCGGCTTCCCTTTAATGCAGGAAACGCTGGATGAAATCAGTATGGCGTGGCCTGCTAAGCGGCACAATGTCTATGGCATTGACGGCCCTGCTGGGTGAGTGTAGACATATGTCCAGGATTTGCTGTTGCAGCCTCCAGGATGACTTGTCAGCTGTGATGTATCTTTGGAAGTTGCAGCCTCGCAGGCCAATCGGGATTCAGTTCAGTGGCGAGGCAGCTCCTTTTCTCTGGTATTGGCAGTGGCAGCACCAGCTCACAGACCCACCGCGGCTGGCAGTTGACATGATGGAACTTGTGCTTACAGTGCAGTTAACAACAGGAACTGCATCAGTGGCGTAACGAAACCTGAGGGGGCCCTACTGCAAAGTACATGGAGGGGCCCCCCTCCGGACTCACCCAGGAGCTCACAGGCAAGGGTACTGTGCTGAGGGGGCCCCCTGGACCTCATGGGGCCCACCCCCAATGCGGGGGCTATGGGGGCCTTTGTTACACCACGGAACTGCATAAAGAGACTGGGAGACCCCTTCATGGCAAGGGTTGGTCCTGGGAACATGCTGGGCTTCTCCTGGACAGTGTTGACTCCTGGATGGCCGGGAACTCTTGATCTATCTCAGGCTTCTGAGACAGGCCTCTAGGCACAAGGCACATCCTCAGTTCCTGCAGACACTAGGTGGCATCCCTTCAACTGTGGGAGAATGGCAGATTTTCCTTAACCATTCAGTCTCAGAGCACAATTCAGAACAGGATTTGTGATGTACAAAAACCTCACTTATATGTGGCTTATATAAAATAATCTTGCTTCATGTTTAATAACAGTGTAGGCTGAACAGAGAACATGACAAACTAACATATTTTGGGTAACCTGCGGCAATGTCGTCAGGTCATGTGGGTATGCTTGAATGTTTTATGATTAGACAAATATTACTGTCAATAAATGTCACTCAAATCTGTCTCTCCAACCAGTGGATCGTGAGCTACCAGTAGCTACCAGACACCTTCAGAGTAGCTCACAGCCTTGAATTTATTATTAGATATGCACAGGTTACATTTTCTTTTTAAAGTTAAGGAAAGGCTGTGTTTATTTTACATTGATATCATCAGGCTGTAGATAGCAGGGCCTGATAATGAGCAGTGCTCAGTCAGATTCATGACCCAGGCTGGGGCACAGAGGTGAACAACTGAAGCACTGAAGAATGTAACTTTTTAATAAAAGTCCTTGTCAACTCAATATTGGAGATGTGAACAAAACGATGCTTCTTGATGCTTTTAAATAGGAGAAGATTTAAAATGTAAGGTTATCTTAATGATTAAGTTAACTCTTTGTTTTAATTTCCTCCCATTTCAAAGTGTCACATTTACAAACAGCAGGCCTCTTGCTCCCAGTAGCCAGTAGACACTGAAAAATAACTGAAATACACAATTTTTGTAAATGAGAGAAATTTAAAGTGCAGAAACCTGTTCCATAATATGAATGTTTTTGCAGAACATTTTTCTGCACATCTTAAATTCCTCCCAATTTAAAAAATGATTGTATATTTGTATTATAGATGTAGCAGTGCCACAAATGGTGAAAGGTATGTCCTGTGCTACAAATACATACAACACAGGCTCTCATACACATATACCCCCATTCATACGCACACATGTTCATACATCCCCAAATGTCACGCTCACTTACACACATGGCAGCCCTGTTATAGTGCCTCTAGTCAAAGGGCCTCATTTACAAGGCCCCTAGCGGCACTTTTGCGCCGCCTGAGCGTCACTTTTTTGATGCTCTGGTGGCGCAATGTGCAGCATCATATTTAGAAGGCCACGTAAAGTCACTTTACGTGGCTTTTCATGGCCTTGTAAATATGGCCCCTTTCACCCAGAACACTGCGTGAAAGGAGTGTTCCATGGGTGTTGCTGTGGGTGTTCCCACGCAACACCCATGGAATCTGAAGCATTCCCAGATTCACGTGGAATATCCTTATTGTGAGAAGTTGGCCTGGCATATGCTGTCCACTAATTATAGTGGGCACCTTGCACCAGTCCAAACAACCCCTTATTGGAGATAGGTTAAAGACAACCTTATTGAAAGCTATCCTAGTGGTAGCTATGGAGAGCAGCCTTCAGGCTAAGTCTTGAAGGAATGTAAAGCAGCTTGTTTTACCAGTCTATAATCTCTTGAGTGACCAAATGAAAGAGCACCACACCAGGTATATATTCAAAATATATGTATTTATTGCTAAACACACCCCTCTAGTCTCTTTATGAGGCTAGAGTTCGAAGTACATAAGTTATAAGTTATCAAATCACAGTAATAGCACAAATACACGTTTGGGCCCTAGGGGCGTACCAAACCATATACCAATAAAGTGGTATGCGAACCACGACTGAACTAGACACTAGGCCTAGAGCCTCTAGAAGTGCTTGGACCAGAAGGAACCACCCAAGGTAGTGACACAGGGGACCTACGGGAGACGCGTGCAGTGTAAATACACAACCGCGATTCGCCGTTGACTTCTATGGAGAAAGTCGGGATCGGGAAATTATAGAAAAGGGACACTTAAAAGAGGACTAGGACAAAACCCTTTGAGATCTAGGACTTTGAAGAGTCTCTACCCACGGGAGCACCGGAGTACTCGTGGTACCTCACCCAGGGAAGCCGGGTGCATAGGTGCCTTTCGGGGTCGGGTTTCGTCGTCGATTCGAATGGCGATCTGCTGCAAAGTGCTGCTGGCGGCCAAGAGAAAAGTGTCCGGGTGGATCCAAGAGTGGATCGGAGTTCTGAAGAACCTGAAAGCAGAGGGGACAGAGTCTGGGTCACTAGCCAGTGACCAGGGAGGCGATGGACAGATGCCCACCGATGTCGAGTGCTTCAGATTCGATGACGGTCGTCTTGACTCTTCAGCCACGAGGTCCGGGAGGCGTTGTCGGTGACCAGGAGCAGGATTCGGGCTGTTGCTCGATGTCTGTCGAGTGCAGAGGTGTCGGCGACCAGATTGGACCCAACAAGCCTTGGCAACGGCAAGTCTCGAGTAAGATGTAGATCGTCGATGATGCAGACCAGCAAGGTCTGGGGAACTCACCCAGCGAGGGTAAGTGAGGGCAGGCCTGGAGCAACCAGGATGCCAAGTAAGAAAAGGATTGGCCTTCGTTGAGGGCTACTAGCCAACGGGCTAGCGACCGCAAAGGAGCCTCGTGACGCCGCACGTGGAGCTGGCTTACAGGACACTCGTGGAGTGGGGGCCAGTGATCTTCAGTGCAGGTGGTGCTGGAGGCTAGGGCTACTCGGAGCCCAAAGCACGACTTCTTGGGATACCCAGAAGAGGATGCACTTGCAAATGTGCTCGGTGTCCAGGGGTCATGGTCTCAAGTCACCCACGATAGCCACTGGCCTCAGCTTTGCTGGGGACTCAGGGTAGCCTCGGGGAAGTCTAAGAATCCACCTCTGGTGATGCGATGACTTCGGCGTCCGATGGGAGCTTCAGAAATGCGAACCGGACAGATGCTTCTTTGGTGCCTGCCAAGCAGGGGAGTCACTCCTTGAGCCCAAGGGAGATTCTTCAGTCCTCTAATCTTGTCGTAGAGCGTCGAAGGTCCAGGATTCAGTTTCAGAGTTTCGTCCAGGTATAATCTAAAGTCCTAAGGACTGGGTTCCTACCTTTATTCTAAAAATAGGGGTTGGACTACTCTGTGGCCCCACCTATGGGTGGGTCAGGGCAGAGGGGTGGCTACACCCCTTTCCCTTTGTCCAGTTCGCGCCAAAGCAGGGGCTGCAAGCCCCTGATCCGGTTTGAACTGGGGTATGCACAGGGACACCAAATGTGCCCCCAGTGCAGGACTTCAAAGCACACAGATGGTGCTCCCGCCCAGCCCCAATACACATTATCCTGTCTGGGGAGGTGGTCACACCTCCCTGCAACAGGAAACCTATTGTCCAGGCCTCCCCTGCCGGAGTTTCGTCCAGCAGCAGGAGGCCAGACTCGTGTCTGTGGCAGCAGCATCCATTTTGTGATGCCAGGGCTCTGGAGAGAAGTTACCGGGTTAGTCAGAGTTAACATGTCTTTCCCTCTAGAAGGGTGGAATGCTACCCCCGCCGCCAGAATTGGCGGGGGGTAGTATTCCAAGATGTTTGACACCAAACACGACATGTTTAGGTGCAGCCATTCCAAAGTTAGCATTTTACCGCGAGGATATAATGCGCTTAAGAGTATATGGTCAGGCTGCACTACAAACAGCATCAGAGATGGTCTCCGAACGCTGCAGAGGGGCCCTGCTCATGCAGGGGCACCCTCTCACATAGGAACCATGCACTCTGCCTTTAGGATTGATAAGGCCTGCCTTAGGAGTGACTTATAGGTTTATATGTGTGTATGTATTTCGTGATATAGGTAACCTATATCACAGTAAGAGGTGCATGCACCACCTTACCCAGGCTGCAGTAGCAGACCTGTGGTGTCAGTTTGGATGGCCTTCCAGGGGTGGCATAATACATGCTGCAGCCCCTGGCAGGCCTCTGAGGTACCTATGCCCTTGGTACATAGTATACCATATACTAGGGACTTATAAGGGCACTCCAGATCCCAATCAGGGATGTGCCTAAGGCACATGGAAACCTTTTACAGAGAAAGCAGATAGACTGGGGCCCTGAATAGCAGGATCCCAGTCCAACTAAGTCATAAACCAGCAAAACACCATAAAAAAGTGGGGGCAACCATATAGTCAGATTCCACCTTCCTACATAACCCCCACAAACGAAAGGAGATAAGGCTAACCTTGGCCAGTTGAGCCTTCATTGACTAAGTGGTCATATAAGGAAGCACCTGCACTAGCATGGTTGCCCCCTGTCTTATGGTCCACTAAGCAATCCCTCACCCTAAGGGTATAAGAGGGTCTCCACCATGGGGAATCACTACCTGTGGTGTGCTTAGGTAAAGTACAAGGCTGGTGAGGTGTCTGAGTAGGGAAGTGAGGCCCTAGGAATGTTGGCCTCAGTTTCCTCAGATCACTGGTCACCATGTATGCCTGTCTTTCCATGACTGAGTTGCACTTTGCTCTAAGGGTCAACCTTTGGCTGCCTACAGCTGGGGGTTGGGTCCCTTTGGATGGACTACTGGAGGGACAGGGCAGGTTTGGAACCTTCAGGTCCCAGGTTTGCCCTTGCCTACCAGAGTCCTTCTGGGGAGGTCCCTACATAAAGGCATGGGGGATCCCTCAGTGTGTAGAGGAGTTTTCACCTGGCTAGGGCTACTAGACTGGGTGCCCCTAATCTGCTGATGGGGGTTCCTCTGGACAGGGGGCCCTGGGGGTCCACTGACCTCCCTGACCTCTGCAGCCCTGGGCTGGCTGAGGCAGGGTAGAGAGGGGCAGGTTACCTGCTCCAGACTGGGTACCACCTTGGAAGGGTCCTCTGCCATCAGGGGCGTGGCCAGGCCAGGCCTGACCACCTCTGTGGCAGTTCCTTCACTAGGGGTAGGGTCAGTTCCCTGAGGAGGCTGACCCTTACCTACTGTCTGGGGGGAAGAAGACTTTTCTTCAACCCTTGTGCTCTCTTTTGGGGGAGAGTGGGCCATTCTTTCAGGCTCCATCTCTCCAAATTCTTGGGCTGGGGCTGTGGCCATCACAGCCCCACTAACCTTTACAGGGACGCCCAACATCCTAAGATGGGTTTGGTGTTCAACTTCAGCCCAGGCTGAAATTTCCAGATCATTGCCCATCAGGCAATCTACAGGTAGGGTTGGGGACACTGCCACTCTTTTGGGCCTGTGACCCCCTCCCAGCTGAGATTGACTATGGCCATGGGGTGATCTGTTCTGACACCATCAATGTTGGTCACCTGGTATTTAAACTCAGGTAAAAGCTGGTGAGGGGGACTAGTTTCCCTGCCACCATGGTGACACTAGCCCCTGTGTCCCTAAATGCCACAGCTTTCTGACCATTAATTATTGGCTCCAATCTGTACCTGCCCAATGCTATGGGACCCATGGTAAAGGTGGCAAATCCTATACCACCATCAGAGTCAGAGGAGTCTGTTGAGGGGTCCCTGTCTAAACTAGGGCCCACCTCTGTTCCTCTTGCAAAAGCACCTAACTTGTTGGGTGCACTACTCCCAACTGGAGGATTACTACTGGTAGTACCAGGAGGGGTGGTAGTAGTTGTGGGAGGAACATTTTCTTTATTGCCAATCCTGGGGCAACTGGGATCAGTTTTCCAGTGCCCAGGCTTTTTACAGATATGGCAATATGGTTTCTTTTCAGGAGAGGAAGGAGTTTGGGACCCACCCCCAGAAGAGGAATTTTGGGGCCCTGTAGGGGACTTATCCTTAGATTTATCCCCACCTTTCTCTTGGGACTTAGTAGAATCTTTCTTCTGGTCACCACCCTGATTTCTAGTTTTTACTCTGGTTCTGACCCATTTGTCTGCCTTCTTTCCCAATTCTTGGGGAGAGGTCAGATCAGAGTCCACCAGATACTGGTGCAAAAGCTGGTTTTGACAATTATTAAGGATCTGCTCCCTCATAATCAAATTGTACAATCCTAAAAAGTCATGCACTTTGTTGCCATGTATCCAACCTTCCAGAGCCTTTGTAGCACAATCTACAAAATCAACCCAGTCTTGAGTCTGAGCTTTTGGGTGTCTCTGAACTTCAACCTACACTGTTCAGTGGTTAGGCCAAACCCATCTATCAGAGCACTCTTCAAGACTGTGTAATTGTCAGCATCCTCTTCTCTTACAGTGAGGAGCTTGTCTCTACCTTTGTCTGCAAAGGAGAGCCACAAGATTGCTGCCCACTGCCTCTGGGGGACCTTCTGAACTTTACAGGCCCTCTCCAGTGCAGTTATCCATTTGTGGATGTCATCCCCACTCTGGTAGGGAGGGACAATCTTGTTTAGGTTTCTATGGTCATAAGACCTGTCCCTATCTCTAGGGATATTGCTGCCACCATGGGACTCTAGTCCCAACTTTCTTCTCTCCCTAAGGAGATCTAGGGATTCCCTATCTAAAGCCAATTGCTTTTTTCTGATTTCCAGCTGAGTTTCCTCATACTGGACCAGTCTGGCTCTTCTCTCATGAGAGGATTCCCTCCTGTGAGAGGAGACAGAGCTCCCTATAGAGGTGCCAGAGTGGTTAGACTCCTGAGAAGGAGATCTAGACTTCCTGGGCACACTCTTGATCCTTCCTGGGGGACAAAGAGGGCATCATCTTGATCATCCTCATCATCATCCACAGGAGGGATTGGGTTTTCCAGGTCAGGGTCATTGTCACCCTCCTGGCCAGTTTCAGAGGGGGGCTGGGGGTATTGGTACCCCTGGCCTCGTCCTCTTCTTCTGCCCCACCCTCAGCTCCTACCCCTTCAGTCCCTACAGGCTTACTAAGGTCATAAGCCACCAACAACTCCTTGAGGTGTTGGGTGGTGGGGCTTTGGCCTGTCCTTATTTTTCTCAAGTTGCATAAAGCTCTCAATTCCAAGAATGGGAGTGTATCATACTTGGAGGGTGGAAGCTCAATGGCTTCCTGCAAGGATTCTTTGGATCCTACCCTTAAAGACATTACTAGTGTGGTGTGGTGTATGCACTACCTACTCTAGTGTGGCCTACTAAACTCTCTTGTGTTGTAGAAAGGGTTGTGCTATCCCTTAACACACAACTCTAAGTTCAGTAGAACTTACTGTATTCTAAGCTTAAATTATATGTACCTTAGGTACCTTTAGTGGTTTTCAGTTGATCAATTCAATTGAGATTATCTGGTAAAACAATAGCAAGCTGGAATCCCACACGCTGCACACCAATGTGAGAAGTTGGCCTGGCATATGCTGTCCACTAATTATAGTGGGCACCTTGCACCAGTCCAAACAACCCCTTATTGGAGATAGGTTAAAGACAACCTTATTGAAAGCTATCCTAGTGGTAGCTATGGAGAGCAGCCTTCAGGCTAAGTCTTGAAGGAATGTAAAGCAGCTTGTTTTACCAGTCTATAATCTCTTGAGTGACCAAATGAAAGAGCACCACACCAGGTATATATTCAAAATATATGTATTTATTGCTAAACACACCCCTCTAGTCTCTTTATGAGGCTAGAGTTCGAAGTACATAAGTTATAAGTTATCAAATCACAGTAATAGCACAAATACACGTTTGGGCCCTAGGGGCGTACTCAAACCATATACCAATAAAGTGGTATGCGAACCACGACTGAACTAGACACTAGGCCTAGAGCCTCTAGAAGTGCTTGGACCACAAGGAACCACCCAAGGTAGTGACACAGGGGACCTACGGGAGACGCGTGCAGTGTAAATACACAACCGCGATACGCCGTTGACTTCTATGGAGAAAGTCGGGATCGGGAAATTATAGAAAAGGGACACTTAAAGAGGACTAGGACAAAACCCTTTGAGATCTAGGACTTTGAAGAGTCTCTACCCACGGGAGCACCGGAGTACTCGTGTTACCTCACCCAGGGAAGCCGGGTGCATAGGTGCCTTTCGGGGTCGGGTTTCGTCGTCGATTCGAATGGCGATCTGCTGCAAAGTGCTGCTGGCGGCCAAGAGAAAAGTGTCCGGGTGGATCCAAGAGTGGATCGGAGTTCTGAAGAACCTGAAAGCAGAGGGGACAGAGTCTGGGTCACTAGCCAGTGACCAGGAAGGCGATGGACAGATGCCCACCGCTGTCGAGTGCTTCAGGTGCGTTGACGGTCGTCTTGACTCTTCAGCCACGAGGTCCAGGAGGCGTTGTCGGCAACCAGGAGCAGGATTCGGGCTGGTACACGATGTCTGTCGAGTGCTGAGGTGTCGGCGACCGGATTGGACCCAACAAGCCTTGGCAACGGCAAGTCTCGAGGAAGATGTAGATCGTCGATGGTGCAGATCAGCAAGGTCTGGGGAACTCACCCAGCGAGGGTAAGTGAGGGCAGGCCTGGAGCAACCAGGATGCCAAGTAAGAAAAGGATTGGCCTTCGTTGAGGGCTACTAGCCAACGGGCTAGCGACCGCAAAGGAGCCTCGTGACGCCGCACGTGGAGCTGGCTTACAGGACACTCGTGGAGTGGGGGCCAGTGATCTTCGGTGCAGGTGGTGCTGGAGGCTAGTGCTACCCGGAGCCCAAAGCACGACTTCTTGGGAGACCCAGAAGAGGATGCACTTGCAAATATGCTTGGTGTCCAGGGGTCACGGTCTCAAGTCACCCACGATAGCCACGGGCCTCAGCTTTGCTGGGGACTCAGGGTAGCCTCGAGGAAGTCTGAGAATCCACCTCTGGTGATGCGATGACTTCGGCGTCCAACGGGAGCTTCAGAAATGCGAACCGGACAGATGCTTCTTTGGTGCCTGCCAAGCAGGGGAGTCACTCCTTGACCCCAAGGGAGATTCTTCAGTCCTCTAATCTTGTCGTAGAGCGTCGAAGGTCCAGGATTCAGTTTCAGAGTTTCGTCCAGGTATAATCTAAAGTCCTAAGGACTGGGTTCCTACCTTTATTCTAAAAATAGGGGTTGGACTACTCTGTGGCCCCACCTATGGGTGGGTCAGGGCAGAGGGGTGGCTACACCCCTTTCCTTTGTCCAGTTCGCGCCAAAGCAGGGGCTGCAAGCCCCTGATCCGGTTTGAACTGGGGTATGCACAGGGACACCAAATGTGCCCCCAGTGCAGGACTTCAAAGCACACAGATGGTGCTCCCGCCCAGCCCCAATACACATTATCCTGTCTGGGGAGGTGGTCACACCTCCCTGCAACAGGAAACCTATTGTCCAGGCCTCCCCTGCTGGAGTTTCGTCCAGCAGCAGGAGGCCAGACTCGTGTCTGTGGCAGCAGCATCCATTTTGTGATGCCAGGGCTCTGGAGAGAAGTTACCGGGTTAGTCAGAGTTAACATGTCTTTCCCTCTAGAAGGGTGGAATGCTACCCCTGCCGCCAGAATTGGCAGGGGGTAGTATTCCAAGATGTTTGACACCAAACACGACATGTTTAGGTGCAGCCATTCCAAAGTTAGCATTTTACCGCGAGGATATAATGCGCTTAAGAGTATATGGTCAGGCTGCACTACAAACAGCATCAGAGATGGTCTCCGAACGCTGCAGAGGGGCCCTGCTCATGCAGGGGCACCCTCTCACATAGGAACCATGCACTCTGCCTTTAGGATTGATAAGGCCTGCCTTAGGAGTGACTTATAGGTTTATATGTGTGTATGTATTTCGTGATATAGGTAACCTATATCACAGTAAGGGTGCATGCACCACCTTACCCAGGCTGCAGTAGCAGACCTGTGGTGTCAGTTTGGATGGCCTTCCAGGGGTGGCATAATACATGCTGCAGCCCCTGGCAGGCCTCTGAGGTACCTATGCCCTTGGTACATAGTATACCATATACTAGGGACTTATAAGGGCACTCCAGATCCCAATCAGGGATGTGCCTAAGGCACATGGAAACCTTTTTACAGAGAAAGCAGATAGACTGGGGCCCTGAATAGCAGGATCCCAGTCCAACTAAGTCATAAACCAGCAAAACACCATAAAAAAAAGTGGGGGCAACCATATAGTCAGATTCCACCTTCCTACACTTATTTCTCATCGTTTTTTCCTCTTTCAATGTGTTTTGCATTTTAGCTTGTCATGTGTCAAGGCATGGCGGAAGGATATGTGCGTTCCACGAGGAATATTTTTTGTACTGGAAGTGGAGTCTTCAAGTACAAAAACTATCCTTTAACACTTGTCCTGCTATATATGTCTGCTGCACAGTGCAGTACGCACGCAAAGTAGGACAAGCATTTGCAATGCAATAGGTCTCGCTTTTGTGAAAGGTAGAGCTCTTGGTGGTAGAAGTGACAATGATGTTTACTTTTGTTTTTTTTGTATGCAGTGGAGTGATGATATTTGCATAGCGCTATCCCCATTCGTATGACCTTGCGGCGCTGGAGAACCAGAAAATGGGAAATAGGGAGGGGAGACAAGAGTAATATTCTGGCTGGAAAAAAATGAAAGTTTGACCTATTGGTGTTGCAAATAATAATGCAACACCAATAGCTCAAACTTTCAGTAATGCAAGACCTATTGCATTGCAAATGCTTGTTTTTTTAAGCGCTTTGGCAAAACTAGGTTTGCTAATAAGTCTCAAAAGCAAGTTCTAGTGGGTTTGTCAAGGCTTGTTCACTGTGCTATCAACAATGACATGACTAGTGAGGCAACATATTGCATCTTTAAGTAAGTCCTCAGTAGTTGGATGCGCAGAGGCATTGGATTTCATGTATGAAGAGCTATTAGCAAGCAGACTTGATTAAACTTGTAAAAATTATAATAAGATACATAATAAACTTTATAACATGATATAATATGATAATGACTTATAAAGCACACCATTAGCCAGGTAGAGTGGATCCCAGCTCTGAGCCCAAACTGGAGGAAGGCAAATAGTCCTACTCAGAATTAAATATATGCGATTTAAGAGTTTTCTTAATTTCAGAATACAACTTTTAATACATAGTGGCAAGAAAAGAGAACTCCAAACTCCCATTGTATGAGAAGATACATCCACCCATTTGAGCATTAGGATGTCTGACAACTGAAAGGAGGATGGCGTAAATTTGACAATAAAAGGAGTATGAAAGAGAAAACAGAAAGAATACAAACAAGCATTGGCATAGCCAATAAGTCTCGCCTTTGGGACCTTATAAGTATTTAGTTATGCAGCACAATATCCTTGGTACAACAACATCAACTGTTGCATGGCTAAACACTTATAAGGTCCCAAAGGCGAGACCTATTGGCTATGCCAATGCTTGTTTACTTTTACCTATTGTAAGTACAAAATGTGATTACCTAGGACCACTGCCTAGTGACCTGCTGTTTTGGTTTATTCCTGCATGTAAAAATGAAATGGACTTACTTAGTCGGAGAGATGTCCAGAAAATCAATTCGGGATACATACAAAAAATCACCAAAACATTTAAAAATCTTCATTGCTATGGAATACATTCAGCACCTCTACATAAAAGTACATGTTCCCGTTATTTACAAAATACGCAAACACAGCCCAATAGTGGCTAATATAAAAAATAAATTCATATTCGTGCATAAGCTGTATGAAACGCTCACTTCTGTTTTGTTCTTGCATGTCAATCCACGGAGAATGCATACATCAAACATAATCATACGTTTAGCATCCCCTGTATATTACTCCAATAATTGGTGCCTTTTTTCAAAATAATTTTGTCAGGACAAACAATGGTGCATTGTTGACAAATGTGCATTGCTTTTGTTTCCCTAGGCCATCTGTTCTCTCCAATGTGTCGTTTAAGCACCCTGTTGCTGCAGCTATAGCAGTTCACTGGCTCATAAAAGTGGCATGAGCCGGGTGGGCCTCTCTGATTGGATGTTGCTCTGAGGCGAGGGCACGGGCTAAGCTGATCACAATGTCAAGCAACAATCAAGTCTCGCCCTGTTGCAAGTCTGGCTAACACAGCACAGTGTTAATTAGCAACAAGAACTAGTAAGTGCCTCTGACAGCAAAGAAAACACATTCTAGGTCAAGTGTCAGAAGGGCAACGAGCTGAATCCTTTCCTTGTCTCTTAAGCTAAGTGTATAGTTCATGCACGAGTATAGTGTGCATCTATATTTTGACAGATATTTCTGGCTTTCCTTTGGTGAAATGCTACGCAGTTTACTACATTCCAAAAGAAATTAATTTTTATGCACGCAAACTAGTTAAATGCAAATACTTAAGGTGTGTTGTGGAACATTTGCACTCTACTCAACTTAAAAGGGCCCGGAACCTGCCTGTGCTGCTCAACTAACCTTGTTCTCTGCAGCCCTCTGTCCCTGCGCAGCTCACACTGTCCTCAGATGCTGCTGTTGTTGATCCGTGGCACTGATAGGCACCAACAGAAGCACTGCGCGGAGTCATAGAGAAGGGACTAAAAGGATAGCTCCATAGAAACAAGAGAGGAGATCGTTGAACAGTCGACTTCAGAAATAAAAAGAGGACAACAGAAAAAACAAGTCTAGCATAGCGAAAGTAGGTAGATCGTGACACGCGCAAGGATGTCATTTTTGTACAATATCGGAACTGACCAGAGGGTCTGCATTGATTTAAATAAAAAAAACATTCAATAATGACGTTTTGTTTAATCACAAAGTATTTTTCCATATTTACTGAAATAATCTCTTCTGGTGGTAAGTCAATAAAATGTAGATTTCTCGCACTCACAGTGCCCAATAAGATAATTATTAATGGAGTTGCGTGTAAAGAGCGTGCACGGATGCCCGCGTTCTTCATTGTATTCATCAATGAGCCATATGTGGCGCCGGAAACGGTTAGGGATTACAGTGACTGATATACAATATATAAGAATCGCTTTCCGCACACATGTAGGCAGCCAGCCGTCTATAAGATGAGAACTTATCGTTGAGAAGTCTGTAGAAATAATAAACGAACACTGCAAAGATACTGTCCCAAAAAGGAAGGCACGCCTTGTGTGCAACACCATATCTAGGTGAGACCTAAAAACATATGGCCCCTGCGCGCCTGTAGACGCTGAGGGGGAGGTGTGGGGGAGTGCGGCCGAGAGCACACACAGCGTTTCCTTGCGGGAGCGAGCAGGGCACCATCTGTTTGCAAGTTAATTACAAACAGATGTTGCCAAAGCTCGCTCCCGCAAAGGGAATGCTAAACGTGCACGCGTTGCCATTGAAAGCAATGCAATGCGTGCACGATTTTGGCCTAAAAAGCGAATCGATTCCAAGAGGTCTCCTCCTATGCAGCGCATGCGCGCTGCGTAGGCGAGACCTAAAAAGGATCAAAAATCACTAATAAGGAAAATTAGAAATAGAAGAAGGAAAGAAAAAGGGGAATGGGAGGAAAAAAGACAGTCCCAAAAAATCGATGTGCAACCAAATACACACTAACCACAAACGCCAACCGCCAAAATCTCGGAATCTTTCGTCCCACTTTTGAAATCCTCTTGAGTGAACAAGTGTACACCCCCCCTCCACTCACCACCGGTGCTGCTGCAGGTAACGATACGCTCCAAGGCGGGGCTGCGGGCTGGGACAAGCATGCTGCTGGGAGTCGGAGACCTTGGGTCTGGGCTGGGGGGGGGTTGAAGACCATGCTGTGGGGGTGGCATGCACCCTGCGCTCCATGGCAGATTGAGAGGCACCCCAGGAGACTGATGGGGCATTGCTGCTGCAGCCTGCGGATGCCTAGGTTGGTAAACCCCATGGCAGGAAAATCCCAGGAGTGGCCAGGGGCCCACCTGGTGGTATGGTGGGGCTCTGGTTATCAGCCATTGGTGCAGACTTCAATAGGGCACAAGGGGAACATCCTTGCACCTATGGATGAAAATGAAAGCAGAATGGAAGCCCGTGTGTCGCTCCTTGTCCCCTCTCCTCCCCCCCCACCAAAGCAGAGATGTTGAAATAGAGTTGGACGAGCCGGGCAGCCACCATTGTTGGCTTAGTTTCCCGGTCAGCCGTGATTACAAGCGGAGTTGCTTACTGTAAAAAAAAAATGCACATTAATAGTAATTGAAAGCAAAAAATTATAAAAGCGGGCGCCTGCTGAAATATTAAGCACGGTGCCCGTGTTGTTGTTAATGCTGAAAGTTTACAGAGGCGCCGGGGGGGGGGAGGGGGTGGACAGCGATGAGGAGTAGTCAGCAGAGTGGTAAAGCAGGCACAGTGCTGCAACCTAAAGCGCAGCGCCCTTGTTGTGAATATAAAAGCAGAGATGTTGAAATAGAGTTGGGTGAGCTGTGTCGCCGCCATTGTTTGCGTAGTTTCCCAGTCAGCAGTGATTACATGCGGCATTGAGTACTGTAAAAAAAATGCAAAGTAATAGTAATAGACAAAAAACAATTATAAAAGTGGGCACCCGCTAAAATATTAAGTTGTTGTTAATGCTGAAAGTTTAGCGTGTAACCCCGGGCGGGACGGCAATGTGGAGCAGAGTGGAAAAGCGGCGCTGTTACAGGAAAGCATGTCGTGCCTGCAATAGGAGAAAATCGTTTAAGGAAATAGTGCTCACAGACTGTAAATAAAACATAAGGAGTAACAACACATGTAAGAGGGCCAGTCCTCATGGGAGGTTACAAAAGGAGAAAAGGCGTAACTAAGGAGGGACTACTAAACCTATTCATGAATCAAAAGCAACCATTTAGAACGGACAGTAACAGGAGTCAATTGAAAAGATGGGCGGAAAATGGACGGTGCTTCAACTCCAAACCTGAATACAGTATGTGTTAGAAGGTGGTTCTGACACTATGGGCCGCCCGGATTTTTCGCTTTTTGAGCACCTAATTGTTGAGCTTTTACTGTGGGAGAGCCTCGTAAATTGGGACTCATCCACAGTGACTGCATGTGGATTTTACTGGTGTCCCCCTAGCTTGACTAGGCCGCTGCGCAGCAGCTGGAGTAAGGGGCACCGGGCTGGTTACATGCAGACACCTGTGTACATGCGTATGCACACGTGTAGGGGCTGCGCAGGGGAGATTCTTGGCGTGCGCAGTCCGGGAGCAGCTACGAAGTGAATGGTGTGGCAGGACTTATGCAGAATTGGGTGGTGACACGGAATAGGCCTTATACACTAGGAAGGAACATGCCAGGGAAAGTCAGTGTGCTTTACTGTGTTTTTCACTTCATTATTCCCCTATGGGGATGTGGAGCCCATGTGTTAGATTAACTTCCATAAGGCCTACAGATTCCAGACACGCACTAAAGTCCACGGTAGCGGATGTGGAAAGAAGTATCCGCAGAGTCCAAAGTCATATTTGTACTGCTTTTGGGTCATTCAGGAATGTCATATTTCTCTGAGTCCCTGGCTGGGGTCTGGCCCTGAGAGGTTAGATTAATGACCCTTCTTCCCAGAGCGAAGAACTTCCCTCCAAGGTGAGGAGATAGGTGGAGCTACAGGCTAATCCATCAGCAGCTGTCGCTGGGTGCCAGGCACCAAGCTGAACCAAGGTGAAGGCAGCACTGGGGAAAGGGTCTTGTTTCAGAGACCATGTAGCCAGAGACCCTGGACGACGCCATTTTGAACAAGCCCAGAGGCTGGACCAGGAGGAGGGAGCAGGGGCAGGGAAGTGATGTGTCGCTGTTTGATAGGACCATCAGAGACTTCCTGCCAGCCCCCTACTCAACTTTTAAAAAGTGCTTGCACAGGAAGAGAAGGTCTCTCTTGGGTGTGGTCTGCTGAGGCGGAAGGTGCTGGAGCCTGGCAATGGGCAGTTGGAAGGAGGTACCCCCTGACTGCCCCCCAGGCCCCTAACAGCGCCAGAAGGAGAGACCAGGACCGGTGCGCAGAAGCAGGGGCCTCTGCGCAGGGAGAAGAGGGGCCCAGGAGGAGAGCCAGGCGAAAGTCTGGCGCAGGGAGCCAGTGAAGACTGCTCCCTGCAGAATGCACCCTCTTGGAGACCCGGAGGGCGAAGAGGAGTGCTCCCAGTCGCTGGGGGGGGGGGGCCGCCAGGAGCAAGGCGACGCGAAAATGGAGAAGATCGGACCCCTGGGGGCTGAGATATGCCCCCCCAGAAGGTACGCGACCTTTGACCCTTAATGGGACCGACGACGAAGCACGTGGGGCTCCGCCGCCGGTCTGGAAGATGCCCCCGGGGGGGGTCAGGTCCCGGGGGCTGCCCCCCCCAAGGAGGAGTAAAAACCGGGGAGCGCCGTCGCGTTCCCCGCGAAGGGTGGACAAAGGGGGCCCGGGACCCCATCCCCGGGCCCCGAAGTCAAGACGGGGAGCGCCGTTGCGCTCCCTGCAAAGATTTCCCCAGCGGGGGGGCCAGGAGCCCACCCTGGCCCCCGCCGAAGCCAAGTAGCCGGGGAGCGCCGTCGCGCTCCCCGGGACGAAGAGACTGGGATGGGGGGAGCGCCGTCGCACCCCCCGAAGATGTCCGGGGGCCCGGGACCCCATCTCCGGGCCCCGGTGTGCGGAGGAAAGAGGGGGGGGAGTGCCGACGCACTCCCCCGAGGTCCGGGGGCCCGGGTGCCCATTCCCGGGCCCTGAAGAAGGAGCGTAGTCGCCTCGCGTCTGCCCGCAGAAGCGGTCAGACAAGAAGACTCTGCCGGCTCCCGCGGCCGCACGCGAGTGTGCGGGCCGGGCGGGGGCAGCCGGGGGTGGGCTCCCCGAGCTGCCCTCCATCCAACGGAGGCTGTGGGGGTCCCGGGTGGGACCGGGGCCCCCCCTTTCAAAGGAAATGGTGGTGCGAGGGGTCCCGGGTGGGACCGGGACCCCAGAGGCGAAAGGAGGGGCCCGGGTGGGACCGGGCCCCGGAAACTTGGCAACGCGGCCGGGGGTGGGCTCCCCGCGCCGCCGGACTTACCTGGGGGTCCGGGTGGGACCGGGGCCCCCACCAAGGCCCAAGAAGCGGCCGGAGGCCCACATCCCGGCTCTCCCCGGAGCAGCGGGAGAGCCGCTCATCAGTTATGCGGGAGCGCCCATAATGCCTTGCAGGCCTGGACCGGCCTGCAGGGGAAACCTAGCGTTTTTCTGCTTGTGGTGGCCCCGGGAGGACGGGGTCACCACCACACATGTGCCAAGGTGCTGGGGGAGCTGCTGGAGAAGCGCAGTCTCCCCCCAGCACGAAGAGAAAAGTCCCACCCTAAGTGTCTTGGGGACTTAAACAGGATGACCCCTCAAGGACTCAGCGTGCTTTTATACACCTTCTAGCCTGGAATTTCTGTTCTACAGCTGAGGGTGTATTGCGACGTGTTTCATGGAGTGAAAGGCTGAGTTGGGGACGGCTCGAGAAGAGCATCCCCTGGAGGTGAAGAGGTGTAATTGCACCAGAACTGCATTTACTAATGGTTATTCCTTTTTAGAGGGACTGAAGGTCACATATGTAATGTGAAGTACCGCTGTAAGGTGATGTCATAAGCAAAGTGGGTTATGTTGCCGGACATTCCTGCTAGGGTGTCTGGCTGTATATGCGTAATCCTGTGATTTCATCTGTGATGCCTTTAGGGGCTGTAATTGCAATGCATTCTAATGATCCACAAACGTGCTGAGCACTGTCATTCTAAAGTGTGCGTAAACATGTATTCTTGCCGCTGCGCTTAGGTGAAGAACCCAGACTGCCAGCCCTTAAGATATTAAGGGGCATACTGTATGGTAATAGGAAAGGCTTTGTCAGGGTTGTGGGTCACCAACGCAGGTATACCCATTCTTTCAATGCTTGTTGAGGTAACGGGGTGGGACGCCACTGGCATGAGGCCAGTGCGCAGGGACCGCGCTCCAGGCTACGGTAAACTACTGCATTAGGGGGCAAGATGATGTACACACAGAAGAGCTGTGGTACTAGACCCCACCCCCCTGCGGGAGCGGTGGAGATGTTATGCAATGTCACAAAGTAATTCCAACAGCTTATGTATATTTGTAAATTGGGGCATAGTATTGAGTAGTGTGTGTGTTTAATAAATGTACTCTTACTTTTATAAAGCAAAGTACAGACTGGACAATCAATTATTGAGTGTTATTTCTGCGCACCTGCCAATGGCGATTACTAGCCCACACCACCTCCCTTGAGTAAAGCCTCAGACTGCTCTGCAACGCTACCCTCTGAGAGTCAGGCGCTACAATTGGGTGTTTGGTTCCCAGTGAAGGACAAATGTAGTCATGTTATTTGTGCAGGCCTCACAGATACTGCCTCGTTTTCCAACAGTATGTCTCGAAGAGACAGTGCAAGCGCTGCCTAGGCGAGATCTAAAAACCGAGGAGAAATTGAAACTTTTCTTCTCAATACTTTTGGTTGCATCAGAAGTCTGTTTCCTCATTCCTGGAGTATGTTTGCTACTCCTTTGAGGGGCAAAAAAGTGGCTTTGTCTGGTCTCAATCATTGTCTGCACTGGTGCACTGAGCTTTTCCAAGTAAAAAGGTGAACCCTGAATAAACCTGGTTACCCTTTATCCAAAAATAGTAGTGGTTGTCTTCCAGCCAACTGACCATTCAATTTCAGTTGGTCTTGACTTTCCAGAGGGAAATAAATCACGGAACAGTGTGTTTCCTTTCGGCGTATGCAGTGCTTAATTTGAGCCGGTGGTTTCCGGTGCTTGACACTGGCATTTTATTTTCAACACAGGCACTTAAAACAGATTGCCACATGCTGGTGCTGTTTGTTGAGGTTAGAGATGAGTACAAAAACAGTTGTTTATTCATTTAATATACATTAAAAATTACTAATACCTGCCACCAAAGTCCGTCTTATAGTTTTGGGGGCCTGGAATAGTCTGAATTATCACATTTGTAGGAGTGTGATGGTTAGTAAATGTGTAGGTACTGTCATTGGTAGCGGTGGCAAGGGCAATGGGTGGGGCAAAGTGCAGGTGCCTCCTGACGAGGGCCCTGGCACTTACTTTTTTTTTTACAAATTAAGCACAGGCTGTACGGCACCAACCTACTAATGTAAGCTGTCATTCTGACCTTGTAGTCAAGAGCCAGATGACCCTTGTCAGTTAGGGGCTGTTGGTGGGTCCCGGCTTCTTTGGCAGGGCATGACACTAGATGTGAGGAATGCGTGGGCAGCCCATTTATTTGAGTACAGGAGCAGCATTGGCCATACCATGAGCCATGATCTTGTTGCTTATTCACATGCTGCTTTACTCAGGCCACAGGCTGACCTTCTGGTCTAGTGAAAGTAAATACAAAGGATCCATTGATGTTTCTGTGATTTCCAATCAGACATACACAGTTGGCTCTACAACAGGGAGGGGGAGGAGGAAAGGGCAGCATGGCCATGAAAAGAGGAGACCCCACTAATCCCATTGGAGCACCCTCTGACCGTAGGTGTTACTTACATACAGGGGTCCAATAGGTGTGCACCTCTCTCCATCCTCTTCAGCTCTCAGAGAGACACATGTCAAGAGCTTGGGTCAGATCCTTCTTCTGATTGGATGGCTTTGTTGTTTATCTCGGGTCTGCTCTTGGTGGTTCAATGGCTTTTTTCCCCTTCCCTTGTGTTTCTTTCACACCAGAGCATTGTGGTCTCACAGTGTGCTGAGTGGATGAGTTGTTTGCTACATTGCTGCCTTGAGGAGATTCATATCTGTAGTTCTTTGGATTTCAACACTTCGTGGGAGTGAATGTGTTTCCTTGGTCTCTCCCCTGCTTGTTTCTCTGCCCCCACACACTCTGTATTTACTCCTATGCACCTCATCCCTCTACCTATGACATTTTCCTTGTTGAACTATTTTTTTCTTCAAAAGAAGGACCTGAAAGCTGTAACCTGCTATCGGGCCCCTTGCGTCCTTATTAATGTGGTCATGTATTTTATTGTTTACTTTTAATTTATGTCATTGCGCATGTGCGCTCATGCATTACCAAGCATGTGTACGCATTGGCAATAAACATGGTCTGTCTTTCCTTTAATAGAAAACCTGTTCCAAGATGTCCGGGCATGCGTCCATGTTTCTTCTGCACGTGCATCATGAGCATTTGATCCCATACATTGGGATGCACTGGTGGCCATTTTTGTACAGTAATGGCAATTGAAAAAGTATTAGCAAAGCCAATAGCTTGGCTTTTTAGAGCCGAGACCTAATCCAATGCTTGTTTCTTCAGCCATCAGAAAAGCTAACAGCATACAGAAAACCATAAAACTGTGCATCTGTCTCTTACACTTCATCATCCATAACACAATAACCGCACCTCGGTGGTCATCCCGCACAACATGGAAACACTTCAGACATAGGGTCAAAACAAAGACAACATTCTTGCAACCAAACCCCCTACATGGTGTAGCATGCTACTAATGTAGACAAGCGCTTCAGCGCCCGCCATAGGGGCAGTAAGCGCTATATAAATGCAATTTAATACAACAGAGGACAGAAATAGAAGACCCATAGAACTCCGTTTTTTTGTTGTTTTTTTTTGCTTTGCTAGGGGCACAGCCCTGGCTGTCCCCGCCCTACTTTTGCTATTAAAATATGAACAGCGTAGTCTGAATTTCCTTTTTACAAGGGAAAACAACTCAATTTCATTTTAATCTATTTAGTCTCTGGGGGGCATATTAGCAAGACCCACGTTAAAATTATCGCCGTTTTAGCGGCAGGAAACTGCCGCTAAAGCGGCGATAATGGGCTTGCTAATATGCGTTATGGAATTCAATAGAAGCCCAGGTTAGATGTCCTGCACATCTAACCTGGGCTTCTATTGAATTCTATAACGCATATTAGCAAGCCCATTATCGCCGCTTTAGCGGCAGTTTCCTGCCGCTAAAACGGCGATAATTTTAACGTGGGTCTTGCTAATATGCCCCTCGATTCTTTTAAAGGTTAAAATGGGCGTTCGCTTTTGTACTCTTTGCCTCGTGTGCAACTGATTCACAGTTTTTTTTCATATGTACAAAGATTTCTTTTATCGCATCATATTGGTTTGGCATACCCTTTCTGTAGAAAATGTGCCAGTTTCCTTTTAGAAAGACACCTCCACACAGGAGAGATTGCAAAGATATAACCCGGGCTCCTGCATTGTTCAAAAGACCAAATGATGCTTCAGTATCAGCTCTTTATCGATAGCGCTGCTGGTCTCACACTTTGTGATTTCATTTTATATTTGTAAAGCGCAGACTAATGCCCGAAGGCGTCTAGGCTCTATAACCTGATAAGAAAATGAATGGAAAAAGAATGAAGAGACGACAGCAGATAGCTGAGTACATTATAGACAGTGACTACAGGGGGTCCACACACTTGGCAAATGTAGTTCTGACGCTGTCACACTCTCTTTATGTGTGTCGCACTCTTGTTTGGATCAAAAGAAGCTGATGTTTGCTGCTAACAAAATTAGCTAACACAGAAACGCAAACAAAATGTCCGCCATTTGAACTGTTTCAGCACCTCTAGTAAGAGAGAATGAAAGCTGTTCTCAGCAAGGCCTAAATGGTCCTGGCTCCCCTGACTACGACATGTGTTTCCTTGGTGAGGGCGAACCCCTTCTCAAGGCAGCAATAGGAGCACTAGTGTTTGTGTTCATTCACATAGTGCCATTATAGGCAACACCCCCACCCACTGTCAGAGCATGCATGATGACATAAATAAATACACAACACAACTTTTGTTTGGGGAAAATATTGCTGAAGGTTTATTCCATACAAAAGTATGCAATATGGTGGGTTATCTTACGGGCGATCCAAGGGCAGGCAGCGGTAACCAACCTATGCTGCCCTGCCCGCCTGATGAGCCAAGCTCTGTGGAGAACCCAATCAGTGCTACACCTTATGGGGTGATCCTCTTTCCGGATAACGTGACACATGGTCCCTTATTACTCACGCCCCTTTCAGGGCGGAGCGGAGCAAGGCAAGCCCCTGGTTGTTCAGGCCCACAACCGCCCGAAGGACTAACGGGGCGCCGACGTAATTCTTCCCGGAACCTGCCATGAGGCTCATGGGATTTGGCTCTGGCACCCCTATTGTGCTCCTGCAGAGGTACCCTTCTGTACCCATCTGCTTCCAGATCACCCTGTAACTCCGCCTGCAACACAAAAGAAAAACATTACAACGTTCTATGTATCTTGACTGCCAACCCCCACGCCGGGTAAGCGGTAGGGTGGGAGATGGCATGCCCGGCGCAACAGAGGACGCCAGGAAGGCCGGGGGAGGCATAAGTACCCTCCCCGACCTAGGTGGACTGGAAGTGACGTGCCTAGCGCGCCAAGGCGAGGGGACTCCTCCCCGAGTCTCACCACTAGAAGGGGTGGTGTTCGTGCCCAAATGGCACTAAAGGGCCGCCCTTTTAGGATGGCCCCCTGCGTGGGCCGCGGGCAGCCGCATAGTGCCATTATAGGCAACACCCCCACCCACTGTCAAAGCATGCATGAATAAATGAATACACAACACAACTTTTGTTTGGGAAAATATTGCTGCAGGTTTATTCCATACAAAAGTATGCAATATGGTGGGTTATCTTACGGGCAATCCAAGGGCAGGCAGCTGTACCAACCTATGCTGCCCTGCCCGCCTGATGAGCCAAGCACTGTGGAGAACCCAATCAGTGCTACCTTATGGGTGATCCTCTTTCCGGATCACGTGACACATTGGTCCCTTATTACTCACGCCCCTTTCAGGGCGTAGCGTAGCAAGGCAAGCCCCTGGTTGTTCAGGCCCACAACTGCCCGAAGGACTAACGGGGCGCCGACGTAATTCTTCCTGGAACCTGCCATGAGGCTCCTGGGATTTGGCTCTGGCACCCCAATTGTGCTCCTGCAGAGGTACCCTTCTGTACCCATCTGCTTCCAGTTCGCCCTGTAACTCCGCCACAGCTCTGGAGGCGGCCCCCGTCGCCTAAAGAGCCCCCCCCACCAATACAGCTAATTTCTCACCTGCAACCTGCTATTTCCCAGGCCTCCTTCCTATCCAGTGGGAACAGGTCCATTCCAACCTGTGACAAGTGCACCCCAACTTTCCACAATCGCCTTTGGTGTGCGCCTGGAGTAGCTCATGCCTGATGAAGCCTAATTATTATTATTATTTTATTTTATTTTGATATGGAACTCCAACGGAGGTCCACAAAAGTGCACAAAAAATATAAAAATGAATACCTTATGTACAATACAGAGTTCTTCCATATTCAAGCATCAAATATTACAATATACAAAATAGGATTAAAATGATCTAATAAATAGCCAGAAATGTTTTAAAAAATTGATATATCTTAAAACAAACCATTTCATTAGGAGGGCACAGAACAAATGAGCGAGCCTCCTGGGTGGAGTGGATATTATGTTTGATGAATTCAGGTCTTAAAAACATAATCCTGGCCCTTTGTAACTTCGTGCAGACAAATAACACATGATTAAAATCTTGAATTTGCAAATGACACATTTCACAGATTCTCTCCTCCCTAGGGATTTTATCCCATATACCAGTGACATCTCTTAAGGGCAACAAATTAAGTCTTAATAAGAGAATTAGCCTTCTTGTTCCATGAGGAAGGTTCCAGGTTAAATAGCTCTGAGGTCTATTCCCCAAAGCACTCCCCCAGACCACCTCATTGCGAGACTTAATCTGACTTAAGCCAGTGTCTCTAGCCGAACTAACAGATGGTGCAAACTTCTTTATAAGCTGCTTTAATGCAGTTTTTGATATGGGGGTATCAATATTCAAGGTAAGCCCAAATGAGTCATTCGCTTTCACAAAGGACCTAAAAAATGTTGAATGTTCTTTCAATTTCTCGAAAATTTCTATCTTCAAGGCAGCCCTAAGAGTGCCCTCCTCCCCCCAACACAGAGAATTACCCCACCTCAAGACCGCAGCCCAGGATAAAGCATATGAAGAAACTAAACCAAATTCCAGACGTAAAACATGTACAGCAGCCTGAGAATTTAGATTACAAATTTGACGAAGAATTCGGCCTTCAGCCTTATCAAAAAGAAGCCAATGTTTCATGTCCAGTACCTCAGCAGCGTATATTAATGTGGGGGGAATTTTTACCTTAAAAACTGACAAAACATGACTAAAATGATGTTTCCCACAAATGTTATAAAATCTATTTAAATTTCAAACAGAACAAATGCCTCAAACATCATAAATTAGATTTTTCTTTTTACCACAGACGTCCTTTTAATTAACTCTGGGTTAAAAAAAATTTTTCTTTTTCGTATACTTTTTACATTCAAGATTCCTATCACCGATTGTCTTAGGACATACCCTAAGACAATTGGTGCTAGGAATCTTGAATGTAAAAAGTATACGAAAAAGAAAAAAATAATTTTACCCAGAGTTAATTAAAAGGACGTCTGTGGTAAAAAGAAAAATCTAATTTATGGTGTTTGAGGCATTTGTTCTGTTTGAAATTTATTGAAATGATTCCAGCCTCTGAACTCCTTAACTGAATCACTCCCCAATGTATGTAGACGATAAAATCTATTTAAGGCTCCAGCCTGGGAAAGAGCCCTACCAACACAGAGATTAATGTGCTCTTAATCTCTCCCTGTTTTTGAGAAAGCCTTCCCCAGGTATAAGTAAGAATCAACCAGTTCCAGTTCTTCAGACCCCAGTGACCACTTAAAACGTCTCTTTAGCCTTTGTCCTTTCTTGCGAAAGACCAAGATTTTGCTTTTAGCAATATTAATTTTCAACATATGGGCTTCTGCGTATCTAGTTAAGGCATCCAGACGACGTTGAAGACCAATAGGAGTTAAATCAAAAATTGCAACGTCGTCCGCATATAATAAAGAGCCAACGGACATTGTGCCAATCTTGGGGGCATCCCCCCGCACTGCATTCAAGACTGCGGGGAGGTCGGATATATATAAAGAGAACAGTAAGGGGGCCAACAAGCAACCCTGCTTTAGCCCATTGTACGTTTTAATCCTACATGATAGCCCCAGCGCCCCTCCCATCAAAACTTGACACCAGGTATCTGTGTGCAATTCTATTACAAGACCCAAAAGGTGCTGCGGTATGCCCAGTTGGGCGAGCTTTCTCCACAGCGTTTGGTGGTCGACTCTGTCAAACGCTGTGGAGAAGTCAATAAATGCCGTATAAACCGGCATACTTCGTAAAAAGACATATTTTTCCACAATGGTCTGGACAACCACAATGTTGTCCAGAGTACCGTGGTTCTTTCTGAAGCCAGCTTGCTCAGGAGGTAAAATGTTCTGATCATAGACCCATTTCTGTAGATGACATAAAAGGCTTTTTGCAAATAGCTTACCCGAGGCATCCAACAGAGCAATCTGTCTAAAACTACCTGGTGATGTTTTCGGACCCTTTTTATACAAGGGGACAATAATGCTCCCCTTCCAGGAGGGCGGAATTTCATTAGTTCGAAAGCAGTAATTGAACAGTGGCGCTAAAAAAGTTCCCCATGCGGCTGACTCCTTTTTAATTAGCGCAATCGGAATTCCATCCGGCCCTTGAGCGCCAGATGTTCTGGCGTTCTTTATAAAACCTACTACCTCATCCCCTGACGGTGGGCCGTATTCAAGGAAAGAGGTCTCTTCCATGCGTGTCGTTACTGGGACTACTAAACTATTGTTTTTATATAGGGAGGAGATGTAGGCCACCCACTCTTTTTCTGGAATCAGTATAGATAAAGCCCTCTGCCTTGAATCGCAGAATTCCGCGACCAGGTGCCAGTACTTTCTTGAATCCTTGGCCCTTGCTGCTTTCCTCAGCCCAATCCATTTAGCCTTCAAGCTCCCTTTTCTTTTCGCTAAATTTACGACGGCTTCTTATTCGCTTGAGGTGATTAATTTCCTGCTGTTGACCTATTGAGAATTGGATATGTTGGTTTCGAACTAATCTATTAATTTCCTTGTTTAACAGTTTCATCAATGGCGCGCCCTGTTTAGGCAAACGGGGGCCAGCAGATCTAGAACTTAAGTTCCGTATCTTTTCCATTTGGGCCTCAAAATGCTATATAATATTCAAGAGAGTATAACCGCCTCGTTTCCGTGAGCCATCTTCACTATTGAACCCACTTCAATGATATTTTTAAACGTCCAGAAAGAGCGTCCATTTGTTTTATTATAAGCTACCATTCCCTGGCCCGAATTCCCCGGGTCCAGTACAGGAAGATCAAAAACCACTGTCATATCCAGTACACTGTGGTCGCTCCATATCGACGGAAAGACAGAGAAGTTTTCACAAGCCCCAAACATTTGATAAGACACAGCTACATAGTCTAAAAGACTCTGCGTGTGGTAGGAGTGAAAAGTAAATTGGGCTGTTTTATCCACGGGCACTCTCCCGTTTAAGATGACAAGATCTGTCCTTCTAACACTGTCCAGAAGGGAGATGCCCCGTTTATCTGTTTTTATTTTTTCCGGTAAAAGAATCTCAGGGATATGCAAAGTTTCCTCTTTATCAATATTCGCATAGATCTCTGAAGCAGAGTTGGAAATTTTGGCATTTAAATCTCCCACTATTACCACTATAGGACATTCTTCCCTGATGGATATGTTGTGAATAAATAAGAAAAGGGTGCTCAATAGATGATCAAAGTTTCTCCCAGGAGGTATATAAAGATTTGCCACAACGAAAAAAATAGGCCTACCAAGATCTCCCAAACAGGCCAACTTCAAGCATATACAATAGTTTGAAGGGTGGCAAAATACCTTCTGGTTCCAATTAATCGAGTTCTTGAGCAAAATGGAAACCCCCCCACTAGCGTGACCTCTTTCAGAACGTTTAGCATGGCAGGAAAAAGTGAAATAAGCATCGTAATCAAAATCCTTGCAGGATCAAATTTCTTGCAAACAAATTATTAAAGGATCCATAGTTTTCAAAAAATTCAATTTCGCCTCGTCATGACCCAAACTGGCCATATTCCAGGACAGAATTAACCCACCCAGGCTACCTCAAAGGAGTGCTTCTTTCTACTTCCGGACAGGTATTATTCAATGCTCTCGCGACCCAGCTCCACCGGGCCGATTCTTCTTGAGAATCAAAAGTCTGGGGAACGACTGCTATCTTCGACACAAGATTTATTGAACGGCCCCTACTATCCAGGGAAACCACAATATTTTTGGTGTTACCTACTGAGTACTCAAAATCAGGGTACCTACTGAGTACTCAAAATCAAAATGATGAAGCCTAAGCCCCTTAGCCCAGCGAACTTGCGCATGGCGCTGTTCGTCCTTCCCCGGGACTGTTCGACCGCCTCACATGCCTGTAGGAATGTGATGGCCACCCAGGAGGGCGTTCTACTGTTAGCCATGGCTATGTTACCCTTCAAGCTAATGTAGGCTCCAACCTCCTGCAACCAGTGGTTGCTGTCCCTCTAGCACTATGTGTGCCTAACACCTGTTTCCCCAATTTATGGAACAGCAGCACACTTGTTTAGATGACCGCCTCCACAACCAGCCTGTCTACTATGGCTATGAGGGCGGGGAATTTTTATGCCTAACTGACGCAACCCGTAACCTGCCCAGGGGGCAGCGTGCACATACTTCATTGAAGTTGACCGGACATTTGTACGGGCATTCTTGATTGCTCGAACATGGCGACCAAGAATGCTCGTATTGCGCACCCTAGTGCCGTCACAGCACCCTGGTCGGAGTGGCAACTGCCTCCGTCTACCAGGCTTGCTTAACTAACGTTCAATCACGTGGCCCTTGGAGCTCCATCCAGCTATAGCCCTAGTTCACTTTGTTATCCCTGGAATGATTGCCCTCCCCTAAATCAAGCCGCATTCGGCTTACCTTTTAGTTACCGTAAAATTCAGGGTGGGACATACCTACCCCGCATGGCCAGGAGGTTGTGCGTATATTAACAATGATACTGTTAGAATATAATATTCCCATTTGCAAGTATTGCCGCAGCCCCCTTTCGCGGGTCAGCTGGGACCACACTGCCTCACTGCACGTTACCTCGCTACCTCCTGCAACTCCATTACTGCCCATGTGTGTCCCTGAAACACCTGGCATGCTACTATCTGATGAACTGGGAGTAAGTGACAATGAGAAAGTGTGTCCTCTTGTACTTGCCATGAATCCCTTATTTCTTACAGAAATTACGCCTGTTCGGCTCCATCTGTTGTAACTTCCAGTTTGCTTAACTTGCTAGCCCAGCGTGCAGTTGTGACATTAATGGGTAACATCCCGGTTTTCGCCCACCTTAATGTGCCATGCTGTGAGCCATTAAGTATCACACATGTCTCTTCCTTATGAAAAGATAAAACAAGCCAGCCGAAGAGACAAGGCACAGGCAGTGTGCCCAATGAGAAACCCCAGTTCAGTGTGATACAAACCCTAGCTCACAGTGGCAAGTTTGTGCATATCCTTTCGGGGGTGACTAAGCCTTAGTTTGCCCTCTTACTTGGGTGATCCCCAGTACAAGGGTACAGACTGATGACCCAGTGCTGCGCCAGCCAGTAAACCTGTGTTCATGGGGCGAATTTAAGCTGTCTCATGCCCTACAAGGACGCTCGGTGAGGCACCTCACCTAAACCAAGACAAGGGTGGATCACAATGTCCTTGTTGTCTGCAAACCCATCCGTCCAACTGCAACGACGGATGCTGTGTCGCCCTGCTGATGTCCCCCACCCCCACCTATGCATCCCATACCAACTTTTGCTAAGGTATACCAGCGTGCCAAAGGGTTAGCCAATGTATTTGGATATGCGGACAGGGAGTAAAACATGGGCAAATATACCTGCCCCTGCTGAAGTAAGAATGCCAAATGTACTGGCAATTGTCAGTATTTGTGCTCCAACCACATCTCATCGCACTGCTGAGGGACAGCACACTTTCTATAACGCTACTGGGATGGGGAGAACAACAGCACCACCCCTACCCTTTTTTAATTGTGGGCCTGCCACATGACCAGTGAATCGCAGCCCATGTCTTGTAACTAAGAGATACCAAACATATAGAACCTCCACACCCTTTGTATACTGACAAACTTACGCAACCCGCCAAGCTGCAATGGCGATGAGGCGGTCGGACTTGGCTTGTCTACCCTTTCTGTTAAAATAACTCATACAATTGCACGGGCAAGTTTTTTGGTAAAACTATAATGAACAAATAATGTGTCGACCGTTTTAAAGAATGTTTGTCTTCTGTGAATCTGCGAGTGCATCCGCCTTAGAGTGGATGGGTTTTCAAAGTTGCCGCCGGAGTGCCGTCCCTTTGCCCAGGCAACTCTTGACCAGATGTGCCAGTGCAGGCAGGGGTCAAGAGAACTCCAACTCACCTTACTACCACTCTTACAGTGTTCTATGAATCGTGTTTGTTGGAGCATAACATAATTGACTATATGTGAGACGCGCGTGCTCACGTAGCCTGACTGGTGCTGATTAACCGATGTATGTTACTCCACTCCTAATAATTATGTACAGCTGACTGGCTTACTGAATTTGTTGGAATGCTGAATGCTTCTAAGACTGTTGCCTGGGAGCACTAAGTGGTTCATAGCCCGAAATTTAACCGGCAAACCACTGGAGTGGAATGTTCCCTCTCAGCCCTGCATGGGGCCTACTACACCCTTAAGGAAATGCCTCTTCTCTTGAATTTAGAATGATGCAAGATTGAACTTGCGGCTACCATTGTTACTCACACCTGCATATACTAAGCTCAGAACGGAAAACTTGCTCTCTAAACCCCTGGATTCTTGCCTGGCATTCCTTATGTCCAGCTATGCCAATCGATAATGGCGCTACTTGATCATAATGACCCGCAAGACACCAACCCGCAGAGCAAGGTGGGGATGCTAACCTGCCCCAAACTCTGCGGACACAACAGCCTGCACAAGCTTGCGACAAACATCTGAGAAGCTTGACAACCAACAAAACCGTCCCCAGCACCCGGGGGCCATGCTGCCATTCCTTGGCCTGTAACTATGCACAGATAATAGAAATTTTTTACACGTTCAGTAAATGTGACACAATTTGGACTTGTCCCTCAAACTTAAGCCAGGCACCCCTAGGTGAGGTCTGGCTCTCCCAAACTTCTGCTAATGTGTACCAGGGAGCAGACAAGTCAGTGGGAACAGGGGCGGAACAGTATGTCCAGCTACCTGCCCTTTCTTGAATACTGGGAATGCCTAGTGTTCCTTACTACGTCGTTGCCCCTTGTGCTCTAAACCAGTGTTTCCCCAACTTTCTAAAACACAGCGCACTTGTAAGGTGACAACTTCCCACACTCGCCAGGCTGCCATGGCTAAAGGGGCGGGTGATTATAGCTAAACTGAAGCAACATGCCCATACTTAGCGGCATCGACCAGACATCAGCGCAGGCAATTTTGGTGATAAACTACGGCGGCAATTGAATGGTGTCACTCTGGTTTGCGAATGTATGTCTATTGTGCATCAGACACAGAGTGCCCTGCTTTGTTTCGGCTGGGTTAACCTTGTTGCCTGCGCCACCCTTCCGGCCTATGGAAATTGTGCAAAACTCTCGCTTACTACACTGCTGAGTGAGCCCACAGCATTTCACAACATTTCTTTAAAATTTCCATTTCTGACTAATTGTGAATACGTTCACCCCATGGTATCTTGGCGCTGAATAACATGGTTATTGTTACTCAACTCAATGGTACTTGTTTTATCGACCTCTGAAGGATGAAATGCTAAGTGCCAGGCTCTGAACCTGTGATCAGGAGGTCGAACACAAGCCCCCTTCTGTTCTGCCGCTCCACAAACCTGTGAAATTGTATCCCAGCGCCGACTTCTGGCACTTGAACCCTTACTTGGACAGGCCCGAGTTAGAAACCTACATCTAGAAGACCTGCCAGCCGGCTGACCACCTCCAACACCAGAGTGTCACTCAGTCACCCCTTAGCCTGGATACTAAACCAGGTATAGATGATATTATAATTGACAATGGCACATTACAAAACTTTACAGAGCTGTAAGCTTGAACGTACTGTGCATCCAATTAAACTATTCGCCCTCTAGAATAATCTTTGCCCATTAGGACTGCACCTCCAGCAAATATATATAAATATATATATATATCTATATCACACGCTAAATCCCTTATGGGCGCCCAGTATGGAAAATTGGACAATAAGGAAAACGGTTCGTAACAGCCAATGAAAATCAACATAAAATGCAATCCCATTTGAAAGGCAGGTTTTCGCTGCGAGCGCCCATCTCTCAAATGTGCCTCACAACAGATTCGACATGCCAATCCCCTACCAAGAAAGATGGCCGACAGTTGCCAGCTTTTTCCTAATACCAATGAAGTACTTGCGCTTGGTCACTGCGCATAGCCATGGACTAATTTCACTGTAGAGACAGCATTCTTACATCCTAATTCATCCTAGACAAGGCAGTTCCCTGGAGTGCCACAGTGTACTAAGAAAATGTGTGCCCCTTCAGACTAAAATCAAGTTTTGCTTGAGAACCAAGCTTTTAAAACAAATCACACTAATAATATTGATGAGGATCCCGCAGTTCACCCCCCAATACATTTGCATAAGCTAAGACACAACAAGCTAAGTCGAAGTCAAAAGGTTGTTTGCTAGTGCTAGACTTTTAGGGTTTGCAGCTGCAAATGCTTCGTGTCATTGGTCTACGTTCCCACAGACATTAAAACTATTTCTGCAGATCTTACTTTTGTCACCACTGTGCAACAAACACCCTATAAAATTATGATAAAGACTGTATAACTGAATTGAGAGGCATGGGCCGAATGCAAAACACAATACGGCAGTACCACCCGGAGGCCAAAACACCCCTTGCTGATACACCAATAGCATCTGCTTGAGTACTTACTGCCCCCATATTCTGCTCAAATCACCATTAAGGACGACACCCTGGCCGCATCGCGCCAAGTGCCTCTCCCTTAGCCTTGGAGCCCCAGCGAAACACACAACTTGCTTTTCCTACCAACTCAAAATTGGGCAGCGCTAGCCGTTACTCCACAACCTCACCCTCAGGGTATTCAGCTGCCGTCGTGACTCACACCAGCTCCCTCATTCGGCTACCAGCACCCACCGCAAGGAAAGCGTCCCCTCAGGCACCTGTGCAGGAGTTCGCCCGCTGAACAATAACACGTGCAGACAGGCAGGAAAATTCTTTTCCAGCTGTGGGGTAAAGGGAGGGAAAGTAGAGAGGAGTCTTACCCCTGCAAAGTGAAACTTATTGGCTATCCGCACAGTTAACGACAACCAAATTACATTATGTCTTAGGTTACCCACTTGAGCTGGCATCTGGGAGCAAGACTCAGACACCGCGTGGACCTACACGAAACGAATGCAACAAACATTCCTGGAGGTCTCCCCGCAATAGCAGCACCACTGGCTCCAAAACTCGAGCCCTTACCGTGAAAGTAAAAAGGAAGAACTCCGGCGAATGAGGGCACAATTGAAAAACGTGCAGTTCAGGGAACACCAGGACACGAAAGGGGGGACGTTATCTGCTATCCTCCCCTCCAACCAGGGTATGCTAGTGCGAGAGGAGGAACGTCGCGGAATGATAGCACCAGCCCCCACCGCGGTTGCTTTTGATAAAGAGCCGCCGAATAAGATGAAGTTTGTCTGTACCTGTATGTAACCGCGCTGTCGATAGCATCAGCACTCTGGTATAACCAGACTAAGCCTCCCGGTCAGGCTATAATAAACCTGAACCTGTATCCCCGTAGCACTAAAGGAATTGCCCCCGGGCCCCGGACTCACCGCCCAAACACCAGCGCTGCCTGCAACCAGCAAACGCGCCCTAGTAGGCAGGAGTAGCGAGTGGCACTGATGCATTAGGGCAGGGATACATGGAGCACCGCTCGGCCGGAGCTTCTAAGCCGATCACACACCGGCGGGAAGGGGTGAACAAATCATTGTTCATTCAGGGTGCACCTCTGCAGTCGGCTGGCGGAGCGCACAGCAGGGGGCAGATTCCGAGGAATCTGGGGAAGGAATCTCGTAAACGGACACAGCCGCTGGAGTGGAGTATAAAAGGTATCACACAAAAACTTATATACCGTGTTCTGCAGCTAATTAGTGCAGACTGCTCAACCTGATGCAAGGGGGACGCTGCCTCCTGCCGCCAGGGATGACACGGTGCCGCAAGGACAGCGTGCTCCCAAAGCGATGCGGACACCAACAATTCAATAAATACATCCTCCCATTGGCCGCCTAACCTCTGCCCCCGTCAAGGCCAGCAACCACGCCGATACCTCCCGCATGGGGCACCTGCTGACCCTCGGCAGGCCGCCCAGTCCTCCAGGAAACCCTTGGGGCCCCCGCGCATACAGCTCTCCTGTCCCCTCGTAACTGGGAAAACAGGCGGCACACCGGCAGCCGTAGCCACCGGCCCGTGCCCAACTCCCTCACACAAACGGGCCAGGGAACCCTGGCAGCCTCAACCGCCCACGGCACGGAGGCTGGCCAGCCCAGTCAAAGGCCCCTCGCGGACCGCACGCCCGCACCCCCTACCCCCTCCGCAACAGGCCCTCTGCCGGCAGTAAGGGCAGCGGAGGAGGGAGTCCCACGGCGCCCCCCCCACACCTCTTGCCATCGCTGGCCGGGCCCCGCAGTTGAAAAGGGTAGCTGAACAAGCAGTATGCTCCAGCGACCGGATCCGCCGGCAAACACAGGGGAAAATGGGATAAAGCCGGGGCCTCCCGACACACTGGGCCCTGCAATGCCGTGGCCTGTCCCAAACGCTGCGCCAGCAGTCTCGAGGGGAGGCGGACATGGGAGGCTCGCCGCTCTGCCCCCCCCACCCCGCGACCTTGTAAACACTCAGGCATGTGCCCTGGGACCGGATCCGCCGGCAGCAGGTATTAGGGGTGGAACCCCAGGCCTACCCACACACTGAGCCCTGCATGGCCGGGGCCTGACCTAGCGCTACACAGGCTTGGCAGTCATAATGGGAGGCGGACCGGCGAGGCTCGTCTCTCTCCTCCCCCACCCCGCAACCATGGATACCTGCGTGCGTAAGCCCTGGGCCCGACCCCACCGGCAAACGCACTGGTGTGAGGAGTCGAACCCCGGGCCTCCCAGCACACTGCGCCCCCGCATGGCCGAGGCATCGGGGCCTCCGTCCACCCTTAGCCTCCTCCCCGGCCAAACGACCTGGGGAGGGGGCCGATGCCCAAGCACCCCGGGAGCTGCCCTCCCCCCCATGGAGGACCGCAGTCCCAGCAATGGCCGGGCTTAGCAGCCTTGCCAGACACAAAAGGGGGGGGGGGACCGCACTCACCGACGAACAGCTCCTGGGGACCAAACGTGTCACGTCTAAACGGCATGCCCGGCACAACAGAGGATGCCAGGAAGGCCGGGAGAGGCATAAGTACCCTCCCCGACCTCGGTGCGCCGGAAGTGACGCGCCTAGCGTGCCAAGGCGAGGGGACTCCTCCCCGAGTCCCACCACTAGAAGGGGTGGTGTTCGTGCCCAAATGGCACTAAAGGGCCGCCCTTTTAGGATGGCCCCCTGCGTGGGCCGCGGGCAGCCGCAATTGCTTGGCGTGAGTAAAGGGCGGAGTAAGAAAAGGCCACTCGTGACGTTCAGACCCACCATTGTCTGATAAAATGCAGCTTCTAAACACTGGTAATAGTGCAACCAGCTGCCCGTAAGGCACCCAAAGAGGGTGGTGTGGCACCGCCATTTACTGGACAGACATATGTGTGTCTGGAGCTGAGGCACGCAACACCACTTCCTTAATATAGGTATATGTGGATATATTACACACGGCACCCTTCTATTATTGTCTGGTGATATGGACCTAAGACACACAGCATCCCTCTACTATTATATTAGTATATGGATATATGAAACACTACACCCCTCTACTATTATATATGCATGTGTCCTAAAAGACACAGCATTCGTGTCTGGATATATTAAACACTACACCCCTCAATTATATATACGCATGTGACCTAAGAGACACAGCATTCGTGTATGGATATATTAAACACTACACCCCTCCAATGTTATATGTACATATGGATCTACGACACACAGCATCACTCTATTATCATGTGTGTGAATTTGCGTGTGTGTGTGTTTGTGGTCCTTACACACACCGCAGCAGGGTGAAAGACAAGGTAATTGCTCACTTATTTTCAGGCCACAACCGACTCGTAACACAAGTAAATATGTGCATTGTAAACACACACACCATTGTTTTCCCAGTGGTTTATCCGTACTAAACAAAGCGAGGCAGTCTATTGCTGTTAATCGGTAAGCCATTAATCAGTTAGTTTAGTGAAGCCAGGCGGCCAAATTTTGTTTTGGGCAGAGCCACGTTTACACACAAGCCTGCAAGGGGGTGATTTTACTGGCCAACAAAGGCATGAGTGACTGGTCCTTACTGGGGAGTATTGGCGGTGGGCTGTCGGTGCACACAACCGTGCAGCTCCCTGAATACCCTCCGTAGCGGCCGATTAATGTTACACTCCCAGAACTTTTCAACCACCACACCCAGAACCTTACAACCTCTACACCCGGAACTTTTCAACCACTACACTGGCAACTTTTCAACTCCCAAACCTGGAACTTTTCGACTACTACACTCTGAACTTTTCAACCAGCACACCCGGAACTTTTCAACCAACATAACCGGTACTTTTCAACCAGCACACCCGGAACTTTTCAACCACCACACCCGGAACTTTTCAACCTGTTGTATTCCTCTTAGGGTGTCCGTATATAGGTTTTCCTGTATCATTTCCTTATATAGGCACAATTCGCCCTGCCCTTATATAGGCATAAAATCCCAGTCCTTATTTAGGCATTAAACCGTGCACTCCAAATACAGGCATGGTCTCCGACATCCGTCCACCCTAACGTCACAACGAGTTCTTGAAGAACAGACCCTTAGGCTTGGGGAGTTTCCCTAGCACAGGACTATTGATTTCTTCAAGGACACATCTATTATGCATGAACCGTTATACCTTAGGGGTTCATTCATGACGTCTTCCGCTGTCCGATTCACGTCAATGCTAACATTCTGAGGTACCTCTCAGGTATAAATATACCTTCCCTAGCCCTTGTAAACCAGAGGAGACCTCGACTTCAGAGGAGCCCGTTTCCCGGCCTGACGCACTGAGAAGACGCTGTCATCCCTGCACGCAGAGAGTCCAGCTTCCAGTGATCTGACTTCCCTTGCGGGGTGTTGGAGTTCGAGTCTGGCAAGAGATTCCCACCTCTCTCATTCTTAAGGTATGGAGCTGACTAGAACCTAGAGGGACTCTTGGCATACTAGACATACTAGGCGTAACATACTCTTAGTATACCATAGTAAGGAATACTTCACCTACTTCATACCTCTCCCTACACCTAGGTTAGGTTAGGTACACTGGGGTAGAACTAGCTTAGAGACGCATCGTATGAGTACTCGCATTTTTAGCTCATGTTATTTATGTATGTGAATATACGCTAAAAGATAATGCTAACGCAGTACTATTTATTTCTACTGCTTACGCAGCACATATTACTTACACGAGAAACAAGACTGTTCAATAAATCCTTTTATTGAAAACGCCCGTCTATTCTTTCTGTGTAACTTTGAGAAAAACTAAGCATGCACGATTGAGCTGAGTGAAACAGTTATCTATTGTTTCCACGACTCTGGGACACGTTCTGATTCTAAAGGGAAACAAAGTTGTCATGTTTTGCGGCTGCCAGAAACTACTCCCTTCTTGTTATCCAAGGAGTTTCTAGTGGCCTCTGAGCTAGCTGGCACAAGTAATTATGTTTAATATACTCGATAGGGACATACCGACCTTAGTCCTATGTCAAACCTATAGGGTATATTATTCCAATGCGCAGAGCCTATTAGGGAAATAGGAGCTACACTACATGGCGCCCAACGGTTTGGTAAGGCGGTAATTTAACGTTAGATACTGAGTAACTCAGCTGTGCTTTTTCTCTCAGAGACCCCTACCCTAATATACTCCAAAAGACGTCTGGAGTGGGCAGGGTTAAGTATCCACCACGGCTACATAGGGAAACACCCTATATATTAGCTGTTTGGTTTGCTCAACGTTGAAGGATACAGTGTTCCAAAATATTGTGCACCTTATCTTTGTTTCCTTGAAACTTGTTCTACATTTTTCAAAAAACAAATGCCTGACACCGGAAACGGTGTAGCTGCGGCTGAACCAGTCGTAACAGCTTTTAACATTACAGGTTTAATTGAAACCGAGGAGGGTGTTATAAACATCCATCCAAACTTAAGAAGAGCCATCACTCTAAAACTCATAAAACACGGTCTACCACAGAGAGGCGGTAGAGCAGTTTTCGTGATAGAGGCACACGAATCCTTTCAGACAGAGGTATTCTATTCATGGATAATATTTCCTGAATCCAATCCAGTAACAAAACTGTTTCACTTCTACAAAGAAGATGATCCACCAGAGGAATATATTCCTTTCGAGGATATTGAAATTCCATTAACATACCAGGAGCATCAGCTCTGGTTTAAAGGCGCCCTAAAACATCACAGAAACATTACCAGGCTCGGTCCCCTAGGGAGACCAGGAGCAACATGGCCGATTCTAGCCGGCTACACACCTCATCCTGAACTGGATATAATGTCAGATGAGGAATTACTTACTCAACTACAAGAGTTAATAAAAATCTACAGACAATTGGTCCAATATGTCATGCGGACTTTCACAGTCCAACCACCATTAACAATTCCAAATCAGACCCCTCATCCGAGGACTACACTACAAATTACACCACAGACTCTCTACACAGTCAGGGGTAAAATGCCCACAAAACGTGAGCAAATTCCATTCTGGATAGCTCAAAAAATTACTCAAATAGAAGCAGTATTTCCAAATACTAGCCCTTATGAGAAACACAGAATCTTAACAATCAGTTTACCAATGGGGATCACACCACAACTGGAAGACTGCACCACTTGGGGCTCAGTCTTTGCTGCCATCTATACTAAAACACATGGTATTCCATCAATTGCGGTAATACCTGATGTCCTGAAACAAATTCAAAACGAATACGGGGCAGAGCCTGCTCTGAATTTAGGTATGAAATTACTGAAAAATTTCGACCAGGTCTCAACAATAATATTATCTAATATTAAAGGGGAGGCAGCAGCAGTGGCGATCCGCCAACGATTAAGAGAATTCGATGTTACAGAACATCAAACTGAACTACCCAGAATAATTGAACAATCCTATGCAGAATTAGGCAGAGATAGTTTGGGTGGAAGACCATTAAAACCAAAACTATCTGAGAATCCTGAAAACGACTCTATTAAACAAACTCCTACATCTTCTAAAAGAAGTGGGAAACTAATAAACAAAATTCAAACGAGAAACGTTCTCAATCCTGAGGTAGGTCTCCTCAAAAGGAGCCCTCTGAAAGGAGGTATAACATCAGGAATAGGGATAATTTGAAAAAACCTGACAGGTATCAAGATACTGATACACGTTCCTCTCGTACCTTTCAGATCTCATCACAGACATCGGGAAGAAGAGGACGGTCAGAACATAGAGAAGAACGCGTGAAATCCAAGGAAGATAAACACGCTCCAAAAAATAAAACAAAACCTCAATTCTCCAAAAAGAAAGTAGCAGATCTGAAGATCAGACATGCCGAGGATACTGAGAACACAACTCAAGAACAGAGAATGGGCTCAGACAATGCTGGACAGTGCAGCAGAAGTCACAATAGCTCGCCAGAACCTGAAGGAACTTCTGGAGATAGTGGACTTGAATGAGTACATCACAGGAGAGACTGTAGACACCAGGGTTAGTACTCCACAAAGGTTATATGAAATAACACTCCGAATGGAGGGAGACATACCTAGACAGGTGAAAGCACTCTTTTGGGAAAAACTTTCAAGGGGCTATGACATACTTCTAGCAGAAAAAGACTGGCCACCACAATTTGTCAGGGAGTGCCCACATGGCGAGGACATTATTATGCCTGCCTTCTCCAACCATATTCCAATTCACCAAAAATATACTTATGCCAGGAAATGGGCGGTAGTCCAGGCCCCAGCATTATATAAAAATCATGTAGGATGGGATGAGGACTCACCTCACCATAAAATACATCTGAAACATGAACCAACTGCACAAAGGCAGTATCCAATAAAGCAAGAAGCTAAAAAACAGGTCAGGGAGATCTTAGATCAACTTCAATACCAAGGGGTGATTGAAACATGCACCTCCTCAATGAACAATCCTTTGTTTCCTGTCTCCAAACCAGACAACACCTATCGTCTAGTTTTGGATTACAGACTTTTAAACACTTGTTCTAAAACATTTGCAGTGCAAAATGCACATAGCACAGCATTAATGAATAACATTGTGCGTAAAAATATAAAACCACATTAGATATCTCAAATGGTTTCTTTTGTCAAAACATAGCACCTGAAAGCAGGTACTTAACAGCATTCTCCATAATGGGGACCCAGCGTCAATTTTGTCGACTCCCACAAGGGTTCAAGAACAGCCCGGGGTTATTCTCAGCGAGGGTAACGGAGTTACTACAAATTTATGACAATGAGGCATTGTCCTATGTCGATGACATCTATCTGACGGACGATGACCTGGACAAACACTTGAACAGGGTAAGCACCATTATATTGGGCTTCGCCTCTGAGGGCTACAAGTTCAACTTTAAAAAGTCCAGAATTGCCCATCTCAATGTCCTGTTTCTAGGATACGAGCTTTCAAGTGAAGGCAAGAGCTTGGCAGCCAACTTTTTAGAAAGGTGTGCGCTGCTCCAACCTCCAAAAACGCTGAAAAATTTACAATCCATCCTGGGTTTCCTAAACTTTGGAAGAACATACATTCTAAATTATGCGGAAGGGGTTAAACCTCTCTACGCACTAATCAAACCTGATTTTTCAATCAAAAATTGGATACAAGAACACACAGAAATCTTGCGTTCACTCCAGGCTAACATGTTAGCAACAAATCATTTCCAAACACGTGTAAGTCAACGCAACCTAGTGATCCGAATAATTTCGGGTCAATGCGGATTCACCTACTTAACATTTAATGAGGGTGAGAAAATACCAATCGCATATAAATCTCATTTGTACACACAAGCGGAAATGCGCTTCACTTCAACTGAAAAAATTCTGACAGCAGTTCAAACCGCTGTAGCAAAAGAAAGAGCCCTAGCCCAAGGGAAACGCATTATTGTCATGACCCCAGTACCGGCTTTAGAAGCGGTCACAAAAGCAAGCATTCCAAATGCTAAAGCATTACATCCAAGATGGATCCAATGGGTTAATTCTCTTGCTGCAACAGATGTTGAATATGTTTTTGATCCTGATTTAAAAACACAAGCATTCCTGCAATATGAACAAGAATGTCCTCTGCCCACTGAAATTCTGCCTCTCGATTAGTACGAATTCATAATTTACACTGACGGATCCGCACAACCCGCAACAGGGGGTAAGCAAGCTTACAGTGCAGCGTGTGCAATTGTTAAAGGTCGCATGCGAGATGGCATCTTCAGACCTATGGTCACAAAGACACAATCTCTAGGAGATTGTACAGCTCAGCAAGCTGAACTACAAGCATTCAAACTGGCACTTGAAAGTACAGATCGAGAATTCCCCACACTAATAGTGTGCAATTCCTTTTACTGTGTTCAGTCGTATAATGAATATATGCAAAACTGGCTTGAAAATGGATTCAAAGATGCGAAAGGTGGCACAATAAAGCATAAAACGCTTTGGGAACAAGTAGTTCAGTTGAAAAACGAACTACCAAAGGCTCACGTGATCCACACACTGAGTCATCAATGTGATGGCGTTCACGTTGCAGGGAATTCATTGGCTGACGAAGCCGCAAAGGGGGCTGTTCAGACGGCTTCTGTAGCTGCGATCACTCATTCAAAAACAAAAATAGACAGTGAGATAATGTTAGCTGTCAATGCTACAAGCAAAGGCAGTGGTGCAGCGTTACCAAAAAAGTTTCCACTCAAGTACTCTTATGTAATTGATGCGAACAACGTTCCTTTTGCTCGAATCCCTGGAGTGGGGGATAGGGTAATTCCAAACATGGAACGTAGAGCAGCTTTGATTTATGAAACACATTTGGGGGAGGGTCTGTCACATCAAGGGATCTCTAAAACAATATTGACATTAAAAGAGATGTACTGGTGGCCTGGGATGAATACAGAAATACACATATTCATCAATAACTGCATAGACTGCAAATTACAGCGAGAAAGCCACCAGACACCATGCTACGAATGTAGCTGCCCTGAACAGACACCATTATTAGACAGCATTAGACTATCTATGCACAGGCGTCCTCATGGACAAGTGCAATCCCACAAATACTAAATCAAGGTTCCTATGGATATGGCCTCAGCGCTCGGCTGACGCTCGAACTGTTATAAAAGATTTGCGAGTCTTTATCGGCACATACGCAATAGGCACGCTACATTCTGACCAGGGCCCTACGTTTAGCTCTCGGGCTTACAAAGAAGCCATGGCCAATCTGGGCGTTGCATTGCGGTACTCCTCTCCATTCCATCCTGAGGGAAATTCGGTTGTGGAAAGGAAAAACCGGGACATAAAGCAGTCTATAACAGCTAGGGTATTAGGTTCGGGTGATGGGTGGGTCAAACATCTTTATGGGGTCCAACGCTCATTAAATAACTTGCCAAGAAGTTCTCTAGGGGGGTCACTCCATATGAGGTCCTATTTGGGACAAGAATGTGGGTACCAGACCTCGATCACGTAGGCACAGTGGTGGAAAATAAACCGTTTGATATCAAAGATCGTTTGGCTATTTTACAGGAACTCAATGAACTAAGATCGAAACAAAGCAACGTATTCCTGCAGCCAACCACCACTGGGGAAAAACCGGCGGTCCCAGCAAGGCCTGTCTGGATTCCAAAAGTTGGGGATCTAGTCAGAGAAAAGATTGCGGTCAAGAAGGAATTTGGACCTTCTTACAGACAACCAGTACCTGTCCTAGCTGTTCAAGGAACAAGAACAGTACTACTGCCGCCCCTTGCTGGAAAAAAGGAGAAAAGATTTGTGTCCATCGACCTCATCAAACCACAGTATGTGGCCAATACTAAATAGTAGGCCTCGTGGACTCCGACCTAGTAGCAGACGCACTCCTCTCGCTACTCTCCAAGAGGTTCAGACTGAAAGACTGATAACCATCGAGAATTCAGCAGTAACAGATGAAGGACTGAGCAACAATGCTATGGAACTCATCCCTCTTGAAACTCAAGTAACAGTTCGTCCAAATACACCTGTCTACACCAATGTAGCAAGTGATCAACTGGTTCCAGCGATTTCAACGAATCCTGATGCAATTTCAACAATTGACAGAACTGCTTCTGGCTATTTCATTAACTTTGATATGTTCTCAGAAGATCCCAGTGAACCTGAAACGACGCCAGCATCATTAACATTCAAGCAGCAAGTACCAGACTTTCTTCACATTCTGAAAAAGACTTATCTGGTTTCACCATGGATTGAACTCTGGATTATTTCTGGAATATTTGTTTTCCTGCTTTGGCTATGACTATGAGCGTGCTTATAAATGGCAGATACATCCATGTGAACACTGAAAGAAAAGATGTGAACTTACTTTTGAAACCTCATAAATCTTCCCATCGTGAAGCAAGAGCCTTGTCAACAGTGAACATCACAGCCGTTCCTATACAGGATGGTATAGTGTGGGACAAAACAGATTTTGATATCTTCGGCCCAACGGAACAATTGAACATTCCACATTTGTTTAAAATTTCACTAAGTGATCTTATTTTGTCCAATACCTATTCTGATGATTGGGACTTTGAGACTGTTAACGACATAATGTTTGACCTAGAAAAATCTGCTGCATTTTCTAAAAATGAGTATTTAGAGGGTTCATCAGACTATGAACAACTATATTGCTATAACCACTATGGTCATCATTATTTGCATAAATCTGCATACCCTAGAAATGTGTTTATGTTTAACCAATGGGAGCATTGTCCTACACCACCAAAAGGTAGTTCAAAAACATTTGTTAATAAGTTTCCATATTTTTCAGGATACAATACATCTGATCCAGAAACGTTTTACTATAAAAATGTAAACAAAACAGGACTGAAAATTATGTTAACAAATACAAAACAGATTTATTCTGCAGCATTTATTACCCAACTTTCTAGACATGGTTTCGACTTATGGAAATAGACAATAGACACAAAAACTGTCTGGGGTACTAAAGATTGGCAAGTGCAGGGGATAGAAGCTTTATTCAGAGCCTGCATCATCCCTGAACAAATGATGTTTTTGAATGAAACTGTCCAACAAACATCTTGTCTTGGACTAGCCAAGATCAAAGAGATGAAAACACCTTCTGTACCAACACCTGCAAGTGATAACAATACACAGGCAGCAGTTACAGTTGACAAAATACTACAACTCAACAGAACTAATCCTGATTGGAGAAAATGGTTGATCTGGCCAACAGACACGAACAACTGTCAGGAAAGATTCCTGAATAAAACTTAGGGCTTTACTATTCATAGGCCAGACCCAAGATACGTCCAAAGACAGCATCCGGGGGTAGTAACAACATACAGTGTAGGAAAATTATGCATCGATTGGCTACAAAAATCTACACTTAAGGATGTGAAACAACACTTATCCTTACTTAAAGAAGACGCAGACCTTAGGGAATTCTTGCTTGGACCAAGAAAACCGCGTCAAAAATGTTTCATATATGCCGGCATTTATGCTGCCTATAATGAAGCATGGAAAGTGTCACAGATAGAGGCCGCAGAACGAATACGTGAACTTGATCGTATTAATTTAGAGAAAACTCTCTCTGTGGTCGACAATGGGTTAACAACTTTGTCCTCCAGAATATATTCATTGGACGGCATTGTATCCTCTGCTATCAACATACTAGAACAAGATCTGGCAATGTTACAACAAGGCCAATCTCAATTACGTTCTATTGTGTTATTAAGCTGGACGCTGCAATCTTTGCGTGCGGGCTATGTGCCTTGGCGTTTTATCAACACAAAGGCTCTGTTTGCAGAATACAATCTAACTGATAAACAGATCGAACTGGCACAAAGAGGAGCAAAGTATACAGTGCTAAGCATTGAAAAACTGGAAAAGTTACCATTCACAGTGGTAGAAAAACCAGCTACAGAATGGCTTATTCATGGCAAAATCACACTACCTGTGACTACTTTTCAGTTTCAGTATTGCCTCAAACAAATGCAAGCAGGCAAATATGAAGGGTTGGGTAAGGAATACATTAAGACATCTTGGAATTTACCATACACATATAGATGTTGGAGTGGGGATCGTGAAGTGTTTCTGAGCTGTACACACTGTAAAAATGCACTGAGCGGTTCACTAATATGTCAGGACATTTCTTTACACGGGGCTTGTAATGGTTCTGTGGCAAATTTGTCTTGCCACCAGCAGGGTACACCAGCTGCTGTGATTAATCCAACGTTTGGACAACTTTCTAATGGGAGTTACCTCATGTTGAATGATCAGAGTTGCTGCGGCATGTTGCCAGGCATCCCATATCTAGTAACGGTGAACTCCAGGGTCACTTGCTGTATGCAAGTATTGTTTGCCCCAATAGACACAGTCAGGGAGTCGCCTTTGTGGCCTTCGCTGAACTTCTCTTTTATAAGATTTGATACTTTAAGCAGAATGAAAGCCATGCTTTTACAACAAACAGTGCCTTTGACCTCGGCCAAAGAGACCTATGATCTACAAATTGCAAGGACTTCGGCTGAGATACAAACTTTAATACGTACAAACTGCCCTATACATTTCGTAGAAATGATAGGACGTATCTTAAACATGTCTGATACAAGCGGAATTGTACATGTATTTAAGAGCATCTGTTCCGGACTGTTAGCACCTTTCCAGGCAGTCCTCGGAATCATTCCAAACTTTGCACATTCGGTGTTTGGTGGCATACCATTAATTCTAGCACTTGTTGCCGGAATTCTATTTCTCTTACTGCTATTACGTTATGGCCAGCCTATTCGCAGACATCACTCCGAGCGAAGTGGAGAAAGCTCTCCTTGAACGAAAGTGCCGTGAGCGAATAGTACAGATTTTTGGCATGACTCGTCTACGGGAACTTAATAACACGTGGTTCCTGTCGTTCAGACCAATCTGGCAAGATTGCATCTTACCTGTTCTACGATGCCTGCTATGCGGTAAAGAATGCGTGTTGGACACATGTCTAACATTTCCATCAGCTACTCCAACGGATATCGATACTCTGCTGGACCCGATAACGGCCCATGCTCTGTGTTGTCCCCAGAGGCTACCAATCCTGATGATGGCATTCATTGAGATCTCACAGACGCTTCCGGCTGCTGCTGAGGTACGAGATGGATCTACAGGCACACAGGTAACAACGGACGCGAACATTGCTGCGGCATCCTATGCTGAAAGCGATGCTTCACATCTCTGTGCAATTAATCTACTACACGAGGTGTTCCGAATGTCACCAACTACAGTGGACGATATTTTGTCTACAGAAATAGATGATCTCATGTTTACACCAGACCCGTACACTGACTCTGATTCAGCCCACAGTGTTCCAGAGATGCAGTAACAATTTGGCCTTCATATTTCAAAAACTTGGAACTTTTCCCAAATTGAACTTTTTTCCATTTTTCAAACCAAATGGCATGACAATCTGCTTGAAGTAGAACTATTCTTATAGTACGGACTTCGCGGTACTTCCACAGACACTTAGTCATCTTGTTAGTCTAAAAAGTTCATTAATTTCCATGGCATGAAATGACTTTGATTTTTGAACAACTTATCGAACATTTTTTTGTCACATGTAATTATTACTGCTTATTTCATTCCAATTGCATTTTATTTTCAAATATATGCCTGAAATGAGAAGCATGCTTAAAATGTACAGTACTTTTTGCATTCTAATAAGTTTTTTAAATGCTTTTACAGGCATGGTCTCCGACATCCGTCCACCCTAACGTCACAACGAGTTCTTGAAGAACAGACCCTTAGGCTTCGGGAGTTTCCCTAGCACAGGACTATTGATTTCTTCAAGGACTCATCTATTATGCATGAACCGTTATACCTTAGGGGTTCATTCATGACGTCTTCCGCTGTCCGATTCACGTCAATGCTAACATTCTGAGGTACCTCTCAGGTATAAATATACCTTCCCTAGCCCTTGTAAACCAGAGGAGACCTCGACTTCAGAGGAGCCCGGTTTCCCGGCCTGACGCACTGAGAAGACGCTGTCATCCCTGCACGCAGAGAGTCCAGCTTCCAGTGATCTGACTTCCCTTGCGGGGTGTTGGAGTTCGAGTCTGGCAAGAGATTCCCACCTCTCTCATTCTTAAGGTATGGAGCTGACTAGAACCTAGAGGGACTCTTGGCATACTAGACTCTTGGCATACTAGACATACTAGGCGTAACATACTCTTAGTATACCATAGTAAGGAATACTTCACCTACTTCATACCTCTCCCTACACCTAGGTTAGGTTAGGTACACTGGGGTAGAACTAGCTTAGAGACGCATCGTATGAGTACTCGCATTTTTAGCTCATGTTATTTATGTATGTGAATATACGCTAAAAGATAATGCTAACGCAGTACTATTTATTTCTACTGCTTACCCTGTACATTATTTATCTTGCATACTGTCTTGTGATCGTAACAGCACATATTACTTACACGAGAAACAAGGCTGTTCAATAAATCCTTTTATTGAAAACGCCCGTCTATTCTTTCTGTGTAACTTTGAGAAAAACTAAGCATGCACGATTGAGCTGAGTGAAACGGTTATCTATTGTTTCCACGACTCTGAGACGTGTTCTGATTCTAAAGGGAAACAAAGTTCTCATGTTTTGCGGCTGCCAGAAACTACTCCCTTCTTGTTATCCAAGGAGTTTCTAGTGGCCTCTGAACTAGCTGGCACAAGTAATTAAGTTTAATATACTCGATAGGGACATACCGACCTTAGTCCTATGTCAAACCTACAGGGTATATTATTCCAATGCGCAGAGCCTATTAGGGAAATAGGAGCTACACTACAAACCAGCACACCCGCAACTTTTCAATTACTACCAAGAACTTTTCAATCATCATACCAAGAGCGTTTCACCAGCACATCAGGAACTTTTCAATGTCTACACTGGGAACTTTTCAACCACCACCCCCGGAACTTTTCAACCAGCACTTCCGGAAATTTTCAACCACCACACCCGGAACTTTACAACCACCACACCGAGAAATTTTCCACCACCACACGCAGAACTTTTCAACTACAACACCTGGAATGTTTTAGCCACCACACCTTGAACTTTTCAACCACCATGCCAGGAACATTTCAACCTTTCTCAGGGTCGTTGGGGGATATACTGGGGGGAGGCAGGGTGGGAGGGGAGGAGGGAATATACGTGACTTGCGTCATTTGTTTATTTAATTATTTGTGAATTTATTTATGTATATGTGGGAGGTTTGTAGAGCTGTACTCACAGAGCACCCGCTGAGCTACAATAGGTTCCCCACAGGGAGAGATGATGGTATGTTATATTGGGTGAATTCACTTTAATTCATGCTATTGTATATCGTGACCACTACCTAGTTAGAAACCTCCTCTATGGATCAAAGGAGAAAAATACAACACAAAACACGCTTTCTTGCGTTTCACTTATTAAACAAGTGCTTACAAAGCCGACAGGTTTAAATTTAATACCGGGAAAGGATTATTTTCCAAACTTCACTAATGCATGTACATATCAGGTAGAGGAAAGGCTGTAGCGGTGCAAGCGCCACTAACACAGACAATAATGTATAGCACATCCAGGAGTTTCAGCCGTGCAAGCTTCCATCACACATGCAGCATCTTCATAAGCACTGCACACATAAACACACCGGCCAAATGTTGCAGCAGCATTGCAAGCTTCCTTGACATACACAGAACAGTCAAAGCACAGTGACAGGCAATGCAAGCTTTCCCCACACATATTGTATCCTCCTCAGCACTGCACACCTAGACACAGCTATCCAATGCTGGAGCAGCATTGCAAGCTTCCGTGACATACACAGAACAGTCAAAGCCAAGTCACAAGCAGTGCAAGCTGCCCTTACACAAATGGAATCTTCATCAGCCCAGCACACTTAAACACACCTGTCCAGTGTTGCAGCAGCATTGCAAGCTTCCATGACATACATAGAACACTCAAAGCACAATCACAGACAGTGAAAGCTTCCCTCACAAACAAGGCATTTTCATCAGCACTGCACATTTAAACATACCATTCCGATGTTGCGGCAGCATTGCAAGCTTCCAAGACATACACAAAACATACACAGAACAGTCAAAGCACAGCCAAAGGGAGTGCAAGCTTCCCGACACATGTAGCATCTTCATATGCACTGCATACTTAAACACACCTGTCCAGTGTTGCAGCAGGATTGCAAGCTTCAATGATATACACAGAGCAGTCAAAGCACAGTCACAAGCAGTGCAAGCTGCCCTCACATATATGGAATCTTCATCAGCTCTGCACACTTAAACACACCTGTCCAGTTTTGCAGCAGCATTGCAAGCTTCCATGACATACACAGAACACTCAAAGCACAGTCAAAGACAGTGCAAGCTTCCCTCACACATAAGGCATTTTCATCAGCACTGCACACGTAAACATACTGTTCAAATGTTGCAGCAGCATTGCAAGCTTCCAAGACATACACAAAACATACACAGAACAGTCAAAGCACAGCCAAAGGCAGTGCAAGCTTCCTGACACATGTAGCATCTTCACATGCACTGCACACTGAAACACACCTGTCCAGTGTTGCAGCAGCATTGCAAGCTTCCATGATATACACAGCAGTCAAAGCACAGTCACAAGCAGTACAAGCTGCCCTCACACACATGGAATCTTCATCAGCCCTGCACACTTAAACACACCTGTCCAGTGTTGCAGCAGCATTGCAAGCTTCCATGACACACACAGAACACTCAAAGCACCGTCACAGACAGTGCAAGCTTTCCTCACACACAATGCATTTCCATCATCACTACACACTTAAACACATCTGTCCAATGATAGAGCAGCATAGCACCTTCCATGAAATACACACAGCAGTCAAACCACAGTGACGGGCAGTGCAAGTTTCCCTCACACCTACAGCATCTTCATCATCCCTGCACACTTAAACACACCTGTCAAATCTTGCATTAGCATTGCAAGATTCCATGACATACACAGAGCAGTCAAAGCACAGTCACAGGCAGTGCAAGATTCCCTCACACATATGACATATTCCTCAGCACTCTACATTTAAACACACCTGTCAAATAATAGTGTAGCATTGCAAACTTCCATGATATACACATAAAAATGAAAGCACAGGCAGTGCAAGCTGCTCTCACACAAATGGCATCGTCATCAGCCCTGCACACCTAAACACACATGTCCAGTGTTGCATCAGCATTGCAAGCTTCCAAGACGTACACAGAACAGTCGAAGCCCAGCCATAGGCAGTGCAAGCTTCCCTCACACATATGGCATCTTCCTCAGCCCTGCACACTTGTAAACACCTGTCCAGTATTACAGCAGCATTGCAAGCTTCCATGGCATTCACAGATCAGTCAAAGCACAGTCAAAAATAGTGCAAGCATCCCTCACACATATGGAATCTTTGTCAGCACTGCACATTTACACCTGTCCAGAGTTGCAGCAGGCTTGGGAGCTTCCACGACAAACAAAGGACAGTCAAAGCCGAGTCACGAGCAGTGCAAGCTTCCCTCACATATATGGCATCTTCATCAGCACTGCACACTTAAACACAGCTGTCCAATGATAGAATAGAACTGTAAGCTTCACTGAAATACACAGAACAGTCAAAGCACAGTCATGGGCAGTGCAAGCTGCCCTAACACATATGGCATCTTCATCAGCACTGCATACAAAACACACGGGTCAAATGTTGCAGCAGCATTGCAAGCTTCCATGGCATAGACAGAACAGTCAAAGCACAATGACAAGCAATGCAAGCTTCCCTCACATATATGGTATTATCCTCAGTACTGCACACTTAAACACAGCTGCCCAATGATGAAGCAGCACTGCAATTTTCAATGACATACACACAACAGTCAAAGCACAGGAAGCGCAAGCTTCCCTCAAACATATTGCATCCTCATCAGCACTGCACACTTAAACACAGCTGTCCAATGCAGGAGCAGAATTGCAAGCTTCCATGACATACACAGAATAGTCAAAGCACAGTCACAGAGAGGGCAAGCTTCCCTCACCCATATGGCCTTTTCATCAGCACTGCACATATAAACATGCCTGTCAAGTGTTGTAGCAGCATTGCAATCTTCCATGACATACACAAAACATACACAGAACAGTCAAAGCACAGCCACAGGCAGTGCAAGCTTCCTGACACATGTAGCATCTTCATATGCACTGCACACTTAAAACACTTGTCCAGTGTTGCAGCAGCATTGCAAGCTTCCATGAGGTACCAATCAGTCAAAGCACAGTCGCAGGCATTGCAAGCTACCCTCACACAAATGGTATTTTCATCAGCACTGCACAATTAAACACACCTGTCAATTATTGCAGCAGCATTATGAGCTACCGTTACATACACAAAACACTCAAAGCACAGTCACAGACAGTGCAAGTTTCCCTCACACATATGTCATTTCCATCAACCTTGCACAAGTAAACACACCTGTCCAGCGTTGCAGCAGCCTTGCAAGCTTCCATTGCATACACAAAACACTCAAAGTACAGTCACAGGCAATGCAAGCTTTCCTCACACATATGGCATCTTCTTCAGCACTGCACACGTACACCTGTCCAGTGTTGCAGCAGCCTTGTAAGCTTCCACGACATACACAAGACAGTCATAGCACAGTCAGAGTCCATGCAGGTTTCCCTCACACACTGCGTTTTCATCAGCACTCAACACTTAAACACACCTACCACAGGTTGCATCAGCATTGCAAACATCCGCAATATACACAGAACAATCAAAGCACAATTACAGGCAGGGCAAGCTTCCCTCACACATATGGCATTTTCATCAGCACTGCACACTTAAACAGAACTGTCCAATGATAGAGCAGCATTGCAAGTTTCCATGACATACACAGAACAGTCAATGCACAGTCACAGGCATTGCAAGCTTCCGTCACACATTGGCATCTTAATCAGCCATGCACACTTACAAAACACCTGTCCAGTGTTGCAGCAGCATTGCAAGCTTCCATGACATACACAGAACAGTCAACGCAAAGTCACAGTCCATGCAAGTTTCCCTCACACTGCATTTTCATCAGCACTCCACACTTAAACACACCTACCACATGTTGCATCAGCATTGCAAACATCCTTGATATACACAGAACAATCAAAGCACAATCACAGGCAGGACAAGCTTCCCTCACACATATGGCATTTTCATCAGCACTGCACACTTAAACAGAACTGTCCAATGATGGAGCAGCATTGCAAGTTTCCATGACATACATAGAACAGTCAATGCACAGTCACAGGCAGTGCAAGCTTCCTCCACACATTTTGCATCCTCCTAAGCACTGCACACCTAAACACATCTGTCCTGTGCTGGAGCACCATGTGAGCTTCCATTACATACAGAGGACAGTCAAAGCACAGTCATGAACTGTGCAAGCTAGCGTCATACAAATGGCATCTTCATCAGCACTACACACTTAAACACAGCTGTCCAATGATGGAGTAGCATTGCAAGCTTCCATGATATACACAGATCAGTCAAAGCACAGTCACAAACAGTGCAAGCTAGCCTAACACATATTGCATTTTCATCAGCACTGCATTCTTTAACACAGCTGTTCAATGATGGATCAGCATTGCACCTTCCATAAAATACACACAGCAGTCAAAGCACAGTCACGGGCAGTGGAAACTTTCCTCACAGATACGGCATCTTCATCATCCCTGCACACTTAAAGACACCTGTCCAAAGTTGCATCATCATTGCAAGCTCCCATGACATATTCAGAGCAGTCACAGACAGTGCAAGCTTCCCTCACAGATATGGTATTTTCATTGGCACTGCACACTTAAACACACCTGTCAAATGATGGTGCAGCATTGCAGGCTTCTACGACATACACAGATCAGTCAAAGCACAGTCACAAACAGTGCAAGCTAGCCAAACACATATTGCATTTTCATCAGCACTGCATTCTTTAACACAGCTGTTCAATGATGGATCAGCATTGCACCTTCCATAAATTACACACAGCAGTCAAAGCACAGTCACGGGCAGTGGAAACGTTCCTCACACATATGGCATCTTCATCATCCCCGCACACTTAAACACACATGTCCAATGTTGCATCATCATTGCAAGCTTCCATGACATATACAGAGCAGTCACATGCAGTGCAAGCTTCCCTCACACATATGACATATTCCTCAGCACTGCACGCTTAAACATACCTGTCCAGTGTTGCAGCAGCATAGCAAGCTTCCATGATATACACAGAACATTCAATGCACAGGCACAGACAGTGCAAGCTTCCCTCACAGATATGGCATTTTCATTGGCACTGCACACTTAAACACACCTGTCAAATGATGGTGCAGCATTTCAGGCTTCTACGACATACACAGAAAAGTCAAAGCACAGTCACAGGCAGTGCAAGCTTCTCTCACACATATGGCATCTTCATCAGCCCTGCACACTTAAACACACCTGTCCAGTGTTGCATCAGCATTGCAAGCATCCATGACATACACAGCCATGTCAAAGCAGAGTCACGGGCAATGCAAGCTTCCCCCAGACATATGACATCTTCCTTAGCCCTGCACACTTGAACAGGCGTGTCCTGTAATGCAGGAGCATAGCAAGCTTCCATGATATACACAGAACATTCAATGCACAGGCACAGACAGTGCAAGCTTCCCTCACAGATATGGTATTTTCATTGGCACTGCACACTTAAACACACCTGTCAAATGATGGTGCAGCATTGCAGGCTTCTACAACATACACAGAAAAGTCAAAGCACAGTCACAGGCAGTGCAAGCTTCTCTCACACATATGGCATCTTCCTCAGCCCTGCATACTTGAACAGGCGTGTCCAGTGTTGCAGGAGCATTGCAAGCTCCCATGGCATTCACAGATTAATCAATGTACAGTGATAGCTAGTGCAAGCTTCCCTCACATACATGGAAATTTGGCAGCACTGCACATTTACATCTGTCCAGCATTGCAGCAGGCTTGCGAGCTTCCATGACTAATGTAGGACAGTCAAAGCGCAGTCACTGGTAGTGTAATCTTCCCTCCCCCATATGGCATCTTCAACAGCACTGCACACTTAAACATAGCTGTCCAATGATGGAGCAGCATTGTGAGCTTTCATGATATACAAAGAATAGTTAAACAGTCACAAGCTGTGCAAACTTCCCTCACAAATATGGCATCCTCTTCAGCACTGCACACTTAAATATAACTGCTCAATGTTTCAACTGCATTGTGAGCTTCCTTGACATACACAGAGCAGTCAAAGCACAGTCACAGGCAGTGCAAGCTTCCCTCTCACATATGACATATTACTCAGCACTCCACACTTAAACATACCTGTCCAGTGTTGCAGAAGCATGTGGAGCTTTCATGACATACTCAAAACATTCAATGAACAGTCACGACAGTACAAGCTTCCCTCACAGATATGGTATTTTCATCAACACTGCACACTTAAACACACCTGTCAAATTATGGTGCAGCATGGCAAGCGTCCATGGCATACACAGAACAGTCAAAGCACAGCCACAGGCAGTGCAAGCTTCCCTCACACATATAGCATCTTCCTCAGCACTGCACACTTGAACACACCTGTCCAGTGTTGCAGTAGCATTGCAAGCTTCCATGGAATACACAGATCAGTCAAAGAAAATTAACAGTTAGTGCAAGCTTCCCTCACACACATGGAATATTCGTCAGCACTGAAACATTTACACCTGTCCAGTGTTGTAGCAGGCTTGTGAGCTTCCATGACATACACAGGACAGTCAAAGCACAGTAACTGACAGTACAAGCTTCCCTCACACATATGGCATCTCCATCAGCACTACACACTTAAGCACAGCTGTTCAATGATGGAGCAACATTTGCAAACTTCCATGAAATAGACGGAGCAGTCAAAGCACAGTCACGAGCAATGCAAGCTTCCCTCACACAATTGGCATCTTCCTCAGCCCTGCACACTTGAACACACCTGTCCAGTGTTGTAGCAGGCTTGTGAGCTTCCATGACATACACAGAACAGTCAATACACAGTCACAGGCAGTGCAGGCTTCCCTCACACATATGGCATCTTCCTCAGCACTGCATATTTAAACACAGCTGTCCAATGATGGGGTATCATTGCAAACGTCCATGACATACACAGAACAAATCACAGTCACAGTCTTTGCAAGTTCCCCTCACACACATGGCATTTTCATGAGCACTCCACACTTAAGCACACCTACCTCATTTTGCATCAGCATTGCAAACTTTCATGATATACACAGAACACTCAAAGCACAATCACAGGCAGGGCAAGCTTCCCTCACACATATTGCATCCTCATCAGCACTGCAAACATAGACACACCTGTCCAGGGTTGCAGCAGCATTGCAAGCTTCCATGAGGTACACAGATCAGTCAAAGCACAGTCGCAGGCATTGCAAGCTACCCTCACACAAATGGTATTTTCATCAGCACTGCACACTTTAACAAACCTGTGCATTATTGCAGCAGCATTATGAGCTTCCATGACATACACAGGAGAGTCAAAGCATAGTCACGAACACTGCAAGCTTCCCTCACATATATGGCATCTTCATCAGAACTGCACACGTAAACACACCTATCCAGTGTTGCAGCAGCATTGCAAGCTTACATTACATACACAAAACACTCAAAGCACAGTCACAGACAGTGCAAGTTTCCCTCACACATATGTCATTTCCATCAACCTTGCACAAGTAAACACACCTGTCCAGCGTTGCAGCAGCCTTGCAAGCTTCCATTACATACACAAAACACTCAAAGAACAGTCACAGGCAATGCAAGCTTTCCTCATACATACGGCATCTTCTTCAGCACTGCACACGTACACCTGTCCAGTGTTGAAGCAGCCTTGCAAGCTTCCATGACATACACAAGACAGTCAAAGCACAGTCATGGGCAGTGTAAGCTTCCTTCACACACATGGCATCTACATCAGCACTGCACACTTAAACACACCTGTCCAGTGTTGCAGCAGCTTTGCGAGATTCCATGACATATACAGATCAGTCAAAGCACAGTCACAAGCGGTGCAAGTTTTCCTCATTTATATGGCATCTTCTTCAGCACTGCACACTTACATTTGTCCAGATTCAAAGCAGCCTTGCAAGATTCCATGACATACACATGACAGTCACAGCACAGTCACAGGCAGTGCAAGCTTCCGTTATACATATGGCACCTTCCTCAGCACTGCATACTTAAACACAGCTGTCCAATGATGGCCCATCATTGCAAGCTTCCATGACATACACAAAACAGTCAAAGCACAGTCAGAGTCTGTTAGAAATGGGGGTCTCTAGTTGGCAATGGCTGGCCACTGTCCAAGTAGGGACCCTTCTTCCTAAGTCAGAGTGAGAGGGCTACCCTCTTTAATACCCCTGCTCAACCCTGTGGTAACGTAGCACGAGCAGGTAGGCTTATCTCAGAGGCAGGGTGTGAAGCATTTATGATCATACACAGTAACACAATGAGGAACACTACAAAGGGACACCACACAAGTAGTTATTATAAAAAAATAAGTATCTTTATATAAAGGCAGATTTATCACAAGACCAATAACTGTAAAAGCCACAATACTGTCAAAAATAGGATAGCTGTTGAAGGGCTGTCAAAAATAGTTCAAAGGTTGCAAAAATAAGGTTCAAGTTCAAAGCAGTGGTCTCTGCGACCCTTTCTTTCACAAAGTACCTGGGTTTAGTTGCAAAACCAACAAAGTGTCGCAAAGAAGCTGTAGCGATGATTCTCGGCACGCGAGGCCGGCGATGCGTTGAAATCCTTGCCGCAAGGGAGGATGATGCGCCGATCTGCGGGATGCGTGCGGAGACGATGCGACAAACTTCTGCACGCTGGACCACCGATGCGATGACTTTCTTGCCGCGTGGGAGAAGTCGATGCGGTGATCCTGTTGCGCTGTGCGATCGTGTTGCGATGCGAAGACAAGACGCTCCGCGAGGGAGCGACGAAATTCGGTGTGATGCGATCAAAGTGGCGAACGCACGGCGTCCGCACTGCGACGTCTCGAAGCGATGATTTCTGTCAGGGTTGCGAGTGCGCGGCGACAGCAGCGCGATGATCTTTCCAGCGCGTCTCGGCTGCAGCGGCTCGCAAAGGGGCGTCAGCGATGGTTTCGGGTTGCGGGCCCTCGGCGGCAGCAGCGCGATGATTTTCCCAGCGCTCTCGACTGCAGCGGCCCGCAAAGATGCGTTAGCGTCGATTTCTTACCCTCTTCTCTCTGATGCAAACTAGAGGCCCTGGAACTCACAGGAGCCTCCTCAGCAGATAGCAGTCCTCGCAGGGAGGAAGCAGGAGGTTGGTGGTGGAGTCTGTTGTGCCTGAGACTCCAGCAGGAGGCTAGCTCTTTTCCTAGCCCTTGGGTGATTGCTGTACAAAAATAAAAGTTCTCTCAATAGTTCCTTTTCCTCTTCTTCAAGGTCCAGTGGTCACTGCTGCAGGCCAGTGCAAGAAACAACACACAAGCACAAGGACAGTCACTTCCTGCAGATTCCTCCAGTGGCACGGACAGAGTTTCCTCTCCAGATCCAAAAGCAATACAAAAGTAGGGGGTTTGAGCACAGATATTTATACCCCAAAAGCCTTTGATCCTTGAAGCTACCAGTCCCTGAACCTAGCCAGAACCAGTTCTGCTCAGGCCTGGAGCACTTTGTTTACCAGGCTGCATCCTTCCTTTCAGAAAGAGGGGGTCTGCTAGTAGACACACAGTGGGAGGTGGAGCCAGCATTCACCTTGCCAGGCACAGCCCTATTCAGATCAAAGAGCCACCCTTCCCCACACTCTAAATGCAGATCTCTCTATTCCACCAAGGTCTGACTCAGCCTGTCCTGCCCCTCTAAAACCAGACAGCCAATACACATAACGGCAGAGCACACTGGAAGGCTTAGGCAAGAAAATACCTACTTTCTAAAAGTGGTATTTTCAAACACAGAATATAAAAATAAACTTCACTAAAAGGTGTATTTTAATATTCTGAGCTCAGGCATACTAAATTCGTTTTTCTACCATGTCCCTGGGGTCAGTTAGGACTATAGCATGTAATAGTCAAACTGCCCATTCTAGCCTATGAGGAACAGGTAGCCTTACAGTAGTGAAAAACGAAATGGTGCATAATTCACTACCAGGACATGCTACACACACCCAGGCATGTCCTACCTTACACATACAATGCACCCTACCCGAGGGGCGACTTACAGGATGCCAAGGGAAGGTTCAGGGGCTGGGAAGTGGTTGCACTTCACAGCCAAGATGGCAGTTCTGGACTGCACACAGACACTGCAGTGGCAGGTCTGAGACACACTTTACAAGCTGCTTCTGTGGGTGGCACACATCAGTGCTGCAGGCCCACCAGCAGCATTTGGTTTACCAGCCCTGGGCACACATAGGCCACACTACTAGGGACTAACAGGTAAACCAAATAAGCCAATCAGGGATATACCAATTCACATAGACATATTTATACAGGGAGCATTCGCGCTGTGACACTGAATGGCAGTGGCACAGCGCCCAGAGCATCTAACACCAGTAAAACAGAGGAGACAACAGCGAAAAATGGAAGGGAGACCCACGCCAATGGTGCCAGGTCTAACACACGTCCCCTCCAGCTGAAATGTGGGGAGAACTACCCATCCCCTTGGAAGTTCTCATCGCTAAGGCGGAAAAATCTGGACAGACCATCAGCATTGGCGTGTTCTGTACCAGGGCGGTGTTCCACCGTGAAGTCCATACCCTGTAGGGAAATGGACCACCTCAACAACTTGGGATTCTCACCCCTCATCTGCATCAGCCATCTGAGGGGCCTGTGGTCTGTCTGAACCCGGAAGTGAGTCCCAAACAGGTATGGTCTCAGCTTCTTCAGTGCCCAGACCACAGCAAATGCCTCACGCTCAATTGCACTCCACCTCTGTTCCCGTGGAAGTAACCTCCTACTGATGAAGGCCACAGGTTGGTCTAGTCCCTCCTCATTTATCTGTGACAGAACGGCCCCCACCCCATGCTCTGAAGCGTCTGTCTGGACAACAAATTCCTTAGCAAAATTGGGCGCCTGGAGTACGGGTGCTGTACACATAGCAGTTTTGAGGGCATCAAAGGCTTTCTGACAGGTGTCAGTCCAGTTCACAATCTTTGGCCGCTTCTTGGAAGTCAGCTCAGTCAAGGGTGCAACAATGTTGCCATACCCCTTGACAAACCTCCTGTAATAACCCGTGAGTCCTAAGAAGGCCCTCACCTGGGTCTGGGTCCTTGGGGGCTCCCAAGTCAGGATGGTTTCAATCTTGGGCTGCAGGGGCGCCACCTGGCCGCTCCCCACCTGGTGTCCCAAGTACACCACAGAACCCTGCCCAATCTGGCACTTACTGGCCTTGATTGTGAGGCCTGCTCTGCGCAGCGCCATCAACACTTCCCAGAGGTGGCGCAAGTGGTCCTCCCAGGAGGAACTAAACACTGCAATGTCATCCAGGTAGGCGGCACTGAAAGCCTCCAGCCCAACCAACACCTGGTTGACCAATCTCTGGAAGGTGGCAGGGGCATTCTTCATCCCAAAGGGCATCACACGGAACTGGTAGTGCCCATCTGGTGTGGAGAATGCTGACCTCTCCTTTGCCCCATCCGTTAAGGCGATCTGCCAGTACCCAGACGTCAGATCAAACGTGCTGAGGTACCGGGCAGCCCCTAACCGGTCTATGAGCTCATCAGCTCTGGGGATGGGGTGCGCGTCGGTCTTGGTGACCGAATTGAGACCTCGGTAGTCCACACAGAACCTAAGTTCAGGAGTGGCACCAGGCGTCGCAGCTTTTGGTACCAAGACCACGGGGCTGGACCAGGGGCTGCTAGAGGACTCAACCACCCCTAGGGCGAACATTTTGGAGACCTCCTCCTTAATGCAAGCCCTGACCCTGTCAGTTACCCTGTAAGCCTTGTGCTTGACAGGAGAACTGTCCCCGGTATCCACCTCATGGACGCACCAATCAGTGACACCAGGTACCAGGGAGAACAAATCAGAAAATTGCCCCAACAGGTGGTGACAATCTCTCTGCTGCTCAGGGGTCAGTGTGGTGGAGAGGATCACACCCTCCACTGACCCATCCTTCTCTTCTGCACACAGGAGGTCAGGGAGAGGCTCACTCTCCTCCTCAACCCCATCATCTGTGGCAAGAAGCATGCCCACTTCAGACCTCTCAAAGTGGGGCTTTAGGCGGTTCACATGCAGGACCCGCAAGGGGTTCCTGGGAGACTGAAAGTCCACCAAGTAGGTAACTGGACTTTTGCGCTCCACCACCTCAAAGGGACCGGTCCACTTATCTTGGAGCGCACAAGGCTCCACTGGGGCCAGTACCCAAACCTTCTGACCAGGTTGAAATTCGACCAGAGTGGCATTCTGGTCGTGCCAACGTTTCATTTCTTCTTGGCTGGCTTCCAGATTTGCCTCAGCAATTTTTCTGAAACGCCGAGTCTGGTTCCTGAAGGCCAACATGTAGCTAAATACATCTTGGGGAGGTTTCCTGGGAGATTGCTCCCAGCCTTCCTTGACCAGACTCAGAGGTCCTCTAACCGGGTGGCCATAGAGGAGTTCAAAGGGACTGAACCCTAAGGACTTCTGTGGCACCTCCCGGTAGGCAAACAACAGGCATGGCAAGAGGACGTCCCACTTACGCCTCAGGGGCTCTTCTAGGCCCATGATCATGCCCTTCAAGGTCCGGTTGAACCTTTCAACCAGACCATTACCTTGGGGGTGGTAAGGAGTGGTGAACTTATACGTTACCCCACACTCCTTCCACAGAGACTTCATGTACTGGGAGATGAAGTTGGTCCCCCTGTCAGACACCACCTCTCTGGGGAATCCCACACGGGAGAAAATCCCCATCAGTGCACGTCCCACCACGGGGGCCGTCACTGTCCTGAGCGGGATGGCTTCAGGGTACCGGGTGGCATGGTCCACCAAGACCAGGATGAACCTGTTGCCCATGGCTGTCTTGGGGTCCAGAGGCCCCACAATGTCAATGCCCACTCGCTCGAATGGGGTACTCACAACTGGAAAGGGCTGGAGTGGGGCCTTGATCTTCCCCCACTCTTCCCACTTGCCTGGCAAGTCTCACAGGTCCTGCAATGAGAGTCTGAACTCTTGTGCATCTGGGGCCAATAAAAGTGGGCAGCCAGCCTCTCAAAGGTCTTGGTCTGCCCCAGATGTCCTGCCAATGGAATGTCATGAGCCAACCCCAGTAGGAAGGTTCTGAAGCACTCGGGTACCACCAGCACACGGGCTGACCCTGGCTCAGCAACCTTAGGCTCACTATACAGGAGACTGTTCTCCCAATAAATCAGATGTGAACCAGACATGTCACCTTCTGCCTGGGCTGCAGCCTGTCGCCGCATACCCTCAAGAGAGGGGCAAACTCTCTGCTGCTCACAAAATTCCTCCCTGGTGGGTCCCCCTTCCTGCTGCCAATGGGTCAGCTCAGGCAGGTCCCCCAGTTCGGTGATCTGCTCCCCGGTAGGCTCCAGGGCATCCCCCTCAGGGTCTGCTTCTTCCTGGGCCGTGGGAACCAAGGGGGCCGGCTTCCCGCGCCCCTTGCCCCTTCTCTCTAAGGCAGGGATCTGGGCCCTACTCTCAGGCTCCAGATCCTTTTCAACACCCTCCTTGGCTGCCATGGACCGCGTGGTAGCACACGCCCACTCAGGCAGACCCAACATCTCTAAGTGAGCCTTCCTCTCCACCGTAGCCCACGGGGAGTCCTCTAAATCATTGCCCAGCAGACAGTCTACAGGCATGGCGGGCCTCACAGCTACCTGAAGAGTTCCTGAGACCCCCCCACTCAAAGGGAACCTGAGCCACCTCACATTGGCTCTCTGAGTTGTCGGCGGACACTACTGGGTAGAATGCATGGGGGACAACCTGCTCTTTGGACACCAACCGGGAGCTGACAGCAGTTACACTGGCCCCTGTGTCTCTTAGAGCCTCCACCCTATGGCCATTGATGGTCACCCACTGCCTGTATTTTTTAGTGTTAGCAGGCAGTGCAGGCTTGGGGACCATCTCAAAGTCCCCTAATGAGACAAGGGTCAATTCTACGGGATCCCACCCCTCTTGGGCACCCATCTCCTCCTCTCCCAGGGCTACACTAGCAATCTGGCGGGGTGGTGCACGGGGGTGCACTGGCCCCCTTTGGGGGCACTGGGGATCAAAATATCTGTGGCCCACTTGACCACAGTTGTAACACGTGGGGGCCCCCTGGGAACAGGCCTACCTGGTGGGGGCCCGGTCCTCCTTTCTTGGGGGGCTGGGACACCACTGCTGGGTTCCCTGGGGGATTACTTTGGGGCCCTCGGGGGAACTCCCTCTGTTGACCCTTGTCCCCCCCACTCCTCTGCTGGGGACCCTGCCCACCTTTGGCGACGTCTCCCACTGGACCCTTGCGGACCCGGGTGCTCACCCAGCGGTCCGCCTCCTCAGCAAGCTTTCTAGGGTTAGTCAGCTTGCAATCAATTAGGTGCTGGCGTAGCTCAGGAAAACAATTGCTAGATAAATGCTCCCATGCAATCAAATCATAAAACTGTGCAAAAGTTTCTACTTTGCTACCTCTTACCCAGCGTTCCATGGCTCTGCAAAAAAAGGACACATATTCAACCCACGTGGTACCCTCTAGCTTCTTACAGACCCTAAACCTCTGTCTATACATCTCAGGGGTCAAACCATAGCGGGTCACCAACGCTTCCTTCATGTGGGCGTAAACCATCCTACTTTCTGGGGGCAGGTCCAGCAAGGTATCCCTCCCCTCACTCACAAAGCGTCCCCACAACCCTGCTCCCCAATCCTTCTCAGGGACCCGGTGGGACACCATGGCTACTTCATAAGCGGCAAACCATTGCCCAATATCTTCACTTTTGTGGAAATCTTTAATAACCTCCTTGGGTATATACACCCTACTCTCAGGGTGCACTACAGGTACGCTGCCACCAGAGGGGAGATTTCCATGCTCTTAGCTTTAATCTCCAACTCCCTCAATACTCTCTCATGCTCAAGCTTCATCCTCATAATCTCAATTTCTAACTTCTTGTTCTCTAGGTCCCGGTGACCATCCATTTTAAGCTTAGCCATCTCCATATTATGCCGCCTATCTCTCTCCCTGTCCTCCAGCTCTTCTGGGGACAGACCCTTAGCGGACACACTAGAGCCCGGGTTGGAAAGGGCTGGGTCTCCTACTAAGTCTACTACATCGCCCTGCTGCTCTCCTCCCTCCACAAGCTCTCCTAGATCCTTAGGGGCATCCCTGGCTTCTAGCCAGGCCTTCAGCGCCTTGTAATACTCCTCCCTCCTAGTGAGACCTGTGATAGGGACTGTGAATTCCTTGCAAAAATATTTGAGCTGCTTGGCATTGTAGGTTTCTATTTTCTCTTCTTCCCAGGAGAGATCTTCTGAGGCATTGGATCTGGGCTTGCCCATTGTAGAAATAACTGGCAATATCAATAAAGGACAGAAGAAAACTTCTCAAAAAATGTAAGCGGGTGAAAAATCACCGGCAATATCAATCACAATATAGGATCCTAAAAATTCTCAGAAATGTGCGTGGGTGAAAAATCACCAGCAATATCAATCACAATAGGGGATCAAAAACTTTCAATAAATGTGCGCGGGTGAAAAATCACCGGCAATATCAATCACAATACAGGATCCCAAAAACTCTCAGAAATGTGCGTGGGTGAAAAATCACCAGCAATATCAATCACAATAGGGGATCAAAAACTTTCAATAAATGGGCGCGGGTGAAAAATCACCGGCAATATCAATCACAATATAGGATCCCAAAAACTCTCAGAAAATGCGCGCGGGTGAAAAATCACCGGCAATATCAATCACAATATAGAAGCAAAAAAAACAATTCTCAAAAAAAATGTATGCGGTACGTTATGGTCTGCACTCACTAGTAGTGTACACTATAATTACTGTATGCGATCATAAATGCAAGTCCAGATCCTCACCGCTGACCACCAATGTTAGAAATGGGGGTCTCTAGTTGGCAATGGCTGGCCACTGTCCAAGTAGGGACCCTTCTTCCTAAGTCAGAGTGAGAGGGCTACCCTCTTTAATACCCCTGCTCAACCCTGTGGTAACGTAGCACGAGCAGGTAGGCTTATCTCAGAGGCAGGGTGTGAAGCATTTATGATCATACACAGTAACACAATGAGGAACACTACAAAGGGACACCACACAAGTAGTTATTATAAAAAAATAAGTATCTTTATATAAAGGCAGATTTATCACAAGACCAATAACTGTAAAAGCCACAATACTGTCAAAAATAGGATAGCTGTTGAAGGGCTGTCAAAAATAGTTCAAAGGTTGCAAAAATAAGGTTCAAGTTCAAAGCAGTGGTCTCTGCGACCCTTTCTTTCACAAAGTACCTGGGTTTAGTTGCAAAACCAACAAAGTGTTGCAAAGAAGCTGTAGCGATGATTCTCGGCACGCGAGGCCGGCGATGCGTTGAAATCCTTGCCGCAAGGGAGGATGATGCGCCGATCTGCGGGATGCGTGCGGAGACGATGCGACAAACTTCTGCACGCTGGACCACCGATGCGATGACTTTCTTGCCGCGTGGGAGAAGTCGATGCGGTGATCCTGTTGCGCTGTGCGATCGTGTTGCGATGCGAAGACAAGACGCTCCGCGAGGGAGCGACGAAATTCGGTGTGATGCGATCAAAGTGGCGAACGCACGGCGTCCGCACTGCGACGTCTCGAAGCGATGATTTCTGTCAGGGTTGCGAGTGCGCGGCGACAGCAGCGCGATGATCTTTCCAGCGCGTCTTGGCTGCAGCGGCTCGCAAAGGGGCGTCAGCGATGGTTTCGGGTTGCGGGCCCTCGGCGGCAGCAGCGCGATGATTTTCCCAGCGCTCTCGACTGCAGCGGCCCGCAAAGATGCGTTAGCGTCGATTTCTTACCCTCTTCTCTCTGATGCAAACTAGAGGCCCTGGAACTCACAGGAGCCTCCTCAGCAGATAGCAGTCCTCGCAGGGAGGAAGCAGGAGGTTGGTGGTGGAGTCTGTTGTGCCTGAGACTCCAGCAGGAGGCTAGCTCTTTTCCTAGCCCTTGGGTGATTGCTGTACAAAAATAAAAGTTCTCTCAATAGTTCCTTTTCCTCTTCTTCAAGGTCCAGTGGTCACTGCTGCAGGCCAGTGCAAGAAACAACACACAAGCACAAGGACAGTCACTTCCTGCAGATTCCTCCAGTGGCACGGACAGAGTTTCCTCTCCAGATCCAAAAGCAATACAAAAGTAGGGGGTTTGAGCACAGATATTTATACCCCAAAAGCCTTTGATCCTTGAAGCTACCAGTCCCTGAACCTAGCCAGAACCAGTTCTGCTCAGGCCTGGAGCACTTTGTTTACCAGGCTGCATCCTTCCTTTCAGAAAGAGGGGGTCTGCTAGTAGACACACAGTGGGAGGTGGAGCCAGCATTCACCTTGCCAGGCACAGCCCTATTCAGATCAAAGAGCCACCCTTCCCCACACTCTAAATGCAGATCTCTCTATTCCACCAAGGTCTGACTCACCCTGTCCTGCCCCTCTAAAACCAGACAGCCAATACACATAACGGCAGAGCACACTGGAAGGCTTAGGCAAGAAAATACCTACTTTCTAAAAGTGGTATTTTCAAACACAGAATATAAAAATAAACTTCACTAAAAGGTGTATTTTAATATTCTGAGCTCAGGCATACTAAATTCGTTTTTCTACCATGTCCCTGGGGTCAGTTAGGACTATAGCATGTAATAGTCAAACTGCCCATTCTAGCCTATGAGGAACAGGTAGCCTTACAGTAGTGAAAAACGAAATGGTGCATAATTCACTACCAGGACATGCTACACACACCCAGGCATGTCCTACCTTACACATACAATGCACCCTACCCGAGGGGCGACTTACAGGATGCCAAGGGAAGGTTCAGGGGCTGGGAAGTGGTTGCACTTCACAGCCAAGATGGCAGTTCTGGACTGCACACAGACACTGCAGTGGCAGGTCTGAGACACACTTTACAAGCTGCTTCTGTGGGTGGCACACATCAGTGCTGCAGGCCCACCAGCAGCATTTGGTTTACCAGCCCTGGGCACACATAGGCCACACTACTAGGGACTAACAGGTAAACCAAATAAGCCAATCAGGGATATACCAATTCACATAGACATATTTATACAGGGAGCATTCGCGCTGTGACACTGAATGGCAGTGGCACAGCGCCCAGAGCATCTAACACCAGTAAAACAGAGGAGACAACAGCGAAAAATGGAAGGGAGACCCACGCCAATGGTGCCAGGTCTAACAGAGTCCATGCAGGTTTTCCTCACACACTGCGTTTTCATCAGCACTCAACACTTAAACACACCTACCACATGTTGCATCAGCATTGCAAACATCCGCAATATACACAGAACAATTAAAGCAAAATTACAGGCAGGGCAAGCGTCCCTCACACATATTGCATCCTCATCAGCACTGCAAACATAGACACACTTGTCCAGTGTTGCAGCAGCATTGCAAGCTTCCATGGCATACACAGAATAGTCAAAGCACAGTCACGGGCAGTGCAAGCTTCCGTCACACATTGGCATCTTCATCAGCCATGCACACTTACAAAACACCTGTCCAGTGTTGCAGCAGCATTGCAAGCTTCCATGACATACAAAGAACAGTCAACGCAAAGTCACAGTCCATGCAAGTTTCCCTCACACACTGCATTTTCATCAGCACTCCACACTTAAACACACCTACCACATGTTGCATCAGCATTGCAAACATCCTTGATATACACAGAACAATCAAAGCACAATCACAGGCAGGACAAGCTTCCCTCACACATATGGCATTTTCATCAGCACTTCACACTTAAACAGAACTGTCCAATGATGGAGCAGCATTGCAAGTTTCCATGACATACACAGAACAGTCAATGCACAGTCACAGGCAGTGCAAGCTTCCTCCACACATTTTGCATCCTCCTAAGCACTGCACACCTAAACACATCTGTCCTGTGCTGGAGCACCATGCGAGCTTCCATTACATACAGAGGACAGTCAAATCACAGCCATGAACTGTGCAAACTTGCCTCATACATATGGCATCTTCATCAGCACTACACACTTAAACACAGCTGTCCAATGATAGAGTAGCATTGCAAGCTTCCATGATATACACAGATCAGTCAAAGCACAGTCACAGGCATTGCAAGCTAGCCTAACACATATTGCATTTTCATCAGCACTGCAGTCAAAGCACAGTCACGGGCAGTGGAAACTTTCCTCACAGATACGGCATCTTCATCATCCCTGCACACTTAAAGACACCTGTCCAATGTTGCATCATCATTGCAAGCTCCCATGACATATTCAGAGCAGTCACGGACAGTGCAAGCTTCCCTCACACATATAGCATCTTCCTCAGCACTGCACACTTGAACACACCTGTCCAGTGTTGCAGCAGCATTGCAAGCTTCCATGAGGTACACAGATCAGTCAAAGCACAGTCGCAGGCATTGCAAGCTACCCTCACACAAATGGTATTTTCATCAGCACTGCACACTTTAACACACCTGTGCATTATTGCAGCAGCATTATGAGCTTCCATGACATACACAGGAGAGTCAAAGCATAGTCACGAACACTGCAAGCTTCCCTCACATATATGGCATCTTCATCAGAACTGCACACATAAACACACCTATCCAGTGTTGCAGCAGCATTGCAAGCTTACATTACATTCACAAAACACTCAAAGCACAGTCACAGACAGTGCAAGTTTCCCTCACACACATGTCATTTCCATCAACCTTGCACAAGTAAACACACCTGTCCAGCGTTGCAGCAGCCTTGCAAGCTTCCATTACATACACAAAACACTCAAAGAACAGTCACAGGCAATGCAAGCTTTCCTCATACATACGGCATCTTCTTCAGCACTGCACACGTACACCTGTCCAGTGTTGAAGCAGCCTTGCAAGCTTCCATGACATACACAAGACAGTCAAAGCACAGTCATGGGCAGTGCAAGCTTCGTTCACACACATGCCATCTACATCAGCACTGCACACTTAAACAAACTGTCCAGTGTTGCAGCAGCTTTGCGAGATTCCATGACATATACAGATCAGTCAAAGCACAGTCACAAGCGGTGCAAGTTTTCCTCATTTATATGGCATCTTCTTCAGCACTGCACACTTACATTTGTCCAGATTCAAAGCAGCCTTGCAAGATTCCATGACATACACATGACAGTCACAGCACAGTCACAGGCAGTGCAAGCTTCCGTTACACATATGGCACCTTCCTCAGCACTGCATACTTAAACACAGCTGTCCAATGATGGCCCATCATTGCAAGCTTCCATGACATACACAAAACAGTCAAAGCACAGTCAGAGTCCATGCAGGTTTCCCTCACACACTGCGTTTTCATCAGCACTCCACACTTAAACACACCTACCACATGTTGCATCAGCATTGCAAACATCCGCAATATACACAGAACAATCAAAGCACAATTACAGGCAGGGCAAGCTTCCCTCACACATATTGCATCCTCATCAGCACTGCAAACTTAGACACACTTGTGCACTGTTGCAGCAGCATTGCAAGCTTCCATGGCATACACAGAATAGTCAAACCACAGTCACGGGCAGTGCAAGCTTCCGTCACACATTGGCATCTTCATCAGCCATGCACACTTACAAAACACCTGTCCAGTGTTGCAGCAGCATTGCAAGCTTCCATGACATACACAGAACAGTCAACGCAAAGTCACAGTCCATGCAAGTTTCCCTCACACACTGCATTTTCATCAGCACTCCACACTTAAACACACCTACCACATGTTGCATCAGCATTGCAAACATCCTTGATATACACAGAACAATCATAGCACAATCACAGGCAGGGCAAGCTTCCCTCACACATATGGCATTTTCATCAGCACTGCACACTTAAACAGAACTGTCCAATGATGGAGCAGCATTGCAAGTTTCCATGACATACACAGAACAGTCAATGCACAGTCACAGGCAGTGCAAGCTTCCTCCACACATTTTGCATCCTCCTAAGCACTGCACACCTAAACACATCTGTCCTGTGCTGGAGCACCATGCGAGCTTCCATTACATACAGAGGACAGTCAAATCACAGTCATGAACTGTGCAAGCTTGCCTCATACATATGGCATCTTCATCAGCACTACACACTTAAACACAGCTGTCCAATGATGAAGTAGCATTGCAAGCTTCCATGATATACACAGATCAGTCAAAGCACAGTCACAAACAGTGCAAGCTAGCCTAACACATATTGCATTTTCATCAGCACTGCAGTCAAAGCACAGTCACGGGCAGTGGAAACTTTCCTCACAGATACGGCATCTTCATCATCCCTGCACACTTAAAGACACCTGTCCAATGTTGCATCATCATTGCAAGCTCCCATGACATATTCAGAGCAGTCACGGACAGTGCAAGCTTCCTCACACATATAGCATCTTCCTCAGCACTGCACACTTGAACACACCTGTCCAGTGTTGCAGCAGCATTACAAGCTTCCATGGAATACACAGATCAGTCAAAGCAAATTAACAGTTAGTGCAAGCTTCCCTCACACACATGGAATATTCGTCAGCACTGAAACATTTACACCTGTCCAGTGTTGTAGCAGGCTTGTGAGCTTCCATGACATACACAGGACAGTCAAAGCACAGTAACTGACAGTACAAGCTTCCCTCACACATATGGCATCTCCATCAGCACTACACACTTAAGCACAGCTGTTCAATGATGGAGCAACATTTGCAAACTTCCATGAAATAGACGGAGCAGTCAAAGCACAGTCACGAGCAATGCAAGCTTCCCTCACACAATTGGCATCTCCCTCAGCCCTGCACACTTGAACACACCTGTCCAGTGTTGCAGCAGGATTGCAAGCTTCCATGACATACACAGAACAGTCAATACACAGTCACAGGCAGTGCAGGCTTCCCTCACCCATATGGCATCTTCCTCAGCACTGCATATTTAAACACAGCTGCCCAATGATGGGGTATCATTGCAAATGTCCATGACATACACAGAACAAATCACAGTCACAGTCTTTGCAAGTTCCCCTCACACACATGGCATTTTCATGAGCACTCCACACTTAAGCACACCTACCTCATTTTGCATCAGCATTGCAAACTTTCATGATATACACAGAACACTCAAAGCACAATCACAGGCAGGGCAAGCTTCCCTCACACATATTGCATCCTCATCAGCACTGCAAACATAGACACACCTGTCCAGGGTTGCAGCAGCATTGCAAGCTTCCATGAGGTACACAGATCAGTCAAAGCACAGTCGCAGGCATTGCAAGCTACCCTCACACAAATGGTATTTTCATCAGCACTGCACACTTTAACACACCTGTGCATTATTGCAGCAGCATTATGAGCTTCCATGACATACACAGGAGAGTCAAAGCATAGTCACGAACACTGCAAGCTTCCCTCACATATATGGCATCTTCATCAGAACTGCACACATAAACACACCTATCCAGTGTTGCAGCAGCATTGCAAGCTTACATTACATACACAAAACACTCAAAGAACAGTCACAGGCAATGCAAGCTTTCCTCATACATACGGCATCTTCTTCAGCACTGCACACGTACACCTGTCCAGTGTTGAAGCAGCCTTGCAAGCTTCCATTACATACACAAAACACTCAAAGAACAGTCACAGGCAATGCAAGCTTTCCTCATACATATGGCATCTTCTTCAGCACTGCACACGTACACCTGTCCAGTGTTGAAGCAGCCTTGCAAGCTTCCATGACATACACAAGACAGTCAAAGCACAGTCAAGGGCAGTGCAAGCTTCCTTCACACACATGGCATCTACATCAGCACTGCACACTTAAACACACCTGTCCAGTGTTGCAGCAGCTTTGCGAGATTCCATGACATATACAGATCAGTCAAAGCACAGTCACAAGCGGTGCAAGTTTTCCTCATTTATATGGCATCTTCTTCAGCACTGCACACTTACATTTGTCCAGATTCAAAGCAGCCTTGCAAGATTCCATGACATACACATGACAGTCACAGCACAGTCACAGGCAGTGCAAGCTTCCGTTATACATATGGCACCTTCCTCAGCACTGCATACTTAAACACAGCTGTCCAATGATGGCCCATCATTGCAAGCTTCCATGACATACACAAAACAGTCAAAGCACAGTCAGAGTCCATGCAGGTTTTCCTCACACACTGCGTTTTCATCAGCACTCAACACTTAAACACACCTACCACATGTTGCATCAGCATTGCAAACATCCGCAATATACACAGAACAATTAAAGCACAATTACAGGCAGGGCAAGCGTCCCTCACACATATTGCATCCTCATCAGCACTGCAAACATAGACACACTTGTCCAGTGTTGCAGCAGCATTGCAAGCTTCCATGGCATACACAGAATAGTCAAAGCACAGTCACGGGCAGTGCAAGCTTCCGTCACACATTGGCATCTTCATCAGCCATGCACACTTACAAAACACCTGTCCAGTGTTGCAGCAGCATTGCAAGCTTCCATGACATACACAAAACAGTCAACGCAAAGTCACAGTCCATGCAAGTTTCCCTCACACACTGCATTTTCATCAGCACTCCACACTTAAACACACCTACCACATGTTGCATCAGCATTGCAAACATCCTTGATATACACAGAACAATCAAAGCACAATCACAGGCAGGACAAGCTTCCATCAGTGTTTCATCAGCACTGCACACTTAAACAGAACTGTCCAATGATAGAGCAGCATTGCAAGTTTCCATGACATACACAGAACAGTCAATGCACAGTCACAGGCAATGCAAGCTTCCTCCACACATTTTGCATCCTCCTAAGCACTGCACACCTAAACACATCTGTCCTGTGCTGGAGCACCATGCGAGCTTCCATTACATACAGAGGACAGTCAAATCACAGTCATGAACTGTGCAAGCTTGCCTCATACATATGGCATCTTCATCAGCACTACACACTTAAACACAGCTGTCCAATGATAGAGTAGCATTGCAAGCTTCCATGATATACACAGATCAGTCAAAGCACAGTCACAAACAGTGCAAGCTAGCCTAACACATATTGCATTTTCATCAGCACTGCAGTCAAAGCACAGTCACAGGCAGTGGAAACTTTCCTCACAGATACGGCATCTTCATCATCCCTGCACACTTAAAGACACCTGTCCAAAGTTGCATCATCATTGCAAGCTCCCATGACATATTCAGAGCAGTCACAGACAGTGCAAGCTTCCCTCACAGATATGGTATTTTCATTGGCACTGCACACTTAAACACACCTGTCAAATGATGGTGCAGCATTGCAGGCTTCTACGACATACACATAAAAGTCAAAGCACAGTCACAGGCAGTGCAAACTTCACTCACACATATGGCATCTTCATCAGCCCTGCACACTTAAACACACCTGTCCAGTGTTGCATCAGCATTGCAAGCATCCATGACATACACAGCCATGTCAAGGCACAATCGCGGGGAAAGCAAGCTTCCCCCAGACATATGACATCTTCCTCAGCCCTGCATACTTGAACAGGCGTGTCCAGTGTTGCAGGAGCATTGCAAGCTCCCATGGCATTCACAGATTAGTCAATGTACAGTCATAGCTAGTGCAAGCTTCCCTCACATACATGGAAATTTGGCAGCACTGCACATTTACATCTGTCCAGTATTGCAGCAGGCTTGCGAGCTTCCATGACTAATGTAGGACAGTCAAAGCACAGTCACTGGTAGTGTAATCTTCCCTCCCCCATATGGCATCTTCATCAGCACTGCGCACTTAAACATAGCTGTCCAATGATGGAGCAGCATTGTGAGCTTTCATGATATACAAAGAATAGTTAAACAGTCACAAGCAGTGCAAACTTCCCTCACAAATATGGCATCCTCTTCAGCACTGCACACTTAAATATAACTGCTCAATGTTTCAACTGCATTGTGAGCTTCCTTGACATACACAGAGCAGTCAAAGCACAGTCACAGGCAGTGCAAGCTTCCCTCTCACATATGACATATTACTCAGCACTCCACACTTAAACATACCTGTCCAGTGTTGCAGAAGCATGTGGAGCTTTCATGACATACTCAAAACATTCAATGAACAGTCACGACAGTACAAGCTTCCCTCACAGATATGGTATTTTCATCAACACTGCACACTTAAACACACCTGTCAAATTATGGTGCAGCATGGCAAGCGTCCATGGCATACACAGAACAGTCAAAGCACAGCCACAGGCAGTGCAAGCTTCCCTTACACATATAGCATCTTCCTCAGCACTGCACACTTGAACACACCTGTCCACTGTTGCAGCAGCATTGCAAGCTTCCATGGAATACACAGATCAGTCAAAGCAAATTAACAGTTAGTGCAAGCTTCCCTCACACACATGGAATATTCGTCAGCACTGAAACATTTACACCTGTCCAGTGTTGCAGCAGGCTTGTGAGCTTCCATGACATACACAGGACAGTCAAAGCACAGTAACTGACAGTACAAGCTTCCCTCACACATATGGCATCTCCATCGGCACTACACACTTAAGCACAGCTGTTCAATGATGGAGCAACATTTGCAAACTTCCATGAAATACACGGAGCAGTCAAAGCACAGTCACGAGCAATGCAAGCTTCCCTCACACAATTGGCATCTTCCTCAGCCCTGCACACTTGAACACACCTGTCCAGTGTTGCAGCAGGATTGCAAGCTTCCATGAAATACACAGAACAGTCAATACACAGTCACAGGCAGTGCAGGCTTCCCTGACACATATGGCATCTTCCTCAGCACTGCATATTTAAACACAGCTGTCCAATGATGGGGTGTCATTGCAAACGTCCATGACATACACAGAACAAAGCACAGTCACAGTCTTTGCAAGTTCCCCTCACACACATGGCATTTTCATGAGCATTCAACACTTAAGCACACCTACCTCATGTTGTATCAGCATTGCAAACTTTCATGATATACACAGAACACTCAAAGCACAATCACAGGCAGGGTAAGCTTCCCTCACACATATTGCATCCTCATCAGCACTGCAAACATAGACACACCTGTCCAGGGTTGCAGCAGCATTGCAAGCTTCCATGAGGTACACAGATCAGTCAAAGCACAGTCGCAGGCATTGCAAGCTACCCTCACACAAATGGTATTTTCATCAGCACTGCACACTTTAACACACCTGTGCATTATTGCAGCAGCATTATGAGCTTCCATGACATACACAGGAGAGTCAAAGCACAGTCACGAACACAGCAAGCTTCCCTCACATATATGGCATATTCATCAGAACTGCACACGTAAACACACCTATCCAGTGTTGCAGCAGCATTGCAAGCTTCCATTACATACACAAAACACTCAGAGCACAGTCACAGACATTGCAAGTTTTCCTCACACATGTCATTTCCATCAACCTTGCACAAGTAAACATACCTGTCCAGCGTTGCAGCAGCCTTGCAAGCTTCCATTACATACACAAAACACTCAAAGAACAGTCACAGGCAATGCAAGCTTTCCTCACACATACGGCATCTTCTTCAGCACTGCCCACGTACACCTGTCCAGTGTTGAAGCAGCCTTGCAAGCTTCCATGACATACACAAGACAGTCAAAGCACAGTCATGGGCAGTGCAAGCTTCGTTCACACACACATGCCATCTACATCAGCACTGCACACTTAAACACAACTGTCCAGTGTTGCAGCAGCTTTGCGAGATTCCATGACATATACAGATCAGTCAAAGCACAGTCACAAGCGGTGCAAGTTTTCCTCATTTATATGGCATCTTCTTCAGCACTGCACACTTACATTTGTCCAGATTCAAAGCAGCCTTGCAAGATTCCATGACATACACATGACAGTCACAGCACAGTCACAGGCAGTGCAAGCTTCCGTTACACATATGGCACCTTCCTCAGCACTGCATACTTAAACACAGCTGTCCAATGATGGCCCATCATTGCAAGCTTCCATGACATACACAAAACAGTCAAAGCACAGTCAGAGTCCATGCAGGTTTCCCTCACACACTGCGTTTTCATCAGCACTCCACACTTAAACACACCTACCACATGTTGCATCAGCATTGCAAACATCCGCAATATACACAGAACAATCAAAGCACAATTACAGGCAGGGCAAGCTTCCCTCACACATATTGCATCCTCATCAGCACTGCAAACTTAGACACACTTGTGCACTGTTGCAGCAGCATTGCAAGCTTCCATGGCATACACAGAATAGTCAAACCACAGTCACGGGCAGTGCAAGCTTCCGTCACACATTGGCATCTTCATCAGCCATGCACACTTACAAAACACCTGTCCAGTGTTGCAGCAGCATTGCAAGCTTCCATGACATACACAGAACAGTCAACGCAAAGTCACAGTCCATGCAAGTTTCCCTCACACACTGCATTTTCATCAGCACTCCACACTTAAACACACCTACCACATGTTGCATCAGCATTGCAAACATCCTTGATATACACAGAACAATCATAGCACAATCACAGGCAGGGCAAGCTTCCCTCACACATATGGCATTTTCATCAGCACTGCACACTTAAACAGAACTGTCCAATGATGGAGCAGCATTGCAAGTTTCCATGACATACACAGAACAGTCAATGCACAGTCACAGGCAGTGCAAGCTTCCTCCACACATTTTGCATCCTCCTAAGCACTGCACACCTAAACACATCTGTCCTGTGCTGGAGCACCATGCGAGCTTCCATTACATACAGAGGACAGTCAAATCACAGTCATGAACTGTGCAAGCTTGCCTCATACATATGGCATCTTCATCAGCACTACACACTTAAACACAGCTGTCCAATGATGGAGTAGCATTGCAAGCTTCCATGATATACACAGATCAGTCAAAGCACAGTCACAGGCATTGCAAGCTAGCCTAACACATATTGCATTTTCATCAGCACTGCAGTCAAAGCACAGTCACGGGCAGTGGAAACTTTCCTCACAGATACGGCATCTTCATCATCCCTGCACACTTAAAGACACCTGTCCAATGTTGCATCATCATTGCAAGCTCCCATGACATATTCAGAGCAGTCACGGACAGTGCAAGCTTCCCTCACACATATAGCATCTTCCTCAGCACTGCACACTTGAACACACCTGTCCAGTGTTGCAGCAGCATTGCAAGCTTCCATGGAATACACAGATCAGTCAAAGCAAATTAACAGTTAGTGCAAGCTTCCCTCACACACATGGAATATTCGTCAGCACTGAAACATTTACACCTGTCCAGTGTTGTAGCAGGCTTGTGAGCTTCCATGACATACACAGGACAGTCAAAGCACAGTAACTGACAGTACAAGCTTCCCTCACACATATGGCATCTCCATCAGCACTACACACTTAAGCACAGCTGTTCAATGATGGAGCAACATTTGCAAACTTCCATGAAATAGACGGAGCAGTCAAAGCACAGTCACGAGCAATGCAAGCTTCCCTCACACAATTGGCATCTTCCTCAGCCCTGCACACTTGAACACACCTGTCCAGTGTTGCAGCAGAATTGCAAGCTTCCATGACATACACAGAACAGTCAATACACAGTCACAGGCAGTGCAGGCTTCCCTCACCCATATGGCATCTTCCTCAGCACTGCATATTTAAACGCAGCTGTCCAATGATGGGGTATCATTGCAAATGTCCATGACATACACAGAACAAATCACAGTCACAGTCTTTGCAAGTTCCCCTCACACACATGGCATTTTCATGAGCACTCCACACTTAAGCACACCTACCTCATTTTGCATCAGCATTGCAAACTTTCATGATATACACAGAACACTCAAAGCACAATCACAGGCAGGGCAAGCTTCCCTCACACATATTGCATCCTCATCAGCACTGCAAACATAGACACACCTGTCCAGGGTTGCAGCAGCATTGCAAGCTTCCATGAGGTACACAGATCAGTCAAAGCACAGTCGCAGGCATTGCAAGCTACCCTCACACAAATGGTATTTTCATCAGCACTGCACACTTTAACACACCTGTGCATTATTGCAGCAGCATTATGAGCTTCCATGACATACACAGGAGAGTCAAAGCATAGTCACGAACACTGCAAGCTTCCCTCACATATATGGCATCTTCATCAGAACTGCACACGTAAACACACCTATCCAGTGTTGCAGCAGCATTGCAAGCTTACATTACATACACAAAACACTCAAAGCACAGTCACAGACAGTGCAAGTTTCCCTCACACATATGTCATTTCCATCAACTTTGCACAAGTAAACACGTCTGTCCAGCGTTGCAGCAGCCTTGCAAGCTTCCATTACATACACAAAACACTCAAAGAACAGTCACAGGCAATGCAAGCTTTCCTCATACATACGGCATCTTCTTCAGCACTGCACACGTACACCTGTCCAGTGTTGAAGCAGCCTTGCAAGCTTCCATGACATACACAAGACAGTCAAAGCACAGTCATGGGCAGTGCAAGCTTCCTTCACACACATGGCATCTACATCAGCACTGCACACTTAAACACACCTGTCCAGTGTTGCAGCAGCTTTGCGAGATTCCATGACATATACAGATCAGTCAAAGCACAGTCACAAGCGGTGCAAGTTTTCCTCATTTATATGGCATCTTCTTCAGCACTGCACACTTACATTTGTCCAGATTCAAAGCAGCCTTGCAAGATTCCATGACATACACATGACAGTCACAGCACAGTCACAGGCAGTGCAAGCTTCCGTTATACATATGGCACCTTCCTCAGCACTGCATACTTAAACACAGCTGTCCAATGATGGCCCATCATTGCAAGCTTCCATGACATACACAAAACAGTCAAAGCACAGTCAGAGTCCATGCAGGTTTCCCTCACACACTGCGTTTTCATCAGCACTCCACACTTAAACACACCTACCACATGTTGCATCAGCATTGCAAACATCCTTGATATACACAGAACAATCAAAGCACAATCACAGGCAGGACAAGCTTCCCTCACACATATGGCATTTTCATCAGCACTGCACACTTAAACAGAACTGTCCAATGATGGAGCAGCATTGCAAGTTTCCATGACATACACAGAACAGTCAATGCACAGTCACAGGCAGTGCAAGCTTCCTCCACACATTTTGCATCCTCCTAAGCACTGCACACCTAAACACATCTGTCCTGTGCTGGAGCACCATGTGAGCTTCCATTACATACAGAGGACAGTCAAATCACAGCCATGAACTGTGCAAACTTGCCTCATACATATGGCATCTTCATCAGCACTACACACTTAAACACAGCTGTCCAATGATGGAGTAGCATTGCAAGCTTCCATGATATACACAGATCAGTCAAAGCACAGTCACAAACAGTGCAAGCTAGCCTAACACATATTGCATTTTCATCAGCACTGCAGTCAAAGCACAGTCACGGGCAGTGGAAACTTTCCTCACAGATACGGCATCTTCATCATCCCTGCACACTTAAAGACACCTGTCCAATGTTGCATCATCATTGCAAGCTCCTATGACATATTCAGAGCAGTCACGGACAGTGCAAGCTTCCCTCGCAGATATGACATATTCCTCAGCACTGCACGCTTAAACATACCTGTCCAGTGTTGCCGCAGCATAGCAAGCTTCCATGATATACACAGAACATTCAATGCACAGGCACAGACAGTGCAAGCTTCCCTCACAGATATGGTATTTTCATTGGCACTGCACACTTAAACACACCTGTCAAATGATGGTGCAGCATTGCAGGCTTCTACAACATACACAGAAAAGTCAAAGCACAGTCACAGGCAGTGCAAGCTTCTCTCACACATATGGCATCTTCATCAGCCCTGCACACTTGAACAGGCGTGTCCAGTGTTGCAGGAGCATTGCAAGCTCCCATGGCATTCACAGATTAATCAATGTACAGTCATAGCTATTGCAAGCTTCCCTCACATACATGGAAATTTGGCAGCACTGCACATTTACATCTGTCCAGTATTGCAGCAGGCTTGCGAGCTTCCATGACTAATGTAGGACAGTCAAAGCACAGTCACTGGTAGTGTAATCTTCCCTCCCCCATATGGCATCTTCATCAGCACTGCGCACTTAAACATAGCTGTCCAATGATGGAGCAGCATTGTGAGCTTTCATGATATACAAAGAATAGTTAAACAGTCACAAGCAGTGCAAACTTCCCTCACAAATATGGCATCCTCTTCAGCACTGCACACTTAAATATAACTGCCCAATGTTCCAGCAGCATTGCGAGCTTCCTCGACATACACAGAGCAGTTGAAACAAAGTCACAGGCAGTGCAAGCTTCCCGCACACATATGGCATTTTCCTCAGCACTGCACACTTGAACACACCTGTCCAGTGTTGCAGCAGCATTGCAAGCTTCCATGGAATACACAGATCAGTCAAAGCATATTAACAGCTAGTGCAAGCTTCCCTCACACACATGGAATCTCCGTCAGCACTGCGCATTTACACCTGTAAAGCTTGCAAGTCATTTACGCCTGTCCAGTGTTGCAGACTTGCGAGCTTCCGTGTCATACATAGTACAGTCAAAGCACAGTAACTGACAGTACAAGCTTCCCTCACACATATGGCATCTCCATCAGCACCACACACTTAAACACAGCTGTCCATGATGGAGCAACATTTGCAAACTTCCATGAAATACACGGAGCAGTCAAAGCACAGTCACGAGCAATGCAAGCTTCCCTCACACATTTGGCATCTTCCTCTGCCCTGCACACTTGCACACCTGTCTAGTGTTGCAGCAGGATTGCAAATTTCCATGACATACACAGAACATTCAAGACACAGTCACAGGCAGTGCAAGCTTCCCTCACACATATGGCATCTTCCTCAGCACTGCATACTTAAACACAGCTGTCCAATGATGGGGTGCCATTGCAAATGTCCATGACATACACAGAACAAAGCACAGTCACAGTCTGTGCAAGTTCCCCTCACACACATGGCATTTTCATGAGCACTCCACACTTAAGCACACCTACCACATGTTGCATCAGCATTGCAAACTTTCATGATACACACAGAACAATAAAAGCACAATCACAGGCAGGGCAAGCTTCCCTCACACATATTGCATCCTCATCAGCACTGCAAACATAGACACACATGTCCAGTGTTGCAGCAGCATTGCAAGCTTCCATGGCATATACAGAATAGTCAAAGCAGAGTCATGGGCAGTGCAAGCTTCCATCACACATTGGCATCTTCATCAGCCATGCACACTTACAAAACACATGTTCAGTGGTGCAGCAGCATTGCAAGCTTCCATGACATACACAGAACAGTCAACGCAAAGTCACAGGCAGTGCAAGCTTCCCTCACACATGTTGCAACTTCCTCAGCACTGCATACTTAAACAGAGCTATTTAATGATGGAACAGCATTGCAAGCTTCCATTATATACATAGAACAGTCAAAGCAAAGTCACAATCAGTGCAAGCTTCCCTCACACATATACCATCTTCATCAGCACTGCACACTTAAGCACACCTGTTCAGTGTTGCAGCAGCATTTTGAGCTTCCATGACATACACAGAACAGTCAAAGCACAGTCACATGCAATGCAAACTTCCTGCACATATATTGCATCTTCATCAGCACTGCACACTTAAACACATCTGTCAAATGTTTCAGCAGAATTGCAAGCTTCCATGATATACACAGAACACTCAAAGCACAGTCACAGGGAGTGCAAGTTTTTCTCCCACATATGGCGTCTTCCTGACATATTACTTAGCACTGCACACTTAAACATACCTGTTCAGTGTTGCAGAAGCATATGAAGCTTTCATGACATACTCAAAACATTCAATGCACAGTCACAGACAGTGCAAGCTTCCCTCACAGATATGGTATTTTCATCAGCACTGCTGACTTAAAAATGCCTGTCCAATGATGGTACAGCTTTGCAAACTTCCATGGCATACGCAGCACAGTTAAAGCACATTCACAGTCAGTGCAAGCTTCCCTTACACATATTGCATCTTCCTCAACACTGCACACTTAAACACATCTGTCCAATGATGGAACAGCATTACAAGCTTCAATGACATGCACAGAAAAGTCAAAGCACATTCACATGCAGTGCAAGCTTGTCTCACAACTATTCCCTCATCAGCACTGCACAGTTAACCCCACCTGTCCAGTGTTGCAGCAACATTGCAGGCGTCTGTGACATTCACTGATCAGTCAAAGCACAGTCACAGACAATGCAATCTTCCTTCACACTAAGGTCATCTTCCTCAGCACTGCACACTTAATCACACCTGCCCAGTGTTGCATCAGCATTGCAAGCTTCCATGACATACAGAGCGCAGTTCCCCGACAGTGGAACCTTCCCTCACACATATGGCATCTTCCTCAGCACTGTAGACTTAAACACACCTCTCCAGTGTTGCAGCAGCATTGCAAGCTTCTGTCGTATGCACAGAACAGTCAAAGCACAGTCACAGGCAGCGCAAGCTTCCCTTGTCCGTGAGCATCTTTGTATTCCCATTTTGGATGACCCTAAACTAGTCAAATATGACAAGACTGAGATTAAGCATAAATGGGAATGTGGGAGACAACAGGGAGAGACAATAAAACCGTGAAGAAAAGGATGTTGTTTTTAATGTAATCATTTATTAACAGTGTTATGATAGCGTGGGCCTACCCACAGGGCAGTGAAGTACCCTACAGATAGCAATAGGTACGTAATATCTTTGGTTGAAAGATAACAGGAGATTTTTCAATTTAGAACCTACAGCACAACCCAGTCTTCAGGTGGAGTTTCAGAGTTGTCAGATTACAGCAGACTGAATAGCTCAGTCTTTCAGATGGAGCTTGGAAATGAATGTCTTTAGATCTTTTCTGGAACCGAGCAGACATGAATCGAGTCTTCAGGGTTCTGGTAAGCTGTTCTACAGTCTTGCTGAGGCAACCTTTTTGAGAATTTTAGTCCTTCGGTTTTGGGAATTACTTGTGTTTCTCATTATTCTTGGGGTTAACAGTTTCTCCTTCAGGTTGGTCGGGATTCTGGGGGGAAGTGAGTTATGTTTGATGCAAGCCACCCTAAATGTGAGTCTAGCTTGGAGGATGCAGGTGTTTAGTTTATTTCCCTACTGGGGCCAGTGCTGTGAAGGATGGCTTTGAGAAGGACCAGGGAATAGTTAGGGGGACCAGCTAGCATTACATCCCCTTTGTCATGATGTGAAAGAACCAGTGACTGTAAAGTTGTCATGAAGCTTGAGTGAGTGGTGTAATGTTTGACTTTCTTAAGTAGGTGCCATTGGAAGGACAATGTTTCTGTCATCTTTGTTACTTGAGGTATAATAGTTAGATTTTAATGACTAATGAGGCTTAGTATTTTAGCAAATCAAATTAAAGATGGTGTGATATCTTGTTGGAACAATATTTGAAGTCAACTGTGAATGGGGAGAGAGTCTTTGCTGCAGATAAGAAGGGATTGAGTCTTCATCAGGTTTAATTTGAGCAAGAATTAACTCATCCAGCTGATTAATTTTTCCTGAAAGTTGTTTAGGGTGAAGATGTTTACTGGGCTTGCTCTCTTAAGGTAAAGTTGAGTAGCTTCCCTGTTCTGGTGGATGTTGATGTCCTAATTGCTTAGCATGCTTTCTAGTGCTGTTTACATTGAATACCCCTGCAATGCCTGTACCGGTATTTGGACCTTTGAGGGTAGCAACACGTCAGCGGCAGGAAACAATGCAAAAATCAGGCAAACGGGTGAGAGAGAAACACTGAACTGGATTTCACCCTTGGGAAGGATTCATCTCAGGAGTGAGACAGTAACAGACTTATCTCACCTATGGTACTGATATAGAAATTTGACCTTGGGCATATTACATTGCTGTAAAAAAAACTCTTGCATAGATTGCTTTAAGTAAAGGCCTCTAAAAGTGTTGGATTACAAACTCTTGCATCTTCCTTTGTCCCAGTTGACATACTGCAGGAGTATCGTGAAACTGATTCATCACTATTTGTTGTTTTCCCCAATACAAACACAAGGAGATGATGGCCCGAGCACTGAAACTTTTCAGACACTCACCCCCAGTCTCAGATCTGGGTTGAATCCATCATCGTTCTTTAGCTCACTTCACCACCCCAGTTCAGACCCAGCCATATGCAAATCAGCCTTGACCCTGTCCCTCATGGGAACATTCCAGTCCGAACTGCCAAGTCAGGTCTTCCCTGGACCGGAAACAAGCATCCTGCGACCTGTTACGGGATAACACCCCTCATCAGCCAGGCAAGCCTGAATCCAGTGGCAAAGTCAGCAAGGGACCCACATCTGGGCATACCCTGCCAACTTAGGGCGAACAAAGCAAACAAAACAAGATGATGAACGGAGCGCTGAAACTTTTCAACCACTCACCCCCATTACAACATCCGTTCTAATAGGATCTCTTGCCTTGCTCTTGCTGTATCCAATTCTTGATATCAGTTTCTTGCTGAGATTGTTTAATGGATTCCAATGAAACAGACGGCTCGTCCAATTTTCTTGTTGTTATTGAAAGAACTCATGGTGGTGTGGATGGGACTTTTGTTTCTTCAGTATGTTGTGAGAGGGCATGTGGCATCTAATAGAAAGGAGATCAAAATGAGAGCTGATTTCTGATGGTAGTATCATTAAGATCTTGTATATTAATACGCACAAGAACTCTTCATGAGGTTTGGGGATACAGAAAATACAAGCTTCAGCTGATGAGTTGGAATGTCTAATGACTCCATTATCCAAATGTTCTTTCTTGTGTTGGTATAACACCTCAATCAATCAATCAGGGGTTTGTAAAGCGCGGCTAGTCACCCGTGAGGGTCTCAAGGCGCAGAGGGGAGGGGTTGCTGATCCGTCTGGGCGAGGAGGTTCAGTCGAAGAGCCAGGTGTGAGGTCCTTCTTGAATTGCATCAGCGATGGGGATTGCCTGAGGTGGAGGGGCAGGGAGTTCCAGGTCTTGGCAGCGAGGTAGGAGAAGGATCTTCCTCCGGTTCTGGTCGTTTGGATCTGTGGGATGGTGGCTAGACGAGTTGGATGGAGCGGAGTTGTCTGGCGGGTACATGGAATTCGAGGCGGTGGTTCAGATATGCTAGTCCTATGTCTTGGAGAGCTTTGTAGGCGTGTGAGAGGAGCTTGAAGGTGATTCTCTGGTTGACTGGGAGCCAGTGGAGTTGTCAAAGGTGTTCTGTGATGTGGAGGGGGGGGGGTGTCAAGGACCAGTCTGGCTGCGTCGTTTTGAACGTTCTGTAGTTTCAGGAGGTGTTTCTGGGTGACACCGGGCGACATCTTATCTTCTTTCACTATTAAGAGGAAGGAGAGAAAACATAATAGAAAATGCTTCCCACATAATTTGAGGGCTATGTATTATTTGCCATCTTGGCTCCAAGACTATTATAAATGAGGAGGCATCAATGAGGTTAAATCGTATTTCGCTGACCTATTTCAGTAGTGAGCAAGAGGGTTATTTTCTTACCGATTTCCCCTGAAGGTAAGGTTGTTCCATCAATACCCAGAATTCACTTTGGACTTTCTATCTCTGTAGTATGAATCTGTATTTGAGCCTGAATTTGTAGTCCAGGAAGCACCCTGAGGCCCCAGATTCTATCAAACCTGCGACTGTGAGTGAGCCTTGGGAGCAGGTCATTAAGACTTAGAAGTCCTAATGGGCTTTATTATTAACGGGCACATTTGTTATTGTTTGGATCATCCATTCTTCTCTGTTTCTGGGTTGTATAAGGATATCAAAAATACGTACCAAAATATTGTGGCCAGAATATTGACTACCAAAATGGAGTGATGGTAATTATATATGGGTACATTTAGATGTACTATCCTTAATTCCACATCTACATACTTTAAAGCTACATATATCACCAAGGCACATATGTGCGGATGTTAAATATAATAACGCTTTACTTCCCTATATATACCTAGCTTCATAATACTTTGGTAGTTGGTACTCGGTAGCGTGATATTTAAAACTCAATATTAGGTAGTATACATGTTTGGTGACAAGATGTGCTTCTTTCAGACCTCTTCATCACCAAATGCCGGCTACAGAGAGGACCGCAGGCTGCGCGTGTGCGGAGAAATATGCGCACTTTTGAATAATCGTGGAAGCAATCTGAAGAGGCGGCCTGAGCAGCTACAACCCCACCCTACTGGAAGACCACTGTCGCCACTGAGAACCACTCGTGAAGTCCTACAATGGTCCCAACGGGGTGGGCTACCTGAACACCAACTCCAAAATATCATTTCACCATAATGTTTTGGTCAAAATATTGTGCGACAGAATATCGAGGGTAAATATATATTTTTTAAAGTTTGTCAGTGATATCAATGAGTAAAATATAATGAACTAAAATATTGTGGCATTTGATGCCATTTTTATTTCTTTGGCTATGTGTTTATTTTTTATTAGATTTTATGTATAAATATTTGTGAAAATATTCTTATTTAATTTTCGAAATTGTTTTACATTTATTTTTGTTTTTTGAAAAAATGGGTGCTCTCGGTCGGCAGAAATGCGAACAAGCATTGGCAAAGCCAACAGATCTCGCCTTCTTGACCTATTTTCTTTGTCAGTGTTTTATTGCCGAGGAGATGCAGCTTCAGCAAAAAAAAAAAAAAAAATCTAAATGATAATGACTGGATCGAGGAAGCGGAGTGTGTAATTTCAGGTTTCATCGAATTCCCCGGGGGGAACTGGTTTTGGAGGATGTTTTGAGTCTCATATCTATTTGTGAATGGGGTTTACTGTAAGGCTCTGGCTCAAACGCTGCCATACCTCAGAACTGAGGTCAAAGAGAAACGGATGAAAAATTCAATAACTGCACCCAGCAGTTGCACCCAAGATGACAAAAAACACACGGGCATCCCCCCCCCCCCCCACCGACCCCCCTCACACACACACGCGCTCCAGTTACCAAGCCAGGATAATTTAATAATTCAGAGTCGAGCCTCTGGTTTGGTTCCGTATCAGAAGCATCACTGATTCAGTTAAAAACGTTTTACTTTTTCAGTGAAGGTCTTTAAGTGGCCTCCTGCTAAGGACCCCTCAATACACCCAGGGGAGTTTTGCCCGTCACACCCGAAAGAGGTTAACACTTCACAAGCGAGCACTAAGTGTTGACAGTTTCTATGTTCTGTGTACTGGTAGAGGACTGTCTGGCATCTGTTTGTGGGGCCCTTAGGGGCCACAGGGCGCTGTGAGAAACAGGTGGGTTCACCAATGTCTCGTGCTGGAGAATAGGGGTTCAGTGATAAATTGTGGTAGTTTGCAAGAGCTTCCGACCTTAGAATTTAGCACTCAGGTTCGAGTCTGTGGCTCAAATTCCTGAGTTTGTGCAAATCACTTGATATACTGGCCTGTGACTGAAAAAAAATAATTTGTGATAAAAAAATAAAATAAAATAAAATATGGCCTTGTGTGATGTAACTGGAGGTAATGTAAAGCGCTTAAATACCCTTGGATCGAGTTCGCGCTATATGAAAGTGCAAAAAAAAAGGTATTTTGATGGAGGAACATCCTGGCATTCTGTGTTTCAGGCTTGTTCTCTCTGTCCCGCTGAGCAGAAGCAGCCCTAGCTACAAGCAGGTGGACCGCCCCCACAGCCCCCACTCCTTCGTACACAAAGCGCACAAGTCTCGGTCCTGCTCCCTTCACTTCCACATAGGGAAACCCCGTGCTTTTCCCCACCACCACTGACAGCATTACAATTTTGAGAGAATACACTGCTCCGTGGCGCTCTACGATTGGCTGTGTTGAGCATTCATGCGGAGATACAGGCCGTCGAGATCCTAGCTAGCGCCCCCTGCTGGCGCGTGAAAACACGGGGGGGTTGTGACGTGGCTGCTGTAGCACTGCGCGGATAGGGATCGTGGTCGAACCATGTAGGGTGAGGTTTGAAAGAAGAGGGTAAAACTGGGATTGCAGTGATAGGTAAACAGGATGAAAAACAAAACCGAAAAAAGAACTTGTCACGAGTGTTTGAGGCGGTGGGGAGGTAGTGTAGGGGGGCCGAGTGTGAGGTGAGAACAGAGCTTGAGGAGGCCTGGAAACAGACAAGCACTGGCAAAGCCAATAGGTCTCACCTTAGGGGCATAATGACAGTGCTTAATTTGAGACGGTAATTGCAGGTGCGGCCCACCAACACTTATATTTCTTCCCTGGAGTTTGACTCAGAGCAGCGCAGTAAGAAACACACAAGAGGGAAAGAAGGAGGAAGGGGAAGATGGGAAAAAAAAGCGAGAAAGGTAGAAAGTAGGAAACTGGAAGGGTGAAATATAGCGGCAGGGAGCATCTGGTGGTGGATTAAAGAGGCATGATGTGGAGTAAAGACACAGCCTCGGTGCTCGGCACACCAACTTAAAGTACCTCCGGGCGTGGGCTACCACCCCTCCCCCCCCACACACACACAAATTAAGGGGCATATCAACAAGCAACGGCGATAAATATCGCTAAGCGCGTTTAGCGCTACTTCAGTTATTGTCGGCTATCGCTGGATGTTATCGCCCGGGTAACGCGTTATCAATAACGCGTTGCTCCAGGGCGATAAAAAATCCAGCAAAAGCGCCGATATGCGGGAATATCGCTGGAAATCCAGCGATATTCCCGCAGCGATAGGGGAAAGCTTGATGATAGCCCCTGGTGGTTTTAGCCCGCCAATCCACCCCCCATTACAAATATAGCTAAGTCTCAATTTAAGCAGACATAAGCTTACGGCGATAACCGCGGTTAGCGCGGGTTTTAATATCGCCATAGGTGTCAGTGCACAGGCTTGTAAATACCGCGATGTGCGGTTAGCGACTTTTTCCATGTTGTATTCCACAGGAACGCCTACTTTGCATCTCATTAGAGATGCGATGCAGGGCGTTAGGAAAAGCTGTGCTAGGAGAAGGAAACACGCGCTAGCGTGTCCTTGCTAATACTGCGATGCCATTATCGCCGCTTTTCGGCCGAAAACGGCCGCAAAAGCGGCGGTAATGGGATTGATAATATGCCCCCAAGTACTTCATATTGGCTGTGCCAAATGGTTTTTAGCAGACCTTCTAGTTACAATAAAGAGCAGCGGGTTAAAAGTTACGCTGTCACTGGTGTATACTTTAAAGCAAAGGAGGCGAGGTTTGAAATAGCGCTTCACCACAGTAACACATTCCAGAGTTTATCCCTGTCACTTCAATAAACCGGTGCACTAGAAGTTGTATTTTTCCACAGTAAGCATCTTTGAAGCAACCTGAAACCTGCCTGCTCACCTCCGTATCTCTGATAAAGGATCGCACTGTATTAAAGTACCTGTAACCAACACAGCCATGTTTACTTTCTCATGCTAACTGTGGCTAGGCGGAACTGCCCGTCTGTGATGATTCAGAGCCCCTCTTTCACACCTTGACTCTTGAGATGAGAAATTGTTAATTTGCTGCTCAGTCAAAAAGTTATGTTCTTCTTACCTTTGAAGGCCTTTTCTCGTGATCTCAGACCTTTACTCCTGCAATACCCCCTCTGTTATGCATAGTCGGGTGAAATGCAATGAAAGTTTGCTTGTAAAACTCTACATATCTGTGTCTAGTTTTTGCTTTGCAAGCACAATTTTCCCATTGTCCATAGGGCCCTCTTTCCAACTGAACCCGTGACTCAGAGGTATAGAGTTTTCTTTTTGTTAGTGCATGCACAGTGTTTTCTTTGGCAGCGCTATAGACATTTTTTCTAGGTCGTCAGACCTGCTGTAATGCACATGCATGTACAATGATTAGCAATGCTAATATTTGGTGGCTATTTGACCAAGATTGTCTTACTTAGCTCAAGCAGCATCCAAAGTTGAGGACTATGGCCCCCAACTATTAATCTCTTCCTCCAGGTGGTTCTAGTACATCCCTCGGATCTGACCTAAATTTGGAAGTAGCAGGCCCACAGCACCCACTGAGCTACAATGCATTCCAGTAGGGAGAGCTAGTCGTGTGCCATGAGAGCCTGACTACAAAGTAAGAGGCGGAGCTTCAGCTCTAAGATTCTGATAAGACCATTTAAATAGTCATGTATGACGGGGACACTGTACAGAGTTGATAAAAGCATTGGCAAACCCAAAGGCGCAACCTATTGCCTTTGCCAGTGCTTGTTTAGCATAACTACTTTGAAACGAAGGGCGAGCTAAAGCATTTATCATGTCATTTTCGGTGATGTGATTGAGAATGTTGGAAAGTATAGGAAATTATGGGGAACAGATAGCTGCCCCACCTTCAAGAACACACCCATCCGTCAAAATGTTAACGACATCTAACTACCCATGCTTTATCTATGAATGGAAAACCGAAGGACAGCAGATGGAAGCAGAGATGTTTTAGGGCATGGGCAAAGTGGGCACTGGCCCAGGGCCCCAGCCTTTCAGGTGGCCCCCTGATAGAGCCAACTCTGTTCTGCAGAGAATCTTGCCCCGATGACCTTAAATAATTCTTAAACAGATTGTTTTAAATAAAGTTTTCATTTAAACTATTTTTAATGTGGATGATGTGTGGGAGACGGAGTCTGTTACAGACATTTTGTAGAGAAATGTTGTGTTTATGTTTCATGCAACATCCATAAAAAAGTTTATTTTAGATCAAAACAGAACTTTACATATGAGAAATGAAAGGGGGGTCACAGAGATTATTTGCAATATTATTAGCGACCTGCCGCTGTGTTACAATTTTGCAAAGTCACTATCCCTGAATATCATATGTAAACACACTTAGAATTTGGACCAGTGTACCTGTGCACTGCCCGTGACTTGGCCAAAGAGGGTAAGAAAGAGCTGAAACTGGAGGATAAATTTAAATATGTTCCGAACAGGGGCCCACAAAATACATTTGGCCCAGGGCCCCCAAAATCCTTAAGATGTCTCTGGTTGGAAGTGGAGATGCCAGACCCGATCATGATTCGCTGCTACCTGCCGAATGAGTGCGACTTCAGGCCATTGCCCAACGCAGAACACTTTAATTTATTGTAACTTTATTGGCAGAATCATAGCAAAAGACAAAGCAGATTGTTTTAATGTTTTTTTTAATGTTTTATTGTTCATGTGTATCGATCCACGCATTTTGACAGTGACTTATGGGATTTGTGTTTTATTACTTCCTAGGTGATTTAAAACTTGTAATGATTGTAATTTAATCAGAAAAAATTAGAATTATGCACACATCTTGCTTGTGGCTCTAACATTTGGGCAGCATTGCTGTGGAGCAGATGTGTCTAATATCTTTTTTTCTGAACGGGGTTACACTTATTGCTGGTGCAGATTGGATAACTTGCATTAAAACGTTTCTATATCTGCCCTCAGCTGATGCATCTGAGCCAAGGACAAAAAGAAGACGTGATCGCCAGAAATCACACACTGGGGGCCCGGGAGTCGCAAAAAGTTAAATAATTTGAAATAAAGCAGCCCCCGTTTGATCCCCGTCTGAGGACATTGACCAGGTGGTTGTGTTACTTGTTCCCACTTAACAGCGCTTTACACAAAAACTGAAGCTCACACCCCGGGTGTTTCAATTGGATCCCGCCACAAACACACGGCAGATACAACCTGCAGAGTTATATTGCGGTCACTATATAAATGAGATGAGAATTTATAGGTGAAAGTGAAGTTTTCCTCTATTTCGCCTGTGGATGCTGGGCGGTGAAGGTTCTGAGGCCCGTTTGGAGGGGGCCTGAGGGCTCGAGAGGGAGGGTGGGGAGAGAAGGGGGGCGCCGGGGTATACCCTCAGAAGGGGAGGCAGGTAAAACGCACATTTTAAGCTAAAAATGAGGTTTCCGTGTGGTGAAAAAACACAATCTGTCAGCCTAGTGCACATTTCTATATTCCACGGAGGCTGCCTCGTGTCAGCCAATCAGAAGCAAGCTCCTCCCTCTACGAGCGCGGGCTCCGCCCCCTGCACAGAATTACTGCCCGGGAAGCGGCGAGGGCTCGAGCTCGTGGCGTCACGGATTTAAATTTCAACGGCTCTAACTGCCTTCCATATTTAACCCCTTAATAAGTCCATTGTTCCCACTACCACTGGCTGCACTGCATGTGTGTGCTAGGTCTGTGGTCTTCTCCTTATGAAAACTAATTATCGTTTTGATCGTGTGGCTTAGCAAATGATGCATGTGGGTGGCGACCCCCGGGTGATCCGGGCAAGCCCACCGGCATCAGACGACGAGTGAGGCCCCCGAGATGCCATGACTCGGGAGGCCTGCGGTCCATGGAAAATCCCCAGGATCTCCATGAGCAGGTCACGTGGTTACCGATATTACGCAGTGTCAACCAATCAGCATTGGACACCCATGCTAGTCCTCGTGCTAAGGTTGAACCTGGAAAAAGGGGAACTGCCGAACAGGGCACAGAAAATAGGCGAAAGCGTAATTAGCATGTGCAGTTACGTCACTTCATGATAGGAAGATTAGTCACAATCTAATCATACCATCCTTTCTAGTCACTGCTGAGTTACCAACATTAGAATGTATGTTATGAATGCATGTAAAAGTTTGATTTGCATTGTATATTTTTATAAACGAGCCACACCTTCCTGTCCATCTGCCTGCCACTGCGGAGCTGTAAATATTTCAGGGTAGTAATAAGCCTAGTAATATAATATATACTTAAAAAATACTTTGTGGATCTATAAATCTTCAATCGTATCTTCTATGCAATACAATCTGAGTTATGAAGCTGCTGCTTTAAGACGGATACTCTTCTCGTGCTCTATGCAAATAAACAGAGCATAACAAGTAACGCAAAGCTGTTATCTTCTACATGCGTCATACTAGCGGTCACATATCAGGTTAAATGCATCTAGCTCTGATACATGACCTTGTAGAAAGGGCGCCATGGCACATGAGTGCACTTTTACATGCATTGATGTCAGAAATGTGTGATGGTTATGTTACTAATAGTGCTCTGACGCAGACCCCTGACTGTCAGCACTATACAAAAAACTGCAAAAAATACTTATACAAACGGCAATGTAAAAATAACATTTGAATAGGTATTTTACTTATCGCTAATTATGATGATATACATATTTTCCATACATTAAGGGGCAGCCGACCTTATAGATTGCTCAAAATGGTGGTTGGGGGATGGCGGGTTGAGCCTGGTAGGCCAAAGTGACTGCGGCTCCAAGTGAATTAAAACAGTATGTGAACTCTGATCCTGGGTGCAATGGAGGCAGGATCAGCAAATGTAGAAGCGGGGTCAGTAAATGTGGAGGCAGGGTCAGTGGATGTGGAGGCGGTGTCAGTGAATGTGGAGGCGAGGTCAGTGAATGCAGAGGCAGGGTCAGTGAATGTAGAGGCGAGGTGAGGGAATGTGGTCACAGGGTCAGTGTATGTGGAGGCAGGGTTCGTGAATGTGGAGGCAGGGTCAGTGAATGTGGCAGCGGGGTCAGTGAATGTGGAGGCGGGGCAGTGAATGTGACAGCGGGGTCAGTAAACGTGGAGGCGGGGCAGTGAATGTTGAGGCGGGTTCAGTGAATGTGGAGGCAGGGTCAGTGAATGTGGAGGCAGAGTCGGTGAGTGCGGATGCGGGGTCGGTGAATGTGGAGGCAGAGTCGGAGAATGTGTCAGTGGGGTCGATGAATGTGGAGGTGGGTTCGGTGAATGTGGAGACTAAGTCAGTGAATGTGGAGGCAGGGTGAGTGAATGTGGAGGCAGGGTCAGTGAATGTGGAGGTTGGGTCAGTGAATGTGAAGGCAGGGTCAGTGGATGTGGAGGCGGGTTCAGTGATTGTGGAGGCAGGGTCAGTAAATGTGGAGGGGGGGTCAGTGAATGTCAAGGTTGGGTCAGTGAATGTGGAGGCGGGGTCAGTGAATGTGGAGGCAGGGTCAGTGAATGTAGAGGCGGATTCAGTGAATGTGGAGGTTGGGTCAGTAAATGTGGAGGCGGGGTCAGTGAATGTGGAGGTGGGGTCAGTGAATGTGGAGACTGGGTGAGGGAATGTGGAAGCAGGGTCAGTATATGTGGAGGCATGGTTCGTGAATGTGCAGGCAGGGTCAGTGAATGTGGAGGCAGGGTCAGTGAATGTGGGAGACGGATTCAGTGAATGCGGAGGCGGGGTCGGTGAATGTAGAAGTGGGGTCGGTGAGTGTGGAGGCAGGGTCAGTGAATGTGGAGGTGGGGTCAGTAAATGTGAAGGCGGGGTCAGTGAATGTTGATGTGGGGTCAGTGAATGTGGAGACTGAGTCAGTGAATGTGGAGGCAGGGTGAGTGAATGTGGCAGTGGGGTCAGTGAATATGGAGGGGGGGGTGAGGGAATGTGGAGGCAGGGTCAGTGACTGGCGGCGGGGTCTGTGAATTTGGAGGAGGGTTCAGTGAATGTGGAGGTTGGGTGAGTGAATGTGGAGACTGAGTCAGTGAATGTTGAGGGCGGGGTGAGTGAATGTGGCGGTGGGGTCAGTGAATGTGGAGGTGCGGTGAGGGAATGTGGAGGCAGAGTCAGTGAATGTGGCGGCGGGGTGAGTGAATGTGGAGGAGGGTTCAGTGAATGTGGAGGTTGGGTCAGTGAATGTGGAGGCCGGTCAGTAAATGTGGAGGCTGGGTGAGGGAATGTGGAAGCAGGGTCAGTGTAAGCGGAGGCAGGGTTTGTGAATGTGGAGGCAGGGTCAGTGAATGTGGAGGCAGGGTCAGTGAATGTGGAGGCAGGGTCAGTGAATGTGGGAGGCGGATTCAGTGAATGTGGAGGCATTGTCGGTGAATGTGGAAGCGGGGTCCGTGAGTGTGGAGGCAGGGTCATAGAATGTGGAGGCAGGGTCAGTGAATGTGGTGGCGGGGTCAGTGAATGTGGAGGCAGGGTCAGTGAATGTTGAGATGGGTTCAGTGAATGTGGAGGCATGGTCCGTGAATGTGGAGGTGGGGTCAGTGAATGTGGAGGCGGGGTGAGGGAATGTGGAAGCAGGGTCAGTGTATGTGGAGGCAGGGTCCGTGAATGTAGTGGCAGGGTCAGTGAATGTGGAGGCAGAGTCGGTGAGTGTGGATGCAGGGTTGGTGAATGTAGAGGCAGGGTCAGTGAATGTGACGGTGGGGTCGGTGAATGTGGAGGCGGGTTCAGTGAATATGGAGGCAGAGTGAGTGAATGTGGAGGTGGGGTGGGTGAATGTGGAGGCGGGGAGGGTGAATGTGGAGGCAAGGTGAGTGAATGTGGAGGTGGGGTCAGTGAATTGGGAGGCGGGTTCAGTGAATATGGAGGCAGGGTCAGAGAATGTGGAGGCGGGGTCAGTGAATATGGAGACTGGGTGAGGGAATGTGGAAGCAGGGTCAGTATATGTGGAGGCATGGTTCGTGAATGTGCAGGCAGGGTCAGTGAATGTGGAGGCAGGGTCAGTGAATGTGGGAGACGGATTCAGTGAATGCAGAGGCGGGGTCGGTGAATGTAGAAGTGGGGTCGGTGAGTGTGGAGGCAGGGTCAGTGAATGTGGAGGTGGGGTCAGTAAATGTGAAGGCGGGGTCAGTGAATGTGGAGACTGAGTCAGTGAATGTGGAGGCAGGGTGAGTGAATGTGGCAGTGGGGTCAGTGAATATGGAGGGGGGGTGAGGGAATGTGGAGGCAGGGTCAGTGACTGGCGGCGGGGTCTGTGAATTTGGAGGAGGGTTCAGTGAATGTGGAGGTTGGGTGAGTGAATGTGGAGACTGAGTCAGTGAATGTTGAGGCGGGGTGAGTGAATGTGGCGGTGGGGTCAGTGAATGTGGAGGTGCGGTGAGGGAATGTGGAGGCAGAGTCAGTGAATGTGGCGGCGGGGTGAGTGAATGTGGAGGAGGGTTCAGTGAATGTGGAGGTTGGGTCAATGAATGTGGAGGCCGGTCAGTAAATGTGGAGGCTGGGTGAGGGAATGTGGAAGCAGGGTCAGTGTAAGCGGAGGCAGGGTTTGTGAATGTGGAGGCAGGGTCAGTGAATGTGGAGGCAGGGTCAGTGAATGTGGGAGGCGGATTCAGTGAATGTGGAGGCATTGTCGGTGAATGTGGAAGCGGGGTCCGTGAGTGTGGAGGCAGGGTCATAGAATGTGGAGGCAGGGTCAGTGAATGTGGTGGCGGGGTTAGTGAACGTGGAGGCAGGGTCAGTGAATGTTGAGATGGGTTCAGTGAATGTGGAGGCATGGTCAGTGAATGCGGAGGTGGGGTCAGTGAATGTGGAGGCGGGGTGAGGGAATGTGGAAGCAGGGTCAGTGTATGTGGAGGCAGGGTCCGTGAATGTAGTGGCAGGGTCAGTGAATGTGGAGGCAGAGTCGGTGAGTGTGGATGCAGGGTTGGTGAATGTAGAGGCAGGGTCAGTGAATGTGACGGTGGGGTCGGTGAATGTGGAGGCGGGTTCAGTGAATATGGAGGCAGAGTGAGTGAATGTGGAGGTGGGGTGGGTGAATGTGGAGGCGGGGAGGGTGAATGTGGAGGCGAGGTGAGTGAATGTGGAGGTGGGGTCAGTGAATTGGGAGGCGGGTTCAGTGAATATGGAGGCAGGGTCAGAGAATGTGGAGGCGGGGTCAGTGAATATGGAGGTTGGGTCAGTGAATGTGGAGGCATGGTCAATGAATGTGGAGGCAGGGTCAGTGAATGTAGAGGCGAGTTCAGTGAATGTGGAGGTTGGGTCAGTGAATGTGGAGGCGGGGACAGTGAATGTGGTGGCAGCGTAAGTGAATGTGGAGGCGGGGTCAGTGATTGTTGAAGCGGGGTCAGTGAATGTGGAGGTGGGGTCAGTGAATGTGGAGGCGGGGTGAGGGAAGGTGAAGGCGGGGTCAGTGAATGTGGAGACTGAGTCAGTGAATGTGGAGGCGGGGTGAGTGAATGTGGCGGCAGGGTCAGTGAATGTGGAGGTGGGGTGAGGGAATGTGGAGGCAGGGTCAGTGAATGTGGGGGCGGTGTCAGTGAATGTGGAGGTGGTTTCAGTGAATGTGGAAGTTGGGTCAGTAAATTAGGAGGCGGGGTCAGTAAATGTGGAGGTGGGGATCAGTGAATGTGGAGGCTGGGTGAGGGAATGTGGAAGCAGGGCCGATGTATGTGGAGGCATGGTTTGGGAATGTGGAGTCAGGGTCAGTGAATGTGGAGGCAAGGTCAGTGAATGTGGGAGGCGGATTCAGTGAATATGGAGACATGGTCGGTGAATGTGGAAGCGGGGTCAGTGAATGTGGCGGCAGGGTCAGTGAATGTTGAGACAGTTCAGTAAATGTGGAGGCGGGGTCAGTGAATGTGGATGCAGGGTCAGTGAATGTAGAGGCGGGTTCAGTGATTGTGGAGGTTGGGTCAGTGAATGTGGAGTCGGGGTCAGTGAATGTGGAGGTGGGGTCAGTGAATGTGGAGGCTCTGTGAGGAAATGTGGAAGTAGGGTCAGTGTATGTGGAGGCAGGGTCAATGAATGTGGGAGGCAGATTCAGTGAATGTGGAGGCGGGGTCGGTGAATGTGGAAGCGGGGTCGGTGAGTCTGGAGGCAGGATCAGTCAATGTGGAGGCTGCGTCAGTGAATGTGGAGGCTGCGTCAGGGAATGTGGAGGCGGGGTGAGTGAATGTGGAGGCGGGGTGAGTGAATGTGGAGGCGGGGTGAGTGAATGTGGAGGCGGGGTGAGTGAATGTGGCGGCGAGGTGAGGAAATGTGGAGGCAGGGTCAGTAAATGTGGTGGCGGGGTCAGTGAATGTGGAGGCGGGTTCAGTGAATGTGGAGGTTGGGTCAGTGAATGTGGAGGCGGGGTCAGTGAATGTGAAGGTGGGGGTCAGTGAATGTGGAGGCTGGGTGAGGGAATGTGGAAGCAGGGTCAGTGTATGTGGAGGCAGGGTTTGTGAATGTGGAGGCAGGGTCAGTGAATGTGGGAGGCGGATTCAGTGAATGTGGAGGCGTGGTCGGTGAATGTGGAAGCGGGGTCGGTGAGTGTGGAGGCAGGGTCGGTGAATGTAGAGTCGGGGTCAGTGAATGTGGCAGCGGGGTCAGTGAATGTGGAGGCACGGTCAGTGAATGTTGAGATGGGTCAGTGAATGTCAAGGCGGGGTCAGTGAATGTGGAGGCGGGGTGAGGGAATGTGGAGGCGGGGTCAGTGAATGTGGAGACTGAGTCAGTGAATGTGGAAGCGGGGTGAGTAAATGTGGCGGCGAGGTCAGTGAATGTGGAGGCGGGGTCAGTGAATGTGGTGGCGGGGTCAGTGAATGTGGAGGTGGGGTGAGGGAATGTGGAGGCAGGGTCAGTGAATGTGGCATCGGGGTCAGTGAATGTGGAGGTGGGGTCAGTGAATGTGGGGGCGGATTCAGTGAATGTGGAGGCGGGGTCAGTGAATGCGGAGTCGGGGTCAATGAATGAGGAGGTGGGGTCAGTGGATGTGGAGGCGGGGTCAGTGAATGTATAGGTGGGGTCAGTAAATGTGGAGGCAGGGTCAATGAATGTGGACGCAGGGTCAAAAACACATGGCCAAAGAAACAAAATATATTGTAACTGTTTTGTTGGCCTTTGACCTTCAGATAAATTAATATAATATAACACACATGTTTAATGAAAAATAAATTTAAGTTAAACTTATCATGGGAAAATACTCTATTCTATCGAACCTCTATTGATTAATGCGATCACTGCAGAGGTCTGTGTGTTTAACCAGAGAACCACAGAAATTAATCCTGGTTGGAGGGTCAAGGGTGATGCTAGGCAGGATACAAAGGACCAGGAGGTTTACAGGTGAAGCAGCGGAGGAACCAGGAGGCGGGGAGCAGGGAGGGCTCAGGGGCGAATCAAGGTAGACTCCAAATGCGAATAGGGCATGGTTCACGCGTGAGAGCAGATAGCATCCAAGGGAAAGCGGGTATAGTGCAAGATGAAACCAGTGTACAGGGCAATGGGAAAACAGGATAGGGTGGAAGGGGAACAGAGTGAAGAGGTGTGGTGCAGCGGCCAGGGCAGCTGACTTCGGAGCACAGGGCTCACGGTTCGATCCCCGGCGGCAGCTCAGCTCAGCACCTTATGACTCTGGGCAATAGCTCACTTAATTTCCACAACGGCCCCCAGCGCCTTGAGACCCATAAGGGTGAGTAGTTCGCGCTTTACAAATACGGATTTAGATTTAGATCAGAGCACAGAGGGAGGAGAGGCAGAGTACAAGGGTGCTACAGCACAGGGGTCCGAGGTGCAGAAGGTCATGGCCAGAAACCTCTGGGAGCAGGATGAGGTGCAGAGGGAGCAGGAAGGAGTGCCAGGGAAGTGTAGAAGTGGAGCCAGGCAGTGTGCAAGAGTGGTGCATGGGAGGAGCAAAGAGTGCAAAGGGTAGCACACACAAAACACAAGAGGAAACAGGCAAAGTACAAAGGGGAACTGGGTCAGGTACAGAGAGTTCAAGGAAAGAGGATTGGTGGGCTCAAGAGGGAGTGGGAGAGGCCAATAGGAAGAGATTAGGGCAGGGTGTAAGAGAAGCTGGACAAGCTACCAGACACTGACCAGCATAGGAAGAAAAGGGAAGTAGTGCAGGGTGCACTGGTGTAGAATTTAAAGGTGCAAGGGGGATATGCAAGGCTCAAGGAAGAATAGAAGTCCAAGAGAGCAGGGCTGAGTGCCAGGGGTGATATGTGCAGGGTGCAAGGGTGAAGCAAGGCCAGGTGCAATACAGAGTAGCGTAAGACACAAGGAGAGAAGGGTAGGGTACCAGAGAGTGAGCAGCAGAGGATGCAAGGAGAGCAGGGTAGGGTACCAGAGAGTGCACAGCAGAGGATGCAAGGAGAGCAAGATACCAGAGAGTGAGCAGCAGAGGATGCAAGGAGAGCAGGGTAGGGTACCAGGGAGTGAGCAGCAGAGGATGCAAGGAGAGCAGGGTAATGTACCAGAGAGTTATAAACAAGCAATGGGATCCGGCACTCCACTCAATAATATAACATATTATAAGTAACAACATTTTCAGATCCAATCAGCAGGTCTTGTGTAACTTTTCTTTATTCAAAGTCTTCTTTAAAAAGGAAACGACAGTAGCCAACGCGTTTCGTCCCTAAGGACTTCTTCAGGGCCAATATATTTTCAAAGTGTCTGTTTCTATTTTCAGAAACGAAAGAACTTGCGATATGTCAGTCACTTCCAGAAAACCTCCTATATAGCGAAAGCTCAGTTAGAATATACGTTGTTTATGGTCCCAAGCGTCAGGAGCGTTATTAGCAATGAGCTCAGTTTCAACATCCATTAGTGGTGGAGGTGCGGCATTTAGCCTATCGCGACTTGTGTGGCCAAATCGGTTCACATCCGTGTCCGTATACGTCCTGTCGGTATTCCGCAAGGCCAGGTGCAATACAGAGTAGCGTAAAACACAAGGAGAGAAGGGTAGGGTACCAGAGAGTGAGCAGCAGAGGATGCAAGGAGAGCAGGGTAGGGTACCAGAGAGTGCACAGCAGAGGATGCAAGGAGAGCAGGATACCAGAGAGTGAGCAGCAGAGGATACAAGGAGAGCAGGGTAGGGTACCAGAGAGTTCACAGTAGAGGATGCAAGGAGAGCAGGGTAGGGTACCAGGGAGTGAGCATCAGAGGATGCAAGGAGAGCAGGGTAATGTACCAGAGAGTGAGCAGCAGAGGATGCAAGGAGAGCAGGGTACCAGGGAGTGAGCAGCAGAGGATACAAGGAGAGCAGGGTAGGGTACCAGGGAGTGAGCAGCAGAGGATGCAAGGAGAGCAGGGTAATGTACCAGAGAGTGCACAGCAGAGGATGCAAGGAGAGCAGGGTAGGGTACCAGGAAGTGAGCAGCAGAGGATGCAAGGAAAGCAAGGTACCAGAGAGTGAGCAGCAGAGGATACAATGAGAGCAGGGTAGGGTACCAGGGAGTGAGCAGCAGAGGATGCAAGGAGAGCAAGGTACCAGAGAGTGAGCAGCAGAGGATACAAGGAGAGCAGGGTAGGGTACCAGAGAGTGAGCAGCAGAGGATGCAAGGAGAGCAGGGTAGGGTATCAGAGAGTGCACAGCAGAGGATGCAAGGAGAGCAGGATACCAGAAAGTGAGCAGCAGAGGATACAAGGAGAGCAGGGTAGGGTACCAGGGAGTGAGCAGCAGAGGATGCAAGGAGAACAAGGTACTAGAGAGTGAGCAGCAGAGGATACAAGGAGAGCAGGGTAGGGTACCAGAGAGTGCACAGCAGAGGATGCAAGGAGAGCAGGATACCAGGGAGTGAGCAGCAGAGGATACAAGGAGAGCAGGGTAATTTACCAGAGAGTGAGCGGCAGAGGATGCAAGGAGAGCAGGGTAATGTACCAGACAGTGAGCAGCAGAGGAATCAAGGAGAGCAGGGTAGGGTACCAGGGAGTGAGCAACAGAGGATGCAAGCAGGGTAGAGTACCAGAGAGTGCACAGCAGAGGATACAAGTGGGAGAAGTGCAGGGCTCATAGAGGAGATGGACAATGTGCAAGAGAGGGCTGTATCATAATTCAAGGGAGAGCTGCAGGGTGCACTCAGGAGCAGATCTTCACTCCTTCTTCCTTGTCAGGTTCTATATGCTTAAATCATCAGTGATATAACTGAATTGTTTAAGGACCAATGGAAAATAGTGGAATTGTAAGGGTGGTAGTTCAAACGGCATCTATAATATGCTAAACTGGCAGTTTGGGTTTTCCAGGAATACAAAGATTTACCAACATATGCGGAAAACAGATCATCTATGCATGGAAAACTCAAGACATCCTTTGTTGTGTAGAAGTACATCACTGAGTCTTGTGTTTGTGCTTACAATTCTAAATTTCTAATGTTAAAATCAAATACATATTTGAATGTAAGGAAATATAGAGATGTATGAGAAAATCAATGGGTGTCAAGGCCTGAAAAAAGCAAGCCTATACTCTGTAGGGTCTGAAGCTCCTGGCTGAGTTTCCATGTTAAAACCCTTCTGACAGACACAGTGTGTTTTCTGATGCAAGCAAGCTATGCCGCTTGCTTTACATGCTTGTAGAATTGCTCACTGGCAGAATGCTAGCCTCTGTTTGGGTTTGAGAACATGTTTAATAATGGGCGGCTTCCACCCTCATGCTCCTTCTATTGCTCTACTAATGGCAGCTCCCTTTTAAATGAGCCTCACTGAGCGCCTTATTTACAAGAAACCGACGCATCGGCATCAATGTGTCAGTTTCCTTGCGCCTGTGTCAAATGTCCTTGCGACACCATGGATGCGTTGTATTTATAATACAGGGCTCCATGGCGCAATGATAGACAGATGCGCCAGAAATCCTGATGCATCTGTTGCCGCAAAAGTGACATATTGCTGGAGTTGGACGTAAGACCGACGCAACTCGAGCAATGCGTCAAAACACGTAGGCAAATCCCATTGTAAAATCCCTGCATCAAACCTTATGCCTGGTTTGAACAGGTTTTGGGATTTTGATGCATTCAAGTCGTAGAGTGACACAATGAAATGTTGTAAATGTCACTGTGCCACTTCTATGTGGCTTTTTGCGTGGGAACTCCTACCCGGCATACATTATACCTGGCGCAGGTATAAGGGGATGCAGGGCTCTACAAACTGACACATTGGACCCAATGAGTCAGTTTGTAGATAAAGAGCAGTGGGGTTCACTGATTGCGCCGCCACTGCATAAGAAAAAGTGACGCAACGGCGGCACAAGGGGTTTGTAAATAAGTGCCTAGACTCTCCCTGGTAGATCCTTGCTGTAGGTAATAGCTGGAGCTCCCTCATTCCCTATTTGTATAGGTTGCATATTTGCATGTGAGGATTGTATGCGCGTGAGACAGAATATAAACTTTGGGGTACTCCATGTCTATATCGAGCCCAGACTTGTATTGTGCTCCAGAAGGATAGTGGTAGTAGATGACGTAGTCCCCTTTCCCGCATGCCCCTGCACTGCTCCTTTAGAGTCACCCGCTCTCTCCAACAATTCATTGAGTAGACAAGTGCACTGTCTGGCCCTCAACACTCATTCCCAGGAAGGAGTGTTTGTGCTCCAGCTGAAAGTAGGAGCCAATTCCAGCATGTCACTGCATGACCTGAGAGAAAGCAATGCCTGGGCAAAGACTTCTGCCTGGTGGGCTGGCAAAATTGTGCATACCACATACCAAAAAAAGGCAAGCTCTTGCTCCTTCCCATATCCTGTGTTTGTTTGCTGGAGGTAGGGATACTCACCTACAGTTTAACCCTCTATGGTTGCCATGGTGATGTGAATAACTGAGAGGAGAGATGGTCTCTACGAGGTTTGGGGTGAACATTGAATTTAGTAGGACATTTTGAGATGCCAACTGTGCCCAGGGCTGGTTATAAGCAGGCTGCCTTCTCTTATCCATTACTCACCTTTCGAATATCTGAAGCTCCGCACAGCTGTGTAGGGAAAGGGTGGAGCCAAAGACGGAGTAAGGGATCCATTTTTATAAGTGAGCTCTTGAAGAAAAGGCAAGGCACAAATATACAGCCTTGTAACAAATAGGCTTTGAGTGCAGTTCACACACAAGACTGTTAAAACAAAGGGGCTTTTGCAAGTCGCAAACATCTGAGATCATTGGAAAGGGAGTGATGGCTTCACCTGTAACAAGAACACAACTTTCACCTGGGCATGCTAATTAACAATTTTCTCACCTGGAGAGCCAAGGTGTTAAAAGGAGGCTCTAAACACTATAGACGAGGACTTCTGCGGAGGCATAGCTAGCATGAGCAAGAAAAACATGACTGTGGTGATTATAGTTACACCAGTATGAGATTTTCATTTACTGTCCAAACCCCCCAGCACTGCAGAGATGATCGATGCTGCTAAGTCTTTTTGAGAGGGAGGTAGACTGCTGTTCTTGCTTAGAAACTGCCCCAGAAGCTAGAGCCTTACATCCCACCAACCCAAGCAAGCTAGAGCCTTAGATCCCACCAACCCAAGTAAGCTAGAGCCTTAGATCCCACCAACCCAAGCTAGAGCCTTAGATCCCACCAACCCAAGCTAGAGCCTTAGATTCCACCAACCCAAGCTAGAGCCTTAGATCCCACCAACCCAAGCTAGAGCCTTAGATCCCACCAACCCAAGCTAGAACCTTAGATCCCACCAACTCAAGCTAGAGCATTAGATCCCACCAACCCAAGCTAGAGCCTTAGATCCCACCAACCCAAGCTAGAGCCTTAGATCCCACCAACCCAAGCCAGAGCCTTACATCCCACCAACCCAAGCTAGAGCCTTAGATCCCACCAACCCAAGCCAGAGCCTTACATTCCACCAACCCAAGCTAAAGCCTTAGATCCCACCAACCCAAGCTAGAGCCTTAGATCCCACCAACCCAAGCTAGAGCCTTAGATCCCACCAACCCAAGCTAGAGCCTTAGATCCCACCAACCCAAGCTAGAGCCTTAGATCCCATCAATCCAAGCTAGAGCCTTAGATCCCACCAGCCCAAGCTAGAGCCTTAGATCCCACCAACCCAAGCTAGAGCCTTAGATCCCACCAAACCAAGCTAGAGCCTTAGATCCCACCAGCCAAAGCTAGAGCCTTAGATCCCACCAACCCAAGCTAGAGCCTTAGATCCCACCAACCCAAGCTAGAGCCTTAGATCCCACCAACCCAAGCTAGAGCCTTAGATCCCACCAACCCTTTGCTGCCGTACTTCATGCTGGTAGGTTCAACCGCGACGAGACCTGGAGGCTCCCAACAACGCAGACACCCTGAACTCTCCTGGTAGTCCTAAACACTCACAAGAGACTGCAAACAGAAGTATAGTGAAACAGGTTGTGCCCTTGGCTAGATCTTAAAATAAATACTGATTTAATTAAAACCCTATTTCTCCCTGTGTGGTCATCCTGCTGAGCTTAGATGACTGTATTTGCTGGAAGAACCTGAGGAACCCTTATGCCATAACCTTATTCCGTTTTTTAGAAATCTGCTTGGACAATCTGTTTTTTTGAGTCATACTCGTTGCACCAGAACTGGATGTTCTAACCGCACACCAGCCTCCAAGAACAAGCGGTCACTGGTTGACCTGCTACCCCTTGAAAGTAAAAGAATGAAAGCGAAGCCCTTGGCACTTCAGTGAGCTTGCAGTAGTATCCGGTGTCTACATTTCCAGAGGTAGATGAAATATCTGGATTGCCTCTCTTCCCTTCAGTTGACAAGTCCCCGGAGAGGCGGCCTGACACTGGTGATAAGCGTTGAAGGATCCAGAACCCCCGATCGCAGGAAGCACTGTCAAGAATTAATTCATTCAAGTTCCTCAGCATTAAGTGCCTACTAACATCAATAGAGTATCAGTGTTTTAGAGAAACTGAGTTAAACGCTATGACTATAGATGAAGAGAGAGCAGCCTTTGAGTCAGGCTGGTCAAGTGTGCTTGTTTACATGCGGCTCAGAGAGTGCTGAGCTTGTGACTGAAGGTTCCGTCTCCCACTGTGCGACTTCATGGCTCCTTATTTCATCTTTTTTACCTGCACTCATGATCCTGTGAGTAGTGTTGCGTCCATAGATAGTGCTGTAGTAGTGCTTAGAAGGACAGAGCTAGACATGAAGTTTAAGAGGGTGAGAGACGAAACAGAGTTTCAGAGTGAGAACCTCAAGTTGGAGGAGAAATGACTTGTAGAGTCTAGGTAGGCAAGGAGCAAGAAGTGACACAGAAAGAAAAAGACAGAGAGTTGGAGAAGAAAAAGATTCTCAATCTTGGAAGAGCAGTTTTAACTGCTAACTCGACTTTGGCATTTATGAGCAATGGCAAAGCCCAACCCTCCCTTTTTATTTAATATATGTAAGTCACCCCTACAGCAGGCCTAGCGAACCCCAAGGCAAGGTGCTGCTTTCTAAAATGTAGAACATGTGATTTACATGTTCTAACAGTAAAAACTCACAATTGTCATTTTTTACTGTGAGAGAGGCTAATAGACCCATTAGCGAGTGCAGGGTTACACACAGACAACTCAGCTGTGATAACTTCTGAATGCAATGGTACTTCCAGGTATCAAACAACTCGTTACATTAACCCAGTTTTGACGCCCAAGTCGAATTTAATATCACTTTTTGCTACATGCAACTTTTAGAAAGTTGCCACTCTGTTCTCCAAGTTTTCCGGTGGCATTTTAAAGATGCTGGCTAAGAGACAACCTTCTGCCCGCCTGGGGAGATATGTAAGCAACTCCCACAACAGGTAACAATAGCGTCCTGCCGCTGGAGGAGGTGTTACTTCCTCCCCGCAGGAAGCCACGTGGGGTGTTAGCCTAAAAGGCGAGCTCCAAAGGGAAAGCCCCCTTCGAAGGGCAAATGTTGAACACCCATGAGAGGCGCTGCTCTTTTGCCTGGGTAGACAGGTTGGCGTTGGGACAGCAAGGCGGAAGCACTGCCCAAACCAGTTTTTCCATGGGCATGTAGCCCCACAGGCAGCCACACCTCTAGGAGGGCCTACCAAGCTCCACACACCAAGAGAAGGGTCCCGACATCTCGGGAGTGGACAGAATGCAGCATTCTGGGATTTCATAGATGCCGCACTACACTGAAAGTTGTAATCAGACGGGAGGGAAAAAAGTAGCTTCTTGGCTAGTGACTGCAACCTCACCTCAGGGCACTTGCTGGGCATAAAGGTAACACTGCTGGCCTCAGAACTCAGTTCTTATCTGGATTGTAGAGGAGTACTGAAGAATGACTGCTCTGCTGACAAAGAGAGGGTGCACTGAAGTCGGACTGCACCTGCTGCTCCTTGGGCTAGTGAAGAAAGGACTGTACCTGTGGTGTCTTGCTCATGGAAAAGTAATCTGCTGAGCCCAGCCAGACACAGAGACTCCAAGAGTCAGTTGGCTAACTTTTTGTTCCCAGCACATGGCCACAAAAGCTGAGGAAGCCTGCCTGGGCGAGTTGGTATCCAAGATCACCGGATCATTTCCCATCGCTACAGCTCAACATGGAAGACCGACTCCCGATGCTCCAAAGTTGGACCCCAGTCTGCTGGACCCAGGAAAGTAATCTGAGTGCAGTTTGGTCACCCAGAAGGAGAGCTATCACTAGTAGCAGGGAACCGTTGGTGTGGGTTTGGCTGGTGACCGGAAGTCCAGTGGTGACCGGACTTTTGCTGGACCAAAGAGGACTTCGAGGGCCATCGACCATTCTGGCCAAAGTTGCCCCACCAGTACCGAGGAGTAGCCCCAGGAAGTCCCCCCTTGACAGCACAGCATCTTCAGCATACTTGAGCATCTTCAGGATCCTGTATCTCTTGCATCAGGACCACTGCATAAAAGTTAATAGCAATTGGCCATTAACATTGGACCTGGAGTAGAGACTTATTTTCTTGTGAAGGTTACTGTTCCATTGGACCCTGGTGGGCCTGTGACTGGCTCCCTGCTGAAGATGGTCGCTCAAAGTACTTCTAAATAACAACATTCACTGAGGCCGCAATTTGTTGAATTTGCCAGTGCTTGTTTGTGGTTGAGTGTAAAGTCTGGATTTATTGTTTCTTTAAAAATGTATATTTCCAGAACCTTCTGGTGGTTCTTTTTCATTTTTATGTCTATATAAATTAGAATCGGATTCCTTAAGAGTCTCGTTTCTCTCCTCTTCAGTTCTTTTTGTGCTGTTTAAATGCTTTACACATGTTTCTTTGTTGAAGCCTGACTGTTCAAAGCCACAGTTACCCAGGGTTGAGCTAAGGTTTCACAAAGAAAACCTGACTAATCTTAAAAGGGGTTGGTAGTGCGTAACACGATGAGGTCATACAACCACACCTTATAATACACTCCATTTCCTGACACCAGGGAACAATGAAAGACTGAATCGGCAATATCTGGACTCAGGTGCGGCCGGCACAGGTAAGAGCGGTGGCGCGGGGGCGGGGCGTGGCAGGAGGGGGAAGTCAACAGATGACGGGATAGGTAAAATGAAATAAAAAAATAAATAAAACCACTTACCTTGTGCTCGCCCCATCGCCGGTTCGGCTCAGTTGCTGTCCAAGGTGGCCGCCGCCGTGGACAAGGCAGCCCCACTCACCCCCCCCCCCCACTGCTAACTACTCCCTGGGCCCCATCCAATGACATTATGATGGCCATTGCTATTGCAGACCTTAAGAAACTGGTGGAGGCCTTTGGTATGACACGCCTTGGAGAGAAGGGAGGTGCGCATGACAAGGGGTCGGGCGACTCCCAGCCATCATTTGCAAAGGAGTTTCCTAGAGAAGAATCAGGTAAGAAAGCTGACCGGGGTGGGGAGAAAGTGGGTTCGGCTGCTACTGCTGCTTGCCTGTGAGAAGATGGCTTCCCGCGCACCAGTGGATGTGAAGGAAAAAATATGGAAAGGCGAGTTTGTTGATGTATTTTCTTTGATAGGAGCTCAAAGAAGCGAGTGTGAACTAAAAGATAAAGAGGGTAAAGATGCTTCATCTAAAGACAAGAAACCCAAGGTTGAGGAGACAATAGCAAATTGGTTATTCTGGGTTAATGTATACATTTCTGTTATGCTAGAGAAGAAGACAAAGGTCATGACCTTTATATTGTATGCTAATGAGATATTGAATGAACACCATGTGTATGGGGTTACTGCTTGGTTAGATTATGACTGGCATTTTAGGTGGGCAAAAGTAGAGGATCTGGATATAGGTTGGGACCAGACACAGGTCCACATATGGCGAGCGAACAGTAATAACAAGACCCCATTGAAGCCGCTTTTTTGCCAGCAAAACACAGGGAATAGAAAGGGCTTATGTTGGACCTTCAATAGGAAGGTACGCACGAGCCCAGCAGGTCCTGCTGGGCGAATGCATGTGTTCCTTTTGCGGCCATCCGTCCCAATCAGAATTCAAATGTAGCAAAAAGTTAAGAGATAAGGGAAGGAAGAAGTTTCGGTTGATTCATCTGCTCCACTCCCCCAAGGGTTCATCAGTGAACGACCTGCAGTTATGTTCAGTGCGATACGCATCAGTAGAACAAGCACTAGCTATGCTGAGTGAACTTGAACGTGGGCCCTCCTGGCAAAAACAGATACAGAATCTGCACTTTGGCTACCCCCAGTCCACCCTAAGGGCTACCAACTCTTGGGATTCCAATTTGCTGGTTTTTACTACTATATTAAGTGTATGCCGATGGGGTGTAGCATGTCATGCTTTTATTTTGATCAGTTCAGCTCAGCTCACTGTTACAATGGATATTCACATCACGCACAGGCCATAAAGAGGTGATTCACTACCTGGATGATTTTCTGATGTTGGGGCCACCGGATTCGGATTCTGGGGTGTGCTTGTGGGTTCTGAATGCATTGACTTCCCTCTCCAAAGAGCTGGGGGTACCCATAGCGCCAGAGGGTTCACTGACAGAATATTGACTACAAAAATATAGATGAAAAAAATATTGATGAAAAAATATAGAATGCAAAAATATTGACTCCCAATACTTAAACAGGCAAGTACAAAAATATTGGGGAAAAAAAAAATCGATGTTAAAAATATAGTTGTACAAAATATCGATATATATATATATATACACAATATATATATATATATATATATATATATATATATATATATATATATAAAATAAATATTAAATATGTCAAATAATAAAATAAATATAAAAAAAATTAAGTAGATTTAATATAAATTAAAAAAATATAACAAATAAACTTAAAAAAAAGTTAAACACACATACATAATAATGAATATATACATTTACTTTAAAACAATTAATAAACTATGAATTTGAATTTATTTTATAATTTTAAAATTATATAAAATTTACAAATATGTATATATATATATATATATATATATATATATATATATATATATATATATATATATATGTACCAATAACAATAAATCTAATAAAAAAATTCTATTAGAAATTAAAACATTAAACTATTTAACAATCTTCAAAGTTACATTTCCCACTCCAGTCAGTGCAACAGTAGGGAAAGTGTTGGATAGCGGAGGGGTAAAAATTACTATTCCCACTCCAGTGAGTGCAACAGTAGGGAAAGTGTTGGATAGCGGAGGGGTAAAAATTACTATTCCCACTCCAGTGAGTGCAACAGTAGGGAAAGGGTTGGATTGCAGAGGGGTAACAATTAATATTCTCACTCCAGTCAGTTCAAAATTAAAAACAAACAAAATATTAACAACAAAAATATTTAAAAAAAACAAACTAAATTAAAAAAAATATGTTAAAAATTAAAATACAAATATATTTAATATTAAAAAAAATAAAAAAACATATTATAATGTTAAATACATATGAAAAATACCTAAAAATATTATATTAAATAAAATAAAAAATAATTTCTAAACAAATAAATATTTTTAATTAGAGATTATTTAGAAACAAAAACATTAATTATTACATACATTTATTTTTTTATTTCCTACCCTATAACACCACACAATTGACAACCCACATCAATTTTTTTTAAATGTACTTCCTTAATTAACATAATGAATTACCAATTAAAGAAATATTATTAGTTAAAAAACAAATTAAAACTCATAAAAATATATTGACTTCCCACACTTTATCCCTATGATCCCCACAACCCACAGCTAAAATTAAACTGTAAAGAAATTAATTATACAATTCAAACTTATTTTCAATTAAAAAACTAATAGTATTTAACAACTACTTATAAAGTAAGTAAAATTAATTTACTCCCCACACTGTACCCCTAACAGTGAAACCCACACACAAAAAATATAAACAAATTCCCCAATTAAATATCAATTAATTAATTATTATTAATGATCAACTAATTATTTAATTAAACATGAATTACTTCCCACCCTTTGCTCCTATAAACCCCACACCCCACACCTAAAATTAATTACACACTTTCTATAATTAATTTACAATAAATTAATTAATATAAATTAACAATTAATTATTAATTAATTAAACATAAATTACTTCCCACCCTTTACCCCTATAAACTCTACAACCCGCACCTAAAATTAATTACACAATTTTCATAATTAATTTTCAATCAATTAATTAATATAAATTAACAACTAATTATTAATTAATAAAAAATTGCTTCCCACTCTTTACCCCTATAAACCCCACAACCCACACCTAAAACAAATTATACAATTACCATAATTTAGTACCAATTAATTAATTAACAACTAAATAATTGATTACAAATAAATTACTACCCACAATTAACACTTTAAAATCTCAAACAAATAAATATTAATAAATAAAAAATAATCATTAATTTATCATAATTAAATTACTTCCCACCCTATTCCCTTATAAACCACCCACGACCCGCTACGGAACTAAAAAAACGCAAAGTTTACTTAAAATAAAATTGATAACTACTAAAAATGTAACACATATATTAAAAAACATAAACAATACTTATACAAAAAACATACATCACATACATTTAAAATATAAACTAAAATACATCACACTAATTAAAAAATCGATATTTTAAACAACTATATTTTTGCAAATGATATTAATGACTTCTATATGTTTTAAACGATATTTCTTACCTTAAATTCGATATTCTTGACCACTATACTCTTGCCGTCAATATTTCTGTGTCACGATATTTCCAACTCGATGTTTGTGTAAGTCGACATTTCCAACTCGATATTCTGTCTAAATACCACGCTAGACATACTGTGGGTCCCTCCACGTGTATTACCTTCCTGGGTATTGAGAGTGATACAGTGACCGGTGAGTGCCGTCTCCCGCTTGAGACAGTTCAAGCCTTCAGGCAGTGGATTGACGATGGCTTTGAAAAAAGTAACGCTCCATCAGCTCCAGGTCCTAGTTGGCCAGTTGAACCTCGCTCTACTGATCATTGACATGGCTTGCCCCTTTTGACAGTCCATTGCAAGGGCACTGGCTGGCCTCAGAGGGAAACAATACCATACCCGGCTGTCAAGTGACGTAAAGGAAGTCTTAGGGATATGGTTCACTTTTCTGCAGCAATTTAATGACTCAATTATAGGGCCTTTGCTCCCGATTTCTAACTGTGCCTTAGGTCTCTTCACGGACGTGCCGTGCAGCACTGGGTTTGGAGCTATATTAAGCACTGAGTGGTGCAGGAGGGACAGGCTGGCGGCCTGGCATGACAGCGGCATCACTAGGAATGTTGCCTTCTTAGAGCTGTTCCCCATCGTAGTATCGGTGACCATATGGGTATAGGTTCTCAGAGATAGCAGTGTGATCTTCTGGTCTGAGAACATGGCAGTAGCAGAGGCTATCAACAGGCAAGAAGCTTCTTGCAAGATTGTCTTGAGATTGCAGAAGCATTTGGTCTTACTGTGCTTTAAGTCTAACATTTTGTTTTGAGCTAAGTCTGTGCCTGTTATTCATCATAACGCTGCTGATGCCTTATCTCGCTCCAGGCTGCGAGAATTCCAGGATTTCCTTTTTTCCATGCGCTCGAGTAAGGCCTGGTTTGAAATAGTGCCATTTTACATATACACCGTTCTTTGCTTAAGTTACTTTCCCCTTTGTCACATCGACTTTTGACACACATTTGCATTCATGACACTTGGCTTAGTTCTAAGAAATACCGACCTTCCTGACACAGAGCATTTCATATGAACACTATCACCGTGCCTTTACATTATGTGTAAGGGCCTTACGTGCGTGATTCAAATGTGTTATTATTCTGTCCACATGGCGACACAGCTATCTGTGGAATACAAACAATAGCGGCCTGATCACAATCACGGCCCAAGGCAAGCATGCCGTTTTCTATATACATCCTTTTTGTAGGAAACTGGCTCTATATATACTACACCAAAGTGAGGTATAGTGTGTATAGAGTCCAGGTGACCCCAGAGGTAGGCAGAGGTTAAAGTTAGATAGAACCTTACTCTCTATTTGTGGTCGAGCAGTAAGGCAGTATCAGAGGACAGTGTTAAGCATTTGAAGCTGTTGAAGACATGGCTATTCATCTAGCCGTCAGCCCGATCTCTCTTTCAACACATAGCGCTGGGATGCTCCCGGGTAACCATGCGCTTTACAAATCCCTTTTTCATTTCATTTCATTTCATGTACACACTCAGTCAGCAAATGAATTCATACACTCAAGAACTGAACTCTAGGACAATTGTTTGTGTATAAAAAAATATAGTGTTGTTTTATTTTTAGAACCAAGCAAGCCTGGCACAGGTAAGCATTAAATACTTTACAGTAATAAGTTGATGAATGTAGAACAGTTTGAAAATGCAATAGGAATTGTACTTTGTTTGATTTACAGGGGATGCAGTAGGTTGCAATACTTAGCAAATACGGTACATTGAAATGAATAGGCTTTTTCAGTAAATTACAGGTAAGTTACTTTTTACGTTACTTTTCTAACTCAGTGCTGGATACCTAGATTCAGCACTGGGACATTTCCTGCAAACAGGTAAGTAAATACGTTTTGTTTATTCGTGCGATTTTTAAAGAATATTTTTAGATTTCAAAACTCCACACTTAGAAACTTTTTGGAAGAAAATTGTCAATGTTATCCTATGGAGGAAAAACAGGTTATCGGTTCACAGGTAAGTTATCGACTGTGGGAGTTAAGGTTCTGGGGTTAGACTCAGGGGTCCCCCAGGGTCAGTGATGCACTCTTGTTACACCCTCAGCGGCACTTGGGCGGCCGGGTGCAGAGTGTGGAGGTCCAATGTTATCCAATGAGGGATAGGGGGCCTCCGGTTGGTGGCTGCTGGCAAGCAGGCCACTGGGTTGTGGGAGCAAAGCTCCTAGGGTTTAGGTCAGGGCAAATGGGGAAACAAAGTAGCACAAAAGGTGCACCCTCAGCGGCACTGAGGCGGCCGGGTGCAGGGTTCTGTTTCGACGTCGGGCGCCCTGTTGTTTCCAATGGAGAACCTCCGGTTTGCAAAAGCACTGCAGGCAGGGAGACGAAGGACTTCTGGGTGCGACCACCACTTTGAGAGGTAAGTTGGGAAGTTAGGGGTTGGTTAGGCACCGTCGGTTTGGGCACACAAGGCCGTGGGGCGTCGGGTGCAGGGGTGCCTTTTGGGGTCGGATCTTCTTACCAGCTCCGGGTCGCGGTTATGGGGGCCTTCTGGTTTTAGACTGCAGGCGTCGGCTAGAGGCTTGAGGCAGATCAGGGGTCGCCGGATCTCTGTTCAGAATCGCCGGGGTGACCTCCTCGTGGTGTTTGCCCACTCGAGCTCGGGCCGTGGACGGCGGGTTCAGAGTGGGGCGGATTCGCGGTCTCCGGCTGCTGCCAGAGGTTGCAGTTGAACAAATCCGGTGTTCGCGGGAGAAGCAGTCTTTGGAAGTGAAGGCAGGCAGGTCCGCCAGGGTTTTTAAGGTTGCTGGCTGCAGGACACACCGGGATTTCGCAGGAGCAGGTTTGAGGGGAGACAGGCCGGTAGGGCTGGGGCCAGGTCAGTGGGCGTCTTCCTCTTGTTAGCTGGCTGCACGGCTGTTCGGTCCTTCTTCTTCTTTTCTTCTTGTCGTTTCTGGATCTGAGGAAGCAAGGTTCAGGGTGCCCCTAAATACTAGATTTAGGGGCGTTACAGGTAGGTAAAGGGCAGGGACCAATGGGTCCCTTCCCTGGGGTGGGTACACCCCTATCGTGCCACCCTCCAGTGGGAGGGGCAGGAGCCTGTCCCTGGTTGGTTTTGACCCCCATCCTCAAGATGGCGGGGACTCAGAGTTGTGCTTCACCTCGCCTCCCCCACCTGAGGCGTGGAGATGGCAGAGGTGGGCACACCTCTTTCCCTCACTTGTTTTTCCCGCTGGTTCTCCCACCCAAAGTGGGGGGTAGAACCAGTGGGGACCAGTTGCTGAAAGCAGAAGTGGTCTGGGGAAGCTCACAAAGGCGACATGCCTTTGAAGTTTCCCCTTTGTGAACCCTGCCCATCCTGGGGGAGGAGACTTGGCACCTCGTCCCAGGATGTGCATTGTTTCAGGCCCCCGAGAGCAGCAGGCTCTCGACCCAGGGGTCCAGAAACATGTCTGTTCATGGCAGCCTAAGCAGCCACTCAGTCGGGACACTAGAGGTGGGTTAGTAGTCAAGGGGCATTTCTGAGATGCCCTCTGTGTGCATTTTTCATTAAATCCCACACTGGCATCAGTGTGGGTTTAATGTGCTGAGCAGTTTGATACCAAACTTCTCAGTTCTCAGTGTAGCCATTATGGTGCTGTGGAGTTCGTAATGACAAACTCCCAGCACCATATACTCTTAATGGCAGCACTGCACTTACAATGTCTAAGAATGGGCTTAGACACTGTAGGGGTACAGGGCTCATGCACCTGTACCCTCACCACTGGTATAGTGCACCCAACTAGAGGGGTGACTGACCTATGCCAGGGCAGTGGGTTGTAGGCATGGCACACAGGGATGTGTGCCATGTCGACTCTTCACGTTGTTCTGCACCAAAACACGCAGCCTGCAACGGCAGTGTGTGAGTGTAGTGGTACAGGACCTCTAAGGGTGGCACAATAAGTGCTGCAGCCCTTAGAGGCCTTCTCTGGTCACAGTGCCCTGGGTACCTGTGGTACCATTTACCAGGGGCTGACCTGTGGCCAGAGATGCCAATTGGGTTTAGTTTTGGGGAAAGAACACAGACCCTGGGAACCTGATTGGCAGGGACCCAGGGCACACCAAGTTAAAGTGCATCAGTAGTCTGGCAAAAAGTGGGGGGGTTACTGCAACAGAAACCCACTTTCCTACACTTTTGTTTCCAAATACAATCAGAGGAGACACTTCTGCTGACTTCGAGGGGTCCCTGCATGCTGGAGCTTTGCCCAGCAACTACCTGAGATTTCCGTGAGGGGTGTCCAATTTGTGACCAAGATGGGGTCCTACACTCTTACCTATCAGGTAAAGGGGTTAGATCATCCAGAGGGGGGATTCTTTGCAGAACTCACATAAGCACCCTAGACCCGTAGTTAGAATTCACACCGTAAGAGTAAGCTAGATTGTTATATTATTGTGTATGTCTGCCTACATAACTTGTCTCAACAAAATGGTGTAACTTTTCATTCTATTTATCTGCTTCTGTCTATTGATCATTGCAGCCCATATGTTTTATACAAGAATCACTTCAGTTCAATAAATATTGAAAACATCCTTTTGTGTATTCTTTGTCAAATTCTCAGAGCGAAAGAGAGCACGAGTGACTGAGTGAAGGGTTCTAGATCTGTCTCCACGGTTCCTGAGGGAACAGAGTCATCATGTTTAGTGGTTACCAGAACTGTTCCCTCCATGTCTATTTGTAGGGGGCTAACAGTGGCACTGTGAGCTGACTGGTCCAAGGGAGAACATATCCTGAGGGGGTACACAGAATCAGTATGGCACCATCCTAAGTTTATGTCGTCCAGAAATGCGCAGTTCCTACTGATTAGTGGAAACTACACAACACCATCCACAGGTGACCAAAGAGATGACAGAATTCCCGTCATATCTGTAGTGGGTTGGAGTCCACCCCAACAGATTTAGTGGTGGCCTCGCTTGCAAAGCACACATGGATGTCTTATTAAAAGTGTTTTGCCAAGTATAGGTCTTTCTTGCATGCACATAACTTCCTGGAAATATTTACTGCAGGTGCTATTTATTGTTTTCTGGGTAACCTCAGAGAGCAGGGCAAGTAGGTATCTTGTGCACAGGCCCATCTCTCTGCCATAAGATTTTTGCTAAACTGAAGGGCGCAGGGGACATGAGTAGTTCCTTTCTCATTAGGAAAGTGATAGCTGGGTAGGCTAGACTCGATGGCTGTGAAAAAGATGGCAGGCGTCCCCTCAATGTGCATGTCTTTGGCCTCTTTCTGTCTAGCTTGGCAAGGGTGTGCACTTCTCCATACGAGACAACTTTATTTTCTGCGGCCTTCACTATGGCCTTTTACTGTGCCTTTAGGGTGAGAAAACTGGTAGCGTCCGCCAGAACTGACTTTGCAGGAAGCCTACAGTAGGGGGGCATTCAGTTGAGCGATGACTGGCTTCTGATCTGGTTAAGAAAGTCCAAAACTGATCAGGAAAGAAAGGGGCAGCGATCAAACTCAGAGCTCCTCAGGGTTACCATCTTTGCCACGTGGCTCGATTGGGGTCTGGTTACCTGGCTGTTCAGGCCCGACACAGGGACATCAGCTTTGTTCATCCACCCGAATGTAGACTGCCTTTCGCGTTATCAGTGTACTGCGGTTTTGACTGCCGCCCTTAGGGCTGCCGGTGTTGATCCTAGTTGTTGCTCTTCTCACTCCTTTAGAATAGGAGCAGCCATGGTGACGATAGGTGCAGGCATGTCTTCTGAAGAGGAACAAAAAATAGGACGCTGGTCGTCAAAGTCTTATAAGCGCTACATTTGCCCCGACTTTCAATGAAGGTACTCTGTTACACAGTTGTTCACTCTCTCATTGTATGCTCACCCTTGTGTTTTTTTCTGTTTTTAGTAGGATGCCGTCAAAGGTCATGTGGTGGTAAGTTGGTCATTCCTTCATGCCGTGGACAGCCTACAGGTAGCAACTGCTCTGTAAGCCCAAGCTGGCAGCCCTGTGTGATGTTTCCTTCTGGTGATGTGGGATCAGAGGCCTCCACATTTCACAATTACAATGCCTGATCGAGGTAACCAAGGGCTGCGAGGGACTTCAGTTCTCGGACCTCATTGTTGTCCATCTTGGAGGTAATGACTTGGTAAAAATGGGCTGCAAGGGCCTCAGGGAGGTAATTCTGAAGGAATTTGCACAATTGGCCAAGGTTTTCCCAGGGGTGGCCATCGCTTGGTCCCACATGGTCCCTCGCCGAAATTGGGGTATGGACATCAGGTCTAGGACAATTAACGTGTCGCGATCCTGAGCCAAGGAGGGGATCGTGATGTATGTATGTTGCGATCTGAACGAAATAGGGCGCCACTACAAACAACGTATGTCCCAAAGAACTACAAAGCCCAGAATGCCAAGGGTCAACGACCTGCGCACCGCGGTAGGAGCCGACTGCCTTTCCGGCTTCTATAAAGCCCCGCCTCTTCCTGCACTCAGGGCTTGACAAACTTCCCGTTATGCCTCGAGGAGACAGCGCTTAGCGGATGGTATTCCCCGCTGGAGGACGAGCGCTGTGTTCTTCCTGCATCTCCGAATCCGGAGAAGTCCGTTTCCTGTTCCTCGCTGGAGTTGGAGCCTTCGTGGATTCTATCACGATCGGGAAGCTGGAGCTCCCGTTTTCTGTGTACTACGCAGGGCGCGAACGCCCTTTCAGGTATTTAGGCAATTGAGAGGAGTGGCGTGGACCGCGCTCTTCCAGTATCCCGGACTATCAGAGCAGTCTCCCGAACTTTGGCGGGGGGCTGTTCCTCTTGTGTTGGTAATTGGCATCCGTGCTTGCTGTGACTTGAACAGCGAGAGCGGGCACCAAAAGCAATATCAACAGACTTGTTACTGCGCCTCACTCCCTTCCTCTATTTTAAATGACTTACAGGAGGTGCTGTGACCTAACAAGCATCTCCCTTCCCTGAAGATCGGTGAGACCGGTGATTCTTCCGCATTTTCCTGTGGGTGACACTTGAAGTATTCGTCATCCTCATTTCCTTATACTCCTGAGTTTCTGTGGTCTGGTAAAGTGAGTAAGGGTTCCTAGACAATAGTAGGGGGAGTGTTGTATGTCTGAATATATTGACTTCCTTCCACCTCACGGTCGTTTCCTTGTTGTTTATTCCCTTTACAGTCAGCCAGAAAAGGATAGTGACTAGACACTGGAGACTCTTCAGACCAGGCGCAGTTAAGACGCCAGTCACAAACCGCAGTGTTTATTATTTTATCCACTTCCCTTTTTCCCCGGGGTGCTCCCTAGCTCAGGGGTGTAATTTCATTCCTCTGTGTATGGTTGTGTCCAGGGGAGGAAGGGAATTATCTTCACGCCATCGTCTCTGCTGGCCGGCCTGAGAGGTTAGTGGTTTTTATGGCTTAATACTACTAACGACCTGACAGATTGTCAAGCCCAAGTAGTTGCCCAGCCTGGACGATGGATACCAATGTGGTTTTGGCCTCGCTGTTGGAGAGCCTTGCGTCTCTGCAACAGGAGGTACATACCTCTCGCCTGGAAAACCAGGAGTTGAAAAAAGAAATGGGCACCTTGCGTAGGGAGGTCGCAGGTATTACTAGAAAAGGCGCAGGGAAGGGGTCATACATTAAGGAATGGACACTACCCCCTCCGGTCTCGACCACCACACCAGTTCAGGGGGAGGTGCACATAGCCCAGGGTTCTTTGCAGTACCAACAGCAACCACACCTCCAGAGGGGTCTACTCCTACAGTCCATGTAATACAGAACCATGGTATACCCCTGGCTCCACCCGAACGTTTTTATGGAGACCCCAAGAAATTCGAGACCTTCCTTAACCAATGCCGACTCCACTTCCTCTGCAAACCTACAATATTTCAGGACGAAGCGGCAAAAACCTCCTTTATGATGTCCTACATGGGGGAAACGCAGCCAGCTGGACGATCCCGTTGATGGAACGTAACGATCCCATCTTGCATAATTTTCAGGAGTTTTGTTTGGGGATGAGGAAGCTGTTTGATCGGAAGTCACACATGATGTCTCTGGACCGGGAACTTATAACACTTAGGCAGGGGTCACAGGACTTGTTAACCTACATCACTACTTTTAATCGCCTCCTGGTGGAAACAAACTGGCCCCAAGAGAAACAGACTACTCTGTTCTATCAGGGACTGCGAGGAGAACTTAAAGACGTATTATCACAGGTAGTTCAACTACCACAAACCTGCGAAGAATTAATTGACCTCACCGTTCAGTTGGATCACCGTTTACAGGAAAGAAAGGGGGATAGAAGTAGAAGTGATACCCGTTTCTTCCTCCCCCGATCTAAACCCGTTTCTGAAGAACACCCGAAGCAGTCTGAAGGATCGGAACCCATGCAAATTGGAGGTCTTCGGGGCCCGCTAACTACTGAAGAAAGGGAGAAAAGACGACAGCAGAAGTTATGTCTGTATTGCGGGAAAAGTGGACACTTCATTAGGGAGTGTCGAGCAAGAGCAAAGATACCCGAAAGACCGACTCCTTTCAGGATGCAAACTCCCACATCTCCACAAACGGCGGAAAACTAAAAAGCCCAAGCAAGGAAGGGATCTCTGTCTTGGGTTCAGAAACCAAAATGATCTCGTTAGCTCTTGCCAATACCATCCAGCCTGCTGTGGCTCATATGAATGTGTGTGTCACCTTGTGGGTGACTGACAGCAGCTCCATTGAAGTGTCTGCCCTCCTGGATTCCGGAGCCACCGGAAATTTCATTGATCAACAGTATGCCTGGAATATCGGGGTCCCGTATGAGAGCAAGAAAACACCTGAGATGGTAAAAGCAGTAGACGGGAAAGCATTGACGTCAGGACCAGTGAGGTACCATACGATTCCCCTTACGATGTGCGTAGGAGACAACCACTATGAAACTATTCAGTTTGACCTAATAGACGCTCCACACTTCCGTCTAATTCTGGGAATGCCCTGGCTCACACTTCATGACCCTGTTATCCGGTGGTCGGACCGCACGGTTTCCTTAACCTCCGTATATTGCAAGGACCAATGCATCCAACAGCCCACACACCTGAATGTGTCTTCTTGTGCGCAAGCTGAACTTCTAGCGGAAGGATGTGAAGAACTTGGGTATTGCTGTTCCACCACGCTACCAGAAGTCTACAAGGACTACATGCCAGTATTTGACAAGCAAGAGGCGACACATCTACCACCTCATCGGACGTACGACTGTCGCATCGACCTCCTACCCGGAGCTGATATCCCTTGCAGCAGAGTATATGCCCTAACCGAGCCCGAAACCCGTTATCTCAAAAATTACCTCGAGGAGAATTTGGCCTCTGGCTTCATTAGACATTCCTCATCACCTGCCTCATCTCCTCTCTTCTTTATCACCAAGAAAGACTGCGACGAATTGAGGACATGCATCGACTTCAGAGCAATCAACAAAATCACCATAAAGAATCGATACCCCCTGCCCTTAATACCGGTACTGTTGGATCAGCTAAAAGGAGCACGAATCTTCACCAAGCTGGATCTCCGAGGGGCGTACCATTTGGTGAGGGTTAAAGCAGGCGATGAGTGGAAAACAGCATTCAGGACCAAATTCGGGCTTTACGAATATCAGGTAATGCCGTTTGGGCTGTGCAACGCTCCGGCGGCGTTCCAGTTCTTCATGGACGAGGTGCTTCGGGGCTTGTTGGACATTTTTTGCATCGTTTACATCGACGATATCCTCATATATTCATCGACCCCCCAAGAACACGTCACTCATGTGAAGGCCGTACTGGACAGACTCCAACGACATTCGCTGTACGCCAAACTAGAGAAATGCCTTTTCCACGTTACGGAGGTAGCTTTCCTAGGGTATGTCATCAATGCACAGGGTTTTCAAATGGACATGGGTAAGGTTGAAGCGATCACGCACTGGAAGGCACCACAGCATGTCAAGGCAGTACAGAGCTTCCTTGGGTTCGCGAACTACTACAGACGGTTCATCAAGGACTTCTCTAAAATAATACACCCGATTTCACGCCTCATCAGAAAAAATACCATTTTTGTATGGGACCAAGACGCGGATCGTTCTTTCAGGGAGTTGAAGAACCGTTTCACCCAGGCTCCTATTCTGCGTCACCCAAATCCCAGCCTGCCGTTCATAGTGGAAACAGATGCGTCACAATATGCCATAGGAGGCGTATTGTCACAAAGGCACCCCGATACAGGGCAACTTCATCCAGTGGCGTACTATTCCAAGAAGCTCACCCCTAGCGAGATAAATTACTCCATCACAGACAAGGAACTATTAGCGATCAAAAGAGCATGTGAGGAATGGAGGCACTATCTCCTGGGAGCATGTCACACTATTGAAATGTTCACAGACCATCGGAATCTGTTGTTCCTAAAATCCGCTAGAGCCCTTACACCACGTCAGCTACGGTGGTCTTTGTTCTTCTCGGATTTCGATTTCATTATAAAGTACAGACCCGGAACCCAGAACGGTAAAGCTGATGCACTGTCACGCTTGGACGAACCCATGGAAGCTGAACAGGAAGAGACTCAGGAACCTCCTTCCATCCTCCCTGAACACGCCTTTCAGCATAAAACCGTAGCATTGATCACGGCTAATGACTTCCTAGAAGACCTGAAGACATCCTTGGCAAACCTGGATGGTCACGCCTGGATTCAAGAAGACCCAGAACATAGGACTGCAAACGAAAACCTATTGTACCACTACCATGCCTTGTACGTCCCCCAAACGGCTCAACAACTACAGGTGTTAGCTTGGGCCCACGATTCCACGTTAGGAGGACACTTAGGGGAACACAAAACCATTGCCAGCATCGAGAGATCCTTTTGGTGGCCCTCCCTACGAAATGACACTAAGAACTATCTAAAAAACTGTGCCATATGTGCTCAAAGCAAGGCCAGCCATTCCAAACCCGTGGGATTATTACGCCCGATACCCATACCTCCCAGCCCTTGGCATACAGTGTCAATGGATTTTATTGTTGAAATGCCACCCTGTGAAGGATACACCACCATCCTAGTGGTGATCGATCACTTGACTAAAATGGGACACTTCATCCCACTGAAACGGCTGCCTACTTCCGCCGAACTGGCTGTCGTCTTCCTCCAGCATGTAGTTAAGTCTCACGGGCTACCCCGGGTACTCATAACAGACCGGGGCACCCAATTCACCTCTCGATTTTGGAGGGCTTTGTGTGATACCATGGGAGTGGAAGCCCGATTATCCACCAGCTACCACCCCCAGACGGATGGTAAGACGGAACGACTCAACCAAACGCTTGAACAATACCTACGTTGCTTTACCCTCCAAAACACCTTTGACTGGTACCCGTTGATTTGGATGGCGGAGTTCGCCTACAACAATGCAGAACATTCCACACTAGGATGTTCCCCCTTTTTCTGTCTCTATGGGTTCCATCCGAACATGCTCCCTTTCGAATGGCCAGTAATCTCAAAACATCCCACCATACAGGAACACCACACTCATCTCAGAGCTGTGCTCCTTGAAGCGAAATGCCAGCTGAAGGCATCACAGACTGCACAAAAACATCACGCTGATAAAAGGAGAACCCCTGAACCTGCCTATCAGGTAGGAGATAAAGTATGGTTGGCAACAAAGAATCTCCATCTAAAAAGGGTGGGTAAACTAGCTCCCAAGTATGTAGGGCCCTATAGCATCGAGCAGATCATTAATCCTGTTGCCATGAGGGTATCTTTGCCCGAGTCGTGGAACATACACCCCGTGTTCCATGTGTCCTTGCTCCGTCCCTGTCCGGTCAGTATGAGGTTACCCTCAACACCTTTGCCAGTAGAAGTAGACGGACAAGAGGAATACGAGGTTCGAGAATTGTTGGATTCCAGACTCGTGAAGGGAAGAGTGCAGTATTTAGTGGACTGGGAGGGGTTTGGAGTGGAGGACAGGACATGGGAACCTGTCGACAACCTACATTGCCCTAGGTTGTTAGACCGGTTCCATGCCAAGTACCCAGGCAAACCAGGGCGACCGCCGAGACGGCGGTCCTCGAGAGGGGTTCTGTCGCGATCCTGAGCCAAGGAGGGGATCGTGATGTATGTATGTTGCGATCTGAACGAAATAGGGCGCCACTACAAACAACGTATGTCCCAAAGAACTACAAAGCCCAGAATGCCAAGGGTCAACGACCTGCGCACCGCGGTAGGAGCCGACTGCCTTTCCGGCTTCTATAAAGCCCCGCCTCTTCCTGCACTCAGGGCTTGACAAACTTCCCGTTATGCCTCGAGGAGACAGCGCTTAGCGGATGGTATTCCCCGCTGGAGGACGAGCGCTGTGTTCTTCCTGCATCTCCGAATCCGGAGAAGTCCGTTTCCTGTTCCTCGCTGGAGTTGGAGCCTTCGTGGATTCTATCACGATCGGGAAGCTGGAGCTCCCGTTTTCTGTGTACTACGCAGGGCGCGAACGCCCTTTCAGGTATTTAGGCAATTGAGAGGAGTGGCGTGGACCGCGCTCTTCCAATATCCCGGACTATTAGAGCAGTCTCCCGAACTTTGGCGGGGGGCTGTTCCTCTTGTGTTGGTAATTGGCATCCGTGCTTGCTGTGACTTGAACAGCGAGAGCGGGCACCAAAAGCAATATCAACAGACTTGTTACTGCGCCTCACTCCCTTCCTCTATTTTAAATGACTTACAGGAGGTGCTGTGACCTAACAAGCATCTCCCTTCCCTGAAGATCGGTGAGACCGGTGATTCTTCCGCATTCTCCTGTGGGTGACAATTGAAGTATTCGTCATCCTCATTTCCTTATACTCCTGAGTTTCTGTGGTCTGGTAAAGTGAGTAAGGGTTCCTAGACAATAGTAGGGGGAGTGTTGTATGTCTGAATATATTGACTTCCTTCCACCTCACGGTCGTTTCCTTGTTGTTTATTCCCTTTACAGTCAGCCAGAAAAGGATAGTGACTAGACACTGGAGACTCTTCAGACCAGGCGCAGTTAAGACGCCAGTCACAAACCGCAGTGTTTATTATTTTATCCACTTCCCTTTTTCCCCGGGGTGCTCCCTAGCTCAGGGGTGTAATTTCATTCCTCTGTGTATGGTTGTGTCCAGGGGAGGAAGGGAATTATCTTCACGCCATCGTCTCTGCTGGCCGGCCTGAGAGGTTAGTGGTTTTTATGGCTTAATACTACTAACGACCTGACATAACGTATCTGTTTGACGTCTGAACTCTGAACTGTCTAGGCTGTCACCTGGCCCGGGTCACCTCTGGAACATTCCGCATAAACTGCTGAGGGGCGAGGATATGTTTCATAAGGATAGTGTTCACCTCTCAGATGCTGGTACGAATATGTTCTTCAAGAACATCTGGGCGTTTGCCCAAGGAATGTTTTATGGTGGGGAAGGCAAAGGACCTTTTTGCCCTGGTCACCCTTGTGGCAAGATCTCGAATCCTAAATTTACCCCAAGTCAGCAGAGGGGTCCTCCAAAGCAGACTCCCCAGAACAGCACCATCGGTAGGGTCCAGCAGTCCTGAGCCAACCACAGGATGTACATACCAGGTTGGGGGCTAGGGTGCACAGATCACATGGGTGGGCACAGGGCTGCAGCTCCTGGCCACCTCATTGCAGCACCTCAGACAGCTTGGTGTTTGGGGGGAGGTGCCCTGGTATGAGAACAAGGGTACAGTGAGGCACGACCACCCCCCACTGATGCAGGTGTTTACACCTGTGTGATCCAATGGCGTTTGGGATTGAGGAAAGTCTCTGGTGTTGTTGGTGTTCATGAGTCCATATACTCTACTGTTTTCATCCATCACAAGTACCCAATTCTTCATGATGTGTTTCTATTATTTGAGCTAAGTATGTTTCTTAAATGAATGTGTTTTTACACATGAGTATGTTTTGACATGACTGTAATAAAACTGTTCCACCAAGCTCACGATCTTTGTAAGTTCTGTTGGTGCCTCGGTTGGGTTGTGTTGGGGCACGGGACAAACTGGGGGTATCCAGGTCCTAAAATGGGAAAACTGTGAAGTAGGGGTGTAGAACCATTCCTTGGGCTTGTCAAGATTTTTTAGTGCTTTAGGGGAGAATGTACTGGAACAGGAAAACATTGGCTTATACTGCACGTAGTATTGTTCCTGTAGCAAGTTTTCCAGACAAGTTCTGTTTGTAGTGCTGCTTCTGTACAATTGAAACAACAAATAAGATGTCCGGGGAGGTTATTCAATTTGAATCTCAATAAACCTTAGACCATTAATTCTAACGTTTATAAGCTTTATTCAGCTTAGTTTGGTTTTTTCAAAAAGACATTCAAAGTCAATTACACATGTCTTTAAAAGGAATAACACATTATTAAATCACACATTGTCATCACATTTGAAAACGTAATTCGAAAACATAATTCAACATAAATACACATGACAAAAATCGTTTTTGGGAAAGAATACAAAACATAAGTAAAAACAAAGACTCATCAATAACTCCTATGTACAAGCCAGAAATTTTAACCAGTCCTAAGTTCAGATTGGAACACTAGGCGGACACTAACTCATTGTAAGACACATGTCTGCCGTCCTGCCTGTGAGAGAATGGGGATACAAATAACAGTACTAGGTGTTGTCAACACTAGGAGGGGGGATACTATTTAACCAATTCCCTCGTGGCACACCCCATCAACGGTCCCCCATGCTCAAAAGTCAACGCGTTTCGAATCCCTTGTAGTTCCGGGATTCTCTTCAGGACTCGGACTCGGTCTTGGGCTCTATAAAATTAAAAAACAGACATTGCTGTGAAACCTACCCCACCATGTTTCACCAGTAATTCAGGGCAAAATAATGTGTATCTGTACCTTAATTGAGGTGTAGAGTTAATCAGAAGAAACTGTTGTCCGATAGCGGCACTCCTACTCTTTTGTTAATGAAGCTACAGAGTTTAAAAATTAGACATCAGGGCATTAGATTAGAATGTACTCAGTGAAAAAGCTCATCACAATGGATTCATCTATGTGAGGCAGAGGCGTAGATATTCCTACCTTGAAGTAATCAGGCACGTTAAAGCTCTGTGGTTTAGTCTGGTACGTATCCAATTTCTAAAACCAACAAGTGAAAACATTATGAGCGCTCTAATGTGCGTTTAAAATCAAGCGCGCGTTGTTGTGCGCAACGCCAATACACAGATTTGGATACAATGTTACCTTAAAGTTGGCAGACGCCGTCAAAGAATGTAGCTTCACTTTTGTTGGGTCTATGTGTGAGAAATCCTGTCTATTTCCTATACGAAACAAAACATACACTCAGTAATGCTGGTTACATCAGCTTGCTTTAACTCCGTATCTTACAGAGTAGCAGAGAATGACTTGCCTGTGGTTTAAGAAACGAAAAAAAGCTTGTCACTCCATCGCGCTAGTCTGATTCAAGCAAGCAACGCCGAGGCAATATCAGTAATGGCTATTTGGTCGACCTGGTAGAGGAACTCAAAGGTCACGCACCCCAGGGCATCATGGCGCATGTAGTGCATGTAAATTACAGGTGTTGCATTTATGTCTACATTTTTGTAATTTCAGAAAGCTCATTCAAACCATGCAGGGCCGTGTTGAATTTCATAATTAGAAATGCCTCTTTCTGGGCCAGTAGTATTTCGGGGTCGCCTCCTCTTTGATTATTCTTTTTTATCAGAGACCGCACAGTCCATGTGAAATCATCAAATTTATGTTTTGAGGCTGTGAAGTGTTCGACCATTGGGGCAGTAAGGATATTATTCTTAAGTCGTGAGCGATGTTGCACAATGCGCTGCCGCACTTCTTGGCAAGTTTTTCCGATGTCAATTTTCTTACACGGACATGTGATGGCATAATCCACATTTTTTGATTTACAGTTCGTGAATTCATTATGGCGCCAGTGTCTTTGGCCATCAGTGAACAAACTCCCTTCTGTAGTTAAATTACACACCGAACACATCCCGCATTTGTGATGCCCTTGAACAGGTGGAAGATTAAACATAGTACTAAGCGTGGCTGGTTTCTTATTTTGGCCTGCTGTGTTTATGACTTGTTGCCTAATGCTCCTGTTCTTTTTTAAGGCAAAGAGTGGTGACCCAATATTGGGTATAGTTCCTTCAATTAAATGCCAGTTGCTGCGTATGATCTTTTTCACAGGCTGTGTGTAAGGCCCAAACGTGGAAACGCAGACAATGCGATCAGTGGGAGACTTGGTTTTCTTGGTAAGTAGATGTTCCCTAGGGGTGAACCATGCCCTTTTAAGAGAATGTTTTAACAGTTTCTTAGGGTACCCCCTCTCCATGGGCCTGATTCACAGAACTAACTTACGTCAAAAACGTAAAGTTAGTACTGTTCGGTATTCACAGAATACACTTACCACTACTAACTTTATGTCCGCTCTCGGGCCGGAGATTCCGGCCCGGTGGCGGAATTTCCGCCTCTGGGCCGGAATCTCCGCCTCCGGGCTGTAATACCCTCATTTAGGGCGTTTGCGGCCTAAATGAGGGTATTCCGGCCCGGAAGCGGAGATTCCGGCCCAGGAGCGGAAATTCCACCACAGGGCCGGAATCTCCGCCACCGGGCCGGAATCTCCGGCCCGAGAGCGGACATAAAGTTAGTAGTGGTAAGTGTATTCTGTGAATACCAAAAAGTACTAACTTTACGTTTTTGACGTAAGTTAGTTCTGTGAATCAGGCCCCATAAGTTTGTTGACAAGCGCTTCTGCATGTAGCTCGTAGTCTTCACGTCTCGAACAATTGCGCCTTATGCGTAAGAATTGGCCAAATGGCAAATTATTCTTAAGGTTTCTGGGATGGTAGCTTTGGTAGTGGAGAGCATTATTTTTGTCTGTAGGTTTTGTATGTAACGTAGTAATCAGACCACTGGGTGAAGTCTTCACATTGACATCCAAAACTGCGAGGCTTTGGTTGCTGTATACTAGACTGAATTTGATATCCGGACTGCGATCATTAAGCCATGTGTGGAACTCTTTTAGAATAGTTTGGGGCCCCTCCCACAGGCACCAATCATCGTCGATGTATCTGTACCACTGCTTAATGTGGGCAATGTAAGGGTTGTTGTGATGCACAAACCGGTCTTCATACTTCGGCATGTACAGGACTGCCATCTCTGGCACAAATGGACAGCCCATGGCAGTACCTTTGATTTGGATAAAAAATTTGTTATCGAACTTGAAAAAATTCTTCCGCAGCGAAATCGATGCCAATTTAAGGATAAACTCCGTGGGTACCCGGTGTGGACTGGGTCTAGATTCCAAAAATGACTCCATGGCATCAAGTCCATCCTGTTGGGGAATCTGTGTGTACAATGATGACACATCCATTGTGACTAGTAGATTAACATCCGGATCAAAAGGAAAACCTTCGATTTTATTTATAAAATCCATGGTGTCACGCAGGTACGATGGCACTTCCCTCAAAAATGGTTTTAAAAAAACATCTACGTATTTAGACAATTGTTCCAGAATGGAGTCACACCCAGACACGATTGGACGGCCTGGTGGATTAGTTGCGTCCTTGTGCACCTTGGGGAGAAAGTAAAGTAAGGGCACCCTTGCATGTTTTTTGATCACTTATTCAGATTCTCTTGGTCCTAGAATTCCTTGCTCAATACCCTCAGTCACTGTGTTTAAAATTTCCTGAGAGATATCGTTGGTCGGATCCTGTGGAATGCATCGATACCAAAGTGGATTCTGCACATGGCTTCTTCCTTCCGCTAGATAAGCTAGCTGGGACCAGATTACCACGGCCCCACCCTTATCCGCTGGCTTAATTACTGCTATTTGTTGTTCCTTCAATGCAGCTATAGCTTTTTTATGTTCTTGCGAGATATTTCTTGTGACATGCACTCTCTTCTTTTCCAGGACATCGAGTAAGGACAACACAGCGTGTTCGAATGCTATGATATTCTTCGGGATGCTATGTGATGGTGGGCAGAACATGGATTTATTTCATAGTCCAGAGGCCTCTGGATGCATATTATCCTCTTTGTTCATAAAAAATGCCTTTAGGCGTATCTTACGGAACAGTTCTAAGATTTCCATCTTAACCTTTGTAAAGTCCATGGTGACCCCAGGGACAAAAGAAAGCCCCAGTTCCAGAACTTCTGTTTGTTCCTTTGTGAAGATCATATCCGAAAGGTTTATGATCGAAGATTTCTTCATGATTTGTAGTACTGTCTCCGTGTTCTCATTTCCCAGGGTTGTAGTTTGTATCTCCCTGGGGGCTTCTGTTGGCCATCCCCTAAAAAAGGCTTCTTCTGTTGATTGCGACCAGAGGACCCCTCTCCTGGATCAGAGTCTCCTGTTGACTCAGAGGATGACGTATCCGAAAAAGTCAAAAATTTTCATTTCGATCTCCCCTGGTACTCTGATAAAAACCTTCTGGAATCTGGTTTTGAATAAAAGTCATCCTTGAGATACGGATACACAATCTCGATGTTAAAAGATTTCTTATCCTTCTCAAATTTGTTCACCTTAAAGTTAATTGTGTGATCCTTAAAGGCAGCAATATCTTTTTCGATTTTTTCGATTAAGGCTTTTGCCTCCGCTGTCGTGTGGTTGTCTTTTATCGCCTGTAGTTGTTCTTCAATTTCCTCTGCCTCCTTTTTGCAAATCCTGTGAGCCGTTTCAACGGAATGGACCATCAAGTCCCGGCTGCACTTGGTGCTGATATAACTAAAACCCTTTTTATACTGTGGGTCCTCTGTAAAAATTACAGGGACATTCTTAACCTGGAGTCCCCAGGGAATGGTGCCCGCTTTTAGATGTTCCACTAAAAATTGCCCGTGAAGCTCTGTTCTAATGTTTTTTCTGTAGTCTAATCAGTTTTTCAGAGGCATTCTGTTGTTTGGCAGTGTTGCTTAGTGAGACTGTGGAAAACAAAGTGGGGTCTGAGATAAGTTTCTGAATGTGATCCTCACTAAAGGATAGTGTTTCCTTTTCTGACATATCAAATGACCTAGTGAGCCTAATCAGGCTGGCTAGGGGACACTAAATGTGTTTAATTACAGATCTGAAAAAGGGTAGCCTTGCGGACAATCGTCCGCTCTACTACTAATAAGATCAAGCAAGGCTTGGGTCCATAACTCCCTGGACTGGACCACCAATATATTGAAACAACAAATAAGATGTCCGGGGAGGTTATTCATTTTGAATCTCAATAAACCTTAGACCATTAATTCTAACGTTTATAAGCTTTATTCAGCTTAGTTTGGTTTTTTCAAGAAGACATTCAAAGTCAATTACACATGTCTTTAAAAGGAATAACACATTATTAAATCACACATTGTCATCACATTTGAAAACGTGATTCGAAAACATAATTCAACATAAATACACATGACAGAAATCGTTTTTGGGAAAGAATACAAAACATAAGTAAAAACAAACACACATCAATAACTCGTATGTACAAGCCAGAAATTTTAACCAGTCGTAAGTTCAGATTGGAACACTAAGCGGACACTAACTCATTGTAAGACACATGTCTGCTGTCCTGCCTGTGAGAGAATGGGGATACAAATAACAATACCAAGTGTTGTCAACACTAGGAGGGGGGATACTATTTAACCAATTCCCTCGTGGCACACCCCATCAACGGTCCCCCATGCTCAAAAGTCAACGCGTTTCGAATCCCTTGTAGTTCCGGGATTCTCTTCAGGACTCGGTCTTGGGGTCTATAAAATTACGTTTTCAAATGTGATGACAATGTGCGATTTAATAATGTGTTATTCCTTGCTTGAGCTTCTGTACAATTGGCATTAATTCATCTCTGTCTGTCATGGGGGTGTAGTCACTGATCATTTATCTGTAATGTGCTAGAAACATCTAGATAGTGTTTGCTCTGTGCAGTGCAGTAGTAGCAAAGGTTATTTTTAATTTCACTCAAAAGCAGTGCTGGAATAGAAACTTTATTCTGGGAACCCATACATTGGTGTTCGAGGTGTGGCAGAGGAAAGGGGATGGAGTCGAGAAGCAGAATCGGACAGTCAACTTCTACAGTTCTTTAAAAAAACCTCTGCTGCAAACAAATTGGCAACAAGGACATATGTGACAGAACATCTGTCCTAGATTACTTGATTGGACACAGAGAGGCTGCATTTTAAAATATCTTACAGGGTTAAGACACCTGCTGCAGAGATGATTGTGTGCCCAGCAATTTTGAGAGGATTAGTATAGCAGTAAGACAACTCTAGTGGTTAACACAGTTCTGGGAGAGTTATGTGCTTTGTTCAGTCACAGTTTTGATTCATAAAGTAGCATTGAGGGTTAATGTGCCTGCTGGAAAGCACATTGTGTAACGTCAGGGCTTTAAGTGGGATGAAAAAACTGGGGTGTCTCTCATAGGGGCGTGACCCATGTAATTAAGGGTGTGGCTTTAAACACTTCAGCTAAAAATCTGTGCTTAGCATAGTGTGCTGCCCCACTGGTATTTTGTTGCGTCTGTCTATTCATCCAGATATATGACACAACAAGTAACATTACAGCTACAACAAACCAGGGCTACTGGCTTTGTCAATGGCTGTAAATTGCATAAGATAAATAAGCAACAACTATAACTTTGTCGTATATAATATTTTAAATGCTTCCATCCTTGTGGGCGAGATTATGGCGTAAGGCTAGAGCTGCTGACTTTTGAGCTGAGAAAGCAGGTTTGAGCCTCACGTTGGCTCAACATCCTGTGATTCAAAACATGAATATGTCCTTGTGTGATGTAACTGGTGCTCATGTGTGCTACAAGTTTGCACCCTATAAATCTGAAAAATGTGTCTCTTTGCATCAAAAGCAGTAACGGGTGGTACTTTTGCAGAGTTCAGCTTTTTTTTCCTCCACCCTGAAGGTAAAAATGGAGAGCCCGATGGGGACCCATCTCGGCACCTGCTTTTAAGAACCACCAGTGCTGAGCACCGGCAGGACCCGGCCCACTTCGAGCCCTGTGTAACGTGCAGATCACAGGTTTGTATTTTATAGATAGGTAGTTGGGCTGCTGCTTTTGACACTGAGATCCTTCTGTTACTTCCAGTTGATACGTTGCAAGCCTTCTACTATAACACAGTGATCTATTTACTGGCATCAAGAGCTGCATGCAAACTGTAAGCCATGGGTTTAGATGTTATTTTTGTTTCTCAATCTGTTGTTATTCTAAGATTGCAAAGAGGCGTTCCTTTGGGAAGTCAGAAAGTAATGTTAGCACAGGTGACCACAATCTCTGTGTTACATTTTATATCTTAACTCTGTGTTTCACAAGACCATTTACTCTAAACATATAGCGTCTACAAGTATGGATGATATGCGATTCCTACACCTTGATACCCTCATTGTCTTATGCAACATTTGCGGTACATTGATTTACACACTTGTATGATTTATGTGCCTCTGCGTGTGAAGTGAAGAGCTCTGACACCCTACGCTGGGATGTATAGCGCTATAAAAGAATTACATTTAAAAAAAGAAGTATGAGCATTTAAATTAATATTTGTGCAATTACTCATACAGATGGATAAATCTTGCATTGTTGCAATGCAAGACCAGATCCTACATAGGGAGTTAAAGTTGAAAGCCTGCCTCTGATTGATTCTAAGTACCCGTGAAGTGTTAACAAACTGTGCGTGTTTGTTTCCTTCCATTGCATTGGTCTATGTGCCAGGCTACCAGTCAGAGTGATACCTGCACAACCGGAGGGCTGATGGCCTTTCAAATCATCCTTTGTTTTGGGCCCAGTTGGATGTTAAAATAAGAAGCTGCCTGCAGGTTCCTGCTCTGACTGGAATGAAGACAACCTGCAAGTACGGCTGGACTATGTCCCGGTGTCGGAGAACTTCAGCATTTGTCCCTGGGTCGGCCAGATCCCAGATCTGGCCCCGAGACAGCTGCCGGAACCGAGATCCAGCGGGTCCCTCCTACTCTCCAGCGCTGCCCAAAAGACATTTATTCAGAAAATGATTATGTCTGTTCTTTCAACTCTAGATGGAAAAGCAACAGGGGAGTTGGTAGGGCAGGTCTCTGGCCCGGAATCTATTAATTATCATTGATAATCATCAGTGCGGGCCCCTTGTCACCAGGACTTTCCCATCCGCCCCAGCCCCTGCAGCTCCATCTTAGGTCCCCCCATGGATTTCAGAGTAGCACCTCACACCGCGCCTTTTGTTCTTACTATAGCTCCCTGAGGCAGAGCTGTCGGTGTGTTATCAGAATCCCCCCTCACAAGACGCCGAGCTTCAGGCAGGCGCTATCTAAGGCCTTCCGCTGTCACCACATGTGTTTGGGGACGGAGAGCTCCCCAGCCTGCACGGACAGTCTCGGACTTGGGATTTTCTTTAATTCTTCAGCAGCGCAGGTTTGGGCTTTATAACACGCCCCTCACTTGACAAATGTTTTGCATTTTTTTTTAATAGAAAAAAAGGTTAGCAGCTTCAATTTAAGGAACTGCAAATGCTTGTCCTGAAATATCACTTGTTCTGCGCTCCCCTCCCTTCCCCAGCCGCTCAGCCCGAGACACGTCTCCCCCAGAGATCACACGCGGGTCTCAGAGGCCCGTCTACAATGTGACTTGAAATAAACACCCCTCTCTTTCATCTGCGGCTTGGAGACGTTGTTAAGGAGACTGTGTCCTGTTAAGCGGCCGCGCTAAACAATGTTTACCCAAACGGCTTTGCTGACAACGCCGCCCCTTAAGTGGATTCCGCCCAATCCCAGCTCGTGCGGTTTTTTTTTTGTGACACGTTACAATTGTGCTTCTATTTACTCAAAAACACGATTTGTCCACACGGCAGCTATTTCTGTTCAGGCAGGCTCCCCCCGGCAGCCAATCAGAAATAGGCTCTTCCTTTTATCTCGACATAGTGCCATTATAGGCAACACTCCCCACCCACTGTCAGAGCATGCATGATGACATAAATAAATACACAACACAACTTTTGTTTGGGGAAAATATTGCTGCAGGTTTATTTCATACAACAGGATGCAATATGGTGAGTTATCTTACGGGCGATCCAAGGGCAGGCAGCTGTAACCAACCTATGCTGTCCTGCCCGCCTGATGAGCCAAGCTCTGTGGAGAACCCAATCAGTGCTACACCTTATGGGGTGATCCTCTTTCTGGATCACGTGACACATTGGTCCCTTATTACTCACGCCCCTTTCAGGGCGGAGCGTAGCAAGGCAAGCCCCTGGTTGTTCAGGCCCACAACCACCCGAAGGACTAACGGGGCGCCAACGTAATTCTTCCAGGAACCTCCCTTGAGGCTCCTGGGATTTGGCTCTGGCACCCCTATTGTGCTCTTGCAGAGGTAACCGTCTGTACCCATATGCTTCCAGATCCCCCTGTAACTCTGCCACAGCTCTGGAGGCGGCCCCCGTCGCCTAAAGAGCCCCCCCACCAATACAGCTGATTTCTCACCTGCAACCTGCTATTTCCCGGGCCTCCTTCATTTCCAGTAGGAACAGGTCCATTCCCACCTGTGACAAGTGCACCCCCAACTTTCCACAATCACCTTTGGTGTTCGTCTGGATTAGCCCATGCCTGATGAAGCAAAGCCCCATGGCTCTGCGAACTTGCGCATAGCGCTGTTCATCCTTCTCCGGGACTGTTCGACTGCCTCACATGACCCGTAGGAATGTGATGGCCACCCAGGAGGGAGTTCTACTCTTAGCCATAGCTATGTTACCCTTCAAGCTAATGTAGGCTCCAACCTCCTGCAACCTGTGGTTGCTATCCCTCTAGCACTTTTGTGCCTAACCTCTGTTTCCCTAATTTATGGAACAGCATCACACTTGTTTAGATGACCGCCTCCACAACCAGCCTGTCTACTATGGCTATGAGGGCGGGGAATTTTATGCATAACTGAAGCAACCCGTAACCTGCCCAGGGAGCAGCGTGCACATACTTCGTTGAAGTTGACCGGACAATTGTACAGGCATTTTCGATTGCTCAACCCTGGTGACCAAGAATGCTCGTATTGCGCACTTTAGTGCAGCCACAGCACCCTGGGCGGAGTGACAACTTCCTCCGTCTACCAGGCTTGCTTAACTAATGTTCGATCACGTGTCCCTTGGAGCACAATTCAGCTATGAACCTAGTTCACTTTGTTATCCCTGGAATGACTGCCCTCCTTTAAATCAAAGCCTCATTCGGCTTACCTTTTGGTCACCTTAAAATTCAGGGTGGGACTTACATACCCCGCATGGCCAGGGAGTCGTGCGTATATTAACAATGATACTGTTAGAATCTAATATTCCCAGTTGCAAGTATTGCCGTAGCCCCCTTCTGCGGGCAGCTGGGACCACACTGCCTCACCGCCCGTTACCTCCTACCTCATGCCACTCCATTATGCTCTTGTGTGTCCCTGAAAAGCACCTGGCAGGCTACTATCTGATGAAATAGAAGTAAGTGACAATAAGAAAGTGCGTCCTCTTGTACGTGCCATGAATCCCTTATTTCTTACAGAAATTACACCTGTTCAGTGGGAAAGGGAGGTCTAACCTTAACCACGGTTATATTACCCTTCAGGCTAATGTAGGCCCCAACCATCTGCAACCTGTAATTGCCGTCCTTCTAGCACTGTATGTGCCTGGACACCTGTGTCCCCAATCTATGGGACACAGGTTAGGTGTCCCCACTTGTTGGGTGACCGCTCCCACAACCCGCCTGTCTACTTTGGCTATCCGGGCGAGAAGTTTTATGCTTAACTGAAGCAACCCGTAACCTGCCCATGGAGCAGAGTGCACATATTTTGTTGCGGTTGACCCGCATTTGCACAGTCCTTTTTGAATGCTAAATCATAGCGCACAGGAATGTTCATAACTAGAAGTATGTGACAATGAGCAAGTGTGTCCTCATGCACTTGCCATGTATCCCTTATTCCTTATGGGAATTTCGCCTGCTCAGTTCCCTCAGTGGTCAAACCCCCTTGGCTTTCCAGGTTTGTGATTCTGTCTGATTTAATCCAGTGTGCACTGTCTGTAATATAGTGCCTAACATTCAGGATTGACTAAGCCCTTGTTTACCCCCATACTAGATTATTCTCCAATTTTGGGGTTCACAGTGCCCACCCTGTGCAGCCCCAGCAGTGGAAAATTACCTGCTCCGTTAAATTTTTATTTTCTTTAATACTGGACGTGCCAAATGTTCTTTTTACATAGCAGCCTTTTGTGCTTGACACCTTGTTTCCCCAATTATTGGGACAGCAGCTCAATATGTTGTCTGACATCGTCCCCACCCAGCCTGGCTAATATAGCTATCCGGGCGGGGAATTTGAGCTTAATTGAAGCAGCATGTCACCTACCCTCGGTTCTGGAGTGCACTTACTTCGCCCCGTTGACCAGACAATTGCACAGACCTCCGATTGCTAAACCCTGGTGAACACATTAATGGTGTCAAATCTGGTTTGAAAGAATATATGTATTGTGCCCACTATTGGAGACACCTCACCCTTTCGTGGAGTGACAACTTACGCCGCTCACCAGGCTTGCTTAACTGCCGTCCGATCACAGATGCACAGTACCTGCTATCCAGCTGTGACCCTAGATGCTTAAGCCAGCAAGGGTGTCGGAATCCAAGATTCCCAGTTTCATGTTTAGCTGCAGCCCACCTTCAGTGGATCCGCTGGGACCCCTCTGCATCCCTGCAAATGACCTTGTTACTTAATACCGTCCCTTAATGCCCTTGCCTGTCACTCAACGACACCTGGCAACAAAATGCCCAGCAGCTTGGTGAAGAGGATTTTTGAGCCCAATGTACCCCAGTCTGTGTTTCCAGCAATTATCCTTTATAGGAGCTCCAGTTCATGTGAAGTGTGTGTCACTGTCCTGGCAAGGCATGCTCGATAGCCTGCCCCACCTTGGTGACTATCCCGCCATGGAATATGTAACAGTAAGCCAGGGAGTCCTCGTGTACTTGCTATTTATCCCTCCTTTCGTACAGGAATTTTGCCTTTACAGTTTAATGTGTGGTATTCGCCCCCAGGCTTCCCAGGCTGCGTACTGCTGGCCATGTGCACAGCTGCTGACGTTAATGATGGAATCTCCCGGTTGCAACTTGCAATAACACACCGCCTGCCTTAATGTGCAACGTTGTAAGTGATTAAGTGCCTAACTTATATCTCTTCCCCTTGAAAAGATACCACAAACCGCATTGGTCATGTGAACCTTCAGAAGCACACATTTTCACCTGGGCGTACCTCTAAATGAGAATGGCTCTACACAGCCGTAAGGCCAGAGACACACATCTATTAAACCTATTTACTGGTTTTTGCCACTTGGCACCCTTCTGGTTGGTGATGCGGAACCTCCTTCCCAGCATAAGCTGACAGTCTAGCGTTACCGTCACACCACCCGTGTCCCTTGACTCACCCTCCATCCTCCTGTGCAATAGTCATACTGCTAAGTGGGCAATCAATTCCACATGCCCCCTCTGCACCCAGACTTCCCAGGCAGCTTCATTGCTGACAATGTGGGCGGTTGCTGACATTGAGGGAATCTCACGCTTGCAACTTGCAACTACCGCGATTATTTAAATTAAAATGATACTGTGTATCTGAATGAACTATGCACAGGTAATTGAAACGCTCACATGTGCCGTTGCTGTGAACAACAAGGTGGATGGCCAAGATGTTTTTTTTGGGGGGGCAAGTTAGTATAGCTAAATTATTCCTTGATGTCCTGTATGGGTCCAACCCAACACTTAAAGAAATGCTTGCTTTCTTGGTGTAGGTGATGCAGCCTGCATATACTACACTAAGAACAAAGTGCACTTGCTCTGTGATCCCCTGGCTGCTTGTCTGGCCTTCCTTTATGCCCAGGGATACCTAAGGCAATGCTTCAATTCTGAAATGATGGGACTGTGCAAGAACTGTAATGAGCCTTCGCCTGCACAGGTCACCCAACAGACAAGTTGGCCCTGACTGACCTTGTGTTCTGGTGCCAGATCTGGAAAAGCGTTTCCCATGTTCTGGCAACTACTGTGCTGTTCTGCGCACACTCTTCCCAGGCCATATAAGTTGCACAACTTAAAACTGCACAGGTTCGCTTTTCCATCACCCATCCTATGCCCCTTTTTAAAACACCATTTGACCTTCTCGCACAAGTGGACATCGCAGCGCTGAGGCTGGCAGGTGCTACCCTCTGTGAGTGTTTCCTGTCCTTGCCGCCGGAGGAAAGGAGGCCAAGTGGCGTTGACATTGACTCCACCAAACATAGCCAGGTTTAGAGCCCACTTCACCCAATAGGTGCCCTGACGCTAATTAGCAGGTGTATCTTTGCACTGTTGTGCAAGACCCAAACCCATTGGCTCTCCCTGTGTTTGTTTCCTGACCATGCTGCATAATGAGGAAAGCTTACCAACTGTGGTGGACATAGGTTCTGCAAAAAGGTAACTGTAGACTCCCTGTAATAGAAACAAAATTTGGACAATTACACTTTTCCATGGGGTCTTTCGGGAGGTGTGGGGGCATTAGGCCCAGCCTAAAAACACCTCCCTGCTGGCACTGTGTCCTTCTCCCAGACTTGGCGTGGCAATGATAGATATTCTTTCTGTGTCAAAGGAGATGCGGTACGAAGTCAGGAAACTGACCGCTTGGACCGATAGCCACATTTGGAATTTTGTTCATAATTGACATAGCGTCATGCCCCTGGTCCAAAGGGGGGGGGGGGGTGATCTAGCAGCATTGCAAATTGCTGGCTTCCTTTACTGGTTTCGGTCCATATGCTCTGCACCAGCATTGCTGTGACGCTATATTTAACACTATGCATGCCTAGGTTACAGAGCTGCCTCGTGTACTGACTGAATGCCAACCAAGAGCCACAGACCTGTTGCTAAATGCTGCCCGCAGGGATCGGCCCCAGGGCCCAAGCAGACCATGTAAATCCAGTTGCACCCCCGCTTCTATTTGCCTCTCGCTGCGTGGACAGCAAGAACTACTTCCGCAGCCAATGGGAATGATCCCCTATCCTACGCCTTGTTTCTACACTTGTGACCCCCAGTTGCGTGACCCAGGGACACACACCTTACCTGTCACCCTGCTCGTAAACTCATCTTTACTAGTGATAACCACATGCATTCGAGCTATGTCCCAAAACATTTAATCGCATGTTCTGCTACCCAGAGCAGAGTTGCGAACCCCAGTTGGCAACAACGTTTTTAATCTCCTCAGGTGAACCCCTGTTCCCTTTTCTGGCTGTAGTTCGGTGGGTAGTGGTGCCCACCCCTTGTAGGAGTTACTAGAGGCATGTCTAGTTTGGTGAAATGTTCCCTGGGATACGCTGAGTTCTTCTCAGTCGGTCCCCGGGCGCAGGGCCAACTGCGCATCCCGAGCGCGGCCCTTCTCCTTCAGAAACTGCTCGCCCAGCGCCTAATATAACTTGAGACCAAGGCATGGCCCGCAAACAATCCCTATGGGACCCATCCCCCCGATCCGTGCGCAAGGACAACAGCGCATGCTGGGCGCGGCCCACCTCAATCGGAAAGTGCTTGCCCTCGTTGTGAGTAAAAGGTCCGCACATATGTCGGAGACTTAATTTATGTGCTGTCTGCCCGCACAGTGTGCCATACAGTAACATGACATGAGGAGCGCACGTGACCTGTTGGCAACTTGGCGCAAAATAACAGGTGGTTCTTGTAACCAAGCCCAATGGTACTCAAATGCCGACCTCAGAAGGAAGAAGGCTGAGTGTGTCCACTGGGATTAGGACCTGTACCCAGGGGGTTGAACTGATCCCTGCATCCCCCTCCCGTTAGAGCGAGAATCTAAGAGCCAGCCCACTAGCCAGAAGGAACCCTCACCGGGCCCCACGGAAAACATCAAAGCCACACGCCGAAACGATAGGGAAGGAAGACACCTCGCCAACATCCCAGAGGCATGATCAGAATAACAAAGAAAAAGCAGGCACTGATGAAGTGCACTTGTTTAAGTACCAGTTGAGAACCATGCCACCTGTGCATTTAAAAGCGGGAACATTAATGCTTCAATCCCGTACCCTCAACCTGTGTTTCCACGAGGAAAACAACCCATTCCCAACCTACCAATCGAAGTTACCTCCATATTGCTGAGGAAACTGAACCAATATGAGTCACTTAACAGCCCTACAAGGCCCTGAATGAGGAGACAAACGGTGCTCAGCCAGGAAAACTTCTGTTTCCCGAGTTCTACATACCGACGTACCTCTCATAGAGTCTAGTGATGAGATACCGTCAAGCGCATTACACTGTGACGGCCAATACAGAGTACTTCCACACGCACAGCAGGAGCACAAAAGTTTGATACCCGTAGGGGAAACCGCCCTAGGCCGTATGACACGCAGTCTACAATGAGATGTAACTGTGTTGGTGTGATGCGGTCAATCACCGCGTGCGATCCGGTCAAGGGCACGATCGTGCGAAGCTCGGTCACTGGATCTTTGCATGCCTAAGGGCTGTAACCATGGATAAGAGTTTATACTGCATGCATTAAAACCTTTCCATCTGCGCTGATGCCAGCGAAGAAGCTCCCCCGCCCCGCGTCTACCGACCTAGACGCCCGACCTCATGGACCAATTGGCAAGATTGGCCAAGCATTCGTCGCGGGAAAATGGAGCAAAACAATCAATTCTCAGCCCTGTGCCCCAACAGCGTAGGTGTCACTGTTCCATGTGCAGGGGAACGCAAAGATTTACCTCTCGGTAAACTTGGACAAACACATTAATTCACAACTCTGTGAACCAAACAGCGTGTGTATCACTGTCCCTTGTGCAGGGAAAACACGGGGCCTCCCTGAGGAACAACGCGCTCATCCCTCAAACCTTAAACCGTGTGGACATCCCGGGGTGCAGGGCAGAGGTGACTCGCAACCTGGCCCTGATCCCTGCGGTCACCACAATTCCGTGGTACACGCGATTCGGCCTCTCCCCCCCCATGTCCACCGGCCTACGCGCGTCTGTGCACGCAACCACATGGTTGTACAAATCAATGCCGCCCCGAACCCCCAAGACCGGCTAGCAGAGCGGACAACAGCGGGGTGCCCCAACCGCCCATTGAAAAAGGCAGAATGCTCCTGGTAAGGGCCAACACAGTAAGCAACTTGGCTCCTCACAGGGCCCGACTGCCTGGGCCAAGGGCCCCAAAGCCAACTCGGGGCCATCCCCAGAAAACCCACCGCGCTGGGGGCACCACACGGCAACCCGCGCCATAAAATTAAGGCACTGTGCTGCCGTTGACAAATAGCTGCTGTGTTAGTATTTAAGGGCGGGGAAGGAGGCGACACTACCGCGCCCTGCGCGATCGGCGGCGGGCGCAAAAGCCCCCCGGGCTCCCATACTGGCATGGGCTCCCCTCCCACAGCGCTGCCCCCACTCGCCTGCAACCGGCGCGGCACCCAGTACGATGCCGTCACGCTTCGCAGTGGAGCTGACGCGGGGGGAGCTAGGGGGTTGACTGGAGGTACACCCAGTCTGGAACCGGCGGAGGGGTGTCTGCCTCCTGGGCGTGCACCAGGGGCACCCAGGCCCCCTACGCCCCTCGGCGCGCTGAAACAGCTGGTCCTCAACACCCAGGCCCCGCAATGGCGGCTCAGCCCGGTACCGACAGGGTCCTATTACTGTCATTGCTCAAACCCACGGGGGGCTGCGCGCTGGAGGCAGCGCCAAGCCGGCTGACCCATCCCTCTTGGCCGGGCGAAGGCAGGGAGCAGGGGGCAATGAATGGCGACACCGCTCACTGCCAGTTCGAGCTGGTGTGCCTGGGCTAGTACCAGCTCGAGGGCGCTCGCTGCCAGCCGCCCTCCTGCCCATGCAACCACATGGAGGGGGGGGCAGCCGCCAATCCCAAGCCGAGCCGATGGTGAGTGGTGCTGGTCGCCCCTGAATTGGGGGGGGAGCGGGGTAATGATATCCTGCTCTGCGAAGGCCAGAGACAATTCCCCTCCATTCTATCCCCGACCCGATCCCGGGCCACAACCACAGCTGCGAAAACTGCATAAACGTTATGAGGGGCACAAGGGCTACTACAAGGACCCCGGGGTATGCAGCTGGGGCAGAGTCACGCGCGGGATCACCACGCGGTGGGACGGGGGGGGCAGCGCCTACCTCACCAGCCTCACGACGAGAACTCGGACGGCGAAACAGGGAGACCAGCACCACGCCAACCAAACGGCGTCAAGGGTCGAGACGGCGTGTCCGGCACAAAGAGGATGCCAGAAAGGCGGGGGGAGGTATAAGTACCCTCCCCCGACCTCTGTGCGCTGGAAATGACGCACCTAGCGCGCCAAGGCAAGGGGAGGGGGACTCCTCCCCGAGTCCCACCACTAGAGGGGTGGTGTACGTGCCTAATTGGCACTAAGAGGGCCGCCCTTTTAGGGTGGCCCCTGCGTGGGCCGCGGGCAGCCGCAGAGTCATGATAAATAAAAATTAGAAGTCCGACAAATTAATTAGGCGTGCACTAGCCGACCCGCGTCTGGCTCTTTAATCTAGCAGCCACAAGACAAGCCGAGCCATCAACGTCTTTGACATGAACACCGTGGAACAAAACCTCATATAAAAAAATAAAATTCAAAGGTGCATTTCTTTCACACGTGTGTTTCCCTTTAGCACATTGGATTGTATCGCTGCTTTGAGTGATGTTTATTAGCAGTGATCATTTCTACACAAAAACTTAGAAACATTCATGCCCCTCCCCCACCCTCTTGATGGCAGTGTCATTATGAACCAAAGGGCACATCAGTTATCATGTTTACCCTCTATGGGGCAGGTCCTTGGGCCAGAACCTGGTTTCCCACAGTTCCAAGGTGGGCAGCTCTACCTGCATGGCCACATCTGCAATGATTTATATAAGAAAAACCCAAGTTGAAGTACTAACTGCCTTTTGTCCACATGCAGTCAGATGGTAATGTGAAATACATTTGGTGTTACATCCTTTTGCGGTGTTTACTGTAGCAAAAGCAGAGCTGGGCATTATTATTATTTCTTTTCTAAAAACCCTTAGATAATGTTGATATCTTTACAAATGTGTGTGGCAGACATGCTAGAACATTTTGCCTTAACCAAGCACGGTTGTGTTTCCTGCAGCATTTATTTATTTTGTACAAGTAATCTGCCTCGCATTTATAACCAAATGAGTTTCAGGTTTTGGTATTGTATTAGTATCTATAAAGCACTTTCCATACCCTTGCAAAGCCTAAAGTGCTTTCTCAGTTATTGAGGAAGTGGCTACAAAATAACCCTTTCTAGACTCTTCCCTACTCTACCCCTCCGTGCATCATCTCATACCTCATTTACTATTCAGATCTCCCAAACAAGCCTTTCTAAACATCTCCCTCTGACTCTTCCCTCTCCACCTCCCCTATACTCATCCCAACCCCCCTCCTACTGATATAAACTCCCCCCAAAAAAAAACGTTCTAGACCCTTCATTCTGCCATCCCTCCACTATCCTTTTCTATCCAAATAACAGGCTAACATGTCCACTGCTCAAATTAATTTCATATTTCCCCAGACCAAATCACCACTAATCCTTTTGGTTCCGGAGTAGTGTGCTACTCATCTAAAAGCGCTTCAAAACCTCATCAGGGGTAGCAAGTGCTATATAAATGCAAACCTTTTCCCTCTTATATCCTTCCACTATCCTTCTCAATCCAAATAACAGACTAACCTATCCACCGCTCAAATTACTTTCATATTTCACTATACTAATTCACCACTAATTCTTTATGGGTTTCGGAGTAGCGTGCTACTTGCCGAAAAAGCGCATTCTGCCTCATCAAGGGTAGTAAGCGCTATATAAATTTAATTACAATACAATACTCCATAGGTATGCTTTATAAAGTGTGTTTTAGCCCTGATAAGGTCCCTTAAGCCCTCTGGTTTTCATCAGCTTCCTGGGTGCCTGTCTGGCACATGATTGAAATTGTGTTGGTAGCAGCTGAGCCTATCTGGAAAAGTTGGGTTCTCCTTGTGTGATTTTGATGTAGGGTAAAGTAGTTGCATAAGACTCTAACAGCACATAAGCATGGGTGTTGCAGAAGGTGTTAGAAGTAATTGCAGCCGCACAGGCAAGGCTTACCCTTTAAACATTGTTATATATATATATTGCTTACTGTTGATCATCCCTGTATAATTAGGACACCACATAGGGCCGTACCTGGAATTCTGGCCCATCATGGCTCGGCATTGCCATCACACAATACTGCTTTGATAGAGCAGCTTGAAGCCTTTCGATCTACTTCACATTGCTGTGGATTTCCCTGTGGGCTATACCAAGTGCTTTGAAAATTATTATTTTTGTGACAGCTAGTCAGTGCAGGGGGCTTTCTATCTTCAGAGGAGTTTAATGATGTGCTTTCTAAGCCCAATATAGAGTTATCTAGGTGTGGCAGCACCAGGGAGGTTGAGGCGTGGACTCTGTGGGGGTAGCCTAGGTAAGAGAAGATCCATTATAATGTTCTAATGCTGTTCAAGGCACTTTATTAGAACATCGTTAGTCTGTCTTTTCAGTGAGAGGTTGGAGTCCATGTAATTTACTTCTGTTGATGTGCTTAGATGAGCTCCAGTCTTGATAGCCAAGTTTGAGGTGAGACATACATTTTACATGTTCCACAAGTTAAGATTTGTTTTAGAGTGATTTAGTTTTAGATATTTTTGTATCCAATTGCATGTAGGCATTATCATGAATCCAAACGCTCAAGGACGGATGGTCCTTCCAGTTTAAGGATAATCTGGGTGTTATCATCATCCTTGTAGCAGGTACGTTCAATAAAGTTTATAGACTCAGAGAGGTATATTTACAAGCCCCTATTGCCACAGGAATGACACTTTTAGTGACGTTCCTGTGGCGATATAGGCTTGGCCTTATTTACAAGGCAGCGTTAAGCTACTTAATGTGGCTTAACGCTACCTAGTAAATAAGGCCCCCTTTCACGCTATACTTAGTGTGAAAGGGGCAGGTAATGGGTGTTGTGGTGGGCGTTCCACCGCAACACCCATTGATTTCGACGCTGCCCCCTATTTACAAGGGTAGTGTAAATATGTGGCAGTGCCAAAATTAAGACCAGGGAAAACCTGGTCTTAAACAAGCTCAAAAAGGAGGAATGTTTCATCATTTCTCCTTGTTTTTGCTGTTTGAATGTGTGCTGCGTTGTGCAGCACGCATAGAAACAGCAAAAGGCCATTGATTGTTTATGTGCAGCAAGGTGACACTTCCTGCACATAAACAATCAAATGACGTTTTGCAACTTCTATGTGTGCTGCATTAAGCAGCACATAAAAGTTTCAAAATGCTATTTCAGATTGTTTATGTGCAGGAAGGGACAACTTCCTGCACATAAATAATATTCCCCTACAACGCAGGCACCCTTGCACTATGGTGCAAGGGTGTCTGCGTTGGCACTAGGCAGTTAAAATTAGCTACAGTGCAGGGGGAGACGCAGGGCTGCACCGTATCTTTGTAAATACAGTGCAGCCCTGTGTTTTGGAAGTGGCGGAGTGCAGCGTTAAGCCAAGGTTGCTAACGCCGCGCTCTGCCACTTCCTAGTAAATATGCCCAGAGTGTGGGGTCAAGAAGCAAAGGGGTAACCCTTTTGGTTTCGGGGACACCTCCCTTTTGCAAGAATGGTGCTGATTGGTATGAAAGTAAGGAAACCACTTGGGTTCTATTTGAATCCAGTTTTGGGCCATACTCTGGCTTAGTTAGTATTTAATGTTAGAGCAGGCGGCCCACAGTGTTACAAGCTTTGGAGAGGTCCAGCAGGAGGAGTGTGCTTCCTGTTTGCAAGTACATAAATGTGTTTCAGACTTAAATGCCACTTGGTCTGTTTTTAATCTCATTGGTAGCCACATTCATTGAGGTTCATAGTCTATTAAAAGTAGCAGGCGTGTTTGCGGACATGTTCAAGCACGTCTAAGGAGAGCTGCAAGGTCAGCCCCTTTCAGGCTGGTGCGTCCTTAAAGGTCATCTAGGGCATACGAACCAGGACAGCTCCTGCCGCCCTTGGAAAGCTTGAAATTGCTCTTGGGATTTGACCTGTAAATTCCAACCTGATTGCCTCATCTGTGGAGCTAGTTACTCCTTCCTCACTTGCCACCAGGCCATACTCAGGTGTGGCAAGCACCATCCTTTCACCGTGCAAGACAATGCACACTCACCGACCAAAGGTCCCTCCCCATCAAAGAGTAATGCACTTGTCACAGGGCTTTAAGTGGGCCGGGTCTCACCGGTGCTGAGCACAGGCAGTTTTTTAAAGGAGGCCTCGAAACGGGTCTCTATTGGGCTCTGTTTTGTGCCCTGGCACAGGCGGTCCGTTTTTCCCGGACTGCAGTGACAGCAGGCACATTGATGTGCGCGTGCTCACACTGCTCACCTCTCACTAGTGGAGAAGTTACGGCATGATGTCATGCCAGGTGAGCGTTGTAGGCGAAGGGAAATCCTTTAAAGAGAGTCCTTTTCTCCGGATTTCCCTTCTCATTTTGAAACTCGGGAGCAGCAACATTGTCGTGGTGTCACCAGGGCTTTAAGTGGAAGTTTTTTCAATATTATATATAACAGGCCATAGTTGCTGCTTATTTAACTTATGCAACTAACAACCATTGACAAAGCCAACAGTCCTGACTTGTTGTAGGTATGATGTTATTGTTGTATCATATAACTGGATGCAATGACAGAAACAGCCAAATACCAGTCGGGCGGCACACTATGCTACCCACAGATGTTTAGTTTACGTGTTTTTAAGCCACGCCCTTAATTACATTGGCCACGCCCCATTGAGAGACCCCCCAGTTTTTTCATTCCACTTAAAGCCCTGACTATCCTGATTGTCTACCCCCAGACTATGGATGGGGAATTTCATCACAGAGGATTTATGAAAGGCTTCTGAACCCTCGGCTGTGGCCCCCGGACTGGTGAGGTGGCCGCCAGACCCCGCTGTGCCAGGGAACTACCTCCTGTAGTTGGTTTAACACCCAGAGGGAATACATAAAGGCGTTTTCTGGGTGGGGAGGTGGCACCTCTTATTCAGAGCCTTCTCTGAAATCTATTTCCATTTTAGCCAATATAATTTGGATAATGCTTATTATTAACCTTTTAGCTATATTGTCCAAAAATAAAAAAGGTGTTGCCTTTCAGTCACCCTTTTTAGAGGCTCACAAACACCGTCACTCCAGTACATCTCAGAAAAGTGTGCACACAGACACTGCATTGCCGCACACCCAGAAAAATAATTTGAGGGAACGTTGGCAAGGTTATGGTATATTAACAATATACAAGAGAAATATTTGCAAAGTGCACTCCCTGAACTGATTATTTGAAGGTGCTGTCACAGGTGATGAAAAAGGAGAAAGGTAATTGCCTAGGATCACACAGTTTGGTCAAGCGAGGAAGCTGAGAGCATCCGGCTGGAGCCTGGCTCGAGCCTTCATGGGCTCACTCACATCGAGATGCAAGCACTTCTCACCCAGAGACTGCAGAATGTACCACACTCTGAGGAGCTGTGACAGGCTCTAAGACAGGCTCTTAAATATGATCTGACTCCAATCTGTGCCCTCTCCATAGTTGGGGAAGCAAGCGAATCAGTAGTCAGTATCAGACCGAGCTGAGCCAATGACCGTGCTTGTACCTTAGAGCCAGTACACGACTCAAGCCAGGTATGGCATACAAATTGTGCAGCAAATACCATGTAAAAATAGGATAAATGCTCTAAAAAAGTCAAAAAGTGTAATCCATTAACATCTAGAATTGTTTCACTTGAGTACATTAGATTGTATCAGTGGACTGAGCTAATTTCTTACAAGGGATGGTGTCTAAACGTGACCTCACAACAGCACCATAGCACTTCCTCTGCTGTGTCTGTGGCGTAGGGGTTTTGCGAATGAGATACATAAAAACTTGTTGTGAGAAGCTGGGTTTCTGTTGCAGTAACCCCCCAACTTTTTGCCAGACCACTGATGCACTTTTGACTTGGTGTGCCCTGGGTCCCTGCCAATCAGGTTCCCAGGGCCTGTGTTCGTTCTCCAAAACTGCACCCAAACCCAATTGGCATCTCTGGCCACAGGACAGCCCCTGGTAAATGGTACCACAGGTACCCAGGGCACTGTGACCAGGGAAGACCTCTAAGGGCAGCAGCACTTATTGTGCCACCCTTAGAGGCCCTGTACCTTTACACACACACCCTGCCATTGCAGGCTGTGTGTTTTGGTGCAAAATAAAGTGAAGAGTTGACATGGCGCACATCCCTGTGTGCCCTGCCTACAACCCACTGCCCTGGCATAGGTCAGCCACCCCTCTAGCTGGGTGCACTATACCAGTGGTGAGGGTACAGGTATGTGAGCCCTGTACCCGTACAGTGTCTAAGTAAATTCTTAGACATTGTAAGTGCAGTGCTGCCATTAAGAGTATATGGTGCTGGGAGTTTGTCATTACGAACTCCACAGTACCATAATGGCTGCACTGAAAACTGAGAAGTTTGGTATAAAACTTCTCAGCACATTAAACCCACACTGATGCCAGTGTGGGACTTAATGAAAAATGCACTAAGAGGGCATCTTAGAGGTGCCCCCTGAAAAACGACCAGCCTCTGGTGGCTTCCCTGACTGGTACACACCAGCCTGCCACCACGAGACATGTTTCTGGACCCCTAGGGTGGGAGCCTTCGCTCCCTGAGCCCAGAAACAAAGCCTTTCCTGGGCGGAGGTGCTCACACCTCCCCCAGGCCAGGAAGAGCTATCTGTGGCAGGGGAGCTTCAAACGCCTGGCAGCCTTTGTAATGCGACCCCAAGCCTCACCTGCTATCAGGAGCAGGCCCTCTTCATGTCTCCCCTCCTTTTTGGCGAGAAGACAGGCGGGCAAAATTAGCCAGCCCAGAAGGTGTGCCCACCTCTGCCAACCCCACCCCTCAGGTGGGGGAGGCGAGGTGAAGCCCTCTCTTCAGTGCCCGCCATCTTGCAGATGGCAGGCACTCCCCAATCAGTACTAGGGATTGTGCTCACTCCCCCACGTGGGGTGAGCACACCCAGGGTGTAGTCACCCTAAGGTCAGTAGCCCATTGGCTACTGACCTCGAGAACCCTAAAATGCCCCCTAAATACAGTATTTAGGGGGCAGCCCTGAACCAAGAAGGCAGATTCCCGCAACCTAAGAAGAAAAAGGACGAAAGAAGACGCCCAGCAGAGGAGACTGCAGAGAACAACTGACTTGGCCCCAGCCCTACGGGCCCGTCTGCAGTTTCCAGAGATCCTGCGCCAAAAATCGACTTGTCCTGCAGCCAGCGACCTCCAGAACCCCTGGGAGGACTGACTGCCTTCAACAAAGACCGGATCTCCTGTGAACAGCAGCTCTGTTCAGAAGAAACACCAAAGAAAGACTCCGAGCCTGCTGAGAAAAAAGAAACCCTACACCTTGGAACCACCACTGCACCCGTCGCTTTCGACCCGAGTTCGAGTGGCCCACCGGTCCCAGCAAGGTCCCCCAGCGCTCCAGAGTCCGAGTCCGCCGTGAGTTGACCCCTCCAGGACTCCCCGACATCACCTGCAGCCTCTGCACAGAGACCCCCCCAAGCGCGAGTGGCCGGGTAAGGTGAAATCCGACTTCAAAATACACCCCTGCATCCAGCCGCCTTGGAGAAAAGAACCCCAGGTGCACCTACATCCCCGAGCCCTCTAACTTACCTGACCAGCTGTTGGTTCCTCCCGGAAGTCTTCCTGGACCGAGCCAGCAGCTAAAAACCAAAACCGAAAATTCCCATTGAAAACAACAGGGCACCCAACACCAAAACAGCACCCTGCACCCAGCCGCCCCTGCGCCGCTGCGGGTGCACTTTGTGTGCTAAACCGGATCTCCTTTTGCCCTGAGCCTAACACCAGGAGCTTGGCTCCCACAACCAAGTGGCCTGCTCGCCAGCAGCCACCAACCGGAGGCCCCCTACCCCCCATTGGATAACATTGGGACTCAGCACTCTGCACCCGGCCGCCCTAGTGCCGCTGAGGGTGTAACTAGAGTGCATCCTTGACCCTGGGGGACCCCTGAGTCTACCCACAGAACCTCAACTCCCACTACCAAATACTTACCTCAAAACCGATAACACTATTTTCCTCCATAGGATAACATTGACTGTTTTTCTTGGAAAAGTTTAAAAAGTGTGGAGTTTGAAAACCTAAAGAAATTCTTTAAAATTGTACTATTTAACCAAAACGATTTTACTTACCTGTTTACAGGAAATATCCCAGAGTGCTATCCAGTAATCTAAAAAGTAACTTACCTGATATTTTATTGAAAAGCCCATTCAAGTCTATGTACTGTATTTACAAAGTATTGCATTTCTCTGCAACCATACTGTAAGTCAAAACAAAGTGCATATACAATTACAATTCAAACTGTTTATAAACTGCATTACTACTGTAAAGTATTTATTGCTTACCCGTGCCAGGCTTGCTTGGTTCTAGAAAATAAAATAACTAAAAGAATATTTTCATAGAAAAACAATTGGTCTGAAGTTCAGTCTTTGAGTGTGTGAATTTATTTGCTGACTGAGTGTGTACAACAAATGCTTAACACTGTCCTCTGATACTGCCTTACTGCTCCACCACACTACCACAAATAGAAAGTGAGGTGCTATCTAACTTTACCTCTGCCTACCTTTGGAGTTCCACTGGACTGTGCACACTATACCTCACTTTGGTATAGTATATACAGAGCCAGCTTCCTACATTGGTGGATCAGCGGTGGGATATACAACTTTGCATTTGTTGTACTACTTGGTTACCACCTGATCACACGACAGAACTCTTGAATTGTCTTTAGAATTCAGATTTTTCAAATTGGCATTTTTGCAATATTACTAAAAGTCTTGTTAGGCCCTTGGTTAAGTCCCTTTAGAATTTTAGAAAAATAAAAAGTCACTTTAGCTAGGGTTAGAGGGGTTACAAATCTTGTTTTAACAGTGTCTCAAAACAAGAACCCAACTGTTAGTGAAAATAACCACAATGCCATAGAGGACCTGGTTGAGGAGCTTGACCTCACCCCTTACCTTCACTTGTCTTTCAAGGAGGTAAGGTCCCTATGCAAAATTAAAAACATAACCATGGGGCCCCATCCCACCAAACAAAAGCTCCAGGAGCTGTTCGCTGGGTATGCTAAGGACCACCCATCTGAAAATGGTGAAGACCAATCAGATGAGGAAGAAGAGGAAGAGGATGACCAGGTAGATCAACCCCCTCCACTTCCTAGGGAGAAAAGGGCCCCAGTGGCCCTGACTCCAAGAATCAACCTCTCAGTACCTAGATCCCACACAGGTGGGTCAGGCTACTGAGGACATTGAGGAAAGCCTCAATGAGGAGGACATCCTGCTAGCAAGGTTGACCAAAAGATTAGACCTAGAGACCAGACACCTGGCTCTAGAAAAAGAAAGAGCAGAGATGGGCCTAGCACCCATCAATGGTGGCAGCAATTTAAAAAATATAGAAAAGGAAGGATCCTATGATCCCAAAATCCCCAAAGGGATTGTCCCTAAATGTCCCTAAATTTGAGGATGGTGATGATATCACCAAGTGGTTCACAGCCTTTGAGAGGGCTTGTGAAGCCAGAAGGGTGAAGAAAACTCACTGGGGGGCACTCCTTTGGGAACTGTTCTCTGGTAAGTGCAGAGACAGACTTCTGACCCTTAGTGGGGCAGATGCTGGGTCTTATGACCTCATGAAGAGAACTCTGATTGAGGGATTTGGACTCACAACTGAGGAGTATAGAATTAGATTCAGGGGGGCTCAGAAAACCCAAGAGTCAGCCCTCAGTGGAATTTGTAGACTACTCAGTTAAGACACTAGATGGCTGGTTGACTGGAAGTAAAGTGCAAGATTATGATGGTCTTTATAATTTATTCATGAAGAAACTCATATTAAGTAATTGCATTGATGAAAAGTTGCATCAGTATCTGGTAGACCTAGGTCCAATTTCTCCCCAAGAATTGGGAAAGAAGACGGACCATTGGGTCAAGACAAGGGTAACCAGGACGTCCACTGGGGGTGACCAAAATAAAGGGTTTACAAAACCTCCCCAGAGGAAAGATAGTGAGCCTCTTAAAGATAAAAGTAAGGAGTCCCAGGTAGCCCCCCAAAAGCCTGTCCAGGAGGGTGGGCCCAAAGACACCTCACAAACTAAAACTGGGTACCAAGGTAAGAATGGGGATCCCAACAAGGTATGGTGTCACAACTGCCAAAAGGCAGGACACCACACCAAAGACCCTAGCTGTCCTAAAAACAAAGACCCTAGTGTAGCTCCAGGGGTTGCCAGTGGAGCTTTGGAGGGTGATTCCTCAAATGAGGAAGCCCTCATAGCCTTCAACCGGAAAATGGGCCCAAAAGGTGAGTTGGAGATTCCAGAGGGGAGTAGACACTTCCACCACCTACTGGTGAATGGAATCCCAGCCACTGCCCTGAGAGATACCTGTGCCAGTCACACTGTGGTGCATGACAGGTTGGTTCTCTCAAACCAGTATGTCGCAGGGAAACAAAAAGAGTAAGGGCTGTCCCAGGGGGTGTCACTGTTAGGCCTGTGGTTGTAGTGCTCCTAGAAATAACTGGGTCCCTTAGATGGAGAAAGGTGGTAGTCAGTAAAGACCTCCCCCTTGATTGTCTCCTTGGGAATGACCACCCAGAGGTTGGTCTGAGCCAAAGAGAGGTACTTGTCCAGTGCCAGACCTCACCCAAGAAACCGAGGGGGGGCTCAACCTGCAGTTGGTACAGCTAAGCCCCAAAAGAAAAAGAAGAGGCAGTGTAGGAAAGGTGGACAACTGTTAGCCACAGTTCCCGTGGGTCAGGGAGATTCTATCCCAGTAAGGAAGAACTCCAAAATTGGCACTGGTGAAGTTCCCCCTAGCCAACAAAAAGACCTGACTAGTCAGGCAACTGTCCAGCCTGAGTTAGTGGCTCCTCAGCTGGCAGAACAGAGGGTGGAAGAAGGGTGTTCACTACCAAGTGTAGTGACCCCTTACCCTAAAACAGCAGATAGGCCACCAGCACCCAAAGAAGCCTGTAAGTTAGCCATTTCACCTATCAGTGAAGGGCTAAAGGTGTTGTGTCTTGACACTGACAGCTGTCAGTAGCCTCTGCTGAGTGTTAGCCTTCATGGCAGCACTGTCCTTGGCATGGTGGCCTAGCCCCCTGCCAAACAGCAAAGGCCCCCTGACCCTATTGGTCATGGTGGGGTTGCTCAAGCTGTGGGTAACCTCTGTGGGTAAGCTGGGCTTTGCCCTAGCTAAGTTAGAATTTGCAGAGGTAGGCACCTCTGAACCCAACCTAAAAAGATGGGGTGAAGACACTAAAGAGCTAGTAAAGGAGCATTGGGAATTAGGTCCTGAAACTGTTGAGGTAGGCCAGCTCCCCAAAGGAACTGACCTGGACAGAAGGATGTAAGGCAGAGTAGGCCCTGCAACTTTCAACCCACTTCCTCTAATATTCCTTGCCTGAAAGACTAGAAAGACTCTCCCAGGTTTGGCTGAGTCTCCTGGCCTTTGGGCTGGGGGGAACTTGTGTGAGAAGCTGGGTTTCTGTTGCAGTAACCCCCCCAATTTTTGCCAGACTACTGATGCATTTTTGACTTGATGTGCCCTGGGTCCCTGCCAATCAGGTTCCCTGGGCCTATGTTCTTTCTCCAAATCTGCACCCAACCCCAATTGGCATCTCTGGCCACAGGTCAGCCCCTGGTAAATGGTACCACAGGTACCCAGGGCACTGTGACCAGGGAAGACCTCTAAGGTCTGCAGCACTTATTGTGCCACCCTTAGAGGCCCTGTATCTTTACACACACACTCTGCCATTGCAGGCTGCGTGTTGTGGTGCAAAACAAAGTGAAGAGTCAACATGGCACACATCCCTGTGTGCCCTGCCTACAACCCACTGCCCTGGCATAGGTCAGCCACCCCTCTAGCTGGGTGCACTATACCAGTGGTGAGGGTACAGGTGTGTGAGCCCTGTACCCCTACAGTGTCTAAGTCAATTCTTAGACATTGTAAGTGCAGTGCTGCCATTAAGAGTATATGGTGCTGGGAGTTTGTCATTACGAACTCCACAGTACCATTATGGCTACACTAAAAACTGAGAAGTTTGGTATCAAACTTCTCAGCACATTAAACCCACACTGATGCCAGTGTGGGATTTAATGAAAAATGCACTTAGAGGGCATCTTAGAGATGCCCCCTGAAAAATGACCCTCAGGTGGGGGAGGCGAGGTGAAGCCCTCTCTTCAGTGCCCGCCATCTTGCAGATGGCAGGCACTCCCCAATCAGGATTAGGGATTGTGCTCACTCCCCCACGTGGGGTGAGCACACCCAGGGTGTAGTCACCCTAAGGTCAGTAGCCCATTGGCTACTGACCTCGAGACCCCTAAAATGCCCCCTAAATACAGTATTTAGGGGGCAGCCCTGAACCAAGAAGGCAGATTCCCACAACCTAAGACGAAAAAGGATGAAAGAAGATGCCCAGCAGAGGAGACTGCAAAGAACAACTGACTTGGCCCCAGCCCTACCGGCCCGTCTGCAGTTTCCAGAGATCCTGCGCCAAAAATCGTCTTGTCCTGCAGCAAGCGACCTCCAGAACCCCTGGGAGGACTGACTGCCTTCAACAAAGACCTGATCTCCTGTGAACAGCAGCTCTGTTCAGAAGAAACACCAAAGAAAGACTCCGAGCCTGCTGAGGAAAAAGAAACCCTACGCCTGGAACCACCACTGCACCCGTCGCTTTCAACCCGAGTTCGAGTGGCCCACTGGTCCCCCAGCGCTCCAGAGTCCGAGTCCACCGTGGGTTGAATCCTCCAGGACTCCCCGACGTCGCCTGCAGCCTCTGCACAGAGACCCCCCCCAACCGCGAGTTGCGGGGTAAAGTGAAATCCGACCTCAAAAGACACCCCTGCATCCAGCCGCCCTGGATAAAAAAAACCCAGGTGCACCTACGTCCCCGAGCCCTCTAACTTACCTGCCCAGCTGTTGGTTCCTCCTGGAAGTCTTCCTGGACCGAGCCTGCAGCTAAAAACCAAAACCGAAAATCCCCATTGAAAATAACAGGGCACCCGATGCCAAAACAGCACCCTGCACCCAGCCGCCCCTGCGCCGCTGTGGGTGCACTTTGTGTGCTAAACCGGATCCCCTTTTGCCCTAAACCTAACACCAGGAGCTTGGCACCCACAACCAAGTGGCCTGCTCGCCAGCAGCCACCAACCTGAGGCCCCCTACACCCCATTGGATAACATTGGGCCTCAGCACTCTGCACCCGGCCGCCCTAGTGCCGCTGAGGGTGTAACTAGAGTGCATCCTTAACCCTGGGGGACCCCTGAGTCTACCCACAGAACCTCAACTCCCACTCCCAAATACTTACCTCAAAACCGATAACACTATTAACCTCCATAGGATAACATCAACTGTTTTTCTTGGAAAAGTTTCTGTGTGGAGTTTGAAAACCTAAAGAAATTCTTCAAAATTGTACTATTTAACCAAAATGATTATACTTACCTGTTTACAGGAAATGCCCCAGAGTAGTATCCAGGTATATTACTCTGAGTAAGAAAAGTAATCTAAAAAGTAACTTACCTGGTATTTTACTCAAAAGCCCATTCAAGTCTATGTTCTGTATTTACAAAGTATTGCATTTCTCTGCAACCATACTGTAAGTCAAAACAAAGTGCATATACAATTACAATTCAAACTGTTTATAAACTGCATTACTACTGTAAAGTATTTATTGCTTACCTGTGCCAGGCTTGCTTGGTTCTAGAAAATAAAATAACTAAAAGAATATTTTCATACAAAAACAATTGGGCTGAAGTTCAGTCTTTGAGTGTGTGAATTATTTGGTGACTGAGTGTGTACAACAAATGCTTAACACTGTCCTCTGATACTGCCTTACTGCTCGACCACACTACCACAAATAGAGAGTGAGGTGCTATCTAACTTTACCTCTGCCTACCTTTGGGGTTCCACTGGACTCTGTGCACACTATACCTCACTTTGGTATAGTATATACAGAGCCAGCTTCCTACACTTGTCTTATTTTTGTTTTGATTGTAGAAGAGAATCTAGGCCAGAGGCCACTCCTCTGCTATGGTGGAGAAGCATAACACCCCCCTGCGAGCCTCAAAATTTGAGAAATAAAATGATAATAAAACATGTTTATAATCGTTTTATTTTTCTTCCATTGAATGAGTGTAGTGGGCGGGCCATGGGGATGACAGGCACGAGGGGGAGTGGTAGGTGCACTGCTATCAGTCTGCATGTCGTTCTGGCCGGCCACTTCAGGATGGCAAGACCGAAATGCGCACTGAAGGTGTCTCCAAACCGAGCTGTGTTGCTGGGTTGGAGACAGCAGGCACAGGCTCCCAGTCTCTCTGGGAGCGCAAATCGAGGGAACTCAGGCCAATTCTGATGCTGCTCTCATGCAGAAGAGCAGCATCAGGATTGGTCCCAAGGGAGTCTGGGAGCCTGTGCTGCAGCGAGGACTCGGAGCAGTAGAGCGACGTTTCGGCCGGTGGCGATGAGGCAGTTAAGTTCTTTTTTAAACTTATTATTTTAGAGTTTTCTTCGTTCAATGTCCCCACCCCCTCCCTCGCCTTGTCATTCCGCCCGCACACCAGCCGCTACTGATCTAGGCCTGAGCCCCAGAGCCAGATGCCAGGCATGAGCCTTCAATGGCTCTCGCACCTCTAGGCCGCTCACATGTTACACCTCTTGATAAGTGAGACCTATACTTTTCCCATGACCACAGTTTGCATTTAATGTTTGTGACTAACACTCTGTCCTAGGGGTGTTCTCTGGTTGAAAATTAATTCACACATCTTTCCTTCTTCTGCGTGTCTCTGAGCCAGGTGGAGATCTAGGAAGCTGGCTGCCTGTCCGTAGCTCTCTGCTAGCATGCAGTGTGTTTTACTGATATTAGGAGAGTGAAACCACCCACCAACATGAAGGGACTGTGCAGTAAACTGAGTACCATAGATTGGGAAATAATTACATCTGTTATTTTACAGCTTCTAGAAGTGGCAGTAGTGGGGACCAATGCGCTATATAAAAATTTGTAAGAGTTATTCTTCATGCTATGCTGGTGGGCAGGGAAGCATGTCAGGTGGAGAGGTGTGGTGCAGCGGCCAGGGCAGCTGACTTCGGAGCACAGGGTTCACAGTTCGATCCCAGGCTGCGGCAGCTCAGCACCATGTGACTCTGGGCAATAGCTCACTTAATTTCCACTCTGGCCCCCAGCGCCTTGAGACCCGTAAGGGTGAGTAGCTGTGCTATATAAAAACGGACTTACATATATGTGTGGTGGGGAAGCAGTAGAAGACGATGCAGTGATGAACGCGTCTACCCCTACATAAGAGATGACTACGTGATCAAGAAAACTCATAGTGAACAGGGTTCGGACAGCGATTCATCTGATGTTAGCTCCAACGACTCACATTCAAGCCGGGGTAGCAACCAAAGGAACCAGAGAGGAAGAGCTCAGTACCAGAGACCTTATAGACCAAGAGGAAGGGGCTGGGACCATTTCCAAGGACCACCGAGCTATGCATACTACCCTTATGGTCCACCACCCATGGCAGGACCTTTCCAACAATGGAACCCACAACCACAAGAATTTAACTACTATGGACCACCTCCTTTTTTAGGATCACGCCCGGGCCACCGAGAGGAAGGAACCGGAGAGGCAACCAGGTCCATTGGAGCCACGAACCAGGCGATGTGGCAAGAGTTTCAACCAGGAGTATGACAGCGACAGCGAATCAACCGTCAACCAGCAGGTAGAGCAATTAGTGGTTAACTTAACGGAGTACACTTTGACAGAGACCCAGAAACACGTCCTGCAAAAGGGCCTGGGCTTTGTCCCCACAAACAAGTTGGACAAATTTAAACTATGCCTAGAAATGAAGGAGTTTATGTGCAAGCTTAAATTACGAGCTTTCTTTGCAAACCAAAATGAAACAGAGACAACAGTGGAACAGACATCTGACACTGGATTGCGAAACAAATCTACTTTCACACCTTTGGACTCCACGGTACCAGTCGAGTTACTTGCTTTCGAGAAAGCAGTAATGGATGAATTGATGAACCTACCAAATGAGGGAAAAAGAACATTCCAGAACACCACACGATTGGAAAAAGAAGCATTACATCAATTGGCTGATAACACTGACCTGGTTATCAAGCCAGCAGATAAAGCAGGTGCCATTGTTATTCAAACGAAACACAATTATGACGTCGAATGTATGAAGCTCCTTGATGACCGCAGGAACTACGAAGTCCTCCGCGATGATCCAACAGAAGAGACGCGGGTACGGATTATGGTGATGGTGGAGGAAGCCATAGCTCATGACTGGGTGTCAAGAAAGGAGGCAGAATTCCTTATACAGAAATGTCCTAAAACACCCTATTTCTACACCATCCCGAAGATCCATAAGAATGTGGCATATCCCCCGGCCGTCCTATTGTATCGGGGATTGGCTCTATACTGGAACCCCTTTCCAAGTTTGCTGACGCATTTTTACGGCCTCTAGTTCAGAAAACCCAAACCTACCTAAAAGATACCAAGGCCGTTCTACAACTTATCGAGGACCTCCCTTTTGATCCAACACAACACCTCCTCTTGGGACTTGATGTCGAAAGCCTATATACGAGCTTACCCCATGACGAAACACTAGACATCATAGAGGAAGTACTATTTACCACAACATGGGATTATCATACACCCCGCAATGTGGTTATGGAATGTATCTCTCTGGCACTAAAAAACAACTTCTTTTTGTACGAAGGGGTACATTACCTACAAAGACACGGGACCAGCATGGGGAGCACCTTTGCCCCTAGTCTGGCTGGCCTCTATGTCCACCACCTAGAAACCAACAAGATATTACATCATGACAACCCGTTCAAAGACAACATCGTTGTCTGGAAACGGTACATTGACGATATTCTTGTTATATGGAGAGGTGACGCTGAATCCATTGGAGCCTTCATGCTTTGGCTTAATGAACAAAACACTTTCTTAAAGTTCACCCATACATTTTCTAATATGAATCTGGTGTTCCTTGACCTGAACATCTACTCTGACCAGGGTAAGCTTAAAACTACCACCCATTTCAAACCTACAGCTAAAAACTGCCTATTATCATACAACAGTTTCCACCCCAGGCATCTACGGGACAACCTCCCTACGGACAGTTCCTCCGCCTCCGGAGGAACTGTTCCGAGCTCACGGATTTCAAAAAACAAGCCTCCGATTTGGAAAACAAACTACTGAAACGCAACTATCCGGAACGGATTGTAAAGAAAGGCTATAAGCGGGCCAGAAATAACAACAGAGAAGCCCTGTTAGAAATCCACGCACCTAAGGAACAGGAAATCAGGCCTATATGTGTTACCACTTTCAATACTCACTCAAATGAAGTGTCTAAACTAATAAATAAGCACTGGAGAATACTCAATTGCGGCAGTCTCAACCTTCCCAAACCCATGTTCTCCCATAAGAGAGGCAGAAACCTGAAGGACGTTTTGGTCCATACCAGACCAAGGGTTATATTCGAGAGGAGTCTGGCTACCACTACCCTCCCACCACTACAGGGTCATTACCCGTGTGGTAACTGTAGCACGTGTAATCTTACTAAGAAAAGTAAAAGTATAACCTTCATGAATGGAACAACTTGGGAACAAAGAGGCTTTACAAACTGCAATAGCAGGAACGTGATTTATATGATCACATGTCCGTGCAGAAAAGAATATATTGGCATGACTTCAAGGCCAATTAAAATCCGCATCGGCGAGCACAAGAGCAATGTGCGCTGCAAAAAAAGCACCACGAAGATGGCAAATCACTATTTCATTATGCCACACAACGTGGATGATTTGAAATGGACTGTGATTGAACAACTCCACAACGAGAGCAACCTGCTAGAAAAGGAACAACGTTGGGTGTTTCGTTTGGGCACTCATCTGACAGGTCTGAACGATGATATTCCCTGGGCACAACTGACCTAGACTGTACATTTCTCCTGGTATACTGATATGGATCTATCAATATATCAGTCATTCCGGATCTGGTTTTGCAGTAATCAATGTCCATAAGATAATCGCGTTTCTTTTAACATCTCTAGATAATCAACTTCACTTACGTGTATCACTGTTTTCACTCCACGTACATTTAATTCTGAAACTGCTTCCATACTGAACTCAGTGCAACCTGGTGTCAAATCCTGGGGTTTTGTGGTCGGTTTCAGGAACACCTAAATCTTTGCGCATGGGTTAATTCAGGCAGTGCTCTGATATCGGGCTCAGTTTTTTCATCCATCTAGTGCTATTCATTCTCTTTCCGATCTTCTGGGCATTTAATCACTACTTCACCCTCAACCCTTTTTTAGGGCAAACTGATGTTTAGTTTTAGTTTCCATGCTCCCACAAGCGGTTACAATCCCTACAGCAGTATACAGAGTCAGCGCTCTCCTATTGGGATTGTGCCCGTCTGTTATAGCGCTGTTTATATTTATATTTATTACTCATGCCTCTAGGTCTGTCTGTACCACTCCTTTTTGAATGAACTCGAAAGACTATTCATTTCATTTACAATACTTACGATGTTCGGCAAGAACTTGTTTCAACCATTTCCGGTTACATCCTGATGAAATGGGTTAGCGTACTAGCGTTAGTCACTTCCGCTTTCGAACTCTAATTTGCGGGATCTCGCACAGGTGCGCCCTGTTGTAAACTAATTGCCTGCCTTTAAAAAGAACCTCCCCCGCGGTCTCACTCACACAACGGAGCCGCGGGATGGCGTTATCAAAAGCGAGGAGCTGTTGACCAGAACGTGAGTACGGCATAGCCGTGTAGGGTACCAGTAACGCTGGAGTCGTTCAAAAGTTAACGCCAACCTGGTGTTCATTATACAAAATCCTCCGTGAACAAACAGTTTCTTCTCATTTTTCTATCTTGTCTTTTCAAATAGCAGACGTGGCAACACCCTTCCCAACCGTTATAAAGGCTCATGGAGCATTAACTCCTGCTTTCTCTAGTATGTATCTTCATTATATGAACGTAACTTGAAGCATCAATCACAATGACTTTGAATATTGAATATAGAGAGTGTGTTTTCTGTTTTTTGTATGTATGTCTCGTTATTTGTCCCCTTTTTCCTAACAGGTCACGGCACTTGGTTAAATTACAAACTAAGGCTAATGGACACTACAGTCACAGTTAATGTTTTGTTTCTTCTTAGGTTAATCGTGTCTGCGCATTGGGAGGCGCACTTGCATAAATTAACTGTGCTCTCTTTTTCAGGCTTACACTTCAGAAATACTGAGTGGGCTCACTCTTTACCATTATTTGATTGGGTACTGTATATTATGCATCCCCCTTTTTTAACATTTTTTGTATATATCACACATTTATTGATAGCAACATAGTGAGTACTGAAGGGATCATTTTTCAGTCCTGATGAAGAAGCCTTGTTGCTTCGAAACATGTTGACACACCCAGGAGTATCCGCACATTACACGCAGGACATCTCCGAACCACCCTTTTAATAGTACCATCCTCTATGACCTATTAAATTCCTTAAGTCCATGAGGCCAGGTTCTTTTTAACTCACTTTTCGCATTCACCCCGACCCTTCCTCTCACTACCCCTACACCACACATAGCACTACAAATATCAGTGCTCCCGCGTAGTCGCTGGTCGCAGCACGCCCCGTCCCGCAGCTGGGGCGGGAAGACCCCTATGATGAAGCATGACACCAAGGGTCCTTTTGGTGTGTGAGGGGTATCAAAGCAAACATTGTGTGTTTCCTACCAAGTTTGGAAACACATTTCCTTATTACAACTTCTTTTGAGGTGGATCTCTCTTTTGTTTCATATGTTTACCTGAGGAGGACGTATCCACCTCTAGCACCCACGAGGTGCACCTCTTCACTCCCTATCCTTGTTATTTATAGTTCTGAGAGTAACCAGGATAAGTGAGGAGGGAGGGCGTCAATAAGAGACATGAACTGGATGACAATGAGAAAAGAACAAACTCAAAAACAGCCTGAGACAAATTGAGGGAGAGGGTGATAAAGAGATGCAACATCAGGGTAGGGTAAGATTGCTATACCCCCCCTTTTGCCTTTTGCTGGACCCTATATTTTTGCTGGGTTCAGAACTCTGTGCACTTTAAATCTGCTAACCAGTGGTAAAGTGGCTGAGGCCCTACCTTTAAATATGGTTGAATTGGCATATTCTTAATTAGTATATTTAACTTACCTATACATCCCAAGTACATGATACAAGATGTAACCAGGGCCTGGAAGTTAAATGTCACTAGTGGACTGTAACACCTATTGTGGCATTGTGTACAGTGGCAGTGCAAATATGGCTTTAGGCCTAACATTGTAGCCTGACTGTGGCAACTTAAACACTGTTATTCGACCTGCCAAAATATACTTTTTGTCAGGTCAAAACCACTATTTGGGGCCTTGTCGACCACAAAGCAGGGTGCATGGTATTTAAAAGTAGGGCATGTAGAAATTTAAAGTTAACATGTCATTACAGTGACTAGCACCCAAATGCTATTTTTCACTGTGGCAGGTCTAGCTGTCCTATGTAAAAACAGTATGGATTAAAGATTCTAATGCTGTATCTCTAGAATGGCACTAGTTATAAAAATAATTAAACAACTATTTATATAGTTAATAAAAATCCAATTGAATGGCGCAGTCAATTTTTTAATAAATACTAAGCAAAAGTAACTTTTAGAAAGGTACATTTTCCCTGCCTGAATCTCTTGAAGGCTAAAGTTACATTTGCTCTTCCCACTTCTGCCAGCCAGTATTTAGCATTTGAATAGGTATGAATAGGTGTTAAGTGACTCCCAGGAGCAAACATTAAGATGACCTGAATGTTTAAGAGAAGATTCTTCTGAACCTAAAAGAATAGGCAGGATGGGGCTGTGAGCATCCTTTTTGAAAATTACATGTCAAATCCTGCTTGAATGCCAATTCCTTTTTGACAGGTATGCTAGGTTTTTACATATAACAAAATCATTGTTCGATGTGGGAAGACTTTCGGATCACTATAATACACTCCTCCTACCCATACACCTATGCCTCAGAGCCCAAGTTTAGAGTGTTGGAAGACTTCTGTCATCTTGCAAACTCCCAACGTGGGTAGGGTTGGCCTGGGAACTTTTACCACAGGGTGTGACCAGAAGTCATTCCCTCGGTTAGCTTGTGTCAGGCATAAATGTGCTATTTGCAGACACCCACTTCAGAACAATCCTGGAATTGAGGATGAAGAGAAGAGAAACTAGACCTGCTGTCTGAGATCTAAGAGGAGCCCTCAAGGAATGTACCTGCTTCCTCTTGTACTCAGGACAAAGACGTGGACTACAAGGGTTATAAGGGTGACCTCCTATTCTAGGTATAGGGGTTCAACACGCTACAAGAGGCCTTTCTCTGAAACTTCCCTGCTGACCAGTGGCAACGTGGCTTGGACTGGACCCTGCTGCTTGCCTCTGCCTGACACCCTATGAGTCTGTAAGTGCTTCTTCTGAGGTCCTGGGGGTTTAGACGTGTACTCCTGTGGTGGATTGAGACTTAACATCAGAGGGTAATATCTTTGACCAAGGACGAGCCTGGATGCTGAATCTGACCAGTGCTCCATCGCAATCAGCATCAAATTCACTTAGGTCCGGGTTTACCGCGATCATTGACCATCATCGGGCTTTTATGCTTCTAGGCATTATTCTTACTTGAAACTTTTAAAATTCATATCTCTGGTTCCCCTTATTGGATTTTTGTCATTTTGATATAGTTTTGTTTATTACATTTTACCCTGTTTTTCTAGTTCAGCTTGGGATTTTTATTGTGTTACATTTGGATTGTGTTACTGTTTTGTTACTGGATAAATACTTTGCACATTGTCCTGCCTGTCTGCTCTGTGCCAATAGACACCGGGGTTGAGCTCAGGTTAATTTAGTAGCTCTGAGGGTTCACCCTGAGAAGAATTGTGCTTATTACTTGAGGTCATTTCTTACCCCTCATCTAATACTCCAGTTTCTTACACAGAGATTATGGTTAGTAGGAGAGACAGGAGAGTAACACTCTCTAAATATGGAAATAGATTAGAGTCCAGTTTGAAATGGTTGAAGAGAATGAGGCAAGAAATACAATCAATGATGAATGGAGCAACATAGTGAAAGGAGCAGAGAGACACAGGTTCTTCAATGGAGTAATGGCATGAGAAAGACAAGTAAAAACGAAGCCTGAGATGGAGTAATAACATGAGAAAGATCGAGGAAACACAGAGTCTCTGATAGAATAATAACAGGAGGAAAAGAAGTGAGAAACTCAGGGGAATATTTATGAAATTAGTGGTGCAGGGCGGTGCAGCAAGTCACCTTTGTGTGCTGCCCTGCCTCATTGTGAAAGGGCAGGAATGTGCCATATTTATCCAATACAATGCATTCCTGCCCTTTGCCCTTGGGCTGGCGATGTTTTGGCAGCCTAGCGCCAATGCAGGCACCCTTACACCTTGGGGCAAGGGTGCCTCTATTGCATGCAGGATTGTTTTTGTGCAGGAAGGGACACCCTCCAACAAAAAACAATCCTGAGAGGTTTTTCCTCTTTCTTGGTGTGCTGCAGAAAGCAACATGCCTAGAAAGAGGAAAAAAATAGGAGAAGTAAAAATATTTCTCCTCGATACGCCGCACTTGGTGAGGCGTAAGGTTTTGGCGTATTCCCAGGTTTACAAGTCCTTGTAAATCTGGGATGTTTAAAAAACTATGGGAGTTGTGTGGGAACACCCACTGCAATGCCCATTAAACGGCTCCCTTGAGCAGAGTAAGGTAACGCAGTGATTTGCTCCGCCTTTCCTTACTCCAGGTTTTTTAATCCATTCAATGCCACGCAAAGTGGCTTTGCGTGGCTTCATAAATCTTACTTAGAGGCATGTACCACTTTGCATGGTGCAAACGTGATGCAAGCCTCTCATTAATACGCCCCTTAGTATATTATTGAGTAATAGCATGAGAAAGAGAGGCGAGAAACTGCGCCTGAGATGGTCCACTAACATGAGAAACAGAGGCAAGAAACTGAGCCTAGATGGGTAATAGCACAAGAAAGAGAGGTGAGAAACTGCACCTGAGATGGACTACTAGCCTGAGAGAGGCAAGAAACTGCGCCTGAGATGGTCTACTAACCTGAGAAAGAGAGGCAAGAAACTGAGCCTAGATGAGTAATAGCACAAGAAAGAGAGGTGAGAAACTGCACCTGAGATGGACTACTAGCCTGAGAGAGGCAAGAAACTGCGCCTGAGATGGTCTACTAACCTGAGAAAGAGAGGCAAGAAACTGAGCCTAGATGCGTAATAGCACAAGAAAGAGAGGTGAGAAACTGCACCTGAGATGGACTACTAGCCTGAGAGAGGCAAGAAACTGCGCCTGAGATGGTCTACTAACCTGAGAAAGAGAGGCAAGAAACTGAGCCTAGATGCGTAATAGCACAAGAAAGAGAGGTGAGAAACTGCACCTGAGATGGACTACTAGCCTGAGAGAGGCAAGAAACTGCGCCTGAGATGGTCTACTAACCTGAGAAAGAGAGGCAAGAAACTGAGCCTAGATGGGTAATAGCACAAGAAAGAGAGGTGAGAAACTGCACCTGAGATGGACTACTATCCTGAGAGAGGCAAGAAACTGCGCCTGAGATGGTCTACTAACATGAGAAACAGAGGCAAGAAACTGAGCCTAGATGAGTAATAGCACAAGAAAGAGAGGTGAGAAACTGCACCTGAGATGGACTACTAGCCTGAGAGAGGCAAGAAACTGCGCCTGAGATGGTCTACTAACCTGCGAAAGAGAGGCAAGAAACTGAGCCTAGATGCGTAATAGCACAAGAAAGAGAGGTGAGAAACTGCACCTGAGATGGACTACTAGCCTGAGAGAGGCAAGAAACTGCGCCTGAGATGGTCTACTAACCTGAGAAAGAGAGGCAAGAAACTGAGCCTAGATGCGTAATAGCACAAGAAAGAGAGGTGAGAAACTGCACCTGAGATGGACTACTAGCCTGAGAGAGGCAAGAAACTGCGCCTGAGATGGTCTACTAACCTGAGAAAGAGAGGCAAGAAACTGAGCCTCGATGGGTAATAGCACAAGAAAGAGAGGTGAGAAACTGCACCTGAGATAGACTACTAGCCTGAGAGAGGCAAGAAACTGCGCCTGAGATGGTCTACTAACCTGAGAAAGAGAGGCATGAAACTGAGCCTAGATGTGTAATAGCACAAGAAAGAGAGGTGAGAAACTGCACCTGAGATGGACTACTAGCCTGAGAGAGGCAAGAAACTGCGCCTGAGATGGTCTACTAGCCTGAGAGAGGCAAGAAACTGCGCCTGAGATGGTCTACTAACCTGAGAAAGAGAGGCAAGAAACTGAGCCTAGATGGGTAATAGCACAAGAAAGAGAGATGAGAAACTGAGCCTAGATGGGTAATAGCACAAGAAAGAGAGGTGAGAAACTGAGCCTGAGATGGACTACTAGCCTGAGAGAGGCAAGAAACTGCGCCTGAGATGGTCTACTAACCTGAGAAAGAGAGGCAAGAAACTGAGCCTAGATGAGTAATAGCACAAGAAAGAGAGGTGAGAAACTGCACCTGAGATGGACTACTAGCCTGAGAGAGGCAAGAAACTGCGCCTGAGATGGTCTACTAACATGAGAAACAGAGGCAAGAAACTGAGCCTAGATGGGTAATAGCACAAGAAAGAGAGGTGAGAAACTGCACCTGAGATGGACTACTAGCCTGAGAGAGGCAAGAAACTGCGCCTGAGATGGTCTACTAACCTGAGAAAGAGAGGCAAGAAACTGAGCCTAGATGAGTAATAGCACAAGAAAGAGAGGTGAGAAACTGCACCTGAGATGGACTACTAGCCTGAGAGAGGCAAGAAACTGCGCCTGAGATGGTCTACTAACCTGAGAAAGAGAGGCAAGAAACTGAGCCTAGATGCGTAATAGCACAAGAAAGAGAGGTGAGAAACTGCACCTGAGATGGACTACTAGCCTGAGAGAGGCAAGAAACTGCGCCTGAGATGGTCTACTAACCTGAGAAAGAGAGGCAAGAAACTGAGCCTAGATGCGTAATAGCACAAGAAAGAGAGGTGAGAAACTGCACCTGAGATGGACTACTAGCCTGAGAGAGGCAAGAAACTGCGCCTGAGATGGTCTACTAACCTGAGAAAGAGAGGCAAGAAACTGAGCCTAGATGGGTAATAGCACAAGAAAGAGAGGTGAGAAACTGCACCTGAGATGGACTACTATCCTGAGAGAGGCAAGAAACTGCGCCTGAGATGGTCTACTAACATGAGAAACAGAGGCAAGAAACTGAGCCTAGATGAGTAATAGCACAAGAAAGAGAGGTGAGAAACTGCACCTGAGATGGACTACTAGCCTGAGAGAGGCAAGAAACTGCGCCTGAGATGGTCTACTAACCTGCGAAAGAGAGGCAAGAAACTGAGCCTAGATGCGTAATAGCACAAGAAAGAGAGGTGAGAAACTGCACCTGAGATGGACTACTAGCCTGAGAGAGGCAAGAAACTGCGCCTGAGATGGTCTACTAACCTGAGAAAGAGAGGCAAGAAACTGAGCCTAGATGCGTAATAGCACAAGAAAGAGAGGTGAGAAACTGCACCTGAGATGGACTACTAGCCTGAGAGAGGCAAGAAACTGCGCCTGAGATGGTCTACTAACCTGAGAAAGAGAGGCAAGAAACTGAGCCTCGATGGGTAATAGCACAAGAAAGAGAGGTGAGAAACTGCACCTGAGATAGACTACTAGCCTGAGAGAGGCAAGAAACTGCGCCTGAGATGGTCTACTAACCTGAGAAAGAGAGGCATGAAACTGAGCCTAGATGTGTAATAGCACAAGAAAGAGAGGTGAGAAACTGCACCTGAGATGGACTACTAGCCTGAGAGAGGCAAGAAACTGCGCCTGAGATGGTCTACTAGCCTGAGAGAGGCAAGAAACTGCGCCTGAGATGGTCTACTAACCTGAGAAAGAGAGGCAAGAAACTGAGCCTAGATGGGTAATAGCACAAGAAAGAGAGATGAGAAACTGAGCCTAGATGGGTAATAGCACAAGAAAGAGAGGTGAGAAACTGAGCCTGAGATGGACTACTAGCCTGAGAGAGGCAAGAAACTGCGCCTGAGATGGTCTACTAACCTGAGAAAGAGAGGCAAGAAACTGAGCCTAGATGAGTAATAGCACAAGAAAGAGAGGTGAGAAACTGCACCTGAGATGGACTACTAGCCTGAGAGAGGCAAGAAACTGCGCCTGAGATGGAGTACTGGCACAAGAAATAGAGGTGAGAAACTCAGCCTCTGATGGTGAGCAAGTGAGGAAAGGATTGAAACTGCGCCTCACAAACAGAGAAGCAGTATGGGAAGATAAATAAACAAGCATGCTTCTTGGGACAACAAGTCATAATACCCATATCTAAAATGCTTGTAATGTCACTGTTTGGAAGTCTAAATACTTCCATGATTCATATTTTTTAAAGCAGTGATTTCTGCTACAAAAAAGTAAGATTTCAAAAGTTGGGTGAGGTGCCAAGGGGCATCCTTCTGCACTTCCTTTTCAAATCTGAGAACAACGCTGAAGGTAGAGCAGCCGATGAGATCATTAAATATCACTATTAAAGGACAGAGAATAAAATGAATTGCTTGCGGAGATGACAAAGAGAGATGCACAACAGATTAGAAATACTTCAGTGGATTAAAAGCTGGAAGCCATGTTTTCAATACCTTGCCACCAAGACAAGTATTTGACCAGCTGACTCTTAGGGGCATATTCACAAGGACTTATCGCCGAGTTATCGCCACCTTAACGCATCAAAACTGGATAGAGATTTAACGCCCCATTCACAAGCGTGAGCAAACTGCAGACATCGCCAGTATTCCCGCGATAACTGCCGCAAATTTTACCCCCACGGGTGACACCACCAACTAACCCTAATGAGATGCAGAGTAGGCGTTCCCGTGCAAAAACACACGAAAACACCACTACACCACTTTCACAACGAACTGCCAGATCTGCAATGCGAACCAAAAACAGGCGATAAGCTGCGGTAGCAGCAGGGATTTAACACCTGCCTTCTGCTGGTGTTAAGCAGGACGACTACCTGCAGCATGAAAGGGAGCCCAGCCAAGAGCCACACCCGAAGACCCACAGATGCCATGGAGACAATGATCATGCAGCTCCGAGACCCATGAGGGCCACAACACCCACCGCCACCACCCCCCGGCCCCCCCCCCCCCCGGGGCCCTCCCCCTGGACAAACACATAGCGTGCACGACACAAGAGCCACAAAAAGCGCATGATGTCGCACAATGACAAAAAGAAACACACATGTGTGGTCAGAAGAACGAGAAACAGTCACACATCATTGAAGTAACAACCAAAAACTTTATTGAAATACAACACAAAACACCAATGCGGAAGACTCCTGTCGGGTCCGTCCAGGACAATCTTGATGTCACAGCCTGGAAAATAAAGCACAAAATCAGAACGTGTGTCATGCGCACATCAAAGGAGCGAGACACAGAGAAACAGAGAATGAAAGAAAGGCTGAGAGAGAAAGAGAGAGAAGGAAAGGAAGGGAGAGAGAGAGAGAGAAGGGAAGGAAGGGAGAGAGAGGGAGAGAGAGAGAAGGAAAGGAAGGGAGAGAGAGAGAGAGAGAGAGAGAAGGAAAGGAAGGGAGAGAGTGAGAGAGAGGGAGGGAGGGACACTGCCGCCCCGCGCACCCAGGCCCCACTGCTCACCTGCTGCCACCGGTGTGTCTCCAACCACGTGCCGGTATACACTGCAAGCCACCAGGTCTGCAATCTGTAATCGAGGCCAGAGTCAATCATGGCAGAGTCCATCTCACGGCACACGGCAACAACGCCTGTCCGTCCCTGCGCACACATGCAGCCGCACCCTACCCCCTCCCGCCGGCCAGCGCTGGCTGTCCGCACTTGCGCACCCAGGCCCCACTGCTCACCTGCCGCCAACGGTGTGTCCACCAGTGGGCACACCACGTGCCCATGCAAGCTCCAGGCCCCGGTCCCGCCACCATGGCATGCTCCACATCATGGGGACCCGCACCGCGGCCCAGTAGGTCCCACACATGACGCTGAGTCCTGAGGCATCAATGGCAGAGCCCACATCAGTGCAGACGTCTTCATCGCAGACTGCACACCCGCTCAGCAATTTCGGTGCCACTAACCCTGTGCAACCCCAGTCAGTGCCACGTGGTGGTAGGCCTGTGACGGCCGCAAGGCTTCAGGTGCCACTAACCCTGTGCAACCCGTCAGCGCCACGTGGTGGTAGGCCCATGATGGCCACATGGCTCGGGGTGCGAGTAACCATGTGCGCAACAACTCATGGGCCCTTTATGATTGAGAATCGTGGAACGTCCGTCATCCAGTCACCACCGGCAGTGGGGAATGTGACGTTGTCGGCCCCTTATATTGGCGGGGTCACATGGCCCGTGACGCCTGTGCCGGATGGGTGTGGTGTGTGTGCAAACCTGCCATCAGGGAGTGGCCGTGACATGCTGACAACTAGACCAGTGACCTGCAGACCACTAACGTGTAAACCTGCGACATGTAGCTATGTGGCCCCCCCTCGGAGCGTAAGCGGAGTGGTCTGGCCTGGCGGACGCCGGACCAGCGCAGGGCTTGCAACAATGACTCTGGGGCTCTGGGCAGTTCAGTCCATGTCCGGACAAGGAAGTGACTAATGCGTGTGTCCCTGTTGTAGTGTCTACGGCACCCGGAACGCAATCGGCAATGTAGCACACTGTGACTGGAATCCCACTAGATGAGCATCATTGACGTTAGGGGGAATCACTGTCCCTACATTCATCCACACATTCATACATGGATGATGAAAGACATGACACAGCAGTGCGTTTCTGAATGTTTAATGCACATCCAGTGGAGTTTTGCAGCTGGAGCAGTACAGGGCCATGCCAACCCCACTTCACAATATGGGCCCGTGGAGGGCCAGCCAGAGTCCATCGGGGAATGACAAGTACAGCGGAAGAGGAAGGGTACAGTCCGCAGTCTGGTCGCCGTGTCATTGGTCACCAAACAGGATATGGCAGTCCATGTCGCGGTCCAAGGTGAGTGCAGCAGAGTGTATCGGGGGTCAGTGGAAGGTCATGGAGCTATGTGCGGCACCAAGCAGCAATAGGCCAGGTGGCGGAAATGAATGCTAGTGCCTCCTTCTGATCTCAATCCCATCCACGTCCTCGTCCTCGGATGTGTGCTCTGCCCCACCTGTGGATGGTGCAGTTCCGGCTGCGGCACTATGTGCCACTGACACATCTGGGGCCGGAGGTGGATTGTCGGCCGCACTGTGTGGCAGTGACACATCAGGTGCCAGATTGGAAATGCCTGCCACACTGTGAGGCACTGACACACCAGGGGGCGGAGATGTGGATGGTGTAGGAGCAGCAGCATTCATCTGCGCCACGCCTTGTGGCAGCAATACCATGATGAGGATATGCAGGGCATGGTAGATCCCAGCTACATTTTGTTGATGTGCAGCGGTGGCTGCCATCCTTTCCGCCTCCATCCGCACCATGTCCTCCATGAGCCTCCGCATGTGTGCCAGCTCATGGCTGAGGTCGCTGGAGCCACTCTGAGCGGACAGGTGTTCTTGTCTCAGAGTCATGACTCCAGCGATGTCAGCCAGGGCTCGTTGGAGACCATGGAGCGGCCTGTGGGTGTCCGTTAGGGACTGGAGGTGGTCCCTGATGGGACTTAGACACCCATGGATGGCGTCAAGTTTGGTAGCCATGAGGTCGAACCCCACCCGCACCTGCTCAGCCATCTCCCTCTGGCCCTCCAACACACGGCGTTGGAAGGCCATGTGTTGTTCGTGGGGGTCTTGGGAGACAGCCGGGGTTGTGGGTGCCTCCTGCTGGGTGGTTTGTGGAGTGGGTGGGGTCTCCTCGATGCAGCTGGGCTGCCCTGATCCAGGAGGTGAGTTGCGGATGATGTCTTGGAGGGCTTGGGTGTCGATGCTGGGGGTGTCCTCCTCGTCATCAGTGAAGAGTGGCTGGGACTGCTCTGCAGGAGGTGTTGACGGTGCCTCTGCAATGTGAAGGGGAAATGCTGTATTACAATGTGTCCACATGTATGTAGCCGCATGGTACATGTTCACATTCAGACAGCATGGCATTGTACATTGTGACAGTCTGTAGATCAGGGCCGTGGTCCAGAGTCATTGTGGGTGTGCACTGTGCTCTGCTTGATTGTGCATGTGTGCCATTGTGGCCATCTCCCCTGTCCCCCAGTACCTGGTGGTTACTCACCCTGTTGCTGTTGTGTTGTGTCATGTCGAGCAGTGTCCGGTCCCCGACTCCTGCCACAGTCTCCACACTGATGACTGTCGACACCAGCTCCTCCATGTCATCCAGCTCCAGCTGTGGCGCTGGGCTCCCACCTCCAGTCTGCATTGCTGCCTTCTGGTTGCCTGTGAGTTTCTCCTTGGTTTTGCGCTTGATGTCAATCCATCACCTCTTGACCTCGTCCATTGACCTCTTGTGCTCTCCGACGGCATTCACCTTGTCCACGATGGACCGCCATATTCCATTTTTGGTGCCCAATGACACGTTGGAGGTGATGAACAGTTCTTGATGGTGTTCTATCACCTCCGTGACCAGGATCCTATTCTCCTGCGGACCGAACCGCCTCTTCCTCTTCTTCTTGTCCTTGCCCTTCCCTGTCCCCGAGGTCCCAGGCTGGGCGTCAGGGGTGCTTGTGGGGTTCCGCTCGTCCTCTGCGCCTGCTCCGGATGCCTCCATGGTGCTTCGGTGTTGGTTATTTTGTGTTTGTGTTTTTTTTCTACTTTTGTAGTGATTTTACCGCCTGCCGTGTGTGTATTGCAGGCCTGGCGCTGCTTATCGCTGATTTCCTCATCGCGGTTTGGCCTATCGCATGTTTTTTTGCGTTGGGGTTTGGGTTTTTATAACCGTCGCGGTTGTTGTATCACGGACATTGTCCGCGTTTTTGGGAGACTATCGCATGGTACCGCCGTGTTGTGAATTCCACGTTAACACGGGGTTATTTTCCCGCGATAGACTGCGATGTGTGAAGTTGCGTTAACATTTTTTGGAGATGTTTAGCGCACGTTCTTGTGAATATACCCCTTAGTCTTTTGGAGATTTTGGTTAACCTTTTTTAAATTTAAAATTTTCAGCAAAGTGTTTATCGAAGCACTGGAACTAAAGTTTGTGATGAATGGATTCACAAGGTAAAGAACCAAGGGAGCAGCTAGAAAAATAAAATACCCCCACTTTAAACCATGTCCATAGCTCTGATTGAGCAGGTGTTGCAAGTGAACCGGGCAATCATTCGGGTGAAGCAACCAAACCCTGCAATCGTTCGAGGGATTGCTCCCCCTGAGAATGCTGGGATTCTAATATTTCCTTCCTTCTCTTTATTCTTCTTTCAGACTTATGTCCTTTCATCTCTACATCCTTCCTTCTGTTGTTTTCGTGCTACTATGCGGTTTACATTTTGGTCCCAGTTTAGTTCTCATGTTAACTTAGCCTCATTTTCTAATGGTGTTTTGAACATGTTTTTTTTATTGCAAGAATGGCCCTTGCACACATTTCTTACTGATAGGCGTTGATGCCCTGTAGTCTGCACAGTTAGTTTCAGGGTCACACAGAATCAGAACATGAGGCGTTTTTTTATTTTCTGTGCTCGCAAAGAGATGACTCTTTTGTCTCAGTCTAATTAAAACCTTACTCTACACCTATGACACAGTTTGATTAGCCTGCTGTTTTATTATTTAAATCACATCCATGCTGAACTCAGTGAGAGGCGCACTTTTGCCAGAGTCACCACAGAACGCTGCTGAGATGCTGTCCCCGACCTTCATCCTGAGAAGGAAGATAGATGTACACTCGAAGGTGCAATCCATGGAGGCACCTAGCTGGGTACCTGACATACACTATCCAGGTATGAGGTTAGGTCATTCCAATAGACCATGCAGATGGGTACACCTGATAGGCTCTATAAAGCATAGAGACTAGCAATAGATAGAAGTAACATTAGCAACGCTATGATCAATTACCACGATTGAATCGTTTGTATTTATTATTCTAATAACACGTATTACAATATTGTGTCTCATCTCTTTTACAATTGCAGTTTATCTTTTATTTGCAAAGATTAGAGCTGTTCAATAAATGTTTGAAAACGCAATATTGTTACTTTTCTTTGTGACACATTTTAAATGCAAGAGTGACAAACGAAACGGTGAGATCTGTTTCCAAGTTTTTCTTTTCAATCTGAGAGTCATATTCTGGGTTACTGACAACATCAATAACCCTGGAGGTTTAGGAGTTTAGATGCGGTACTGTGAGCTAGCCGAACAGGCCAGCATTCACTGATTATATATGAAGACTCAGTCTCTGTATTATGACGTTTGTTGTTCTACATACACAGGGCCTCATTTACGAGGTTTTGGCGCAGGGGAGCGCCGCAAGTCATCTTGCTGCGCTGCCCTGCGTCAAAAGGAAAGGGCAGCAATTTGGCGCATTCCTGTCCTTTTCCCCTTCGCTGGCGCACAACGGGCTGTCATGCGTACGCCAACGCAGGCACCCTTGCGCCATGGTGCAAGGGTGTCTGCGTTGTAGGGTGATTGTTTTTGCGCAGGAAGGGACACCTACCTGCACAAAAACAATCACAAGACATGTTTTCCTCTTTCTTTGTGTGCTGCCGAATGCAGCGCACAAAGAAAGAGGAAAAAACAAAGAGAAATAAGAATATTTCTCCTTGTGGCGCCTCCCTAATGCCACCCCTGGGGTGGCGTCAGAATCTGACGCATTCCCAAGTTTATGATTCCTCGTAAATCTGGGAATGCTTCAGATTCCATGGGTGTTGCATGGGAACACCCACAGCAACACCCATGGAACGCCCATTTCACGCAGTGTTCTGCGTGAAAGGGGCACATATTTACAAGGCCATGAAAAGCCACGTAAAGTGGCATTGCGTTGCCTTGTAAATATGCTGTGCCACATTGCGCCATCGGAGCGTCAAAAAACTGATGCTCTGATGGCACAAAAGTGCTGCCAGGGGCCTCGTAAATGAGGCCCACAGTCTTCCTAGATTAGTAGGAACAGTATATTAGTGCTTTTCTTCCTTTTTCATCTTCTCTGTATTTGTATCCAACCCTCCATCCATCTATATTTCTGTCTTCTTTTCTATTGATCCATTCTTTTCTCCAGCTTTCTTTTCAATCCATCTTTCCTTATTTCATTCTTCTTTGTATTTTTCTTTCCTTCTGTTTTCACCCATCATTTGCCCATCACTTCTTCTCTCTATTCTCCCCTCTTTCCATCGACTCACCTATCTATCCATCCATCCGTCCATCCATTCATCCATCTTACCTTTCTTCTTTATTTCCATCCATCACTCTACTTTTTCTTTCCATCTTTCCCCCACCCATCCATCACTAATTCCTTTATGTAATCACCCTTCTCACCATTCCTCAATACTGCATTCTAGCCACCCATTTACTGTTCCATCTATTTATCCTCTCTCCATCCTTCTTTCAATCTATCCTTCTCAGCATGCTTCTATCCATTCATTTTTCTCTGCATTCATCCATCAATCCCTTCTCCATCCTTCTCACCATCCTTCTATCCATCATTCTTCTCTGCATTCATCCATCAATCAATCCTTTCTCCATCCTTCTCACCATCCTTCTATCCATCATTCTTCTCTGCATTCATCCATCAATCAATCCCTTCTCCATCCTTCTCAGCATGCTTCTATCCATCATTCTTCTCTGCATTCATCCATCCATCAATCCTTTCTCCATCCTTCTCAGCATGCTTCTAGCCATTCATTCTTCTCTGCATTCATCCATCCATCAATCCTTTCTCTATCCTTCTCAGCATCCTTCAATCCATTCATTCTTCTCTGCATTCATCCATCAATCCCTTCTCCATCCTTCTATCCATCATTCTTCTCTGCATTCATCCATCAATCAATCCCTTCTCCATCCTTCTAGCCATCCATTCATTCCTGCATTCATCCATCCATCCATCAATCCTTTCTCCATCCTTCTCGGCATCCTTCTATCCATCATTCTTCTCTGCATTCATCCATCCATCAATCCTTTCTCCATCCTTCTCAGCATCCTTCTATCCATTCATTCTTCTCTGCATTCATCCATTCATCCATCAATCCTTTCTCCATCCTTCTCGGCATCCTTCTATCCATCATTCTTCTCTGCATTCATCCATCCATCAATCCTTTCTCCATCCTTCTCACCATCCTTCTATCCATTCATTCTTCTCTGCATTCATCCATCCATCAATCCTTTCCCCATCCTTCTCTCAATCCATCCTTCAATCCATTCATTCTTCTCTGCATTCATCCATCAATCCTTTCTCCATCCTTCTCAGCATGCTTCTATCCATTCATTCTTCTCTGCATTCATCCATCCATTCATCCATCCATCAATCCTTTCTCCATGGCTCCCTCTTTACACCTCTCCCTCCCTTCAACTGCAAGAGCTGTATGTATGAGCTCCCTAGAGCCAAAGCCTCTGATCAAAGTCAAAGGAACCATAAACAAGGACTTTAATGTTTCAAGATACAGAAGTACCCATTGGTACCCACACCCTTCTCGAGCTGCTAAAGTGGGGGTTCATGACACCCCTAAGAGAAACAGAGGAAGACACAACCTGTGACCTGTGTTAAGTCAGTGGCAAAGCCAATAGTTGTGGATGTTGTCCACGGTCAGTGTCAGGCCCACACTCCTGCTGCGTTTCCTAAAACTTGTCTTTGTGTTACGGAAGCTTGCACTGCTGCTGATAATGTTGATCCTGTGTTATATGTTAGAGAAGCTCCATGGCCACCCTTTCACAGAAGGAAAATGGGCGCTTTTGAAGAGTGGGAGAAGATTAGAAGTGTACGGAAACAAGGGGGTCATGATGGGGCTCGGGAAAGGGTCAGGGTGGGGTCCAAGATGGGTAAGAGGGTAGGACCAAAGGTGAGCAAGGCAGCCTCCAATAGGAGAGGCAGGACAACAAGGGGGGGGGGGGGGGCGGTGGGGCAGGGCTGAAGGGAGAGCAGGGAAGCAGGAAGTAAGGGCGTCCAGGGTAGTGAGATGCCCTATGTGCAGGGGGCGTGCCCAAACATGGACCCCGTTCTTGCTGTAGGACGCAAGCCTCAGTCTGAAACCTATCCGGGTGCGTTTGTTTCCGGTCAGCGGGGGCGTTGCTTGTCAATAGGGGCTGGGATGCTCCTATAGGTACAGGAATACGGCGGATATGAATACGATTTGGCCAACACAATCGTTAAGCAATAAGCAAAAAAAACGCATTGACAAAGCCAATAGGTTTCGCCTATACAAAGCCTATTGACATTGTCAATGTATTTTTAGAAATGAGTCACGGCGCACTGGGCATATATTATGCATTCAACCTCCAGCAGCAGTCACAGCACATAGGGTATATATTACGCAGCCAGCATCCAGCAGCACCACGGCTCACAGGGTATATATTACACAGCCGGCCTCCAGCAGCTCCACGGCTCACAGGGTATATTTTACCTAGTGAGCCTCCAGCAGCACCACGGCTCACAGGGTATATATTTCGCAGCCAGCCTCCAGCAGCACCACAGCTCACACAGTATATATTACACACTCGGCCTCCAGCAGCTCCACGGCTCACAGGGTATATATTACCTAGTCAGCCTCCAGCAGCTCCACGGCTCACAGGGTATATATTACGCAGCCAGCATCCAGCAGCACCACGGCTCACAGGGTATATATTACGCAGCCGGCCTCCAAAAGCACCACGGCTCACAGGGTATATATTATGCAGCCAGCATCCAGCAGCACCACGGCTCACAGGGTATATATTACGCAGCCGGCCTCCAGCAGCACCACGGCTCATGGTATATATTACGCAGCCGGACTCCAGCAGCACCACGGATCACAGGGTATATATTACGCAGACGGCCTCCAGCAGCAACATGGCTCACAGGGTATATATTAAGCAGTCGGCCTCCAGCAGCACCACGGCTCACAGGGTGTATATTTATGCAGACAGCCTCCAGCAGCACAACAGCTCACAGTATACATATTACACAGTCGGCCTCCAGCAGCACCACAGCTCACAGGGTATATATTACGCAGTCAGCCTCCAGCTGCACCACGCCTCACAGGGTATATAATACATAGTCAGACTCCAGCAGTACCACTGCTCACAGGGTATATATGATACAGCCAGCCTCCAGCTACACGACATCTCACAGGGTATATATTACGCAGTCAGACTCCAGCAGCACCACGCTTATATGGTCTATATTACGTATTCAGCCTCCAGCAGCACCACGGCTCATAGTGTATATATTATGCAGTCAGCCTCCAGCCACACCACGCCTCATAGGATATATATATTACGTAGTCAGACTCCAGCAGCACCACAGCTCATAGGGTATATATTTTGTAATCAGCCTCCAGCAGCACCACGGCTCACAGGGTATTTATTACCTAGTCAGACTCCAGTAGCACCACGGCTCATATGGTATATATTACGCAGTCAGACTCCAGCAGCACCACGGCTCAAAGGATATATATTACACAGTCAGACTTCAGCAGCACCACAGCACCACGGCTCATACGGAATATATTACGCATTCAGCCTCCAGCAGCACCATGGCTCATAGTGTATATATTACGCAGTCAGCCTCCAGCAGCACTACGGATCATAGGGTATATATTACGCAGCAGCACAGCTAATAGGTAATATATTACGCTGTGAGCATCCAGCAGCACCACAGCTCATAGGGTATAAATTACACAGTCAGCCTCAAGCAGCACCACAGCTCATAGGGTATACATATTATGCAGTCAGCTTCCAGCAGAACCATGGCTCACAGTGTATATATTACGCAGTCAGCCTCCAGCAGCACCACGAATCATAGGGTATATATTACGCAGCAGCACAGCTCATAGGGAATATATTAGGCAGTCAGCTTCCAGCAGCACCACAGCTCATAGGGTATAAATTACACAGTCAGCCTCCAGCAGCACCTTGGCTCACAGGGTATATATTACACAGCCAGCCTCCAGCAGCACCATGGCTCATAGGCTATATATTACACAGTCAGCCTCCAGCAGCACCACCGCTCACAGGGTATATATTACGCAGTCAGCCTCCAGTAGCACCATGGTTCATAGGGAAAATATTATGCATTCAGCCTCCAGCAGCACCACGACTCACAGGGGAGATACTACGTAGTCAGACTCCAGAAGTTCCAAAGCTCGTAGGGTTTATATTACGCAGCCAGCCACCAGCAGCACCATGGCTCTTAGGGTATAAATTAAGCAGTCAGCCTCCAGCAGCACCACGGTTCACAGGGTATATATCACGCAGTCAGCCTATAGCAGCACCAGGGCTCATATGTTATATATTACGCAGTCAGTCAAGAGCAGCACCACGGCTCATAGAGTATTTATTACGCAGTCAGCATCTAGCAGCACCACGTCTCACAGGGTATATATTAAGCAGTCAGCCTCCAGCAGCACCACGGTTCATTGGGTATATATTACACAGTCAGCCTGCAGGAGCACCACAGCTCACAGGGTATATATTACGAAGTCAGCCTCCAGCAGCGCCATGGCTCACAGGGTATATATTATGCAGTCAGCCTCCAGCAGCACCATGGCTCATAGGGTATATTTTACGCAGTCAGCTTCCAGTAGCACCACAGCTCATAGGGTATATATTAGGCAATCAGCCTCTAGCAGCACCACAGCTCATAGGGTATATATTACACAGTCAGCCTCCAGCAGCACCACGGCTCATAGGGTATATATTACGTATTCAGCCTCCAGAAGCACCATGGCCCATAGGGTATATATTACGCAGTCAGCCTTCAGCAGCACCGCGCCTCATAGGATATATATATTACGTAGTCAGACTCCAGCAGCACCATGGCTTATATGGTATGTATTACGCAGTCGGACTCCAGCAGCACCACGGCTCATAGGGTATATATTACGCATTCAGCCTCCAGCAGCACCATGGCTCACAGTGTATATATTACGCAGTCAGCCTCCAGCAGCACCACGGATCATAGGGTATATATTACGCAGCAGCACAGCTCATAGGGAATATATTAGGCAGTCAGCTTCCAGCAGCACAACAGCTCATAGGGAATAAATTACACAGTCAGCCTCAAGCAGCACCATGGCTCAAGGGGTATATATATTATGCAGTCAGCTTCCAACAGTACCACGGCTCATAGGCTATATATTACACGGTCAGCTTCCAGCAGCACCACAGCTCATAGGGTATATATTACGCAGTCAGCCTCCAGCAGCACCTTGGCTCACAGGGTATATATTACACAGCCAGCCTCTAGCAGCACCATGGCTCATAGGCTATATAATAGGCAGTCAGCCTCCAGCAGCACCACGGCTCACAGGGTATATATTACGCAGTCAGCCTCCAGCAGCACCATGGTTCATAGGGAAAATATTATGCATTCAGCCTCCAGCAGCACCACGACTCACAGGGGATATACTACATAGTCAGACTCCAGAAGTTCCAAAGCTCGTAGGGTTTATATTACGCAGCCAGCCACCAGCAGCACCATGACTCTTAGGGTATAAATTAAGCAGTCAGCCTCGAGCAGCACCACGGTTCACAGGGTATATATTAAGCTGTCAGTCAAGAGCAGCACCACGGCTCATAGAGTATTTATTACGCAGTCAGCATCCGGCAGCACCACGGCTCACAGGGTATATATTATGCAGTCAGCATCCAGCAGCACCACGGCTCACAGGGTATATATTAAGCAGTCAGCCTCCAGCACCACCACGGTTCATAGCGAATATATTATGCAGTCAGCCTCCAGCAGCAACATGGCTCATTGGGTATATATTACACAGTCAGCCTCCAGGAGCACCACAGCTCACAGGGTATATATTACGCAGTCAGCCTCCAGTAGCACCATGGCTCATAGGGTATATATTACGCAGTCAGCTTCCAGTAGCACCATGGCTCACAGGGTATATATTAGGCAATCAGCCTCTAGCAGCACCACAGCTCATAGGGTATATATTACGCAGTCAGCCTCCAGCAGCACCAGGGCTCATAGGGTATATATTACGTATTCAGCCTCCAGCAGCACCATGGCCCATAGGGTATATATTACGCAGTCAGCCTCCCGCAGCACCACACCTCATAGAATATATATATTACGTAGTCAAACTCCAGCAGCACCATGGCTTATATGGTATATATTACGCAGTCGGACTCCAGCAGCACCACGGCTCATAGGGTATATATTACGCAGTCAGCCTCCAGCAGCACCACAGATCATAGGGTATATATTACACAGCAGCACAGCTCATAGGGGGTATACTACGCAGTCAGCTTCCAGCAGCACCACGGCTCATAGGGTATATATATTAGGCAGTCAGCTTCCAGCAGCACCACGGCTCATAGGGTATATATTATGCAGTCAGCCTCCAGCAGCACCTTGGCTCATAGGGTATATATAACTCAATCAGCCTCCAGCACCACCATGGCTCATAGGCTATATATTACGTATTCAGCTTCCAGCAGCACCACGGCTCACAGGGTATATATATATATATATTACGGAGTCAGCCTCCAGCAGCACCATGGTTCATATAGAAAATATTATGCATTCAGCATCCAGCAGCACCATGACTCACAGGGGATATACTATGTAGTCAGACTCCAGAAGTTCCAAAGCTCGTGGGGTTTATATTACACCACCAGCAGCACCATGGCTCACAGGGTATATATTACGCAGTCAGCCTCCAGCAGCACCATGGTTCATAGGGAAAATATTATGCATTCAGCCTCCAGCAGCACCACTACTCACAGGGGATATACTACGTAGTCAGACTCCAGAAGTTCCAAAGCTCATAGGGTTTATATTACGCAGCCAGCCACCAGCAGCACCATGGCTCATAGGGTATAAATTAAGCAGTCAGCCTCCAGCAGCACCACAGCTCACAGGGTATATATTACGCAGTCAGCCTCCAACAGCACCACGGCTCATATGGTATATATTACGCAGTCAGTCACGAGCAGCACCACGGCTCATAGGTTCATATATTACGCACTCAGCCTCCGTCACCCCCACTGCTCACAGGGTATATATTATGCAGTCAGCATCCAGCAGCACCACGGCTCACAGGGTATATATTGAGCAGTAAGCCTCCAGCAGCACCACGGTTCAAAGCGAATATATTATGCAGTCAGCCTCCAGCAGCACCACGGCTCATTTGGTATATATTATGCAGTCAGCCTCCAGGAGCACCACAGCTCACAGGGTATATATTATGCAGTCAACCTTCAGCAGCACCACGGCTCATAGGATATATATATTACGTAGTCAGACTCCAGCAGCACCACGGCTCACAGGGTATATATTACGCATTCAGCCTCCAGCAGCACCATGGCTCACAGTGTATATATTACGCAGTCAGCCTCCAGCAGCACCACGGATCATAGTGTATATATTACACAGCAGCACAGCTCATAGGGAATATACTACGCAGTCAGCTTCCAGCAGCACCACGGCTCATAGGGTATATATATTAGGCAGTCAGCTTCCAGCAGCACCACGGCTCATAGGGTATATATTATGCAGTCAGCCTCCAGCAGCACCTTGGCTCATAGGGTATATATAACTCAATCAGCCTCCAGCACCACCATGGCTCATAGGCTATATATTACATATTCAGCTTCCAGCAGCACCAAGGCTCACAGGGTATATATATATTACGCAGTCAGCCTCCAGCAGCACCATGGTTCATATAGAAAATATTATGCATTCAGCACCCAGCAGCACCATGACTCAAAGGGGATATTCTATGTAGTCAGACTCCAGAAGTTCCAAAGCTCGTGGGGTTTATACTACGCCACCAGCCACCAGCAGCACCATGGCTCACAGGGTATATATTACGCAGTCAGCCTCCAGCAGCACCATGGTTCATAGGGAAAATATTATGCATTCAGCCTCCAGCAGCACCACTACTCACAGGGGATATACTACGTAGTCAGACTCCAGAAGTTCCAAAGCTCATAGGGTTTATATTACGCAGCCAGCCACCAGCAGCACCATGGCTCATAGGGTATAAATTAAGCAGTCAGCCTCCAGCAGCACCACAGCTCACAGGGTATATATTACGCAGTCAGCCTCCAACAGCACCACGGCTCATATGGTATATATTACGCAGTCAGTCACGAGCAGCACCACGGCTCACAGGTTCATATATTACGCAGTCAGCCTCCGTCACCCCCACTGCTCACAGGGTATATATTATGCAGTCAGCATCCAGCAGCACCACGGCTCACAGGGTATATATTGAGCAGTAAGCCTCCAGCAGCACCACGGTTCAAAGCGAATATATTATGCAGTCAGCCTCCAGCAGCACCACGGCTCATTTGGTATATATTATGCAGTCAGCCTCCAGGAGCACCACAGCTCACAGGGTATATATTATGCAGTCAACCTTCAGCAGCACCACGGCTCATAGGATATATATATTACGTAGTCAGACTCCAGCAGCACCATGGCTTATATGGTATATATTACGCAGTCGGACTCCAGCAGCACCACGGCTCATAGGGTATATATTACGCATTCAGCCTCCAGCAGCACCATGGCTCACAGTGTATATATTACGCAGTCAGCCTCCAGCAGCACCACGGATCATAGGGTATATATTACACAGCAGCACAGCTCATAGGGAATATACTACGCAGTCAGCTTCCAGCAGCACCACGGCTCATAGGGTATATATATTAGGCAGTCAGCTTCCAGCAGCACCAAGGCTCATAGGGTATATATTATGCAGTCAGCCTCCAGCAGCACCTTGGCTCATAGGGTATATATTACGTATTCAGCTTCCAGCAGCACCAAGGCTCACAGGGTATATATATATTACGCAGTCAGCCTCCAGCAGCACCATGGTTCATATAGAAAATATTATGCATTCAGCACCCAGCAGCACCATGACTCACAGGGGATATACTATGTAGTCAGACTCCAGAAGTTCCAAAGCTCGTGGGGTTTATACTACGCCACCAGCCACCAGCAGCACCATGGCTCACAGGGTATATATTACGCAGTCAGCCTCCAGCAGCACCATGGTTCATAGGGAAAATATTATGCCTTCAGCCTCCAGCAGCACCACTACTCACAGGGGATATACTACGTAGTCAGACTCCAGAAGTTCCAAAGCTCATAGGGTTTATATTACGCAGCCAGCCACCAGCAGCACCATGGCTCATAGGGTATAAATTAAGCAGTCAGCCTCCAGCAGCACCACAGCTCACAGGGTATATATTACGCAGTCAGCCTCCAACAGCACCACGGCTCATATGGTATATATTACGCAGTCAGTCACGAGCAGCACCACGGCTCATAGGTTCATATATTACGCAGTCAGCCTCCGTCACCCCCACTGCTCACAGGGTATATATTATGCAGTCAGCATCCAGCAGCACCACGGCTCACAGGGTATATATTGAGCAGTAAGCCTCCAGCAGCAACACGGTTCAAAGCGAATATATTATGCAGTCAGCCTCCAGCAGCACCACGGCTCATTTGGTATATATTATGCAGTCAGCCTCCAGGAGCACCACAGCTCACAGGGTATATATTATGCAGTCAACCTTCAGCAGCACCACGGCTCACAGGGTATATATTACGCCATCAGCTACCAGCAGCACCACGGCTCACAGGGCATATAATACGCAGTCAGCTTCCAGTAGGACCACGGCTCATAGGGTATATATTACGCAGTAAGCCTCCAGCAGCACCACACCTCATAGGATATATATATATTATGCATTCAGCCTCCAGCAGCACCATGGCTCACAGTGTATATATTACACAGTCAGCCTCCAGCAGCACCACGGATCTTATGGTATATATTACGCAGCAGCACACCTCATAGGGAATACATTACGCAGTCAGCATCCAGGAGCACCACAGCTCATAGGGTATAAATTACACAGTCAGCCTCAAGCAGCACCATGGCTCAAGGGGTATATATATTACGCAGTCAGCTTCCAGCTGCACCACGGCTCATAGGCTATATGTTACGCGGTCAGCCTCCAGCAGCACCACGGTTCACTGAGTATATATTACACAGTCAGCCTCCAGCAGCACCGTGGTTCATAGGGAAAATATTATGCATTCAGCCTCCAGCAGCATCATGACTCAAAGGGGATATACTACGTAGTCAGACTCCAGAAGTTCCAAAGCTCGTAGGGTTTATATTACGCAGCAAGCCACCAGCAGCACCATGGCTCACAGGGTATAAATTAAGCAGTCAGCCTTCAGCAGCACCACGGCTCACAGGGTATATATTACGCAGTCAGCCTCCAGCAGCACCACGGCTCACAGGGTATATATTACGCAATCAGCCTCCAGCAGCACCACAGCTCACAGGGTACATATTAAGCAGTCAGCCTCCAGCAGCACCACGGTTCATAGCTAATATATTATGCAGTCAGCCTCCAGCAGCACCACGGCTTGTTGGGTATATATTACACAGTCAGCCTCCAGGACCACCACAGCTCATATGTTATATATGGCGCAGTCAGTCAAGAGCAGCACCACGGCTCATAGGCTCATATATGACGCAGTCAGCCTCCAGCACCCCCACTGCTCACAGGGTATATATTACACAGTCAGCATCCAGCAGCACCACGGCTCACAGGGTATATATTAAGCAGTCAGCCTCCAGCAGCACCATAGTTCATAGCTAATATATTATGCAGTTAGCCTCCAGCAGCACCACAGCTCATTGGGTATATTTTACACAGTCAGCCTCCAGGAGCACCACAGCTCAAAGCGTATATATTACACAGTCAGCCTTCAGCAGCACCACGGCTCACAGGGTATATATTACGCCATCAGCTACCAGCAGCACCACGGCTCACAGGGTATATACTACGCAGTCAGCCTCCAGCAGCACCACGACTCACAGGGTATATATTACACAGTCAGCTTCCAGTAGCACCACGACTCATAGGGTATATATATATGGCAATCAGCCTCTAGTATCACCACAGCTCATAGGGTATATATTACGTATTCAGCTTCCAGCAGCACCACGGCTCCTAGGGTACATATTACGCAGTCAGCCTCCTGCAGCACCTTGGCTCACAGGATATATCTACGCAGTCAGAGTCCAGCAGCACCATGGCTCTTATGGTATATGTTACGCAGTCAGACTCCAGCAGCACCACGGCTCATAGGGTATATATTTCATATTCTGCCTCCAGCAGCACCACGGCTCACAGGGTATATATTACGTAGTCAGACTCCAGCAGCACCACGGCTCATATGGTATATATTATGTAGTCAGACTCCAGCAGCACCACGGCTCACAGGGTGTATATTACTTAGTCAGACTCCAGCAGCACCACGGCACATAGAATATACATATATATTTCGTAGTCAGACTCCAGCAGCACCATGGCTCATGTGGTATATATTATGCAGTCAGACTCCAGCAGCACCACCGCTCATTGGGTATATATTATGCAGTCAGCCTCCTGCAGCACCACACCTCATAGGATATATATATTACGCATTTAGCCTCCAGCAGCACCATGGCTCACAGTGTATATATTACGAAGTCAGCCTCCAGCAGCACCACGGATCATAGGGTATATATTACGCAGCAGCACAACTCATAGGGAATATATTATGCAGTCAACTTCCAGCAGCACCACAGCTCATAGGGTATAAATTACACAGTCAGTCACAAGCAGCACCACGGCTCACAGGGTATATATTATGCAGTCAGCCTACAGCAGCACCACGGCTCATTGGTTCATAAATTACGCAGTCAGCCTCCAGGAGCACCACAGCTCATAGGGTATATATCAAGTATTCAGCCTCCAGCAGCACCACGGCTCATAGGGTATATATTACGTAATCAGCCTCCAGCAGCACCACTGGAAAGGTATGCGACATTCAATGGAACTTGGATGGTGGCTGCTGCCCTGCTCTATTAGCCCCAACATTCAGGTCTATCTTATAGCACAATCTTTACACTAGAATAAAAGTCATTGGTATGAGGGAATAATTTCTAGCGTATATCAGACCCTGAACCCACCGCCTTACATCATGGAGTTCGGGTTCAAGATTGAGTTTCCACCTGGCACCTGGACGGGTTTGTCCCACCACTGATGGAAGATTGCTTCTATCAGGGGACATATAGGCAAGAAGACACAAACCTACCAACTAGCTGTACGACACAAAAGCAAGATATACATTCATATTCACAAACATATTCATTACTTCAGAGCCAATCTGCAGGTGGTACTACAGCTGACACATTACCTTTGGACCTTATCTGCAGCAATGCTGCTGGTACACTGCCTCTAGGTGCTTCCTGTAGTTACTGCCCCTACGGTCACTCTGTATGTTGGTAGCCCTGTAGTTGTGCCGCTGTCTCTGAACACATTCTGCACTCCGCTCTGTTCCAGGTACAATGCCTCAGGACACATTCTGCAGCAGTAATGCAGCCTCCACAGGTCAACCCCCTCCTAAAGAAACCCTCAGCGCACCCCACCGACCTCAAAAACTACAGACCCATCTCCCTGCTCCCGTTCCCAGCGAAAGTCATCGAGAAAGCTGTGAGAAGTTGGCCTGGCATATGCTGTCCACTAATTATAGTGGGCACCTTGCACCAGTCCAAACAACCCCTTATTGGAGATAGGTTAAAGACAACCTTTATTGAAAGCTATCCTAGTGGTAGCTATGGAGAGCAGCCTTCAGGCTAAGTCTTGAAGGAATGTAAAGCAGCTTGTTTTACCAGTCTATAATCTCTTGAGTGACCAAATGAAAGAGCACCACACCAGGTATATATTCAAAATATATGTATTTATTGCTAAACACACCCCTCTAGTCTCTTTATGAGGCTAGAGTTCGAAGTACACAAGTTATAAGTTATTTAAACACAGTAATAGCACAAATACACGTTTGGGCCCTAGGGGCGTACCAAACCATATACCAATAAAGTGGTATAAGAACCACGACTGAACTAGACACTAGGCCTAGAGCCTCTAGAAGTGCTTGGACCACAAGGAACCACCCAAGGTAGTGACACAGGGGACCCACGGGGGACGCGTGCAGTGTAAATACACAACCGCGATACGCCGTTTACTTCTATGGAGAAAGTCGCGATCAGGAAATTAAAGAAAAGGGACACTTAAAGGAGGACTTGGAGCAAACCCTTTGAGAACTAGGTCGTTCTAGAGTCTCTACCCACGGGAGCACCGGAGTACTCGTGTTACCTCACCCAGGGAAGCCGGGTGCATAGGTGCCTTTCGGGGTCGGGTTTCGTCGTCGATTTGAATGGCGATCTGCTGCAAAGTGCTGCTGGCGACCAAGTGGAAAGTGTCCGGTTGGATCCAAGAGTGGATCGGAGATCTGAAGAACCTGAAAGCAGAGGGGACAGAGTCTGGGTCACTAGCCAGTGACCAGGATGGCGATGAGCGGATGCCCACCGATGTCGAGTGCTTCAGGTGCGTTGACGGTCATGTTGACTCTTCAGCCACGAGGTCCAGGAGGCGTTGTCAGTGACCAGGAGCAGGATTCGGGCTGGTACACAATGTCTGTCGAGTGCTGAGGTGTCAGCGACCGGATTGGACCCAACAAGCCTTGGCAACGGCAAGTCTCAATGAAGATGAAGATCGTCGATGGTGCAGACCAGCAAGGTCTGGGGAACTCACCTAGCGAAGGTAAGTGAGGGCAGACCTGGAGCAACCAGGATGCCCAAGAAGAAAAAGATTGGCCTTTGTGAAGGTCTACTAGCCAACGGGCTAGCAACCGCGAAGGAGCCTCGAGACGTCGCACGTGGATCTGGCTCACAGGACACTCGTGGAGTGGAGCCCAGTGATCTTCGGTGCAGTTGGTGCTGGAGGCTAGGGCTACTCGGAGCCCAAAGCATGACTTCGTGGGAGACCCAGAAGAGGATGCACTTGCAAATGTGCTCGGTGTCCAGGGGTCACGGTCTCACGTTACCCACGATAGCTACGGGCCTCAGCTTTCCTGGGGACTCAGGGTAGCCTCGGGGAAGTCTGAGAATCCACCTCTGGTGATGCAAAGACTTCGGTGTCCGACGGGAGCTTCAGAAATGCAGACCAGACAGATGTGTCTTTGGTGCCTGCCAAGCAGGGGAGTCACTCCTTGACCCCAAGGGAGATTCTTCTGTCCTCTAATCTTGAGTAGAGCGTCGAAGGTCCAGGATTCTGTTTCAGAGTTTCATCCAGGGATAATCTAAAGTCCTAAGGACTGGGTTCCTATACTTATACCAAGTTTAGGGGTTGGACTACTCTGTGGCCCCACCTATGGGTGGGTCAGGGCAGAGGGGTGGCTACACCCCTTTCCCTTTGTCCAGTTCACGCCAAAGCAGGGGCTGCAAGCCCCTGATCCGGTTTGAACTGGGGTATGCACAGGGACACCAAATGTGCCCCCAGTGAAGGACTTCAAAGCACCCGAAAGTGCTCCCGCCCAGCCCCAATACACATTATCCTGTCTGGGGAGGTGGTCACACCTCCCTGGGACAGGAAACCTATTGTCCAGGCCTCCCCTGCCGGAGTTTCGTCCAGCAGCAGGAGGCCAGACTCGTGTCTGTGGCAGCAGCATCCATTTTGTGATGCCAGGGCTTTAGAAAGAAGTTACCGGGCTAGCCAGAGTTAACATGTCTTTCCCTCTAGAAGGGTGGAATGCTAACCCCGCCACCAGAATTCTCGGGGGGGGTAGTATTCCAAGATGTTTGACACCAAACACGACATGTTTAGGTGCAGCCATTCCAAAGTTAGCATTTAACGCGAGGTTATAATGCGCTTAAGAGTATATGGTCAGGCTGCACTACAAACAGCATCAGAGAAGGGTCTCTGAACGCTGCAGAGGGGCCCTGATCATGCAGGGGCACCCTCTCACATAGGAACCATGCACTCTGCCTTCAGGATTGATAAGGCCTGCCATAGGAGTGACTTATAGGTTTATATGTGTGTATGTATTTAGTGATATAGGTAACCTATATCACAGTAAGGGGTGCATGCACCACCTTACCCAGGCTGCTGTAGCAGACCTGTGGTGTCAGTTTGGATGGCCTTCCAGGGGTGGCATAATACATGCTGCAGCCCCTGGTAGTCGTCTGAGGTACCTATGCCCTTGGTGCATAGTATACCATATACTAGGGACTTATAAGGGCACTCCAGATTCCAATCAGTGATGTGCCTAAGGCACATGGAAACCATTTTAGAGAGGAAGCAGCTAGGCCGGGGTTCTGATTAGCAGGGCCCCAGCCAGACTAATGTCGAAAAACAGTGAAGCATCAGCAAAAAGTGGGGGTACCCATGTGAAGCAGATCCTACCCTCCTACAAAAGCCATCAACAGCCAACCCGCCACATTCATTGAAGAACACAACATCCTCGACTCCTCCCAATCCGGCTTCAGAAAAAACCACAGTACGGAAACCGCCCTCCTCGCCGCAACAGACGACATCCGCACCCTACTGGACAAAGGAGAAACAGTAGCCCTCATCCTCCTCGACCTATCAGCGGCGTTCGACACAGTCTCCCACCGCACCCTAATATGCAGACTCTACGACGCAGGAATCCGGGACACGGCCCTCGACTGGATCCGCTCCTTCCTCTCCGGCAGGACGCAGCGGGTCAGACTCCCCCCTTTCCTCTCGGACCCCACACCTACCACCTGCGGAGTTCCCCAGGGCTCCTCCCTCAGCCCGACGCTCTTCAACGTCTACATGGCTCCACTCGCCCCCATCGTCAGAACCTACGGACTCAACATCGTGTCATACGCAGATGACACCCAACTCATCCTCTCCCTATCCAACGAGCCCAACACTGCCAGACGCAACTTTCGAGAAGGCATGGAAGCCGTCGCCAAATGGATGAAAAACAGCTGCCTACAACTAAACACCAACAAAACAGAAGTACTCATCATGGGCCCAAACCCCGACGCCTGGAGCGACACCTGGTGGCCTCCCGCCCTCGGAAACCCGCCAACCCCCACGGACCACGCACGCAACCTGGGAATCATCCTGGACTCCGAGCTCAAAATGGACCGCCAGATCAACTCCGTCTCGTCTTCCTGCTTCCACACCCTCCGCCTCCTTTGTAAGACCTTCAAATGGCTCCCCCTCGAACACCGAAAGACCGTCACTCACGCCCTGGTCACCAGCAGACTCGACTACGGCAACGCACTCTACGCCGGAATAAACAAAAAACTCACCCGCAAGTTACAGAACATCCAGAACGCCGCCGCAAGACTGGTCCTCAACCTGCCAAAACACTGCCACATCTCCCAACACCTGTGCACACTCCACTGGCTCCCCGTGGAGGCGAGAATCACCTTCAAGATGCTCACCCACGCACACAAGGCCCTCCACGGCACCGGACCAGCATACCTGAACAGCCGACTAAAATTCCACGCACCCCAAAGGACCCTATGATCAGCCCAGCTCTCCTATGCCGTGGTCCCCCACACCAGAAAGACCAGATCGGGAGGGCGCTCCTTCTCCTTCGTCGCGGCCAAAGCATGGAACGCCCTTCCGCTCCACCTCAGACAAACAACATCGCTCCCCATCTTCGCAAGAAAACTCAAAACCTGGCTCTTCGACAGACCCCCTCCTTGATGGAATGGAACCTGCAAACTCCCCCCCCCCACCCCTAGCGCCTTGAGACCCTTACGGGTGAGTAGTCGCGCTTTAACAAACCCCTGATTGATCTGGATGCACTCGGACAACAGCGAGGCCGCTGCCTCTGGACGATGCAGTATCCAGACACAATATGCCGGTACTACAGCTGCAGTCACGGTGTCTGTGGAGGCGTTTCCCAGGTAGAACTGCTTCTACCAACCGCTATGGACACATTCTGCAGGTAGTGCCATTGTTAACACTCTGTTTCTGAGTACATTGTGCAGGCATTACTGCTATTGCCATACTGTCTCCGGACACGTTCGGCATACAATACTGCCAATATTACACTATCTACAGACAGTATTCTGCAGGCAGCACTGCTGCTGTCACACTGTTGCTTCGTATTCGGCAGATAGCACTGCTGCTGTCACACTGTTGTTTCGCATTCGGCAGGTAGCACTGCTGTTGTCACACTGTCGCTTCGCATTCGGCAGGTAACACTGCTGCTGTCACACTGTCACTTTGCATTCGGTAGGTAGAACTGCTGCTATCACGCTATCGCTTCGCATTCCGCAGGAAGCACTGCTGCTGCCACACTGTCAGTTCGCATTCCGCAGGTAGCACTGTTGCTGTCACACTGTTGCTTCACAATCCGCAGGTAGCACTGCTGCTGTCACACTGTTGTTTGGCATTACGCAGGTAGCACTGCTGCTGTCAAACTGTCGCTTCGCATTCGGCAGGTAGCACTGCTGCTGTCACACTCCAGCTTTGCATTCATCAGGTAGCAGTGCTGCTGTCACACTACAGCTTTGCATTCATCAGGTAGCACTGCTGCTGTCACACTGTCACTTCACATTCGGCAGGAGCACTGCTGCTGTCACACTGTCACTTCAGATTTGGCAGGTAGCACTGCTGCTGTCACACTGTCACTTCAGATTCGGAAGGTAGCACTGCTGCTGTCACACTGTCGCTTCGCATTCCGCAGGTAGCACTGCTGCTGTCACACTGTCGCTTTGCATTCGGCAGGTAGCACTGCTGCTGTCACACTACAGCTTTGCATTCGGCAGGTAGCACTGCTGCTGTCACACTGTTGCCTTGCATTTGGCAGGTAGCACTGCTGCCACACTCTCGCTTCACATTCGGCAGGTAGCACTGCTGCCTGTCACACTGTCACTTCGGATTCGGCAGGTAGCACTGCTGCTGTCACACTGTCAGTACGGATTCGGCAGGTAGCACTGCTGCTGTCACACTGTCACTTCACATTCGGCAGGTAGCACTGCTGCTGTCACACTGTCACTTCACATTTGGCAGGTAGCACTGCTGCTGTCACACTCTCACTTCACATTCGGCAGGTAGCACTGCTGCTGTCACACTGTCACTTCACATTCGGCAGGAGCACTGCTGCTGTCACACTGTCACTTCGGATTCGGCATGTAGCACTGCTGCTGTCACACTGTCACTTCGGATTTGGAAGGTAGCACTGCTGCTGTCACACTGTCGCTTCGCATTCCGCAGTTAGCACTGCTGCTGTCACACTGTCATTTGGCATTACGCAGGTAGCACTGCTGCTGTCACACTGTCGCTTTCCATTCGGCAGGTAGCACTGCTGCTGTCACACTACAGCTTCGCATTCGGCAGGTAGCACTGCTGCTGTCACACTGTTGCCTTGCATTTGGCAGGTAGCACTGCTGCTGTCACACTCTCGCTTCACATTCGGCAGGTAGCACTGCTGCTGTCATACTGTCACTTCGGATTCGGCAGGTAGCACTGCTGCTGTCACACTGTCAGTTCGGATTCGGCAGGTAGCACTGCTGCTGTCACACTGTCACTTCACATTCGGCAGGTAGCACTGCTGCTGTCACACTGTCACTTCACATTTGGCAGGTAGCACTGCTGCTGTCACACTGTTGCCTTGCATTTGGCAGGTAGCACTGCTGCTGTCACACTCTCGCTTCACATTCGGCAGGTAGCACTGCTGCTGTCACACTGTCACTTCGGATTCGGCAGGTAGCACTGCTGCTGTCACACTGTCAGTTCGGATTCGGCAGGTAGCACTGCTGCTGTCACACTGTCACTTCACATTCGACAGGTAGCACTGCTGCTGTCACACTCTCGCTTCGCATTTCGCAGGTAGCACTGCTGAGTCATGTTTCACTTGTATACCACAACTGCAGGATTTTGGTGAGTGCCAGTCCTGTTTTGAGTGCTTCCAAATGGAAGTTTTTGGTGTTTGTTATTCATAGAATTGTTCCAGGAGACAATGGTTATGCACCAGAGGGGATCCTTGCAGTAATATGGTTGGTAAACAGTTAAGAAGGCACTGGTCTTTAACTGTTATGCTGCAAACAATTTTATTACTCAGTACCTAAGTACCAAGAGCAAATGTAATCTCTGTAGTGCGCCTGGTTTCAGGAGCCAATTTACAAGACCACACCACCCCCATTCTGGCCAACCTCAACTGACTCCCAATCAAAGCCAGACACCTACTCAACCTAGCCTGAGCCATCCACAAAGCTGTTCACCATGGAGCCCCAAACTACCTGGCTAAACGAAATATCTCCAGCAGATCCCACCTACTGAGAAGAACCTAATCTCTGTGTCTTGAAGCTATTCTGTTCAGAAAATCCTGCACAATGAGTCAATCCTTCTCAGGCAATTTCCCTGAGATCTGGAAGTTCAATCCACTGCCAATAAGAACAAGTCCTTCCCAGAAATATTCAGGAAAGAAGTCAGAATGTACCTTGCCAATCAGTTTTTACAACCTTGAATCACCAAATGTCTCCCACTTCCCAGGACTGCATCCCACCATTGAGACATCCTCAGTTACACTCCGAATCTCCAAACATCCCTATGCTCATAAAGACAACCGACACCTCAATCGACATTCCGTGCATGCATCCTGTTCTTTCTATTGAAAGCGCTCTGCTACCCATCCCGGTCTGGTTCGCGCTATATAAAACCAAAAATAAAAAAATAAAAAAATAAACACCTGCCGTGCTCCACTGGAGATCTCATAAAGAACGAAAACCATGTGCCTGAGGGTAAGAAAATGTACGTTTGGGAGAAATGAATATATTTATCAAGGTTTGTTAGATTTGAAATACTATTCTTGTGATGCACAGACTTGAAATGCTCCTTTTGCAATGCTTATACTCTATTTCGTATTAAGTTAGCATTCATGGTGCCATCTTTCTTGCCGCCATCTTGTTTTGTAACCGAGATTGAGCTCCTGTCTAATAACGCCTGTCTCAGCAGAAAGGCTGCCTCTGCGCCTCCAGCTTGTACTTCTCAAGGTTGAAGCTTCGCTGCACTAATGAATGTACTATCCATTGTTGCATACCTTTGCTGTTAGATAGACTCGTTCGCACATCTCAGAATGGTAGGCACCGGCCGAGCGGCCTTGGGGTCGAGATAACATGTACCCAGCCCTGTGTCATGGCTCATCCTTGTTTGCCTCCTTTGTTCACCATGGCCTGAGCTGGAAAATTCCAGTTTGGGAGGGATTTTAGAGGTGTTGGAAATGTATATTTTGTGTTACCGTGTAAACGGGGGCCAGTCCCTCTGCAGTCATCTCAGGAGACTGGTCAGACTGGGCTCTGCTGCAGTGTATCAGTAATAAACTAATAGGTTTGTATTCTCTACTGTCTGACCGACTCTTCATTTATTGGGAAGGCAGAGAGGTGGTCGTGAGTGACCCGGGTGACCCTAATCGGGCCACTTCCTTCATTTGGCACCCGAACAGGGACTCCATCGGGTGTCCCAACCTCGCCCGCAACCGGGTGTGGGGGACGGGGCCGCGTCAGGTTGGACGGGCGGATTGACCAAGCTTAGTTCTCACAGCTGCCCCGCCTGTCTGATCGGGCGGCGCCTCGTCTAGTGGTCATCCCGGCTGGGCTCCTAAAAGGCGAAACCCTTGGAGTTGGCCATTTGGTCCAAAGAGTCGGCAGTGGAGAATAACTTTTTTCGACCTGTGTGCACCAGGTGAGTTTGTCTTGATTCTTGGTAAATATGGCGCCGTCTTGAATAATTTTGGATATGGTCTGGAGACCATTTCTTGGTTTGTTTGTGAGCTTGATAGGTCTGTGGACCGCTTTGGAGATACAGGGTGTCTGAGGACCCTCTGCCAGGTGACTTGGTAATTCGGCCTTTTCTTGAAAACGCCTGGGGTTTGACTAGTGTTTGGGACTTGTGATGTGGAGTCTGATCTGAAAGGTTGGTGCAGCCTGAGGACTGGTTTTGGGTCTTTGAGCGTTCGATACGGTCCGAGGACGGACCTGTGGGGAAGAATTGGTAAGTCATTTGTCGGGCACAAGTAGCGAATTTTCTTTTCCTCTTTGTTCTTGAAGATGCCCTGTTTTAGCAAGATTTGCTGTTTTGGGTGCAGCTGTTGCTCTGCTGATGCTTGATAGGAAGAGAGGGAGCCTGCGCCTCCAGAAGGCACCCCGAACTTCGACATGTATGTGAAGCATGGCCTTGGCCCTATTATGTTTAGTACGCTATGGCACAAATATACGAGGGACAACGCCGAGTTACAGTGGCCTTTGACAGGTACCTTTGATGAACAGAAATTGAACTTCTTGCAGGATAAATTGTTTGCAAAACGAAGTACGCAGTCCATGTTTGAGAATCTTCAGGTATGGCAAAAGGAGGCTAAGCAAAGATGTATAAGAGCAGAGAACGAGGTCCGGAGGGGGAAGACACTGACAGTAATGCAAAAGGCTACAGCGTACGAGAGAGAGGAGATAGAGAAGGGTATAGAGTGTGCTGACCGGAAGTTTCGATTGCAATGTGACAAGTCTTATGTTACACGTGAAGAAGGTGATCCCTTTGTGGAGGATCTGTTAGATGTACGGCCACCACCTCCTTATGCCCCGCAGAGGATATATACAGCAGCCCCGCCGACCCAAAACCTAGCCTCCCATGCTCCCGCCTCTGGTTCCCCTGCCCCTGACTCGGCCGTTTCAGATGGAGCACCGCTTGTTTCCTCTTTGGCTCCATCGGCAGAGGCTGCAGTGACTACCGGCCGATCTGCTGTACCCATTATCTCCAGTTCTTCTCTACCCCTCTCGCTTACACCTACCACACAGTCATTGGTGTCTCTAGTTCCCTTAACACCGGCGAGTGTGTCCTCCCCTCACTCCCTTTCCTCGCCCTTGTTGTGCGCTGGGACACCGGTGCTGGGACTGGATGATGGGGAGTGGGCGGCTGCTAAGGAAAGAATGGGGCGAGTGTTGATTCGGTCTGATGTGGGTGATGCAGAGAAGAAGATGGTGGCTGACCAGGCCTCCCAGTGGGCCCGGAATCCGATTTACAGTGTGGAGGATGTGTGGAGTGTACTGAAAGATTACGAGCCGTTTGTGCAACAGCATGCCCTCAAGCATATATTGGCTACTCTGATTGGGCTGTGGGAGCAATGTTTTAATGGTGTTGCCCCCCAAATTATTTATGATATTCGGGACAGTGTGTATGCAGCTGGCATGGCCCCTAATGACATTTTTAGTAATGTTGCCACGTTGATTGGATACCGAGGCAGGTTGATCCAAAAGAGCCTGACTGCAGTGTCTCATTTCCCGATGAGGGAAGTGCATCCCATCTACCACCCCGAAATACCAGAGCTTCGAAATGGGCAGGACCAAGTCATCAGGCAGCGTGTAGAGGCCCGTTTCCAGGAACAGTGGGTTTATACTCCTTGGAAAAGGAGTGAGGTTTTGTCTCGTAAGACTCAGGTGCCCGACCCTAGGAAAAATCCGACTGCTTATTACAAAGAGTTGACAGAGGCTGCGTCATCGACGGTGATGACGTTGGCAGACATCGAGATGTTTTTCGGTTTGCTGGTACCAGTTGATATTTGGCGGCAGGTGCACACGCAGGACCACGTAGTGGAGTTGGGTGACACTTGGGGTGAGATCAGGGCATGGGACAAAGAGAGGAAGCCTGGCGAGAAGCCTAAGGCTGAGATACTAGCTCTGCCGGGCCGAATAATTACGTATATGCACTCCTTGATCCCACCTAGAAGAGTAGATTGGGATAAGTTAACAGCATGTTGCCAGAAGAAAGATGAAAGTGTATCCAACTTCTTCACTAGGCTTGAAGGGGTGTTTTGGGATTTTAGTGGACAGGATTTGTCGATGGAGGGAGGTGTCCGGCTGTTTGTTAACAGGTTTGTTACGAACCTGCTTCCTGAGATCACGACTCGGTTGCAGGCTTCGGAGAGCACTTGGACTACCTCCTCTCCATCGGTGATATTAAGTATGGCACAGTATTATGAGCACAGAGAGAATGAAGAGAAGGAGAAGAAGAATAAGGAGCTGAAAACAAAGGTGTTGATGCGACAGGCGTCCTGGGGGAACGGTAGAGGACGGGGCATTGGTCCGGCCCGGCAGTTGCCCCGCACTGGCAGGAATACTACGCCCGTGGGGCCGAACCAGTGCGCCAATTGTAAGGAGGAGGGGCACTGGCGTAGTGAGTGTCCGACGCTGTTGCAAAGGGTTGAAGCCCTGAGGGGACGGGGGTCCAGGAGAAGAGGCCGGGGAGCAGGTGGCGCCGACGCAGGCCGGGGAGGTGAGGAGCAGCCAGGTCGGTCTGATCAGAACTATTTTGATGATCCAAGGGGGTGACAGTATTACCATGACGATTATGATTTGGACGAAGTGACGGGACTTACCCATGGCTAGGACAGCAAAGGGCAGGGTTGGGGATCAGTTCAGATCCCTGTGGATCAGCGGGGACCCTATGTTACTGCTGATCTGCAGGGCTCAGCGAAGAAATTCTTGGTGGACACAGGCGCAATGAATAGCTCTGTTTCTCGTTCACTGGTCCCCGGGGCAGCCCTGTCTGGCCAAAATAACGTTTCGGTAGGCTTCTCAGGTATACCGGTTGTGAGCCCCATCTCTGAGCCACTGGCCCTGACTATTGTCCCTTTTACTGTAGACTCGCCATTCTTATTGACATCTAACTGTGGAGAGAATTTAATGGGCTTGGACTTGTTGAAAAGGTTACATGCGACTATTTCGTGCTCCCCGGATGGCGTCTATATGACTATAGGACCCAATGTAGTGAATTCCAAGCAATGTTTGTCAAAGGATCAGCCCCTTCCTGCTGAGTTTCAAGAGGTGCCGACGACATTGTGGCTACAGGTGATACGGATGTAGGGTTATTGCAGATACCTCCGGTCTCCATCAGGGTTAAGGACAATGCTGTTCTGCCTCGTCTTCCCCAGTACAAGATACCAAAGGCAGGAGAATGGGTGCTATTGCAGATTATACAAGATTTGATTGCATCTGGGGTTGTTGAGGAGACGACTGTGAATGTGTGCAATAGCCCTATTCTTCCCATCTTAAAAAGGGCACCATCGGTTTCCCCAGATGATCATCCCGATGTCTACCGCTTTGTGATTGATCTGCGTGAGGTGAATAAGATTGTGGTCCTTCCGTTCCCTGTTGTCCCTGATATCACTGCTCTCCTGACCATGATTCCTCCCTCTGCCACATACTTTTCTGTCATTGATTTGAAGAATGCGTTCTTTAGCATTCCCATACACCCAGAGAGCAGGTACCTGTTTGGATTCTCCTTGGCCGGCAGAAGTTTTAGATTCTGTCGGGTTCCTCAGGGCTATACTAAAAGCCCCAGTATCTATAGCCATTCTTTAAAAGGCCAATTGGACTCCCTCGTCCTTCCCTCAGGTAATGTCTTATTGCAGTACGTGGATGACCTCCTGATCGCTTCGGATACTGAAAAGGGTTGCAAGGATGCAACAGTTAAATTATTGTTACATTTGGCCCATCATGGACATAAAGTGTCCCTTTCTAAATTTCAATATTGTCGACAGGAGGTCATCTACTTAGGTCACCTACTGTCGAAGGAGGGAAGGAGACTAACACCTGAGTGCATTGCTGCTATAACTAAGATGCCCATCCCCAAGACGCAGCGAGATGTGCAAACCTTTATAGGTATTACTTCGTATTGTCGCCACTGGATCCCTAACTTTGCTTTACTAACGAAGCCCTTGCTGGGCCTAACTACTAAAGATGTGCATGAACCCCTGCCTTGGAGGCATGACTGTCAGCATGCTTTTGAGCAACTAAAAATAGCGCTCTGCTCTGCACCTGTGCTTGGCACTCCATACTATTAGAAGCCGTTCGTGTTGTATGTACACGAAACGGCTGGCTGCACGCTCACTGTCCTAACACAGGCCTTTGAAGGTAAGCAGAGGCCGTGTGCCTATTTCTCTGTGCTGCTTGACAACGTCGCTAGAGCCCTCCCGAGCTGTTTGAGAGCGGCCGCGGCTGTGGCCATCTCAATCCGACAATCGGCAGGGCTCGTCCTTGATACTGATCTCACAGTCATGGTCCCGCATGCTGTGGACACACTTTTGAACAGAACAAAGACGCAGCACCCTACCAGTGCACGTCTGACTGGCTATGAGCTGACCCTGTTTGCACCACATGTCACCATCAAAAGATGTGCCACCCTGAACCCAGCCACGTTACTACCCCTCCCTTCTGAGAGTGAGGAGACGGACGTGCATGATTGCATCTTCCGGACGGAGGAAGAGACAAAGTGACGGGTAGACCTGACTGATGTTCCCCTATCTGAACCCCAAGGGGAGCTATAAGTCGATGGCTCTTGTTTTAAATTACCAGATGGCACGACAACAGCGGCCTATGCTATCACCACCCTACGCACTGTAGTTGAGACATCACGGGTTCCCTATCAGTCAGCGCAAGCTGCAGAGTTGGAGGCCCTTCTTCGTGCCTGCGAGTTGAGTGAGAGACTGACTGTCAATATTTATACTGACAGCAAGAATGCGTTTGGTGTGGCTCATAATTTTGGGCGGCTCTGGGCGGAGAGGGGGTTTCTAACGTCCCGTGGAATGAGAATTCAGAACGGCCCATTAATACACAGACTTTTGTCAGACCTGGCACTCCCTAAGAAATTTGCAGTAGTGAAGTGCAGTGCTCACAAGGCAATAACTGATGATGTTGGGAGGAGGAACGCATTTGCAGATCAGACAGCGAAGGAGACAGCACAAACTAAAATGAAGAGGATGTTTGTGGCAGGTCCAGCTAGATGGGTGCCTGAAAATGGGATGTTTGAGGACACACTGGAAAATGTTAAGGAGATTCAGAGTGAGGCGACAATTGAGGAGTTAGCAATATGGCAGGAGAGCACGGCTAATTTGGATGAGGATGGGTGCTGGATTGATAAATCCGGAAAGCAGAGATGGACGCTACCGGATGCATATGTCCTCCCTGTGGTTACCATGGTGCACGGGCCAGCCCACATTAGTGCAAAAGGGATTTGTAAGCTGCTAGACCCCGTCTGGCGGAATGACAATATTCCCAAAGTTGCTGCCCACCTGGTGAAGTACTGCATGGTTTGCCTGATGCACAATCCTGGGAAGGGTACCCCCACTCCTGTTGGCAGTTTCACACCGCTTTCCTTCCCTTTCGAGTTTCTCCAGATGGATTACATCGAAATGGAATGAGTCAATAACTTGAAATATGTGTTGGTGGTTGTCTATGCATTCAGTAAATGGATTGAGGCCTATCCCACTAAAGAGAACACCGCCATGGCGACGGCGAAGGTACTCTTGAAAGAGTTCTTCCCGCGCTTTGGTTTGCCCCGTTTGATTTGGAGTGACAATGGCAGCCACTTCAATGCCAAGGTCATCCAATTAGTGTGCGACAGGCTGCACATTAGGCAAAAGTTTCATGCAGCGAACCAACCCCAATCAGCAGGCCTGGTTGAGAAGTACAACGGTACTCTCAAGCTGAAAATGGCCAAGATCAAAGGGAGCACAGGATTGCAGTGGCCAGATGCTTCACCCCTAGCACTAATGTCCACGAGAGTTACAGCCCACTCTAGAATAGGATTGTCCCCGTACGAGGTCGTGTTTGGGCGCCCAGGCAAATGTTTGGGGCGCCCCGCGACCGCGTAGGTTTTCTGACATAGAATACCCCTTGCTTATAGACTACCTTTATGAGTTGACTAAAAATTTGCGTTCTATTCACCAACAGATAGCTGAAACACTGCAGCAACATCCAGAGGGTCCGGGCCATGAGATACGGCCAGGTGATTGGATCCTAGTCCGAAATATTCAGCGGGAGAGCGGTTTGGGGCCACGCTGGAAAGGACCCATGTAGGTCCTTCTGGCCATCAGGACAGCGGTGAAGGTCGACGGTCGGAGGAATTGGATCCACAGCACTCATTGCAAGAGGGTGCCCCTTCTGCTGCCCTACGACCAGTGGGTCGCGGACGGGATTGGGGCTTGTGAGACGGAGCAGGTGCCACGGTTCATTCCTTTTTCTGATGCCCGGCTCACATGGGCACCGACGGAGGAGGAGAGTCATGCCGTGCTGAATGAAGCGGTGCCGCCTGAAATAAAGGCTATTCAGGAGCCCCAGCTTGTTGGCCCACCTGTGATTGAGTCACGTCCAGTTGAGCCCCAATCCACCGACCCGTCTGAGTCCGACCCTTTGCCCTTTGGTCCCCTTGAGCCTGACCCTTTGTTCTCTGACCCCGTTGTGCCTGGAGTGTTGAGGTACAATTTGCGCCCACGTAAGAGGAACAGTGCACCGAAGGGAAAGTCAGGTTAGTAGGGATGGACTACATTGCTGAAGAATAGGGCGAACGTACCCTGCCCGTGATACCAACGAGAGCTTAGGGACAGGGAGATTGGTGCATTATTCGGACAGTCACCGAACAGGGCAAATGAACTGTGATTCCGAGGAGAAGGTGTCTTGCCCTGCAACGTGGGATCTGGATCCGAGCTGGACGAACAGCTCCACCGCCGGTGCTCAACAGCGCCTACGTTTAGTGAACAATATATTGGCTTAATTTCTTGCTTTTATTCCAGTTTGGCTCTAAGTGTAAGTCTTTTCCGCTGCTTTACAAGAATGTATCCCTTTGGTCGCCCCATTCAGGAGGAGGAGCAGCCTTTCGCAGCTCCACGTTCTGACCGGGATGGGCCTGTTTGGTCCTCCTGGTCTGTAAAAAGTAAAGTTGTGTTTGTAGCAATTATTTTGATCTCCTTAATATTGATAGTTGGGGTAACGTACTTTCTTGAGGAGAAATATCCTGTGCACACTTTGATTGGTACTACGCCTGTTCCCCTCGAGCATATCTTTGTTACCCTGGTGCCTCACAAGGAGGAGCACAGGAAGTCCTATAAAGATAATGGAGAAGATTTACAAGCCCCCTGCGCCACCATTACGTCATTTTTTGTGACGTACTAGTGGCATATCTTACTGCTTTATATTTACAAGGACAGGAAAAGCCACCCTGCGTGGCTTTTCCTGTCCTTGTAAATATGGCCCCTTTACATGCAGCACTTTGCGTGAAAGGGATGTGAGAAGTTGGCCTGGCATATGCTGTCCACTAATTATAGTGGGCACCTTGCACCAGTCCAAACAACCCCTTATTGGAGATAGGTTAAAGACAACCTTATTGAAAGCTATCCTAGTGGTAGCTATGGAGAGCAGCCTTCAGGCTAAGTCTTGAAGGAATGTAAAGCAGCTTGTTTTACCAGTCTATAATCTCTTGAGTGACCAAATGAAAGAGCACCACACCAGGTATATATTCAAAATATATGTATTTATTGCTAAACACACCCCCTAGTCTCTTTATGAGGCTAGAGTTCGAAGTACATAAGTTATAAGTTATCAAATCACAGTAATAGCACAAATACACGTTTGGGCCCTAGAGGCGTACCAAACCATATACCAATAAAGTGGTATGCGAACCACGACTGAACTAGACACTAGGCCTAGAGCCTCTAGAAGTGCTTGGACCACAAGGAACCACCCAAGGTAGTGACACAGGGGACCCACGGGAGACGCGTGCAGTGTAAATACACAACCGCGATACGCCGTTGACTTCTATGGAGAAAGTCGTGATCGGGAAATTATAGAAAAGGGACACTTAAAAGAGGACTAGGACAAAACCCTTTGAGATCTAGGACTTTGAAGAGTCTCTACCCACGGGAGCACCGGAGTACTCGTGTTACCTCACCCAGGAAGCCGGGTGCATAGGTGCCTTTCGGGGTCGGGTTTCGTCGTCGATTCGAATGGCGATCTGCTGCTAAGTGCTGCTGGCGGCCAAGAGAAAAGTGTCCGGGTGGATCCAAGAGTGGATCGGAGTTCTGAAGAACCTGAAAGCAGAGGGGACAGAGTCTGGGTTACTAGCCAGAGACCAGGAAGGCGATGGACAGATGCCCACCGATGTCGAGTGCTTCAGGTGCGTTGACGGTCGTCTTGACTCTTCAGCCACGAGGTCCAGGAGGCGTTGTCGGTGACCAGGAGCAGGATTCCGGCTGGTACATGATGTCTGTCGAGTGCTGAGGTGTCGGCGACCGGATTGGACCCAACAAGCCTTGGCAACGGCAAGTCTTGGTGAAGATGTAGATCGTCGATGGTGTAGACCAGCAAGGTCTGTGGAACTCACCCAGCGAGGGTAAGTGAGGGCAGGCCTGGAGCAACCAGGATGCCAAGTAAGAAAAGGATTGGCCTTCGTTAAGGGCTACTAGCCAACGGGCTAGCGACCGCGAAGGAGCCTCGTGACGCCGCACGTGGATCTGGCTTACAGGACACTCGTGGAGTGGGGGCCAGTGATCTTCGGTGCAGGTGGTGCTGGAGGCTAGGGCTACTCGGAGCCCAAAGCACGACTTCTTGGGAGACCCAGAAGATGATGCACTTGCAAATGTGCTCGGTGTCCAGGGGTCACGGTCTCAAGTCACCCACGATAGCCACGGGCCTCAGCTTTGCTGGGGACTCAGGGTAGCCTCGGGGAAGTCTGAGAATCCACCTCTGGTGATGCGATGACTTCGGCGTCCGACGGGAGCTTCAGAAATGCGAACCGGACAGATGCTTCTTTGGTGCCTGCCAAGCAGGGGAGTCACTCCTTGACCCCAAGTGAGATTATTCTGTCCTCTATTCGTGAGTAGAGCGTCGAAGGTCCAGGATTCAGTTTCAGAGTTTCGTCCAGGGATAATCTAAAGTCCTAAGGACTGGGTTCCTATCTTTATACTAAAGATAGGGGTTGGACTACTCTGTGGCCCCACCTATGGGTGGGTCAGGGCAGAGGGGTGGCTACACCCTTTCCCTTTGTCCAGTTCGCGCCAAAGCAGGGGCTGCAAGCCCCTGATCCGGTTTGAACTGGGGTATGCACAGGGACACCAAATGTGCCCCCAGTGCAGGACTTCAAAGCACACAGATGGTGCTCCTGCCCAGCCCCAATACACATTATCCTGTCTGGGGAGGTGGTCACACCTCCCTGCAACAGGAAACCTATTGTCCAGGCCTCCCCTGCCGGAGTTTCGTCCAGCAGCAGGAGGCCAGACTCGTGTCTGTGGCAGCAGCATCCATTTTGTGATGCCAGGGCTCTGGAGAGAAGTTACCGGGTTAGTCAGAGTTAACATGTCTTTCCCTCTAGAAGGGTGGAATGCTACCCCCGCCGCCAGAATTGGCGGGGGGTAGTATTCCCAGATGTTTGACACCAAACACGACATGTTTAGGTGCAGCCATTCCAACGTTAGCATTTTACCGCGAGGATATAATGCGCTTAAGAGTATATGGTCAGGCTGCACTACAAACAGCATCAGAGATGGTCTCCGAACGCTGCAGAGGGGCCCTGCTCATGCAGGGGCACCCTCTCACATAGGAACCATGCACTCTGCCTTTAGGATTGATAAGGCCTGCCTTAGGAGTGACTTATAGGTTTATATGTGTGTATGTATTTAGTGATATAGGTAACCTATATCACAGTAAGGGGTGCATGCACCACCTTACCCAGGCTGCAGTAGCAGACCTGTGGTGTCAGTTTGGATGGCCTTCCAGGGGTGGCATAATACATGCTGCAGCCCCTGGTAGGCCTCTGAGGTACCTATGCCCTTGGTACATAGTATACCATATACTAGGGACTTATAAGGGCACTCCAGATTCCAATCAGAGATGTGCCTAAGGCACATGGAAACCTTTTACAGAGAAAGCAGATAGACTGGGGCCCTGAATAGCAGGATCCCAGTCCAACTAAGTCATAAACCAGCAAAACACCATAAAAAAAGTGGGGGCAACCATATAGTCAGATTCCACCTTCCTACATAACCCCACCCCAAACGAAAGGAGATAAGGCTAACCTTGGCCAGTTGAGCCTTCATTGACTAAGTGGTCATATAAGGAAGCACCTGCACTAGCATGGTTGCCCCCTGTCTTATGGTCCACTAAGCAATCCCTCACCCTAAGGGTATGAGAGGGTCTCCACCATGGGGAATCACTACCTGTGGTGTGCTTAGGTAAAGTACAAGGCTGGTGAGGTGTCTGAGTAGGGAAGTGAGGCCCTAGGAATGTTGGCCTCAGCTTCCTCAGATCACTGGTCACCATGTATGCCTGTCTTTCCATGACTGAGTTGCACTTTGCTCTAAGGGTCAACCTTTGGCTGCCTACAGCTGGGGGTTGGGTCCCTTTGGATGGACTACTGGAGGGACATGGCAGGTTTGGAACCTTCTGGTCCCAGGTTTGCCCTTGCCTACCAGAGTCCTTCTGGGGGAGGTCCCTACATAAAGGTATGGGGGATCCCTCAGTGTGTAGAGGAATTTTCACCTGGCTAGGGCTACTAGACTGGGTGCCCCTAATCTGCTGATGGGGGGCTTCCTCTGGACAGGGGGCCCTGGGGGTCCACTGACCTCCCTGACCTCTGCAGCCCTGGGCTGACTGAGGCAGGGTAGAGAGGGGCAGGTTACCTGCTCCAGACGGGTACCACCTTGGAAGGGTCCTCTGCCATCAGGGGCGTGGCCAGGCCAGGCCTGACTACCTCTGTGGCAGTTCCTTCACTAGGGGTAGGGTCAGTTCCCTGAGGAGGCTGACCCTTACCTACTGTCTGGGGGGAAGAAGACTTTTCTTCAACCCTTGTGCTCTCTTTTGGGGGAGAGTGGGCCATTCTTTCAGGCTCCATCTCTCCAAATTCTGGGCTGGGGCTGTGGCCATCACAGCCCCACTAACCTTTACAGGGACGCCCAACATCCTAAGATGGGTTTGGTGTTCAACTTCAGCCCAGGCTGAAATTTCCAGATCATTGCCCATCAGGCAATCTACAGGTAGGGTTGGGGACACTGCCACTCTTTTGGGCCTGTGACCCCCTCCCAGCTGAGATTGACTATGGCCATGGGGTGATCTGTTCTGACACCATCAATGTTGGTCACCTGGTATTTAAACTCAGGTAAAAGCTGGTGAGGGGGACTAGTTTCCCTGCCACCATGGTGACACTAGCCCTTGTGTCCCTAAATGCCACAGCTTTCTGACCATTAATTATTGGCTCCAATCTGTACCTGCCCAATGCTATGGGACCCATGGTAAAGGTGGCAAATCCTATACCACCATCAGAGTCAGAGGAGTCTGTTGAGGGGTCCCTGTCTAAACTAGGGCCCACCTCTGTTCCTCTTGCAAAAGCACCTAACTTTTTGGGTGCACTACTCCCAACTGGAGGATTACTACTGGCAGTACCAGGAGGGGTGGTAGTAGTTGTGGGAGGAACATTTTCTTTATTGCCAATCCTGGGGCAACTGGGATCAGTTTTCCAGTGCCCAGGCTTTTTACAGACATGGCAATATGGTTTCTTTTCAGGAGAGGAAGGAGTTTGGGACCCACCCCCAGAAGAGGAATTTTGGGGCCCTGTAGGGGACTTATCCTTAGATTTATCCCCACCTTTCTCTTGGGACTTAGTAGAATCTTTCTTCTGGTCACCACCCTGATTTATAGTTTTTACTCTGGTTCTGACCCATTTGTCTGCCTTCTTTCCCAATTCTTGGGGAGAGGTCAGATCAGAGTCCACCAGATACTGGTGCAAAAGCTGGTTTTGACAATTATTAAGGATCTGCTCCTCATAATCAAATTGTACAATCCTAAAAAGTCATGCACTTTGTTGCCATGTATCCAACCTTCCAGAGCCTTTGTAGCACAATCTACAAAATCAACCCAGTCTTGAGTCTGAGCTTTTTGGGTGTCTCTGAACTTCAACCTATACTGTTCAGTGGTTAGGCCAAACCCATCTATCAGAGCACTCTTCAAGACTGTGTAATTGTCAGCATCCTCTTCTCTTACAGTGAGGAGCTTGTCTCTACCTTTGTCTGCAAAGGAGAGCCACAAGATTGCTGCCCACTGCCTCTGGGGGACCTTCTGAACTTTACAGGCCCTCTCCAGTGCAGTTATCCATTTGTGGATGTCATCCCCACTCTGGTAGGGAGGGACAATCTTGTTTAGGTTTCTATGGTCATAAGACCTGTCCCTATCTCTAGGGATATTGCTGCCACCATGGGACTCTAGTCCCAACTTTCTTCTCTCCTAAGGAGATCTAGGGATTCCCTATCTAAAGCCAATTGCTTTTTTCTGATTTCCAGCTGAGTTTCCTCATACTGGACCAGTCTGGCTCTTCTCTCATGGGAGGATTCCCTCCTGTGAGAGGAGATAGAGCTCCCTATGGAGGTGCCAGAGTGGTTAGACTCCTGAGAAGGAGATCTAGACTTCCTGGGCACACTCTTAATCCTTCCTGGGGGACAAAGAGGGCATCATCCTGATCATCCTCATCATCTTCCACAGGAGGGATTGGGTTATCCAGGTCAGGGTCATTGTCACCCTCCTGGCCAGTCTCAGAGGGGGGCTGGGGGTATTGGTACCCTGGCCTCCTCCTCTTCTCCTGCCCCACCCTCAGCTCCTACCCCTTCAGTCCCCACGGGCTTACTAAGGTCATAAGCCACCAACAACTCCTTGAGGTGTTGGGTGGTGGGGCTTTGGCCTGTCCTTATTTTTCTCAAGTTGCATAAAGCTCTCAATTCCAAGAATGGGAGTGTATCATACTTGGAGGGTGGAAGCTCAATGGCTTCCTGCAAGGATTCTTTGGATCCTCCCCTTAAAGACATTACTAGTGTGGTGTGGTGTATGCACTACCTACTCTAGTGTGGCCTACTAAACTCTCTTGAGTTGTAGAAAGGGTTGTGCTATCCCTTAACACACAACTCTAAGTTCAGTAGAACTTACTGTATTCTAAGCTTAAATTATATGTACCTTAGGTACCTTTAGTGGTTTTCAGTTGATCAATTCAATTGAGATTATCTGGTAAAACAATAGCAAGCTGGAATCCCACACGCTGCACACCAATGTGAGAAGTTGGCCTGGCATATGCTGTCCACTAATTATAGTGGGCACCTTGCACCAGTCCAAACAACCCCTTATTGGAGATAGGTTAAAGACAACCTTATTGAAAGCTATCCTAGTGGTAGCTATGGAGATCAGCCTTCAGGCTAAGTCTTGAAGGAATGTAAAGCAGCTTGTTTTACCAGTCTATAATCTCATGAGTGACCAAATGAAAGAGCACCACACCAGGTATATATTCAAAATATATGTATTTATTGCTAAACACACCCCCCTAGTCTCTTTATGAGGCTAGAGTTTGAAGTACATAAGTTATAAGTTATCAAATCACAGTAATAGCACAAATACACGTTTGGGCCCTAGGGGCGTACCAAACCATATACCAATAAAGTGGTATGCGAACCACGACTGAACTATACACTAGGCCTAGAGCCTCTAGAAGTGCTTGGACCACAAGGAACCACCCAAGGTAGTGACACAGGGGACCCACGGGAGACGCGTGCAGTGTAAATACACAACCGCGATACGCCGTTGACTTCTATGGAGAAAGTCGTGATCGGGAAATTATAGAAAAGGGACACTTAAAAGAGGACTAGGACAAAACCCTTTGAGATCTAGGACTTTGAAGAGTCTCTACCCACCGGAGCACCGGAGTACTCGTGTTACCTCACCCAGGGAAGCCGGGTGCATAGGTGCCTTTCGGGGTCGGGTTTCGTCGTCGATTCGAATGGCGATCTGCAAGTGCTGCTGGCGGCCAAGAGAAAAGTGTCCGGGTGGATCCAAGAGTGGATCGGAGTTCTGAAGAACCTGAAAGCAGAGGGGACAGAGTCTGGGTCACTAGCCAGTGACCAGGAAGGCGATGGACAGATGCCCACCGATGTCGAGTGCTTCAGGTGCGTTGACGGTCGTCTTGACTCTTCAGCCACGAGGTCCAGGAGGCGTTGTCGGCAACCAGGAGCAGGATTCGGGCTGGTACACGATGTCTGTCGAGTGCTGAGGTGTCGGCGACCGGATTGGACCCAACAAGCCTTGGCAACGGCAAGTCTCGGTGAAGATGTAGATCGTCGATGGTGTAGACCAGCAAGGTCTGTGGAACTCACCCAGCGAGGGTAAGTGAGGGCAGGCCTGGAGCAACCAGGATGCCAAGTAAGAAAAGGATTGGCCTTCGTTAAGGGCTACTAGCCAACGGGCTAGCGACCGCGAAGGAGCCTCGTGACACCGCACGTGGATCTGGCTTACAGGACACTCGTGGAGTGGGGGCCAGTGATCTTCGGTGCAGGTGGTGCTGGAGGCTAGGGCTACTAGGAGCCCAAAGCACGACTTCTTGGGAGACCCAGAAGATGGTGCACTTGCAAATGTGCTTGGTGTCCAGGGGTCACGGTCTCAAGTCACCCACGATAGCCACGGGCCTCAGCTTTGCTGGGGACTCAGGGTAGCCTCGGGGAAGTCTGAGAATCCACCTCTGGTGATGCGATGACTTCGGCGTCCGACGGGAGCTTCAGAAATGCGAACCGGACAGATGCTTCTTTGGTGCCTGCCAAGCAGGGGAGTCACTCCTTGACCCCAAGGGAGATTCTTCTGTCCTCTAATCGTGAGTAGAGCGTCGAAGGTCCAGGATTCAGTTTCAGAGTTTCGTCCAGGGATAATCTAAAGTCCTAAGGACTGGGTTCCTATCTTTATACTAAAGATAGGGGTTGGACTACTCTGTGGCCCCACCTATGGGTGGGTCAGGGCAGAGGGGTGGCTACACCCCTTTCCCTTTGTCCAGTTCGCGCCAAAGCAGGGGCTGCAAGCCCCTGATCCGGTTTGAACTGGGGTATGCACAGGGACACCAAATGTGCCCCCAGTGCAGGACTTCAAAGCACACAGATGGTGCTCCCGCCCAGCCCCAATACACATTATCCTGTCTGGGGAGGTGGTCACACCTCCCTGCAACAGGAAACCTATTGTCCAGGCCTCCCCTGCCGGAGTTTCGTCCAGCAGCAGGAGGCCAGACTCGTGTCTGTGGCAGCAGCATCCATTTTGTGATGCCAGGGCTCTGGAGAGAAGTTACCGGGTTAGTCAGAGTTAACATGTCTTTCCCTCTAGAAGGGTGGAATGCTACCCCCGCCACCAGAATTGGCGGGGGGGTAGTATTCCCAGATGTTTGACACCAAACACGACATGTTTAGGTGCAGCCATTCCAACGTTAGCATTTTACCGCGAGGATATAATGCGCTTAAGAGTATATGGTCAGGCTGCACTACAAACAGCATCAGAGATGGTCTCCGAACGCTGCAGAGGGGCCCTGCTCATGCAGGGGCACCCTCTCACATAGGAACCATGCACTCTGCCTTTAGGATTGATAAGGCCTGCCTTAGGAGTGACTTATAGGTTTATATGTGTGTATGTATTTAGTGATATAGGTAACCTATATCACAGTAGTGCATGCACCACCTTACCCAGGCTGCAGTAGCAGACCTGTGGTGTCAGTTTGGATGGCCTTCCAGGGGTGGCATAATACATGCTGCAGCCCCTGGTAGGCCTCTGAGGTACCTATGCCCTTGGTACATAGTATACCATATACTAGGGACTTATAAGGGCACTCCAGATTCCAATCAGAGATGTGCCTAAGGCACATGGAAACCTTTTACAGAGAAAGCAGATAGACTGGGGCCCTGAATAGCAGGATCCCAGTCCAACTAAGTCATAAACCAGCAAAACACCATAAAAAAAAGTGGGGGCAACCATATAGTCAGATTCCACCTTCCTACAAGGGACGTTCCATGGGTGTTGCTGTGGGTGTTCCCACGCAACACCCATGGAACGAAACACATTTCCAGATTTACGAGGAATCGTAAATCTGGAAATGCGTGTGAATCCTACGCCTCCCAGGGGAGGCCTAGGGAGGCGCAACGAGGAGAAATGTTTTCATTTCCCCTTGTTTTTTCCTCTTTCAATGGGTGCTGCATTCTGCAGCACCCATTGAAAGAGGAAAATGCCTGTAGTGATTGTTTTTGTGCAGGAAGGAGCCCAAAATGACAAAATGTTGGGTATGTGGGCTGCTGCCTCCAGTAACTCATAGAAGTGAGAACTTGCTATCCATGCCATTGTCATATGTGAGTAGTTGTGAGGGGTGGTTTGCATTACTTAGCATGGTCCGTTCATTTTAACAGGCTGACACATTGGAACGAAAAAGTACTAGTTCTCGTACCCTGACACAAAATGTACGTTTCCAGCATAGAGTACTCCCCGTTGCTCCCACAGGTCGAGAGCCGTTTGGCAGGTTGTTCTTGAGTTCTTGCATGCATACGTACAAGGGAGTAAGGAAAGAAAATTGGTCTTAGGTGGAAAGGACAACCTTCTACAGTTTAACGCATCAGAATACTACCAGTCCTTTCAGACACGCAACGTTACTGAAGATAAACCGATACCCTTGTCAGTGGTGGATGTCATGGCTCCTTTGTGTTTCCATGGGGCTGGGGCAATAGAGGTGGGAGAGAGCAGATGCAACACTACTTATAGCTTGAGAGGGACCAATAGTCCACCCCTGATCCAGCCACCAAATGTCTATTTTGTCTGTGGGGCTCATGGCTAAGTTTGGCTTCCTGAAGGGTGGTCGGGAAGGTGTTACCTTTCTTACCTCTTGCCACCTGTGTATATGGCCCCTCCTAATTACCACAGGGACCACCGCCTGCAGAGTAGAGGCGCCCCTATACCCCGGACTAAGAGAATGATTAGCACTGATGACATAGATCAGACAGACACCACCTTGCAGCAATTCACGGACGCAATGAAAGGCATCCTACCATTCTGGGGCCCTATGGCTAATAGTCTTAATATTAGGCGGCTCACTAGGGTGGTGGAAGGAGTCATTAATATAACAGCAGGAATTTTGACAAATATCACAGTAGAGGTTCAGGCTACGAGACTTGTTGCCCTTCAAAATCGTATGGTTTTAGATGTTATCTTAGCGGATCGGGGTGGGGCCTGTCGCGTCATCAGCAGTAGCTGTTGTGTGTACATCCCTCACCACGCCCCCACTGTGTACGCTGCTATACAGAAAATGCATAAAATATCCTCAGATATACACCAGGAGAATGGCACATGGTCATTCACGGGATGGTTCTGGAGCCTGTTCGCCACTTGAGGATGGAAGATCCTTATTTTCCTGGTTGCCATAGCAGGTATTATTTTGACATGCTGTCTGTGTATACACTGCCTCCTTGTCTGTTGTGCCTGCTGTGTATCAATGTTCAAGGCACGTCCCAGGACCCCGAGGCGTGATTCTAATACAAAGGCTATGATGATGCAGGGTATTCAGGATTTGTTAAACATCGATGAGGGTATTTTTGAATATTGATTATATGTGTCTAGCATTTAGAGTATTAGTTTCGGTGGATAGTCCATATGTTAGCAATGGTAGTGTATGTGCGAATGTTTCTCTTTTCCCTGTTTTAGAATTGTAAAGACCTTTACCTAATGGCACCAATAAAGCTTAGCATGAATGCTGTTAGATTTGAAATATTATTCTTGTGATGCACTTAAAATGCTCCTTTTGCAATGCTAAACTCTATTTCGTATTAAGTTAGCATTCATGGCGCCATCTTTCTTGGCACCATCTTGTTTTGTAACCGAGATCGAGCTCCTGTCTCATAATGCCTGTCTCAGCAGAAAGGCTGCCTCTGCGCCTCCAGCTTGTACTTCTCAAGGTTGAAGCTTCGCTGCACTAATGAATGTACAATTTATTGTTGCATACCTTTGCTGTTAGATAAACCCCGTTCCCACATCTTAGAATGGTAGGCACCGGCCGAGCGGCCTTGGGGTCGAGATAACATGTACCCAGCCCTGTGTCATGGCTCATCCTTGTTTGCCTCCTTTGTTCACCATGGCCTGAGCTGGAAAATTCCAGTTCGGGGGGGATTTTAGAGGTGTTGGAAATGTATATTTTGTGTTACCATGTGAACGGGGGCCAGTCCCTCGGCAGTCATCTCAGGAGACTGGTCAGACTGGGCTCTGCTGCAGTGTATCAGTAATAAACTAATAGGTTTGTATTCTCTACTGTCTGACCGACTCTTCATTTATTGGGAAGGCAGAGAGGTGGTCGTGAGTGACCTGGGTGACCCTAATCAGGTCACTTCCTTCAGGTTTGCTCTACTGTAAAACTGCAATTTTACAAAGATGGACCACACTGACCTAAATGCATTGGGAGGGCTACTATGTAGGGGTGGGTGTAACTGGTGTAATTTTCTCTGGGATAATTACTCTTAATTACTGCGAAATTACTCGCACTTATGCATAATTGTATGAGAAGCATAATCCAACATTTCGCGCTAGATTTTTAGTGAAAAATACACCCTTGAATCCAAAATGGACCAGAGGGTTCATTTTGTGCTTAGAAAATAGCACTAAATGCTATAGGACATGAACTGTCGAAGCCAACAGTCGCTCGCGCTCTCTCAGTTGATTGTTCCTGAGCTCATGCTGTAGGATTTCTGCTTAAAATTACTCTTAAATACTCAAGCTGTTGTAATTGTGGAATTTCAGTAACTTTGCATCACAAGAGTAATGGGTAATTAATTAAATTACTCCGATTACTCGGCGTAATTAAAATTTCATCCAGGACTCAGTAAGTCATGTTTCACTTGAATATGACAGCTGTCGGCTATTGGTGAGTGCCAGACCTGTTTTGAGTACTGCCAAAGTGAGGTCTTCAATACTGCGATTGTTGGAATGGTCTCTTTGCGCACAGGGACGTTTTAAGGATTTTGGGGGCCCTGGGCCAAATGTATTTTGGGGCCTCTGTTGGGAACAGCTTTGATGTTATGATCCAGTTTCAGCTCTTTCATGCCCTCTTTGGTCAAATTCTAAATGTATGTACATATGAAATTCAGGGATAGTGATGTGTTTGTAACACAGCAGCAGCTCACTAGTATTACTGCAAACAATCTCCGTGACACCCTCCCATTTCTCACCCTGTATTGATCTAAAAGAAACTTTTTTTTATGGATGTTGCAAGAAAGAAATACAAATGTCTGTAATAGACTCTCACACATTAGAAATAAGTAATAAAAAACGCTATTTACAACAATCTGTTAAAAAATGATTTAAGGTCATCAGGGCAAGACTCTGCAGAACAGAGCTGGCTCTATTAGGGGGCCCCTGAAAGGCTGGGGCCCTGGGCCAGAGCCCACTTTGCCCATGCCTTAAAACGTCTCTGTTTGCGCATTCTGCAGGTAGCACAGCTGCTGTCACTTTCAGTCGCGGCCGGCATTAATCGCGGGTGGGGGGCGAGGGGTCGCGCTTAAATGTAATAATAAATTTAAAAAGCTTACCTGTCCGCCGGCCGGGTCCCACTTTTTCTCGGCTCCTGCTCTCCTGCCTCCGGCAGGAACAGGAAGCAGGCAGCCTCCCTCCCCTCCCCTAAGCCAATCACAACGCTGCAATAGCAGCATTGTGATTGGTCGGGACGGCGCCCAGCCAGGCGCCTATGGGGAGGCCATTTTCTCCATGTAGGCTGCATTGCAGCCTGCATGGAGAAAGGGCCGACCAAACCAGTCATGCTCACTCAGGAGTGGGCACACCACTCCTCCCTTGCCCAGCCCTGCTCGTAGAGCAGCCCCGGCCATCCGCCCGCCCGCAACCAACACTTCTGCTTTCTCACAGTGCGAGAAGCAGAAACATAAAATGGTAGTTTTACCATTTTATGTTTCTGCTTCTCGCACTATGAGAAAGCAGTGGGGCGACGCTCCTTCACCCTAGTGGAGGAGCCGCCACTTGTCACTTTGCCCTTAATCATATTATGCAGGTATTCCTGCTGCTGTCACTTTGTCCTTATACACATTCTACAGATAGTGCCGCCAATGTCATAATGATTCTGAAAACATTATGCCCGTATTATTGCTGCTGTCCCAATGTCTCTGGATACATTCTGTATGTCATACATCTGCTGTCATAGTGCTCCTGGGCACATTTTTCATATTACACTATTGGTGTCGCATTATCTATAGGCCCATTCTGTAGGAAGTGATGCTGCTGTCACACTGTCTCTAGACACGTTTCAGCTCATACTGCATCTCTGACACTGTCTCTGCTCACATTCTACCTGCAGTACCGCTGCTGTCACTCGGTGCCTATAGATATTCTGAGGATTGCACTACTGCTGACACTGTGGCCTTATACACATTCTGTAGGTAGTAGTGCTGCTGTCACACTATCTCTGGACACGTCCTGCAGACAGTACTGTTGATATCACACTGACAACAATAATGTTAGGTAGGTAGTTTTGATGCTGTCACACCATCTCTGAACTCATTCAACAGGCAGTCAAACAGTCTCTGGGCACATTATGCATGTAGTACGGCTGCAGTCAGTCTGTGGACGAGTAGTGCACTTAGTACTGATGCTATCACTGTGTATCTGGACATTCTGACAGTAGCACTGCAGCTGTTGCACACTCTGCACATTGTGTGGGTAGCACTGCAGCTGCCGCACTCTGATCACATTGTGTGGGTAGCATTGCAGCTGTTACACAGTCTGATCACAGTGCGTGGGTAGCACTCCAGCTGTCGCATACTCTGATCACATGGTGTGGGTAACACTGCATCTGTCTCACACTCTGATCACATTGTGTGTGTAGCGCTGCAGCAGTCTCACACTCTGATCCATTGTGTGGGTAGCTCTGCAACTGTTGCAAAGTCTGATCGCAGTGTCTGGGTAGCACTGCAGCTGTCTCATACTCTGATCACATTATGTGGGTAGCATTACAGCTGTCGCACTCTAATCACATTGTGTGGGGAGCGCTGCAGCTGTCGCACTCTGATCACATTTTGTGGGTAGCATTGCAAGTGTCTCACACTCTGATCACATTGTGTGGGTAGCACTTCAACTGTCTCACACTCTGATCACATTATGTGGGTAGCATTACAGCTGTTGCACTCTGATTACATTGTGTGGGTAGCATTGCAAGTGTCTCATACTCTGATCACATTGTGTGGGTAGCGCTGCAGCTGTCTCACACTGTGATCACATTGTGTGGGTAGCACTTCAACTGTCACCCTCTAATCACATTATGTGGGTAGCACTGCAGTTGTCTCACACTCTGATCACATTGTGTGGGTAGCACTTCAATTGTCTTACACTCTGATCACATTATGTGGGTAGCATTGCAAGTGTCTCATACTCTGATCACATTGTGTGGGTAGCGTTGCAGCTGTCTCAAACTGTGATCACTTTGTGTGGGTAGCGTTGCAGCTGTCTCACACTGTGATCACATTGTGTGGGTAGCATTACAGCTGTCGCACTTCCATCACATGTGTGGGTAGTACTGCAGCTGTCGGACACTCTCATCACATTGTGTGGGTAGCGCTGCAGCTGTCTCACACTCTGATCCATTGTATGGGTAGTACTGCAACTGTCGCACACTCTGATCACATCATGTGGGTAGCACTGCAGCTGTCACAAACACTGATAACATTGCGTGGGTAGCATTACAGCTGTCACACTCTGATCACATTATGTGGGTAACGCTGCAGTTGTTGCACACTCTGATCACATTATGTGGGTAGCGCTGCAGCTGACCCACACTCTGATCACATTATGTGGGTTGCGCTGCAGCTGACTCACACTCTGATCACATTATGTGGGTTGCGTTGCAGCTGTCACACTCTTATCGCATTGTGTGAGTAGCATTACAGCGGTCACACTCTGATCACATTATGTGGGTAGCACTGCAGCTGCCGCACATTCTGATCACATTATGTGGATAGTAGTTTTGTTGTCTTGCTGACGTCCACATGAGCACAGTTTAAGTCACAGCATGAACGTACCTGTGCCTGTCAGTGGGGTGATGATGACACTGGCCACCAATGGCACAACAATATATTGCTAAAAACAGTGGGAAAGCTGCTACTCTGCTCAGTGCAGTAACAGCAGACGCATGTTCTGTGCTGTCAAAAAGTCATGTCTTCACAAGTTCATTAAGCAGTATTGACACTCCATGCTGTGCACTGACTGTGCACAAGTTGTGCATGAGTCAATATTTTAAATTTTGTGTCGTCCATTCATTACCATTGGTAATTATTGGTACATTTATTGATCAAAACTCCCCATACTCGGACCAAACAATGCTCAGCAATGAGGGTTGTGGCCCCAGCCCTTCCAGCTCTTCCTCTGGTACACCTGGTCCACCTGCCTCAAATTTGAGGGAAGCAGCTCTCGCCGCACCCGCTGAGCTACGATAGGTACCAGAGGCGTACCTGGCTGTGTGTCATGAGTGGGCGTGATCTGAGGGGCACGACCTGCCCATTCTTTTTTTAATTTAAGAAAAACAGGTCCCCTACTTTTTTTTTTAATAAAAAGGCAGCTGTCCCACGATGGTTAATTCCACCAGTTTAAATGCTTCAGCTGAAGTATAAGGCAGGGAGTCACCTGTGTTGTGAAACCGAGGGAGGGGCAGACCGCTAAACAAGCCTTCCTGCCAGGGCGCTGCTTGCTGAAAGAGATGTAAATGTGCGCAACTGGTCAATCTGCCAATGTAAAGGGTGCTTGGAAGTCAGTATTGGCTTTAATTGATGGAACAACTTGAAGTTTCCTGATGACACAGATTTTTTTTTTTAGTGGTATTGAAGGGAGTTGCCAGATGAGCTGTGAAGTGTCTGCTTTTAAAGAACAGTTATTTAAAAAAAAGTGCATTATGTACAGTCGGAGTATGACTAAAATCTATATTTTGCAAGCCCTTTTTTTATCTTAAACCTTTTTGCGCATTTTGTAGGCCTATTTTATACTGTGTGTCATGCAGGTTTAAAATAATGACTAATATATTCACAGTGCTGTGTGTTACAGACTGGGACCTCGTAGCGCTAAACATACACAAGTCACCATTCTCCACTGCACCAAACAGGGTTAAATTCTGCGCCTCTCTGGTTACAGACGCAGACCTCTGCAGTGCATTAACTAATAGAGGTTTCATACTGTAGGATAGTACATTTTCCACCTATTAACTTAACTTGTATTTATTTTTCATTTAAGCTGTGAGTTATTTAATATGTCGCTACCTGAAGCTGAAGCTGAAAGACCGAAAAAAGTAACTGAATATTTTTATAGCCATGCCTGTGACCCCGCCCTTACGCTCACTCACCCCGCCACCATTACAGGCTCTCTATTGAGGATCACAGCGTAAACTAAATATTATCAAACTCTTAGAGCGATTGCATCACGTTTTACCCGTTTTACCAGAGGCGTAGCAAGGAATCGATGAGGACTGGATCCATCCGACCCCCAAATGAACTATAAACTGATAAAGTTTCTACGCGCTCATGACCAAGCAGTGAAAGCAGAAGCACTTTAATGAGGTAACCTTAACAGGGGAGGAAAGCCACTCCCACTCGCTACTGTACAGAGTAGGAGACGACACAGGCGGCCATCACCGATTGCCTGAATTAACAAAGTGGCCCCCCTTCAGTAGTATTGCCAGTACAATTTTGTTAGTTACTGGACTAAGGGGCCCATTACGATGGCGGGCGGAAGCACAACCGCCGTGCTGGCGGATGCAAAAACCACCAGTTACCGCCGGCACGCAGCAGTCCACACGCCCGCCCAATTACGATGCGAAAAGCAGGCCAAACACCGCCGGCAAGCCAGCAACACCGTCCGCCATCAAAGTGCGCCCGCACACGTAGCGGCGCAGCACAACTGACACACACCGTCCGACGAAACACGTCCCGCCCGGCGCATAAATTACGATGCCGCAAACAAACGGCTCCCACGGCCAAGAGACACCGCACGTGAAAGAGAGGCGGAAACACGGACGCAGAGCACGGACAACGAAGAAGCGGCACCCCGGGCATGAATCCAGCACTGCAGGCCCTTCCCATGCTTCTGCTGATGCACCACCAGGGACGCAACGTACCGTGGAGACGCAGGTAGGCACACACACAACAAGTGCACGCAAACAGCGCACACAGTGCAAGGGCGGAAAAAGCGGACAACCCCCCCCCAGCGCGTGTACACTACACATCCACCATTGCATCCACATATGACACACAGGCCAAATCCTAACATCGCGGAACACATGTGTACACACCACCTGGGACTAGGAACCAACCACCCCGTCACGGCCCCAAAGCGCCGATGACGCCGCCACACATGCGCACAACGCAGAGGCCAACCGCAGCGCCATGCATGCGTCGCACACAGACACAGGGACACAACCAAGCAGCACACACACCAGCCCCACCCCGAACGCACATGACACGTGACAGGCCGGCCACAGACATGTCCCCAACGCCCAATTCACGGACAACACCCAACGCCACACAACCGACGCACACATGTCAGTGAAGTCACGCAACAGCAGGACACACCCCAGTGTAACAAACATGGCGAAGCACACAGCGGCTGCAACACCAACTAGGAGAAGCAGGGCCCCTTCGGGAAGAGGAACGCCAGTACCACACTGAAAAACCCATACCACCCTGCACATATGAACAAGACACATGAAACGGAACACCAAAGAGCCCGGTGACCGACAACAGGTGGCCCAAGAAATACATCCACACACAAGGCCCAACGCAGAGCGGAAAGGCAGCCTGCCGCCCACACAAGGGAGAGCAGACAGCACTGAATGACCTTCCATTCCAACACCGAAACCACAGCCCTACGACAGAAGCCGGTGAATACAGCCATTGTCCAAGAATAGACCAACACAGGCATGCCGAGGAGACCGACCACAGGGCAGATAGCGCATATCACAGAAGCACACAACGGACGGGGAAGAAAGAAGAAAACACTCCCCCATGTCGGCCACATGCAAGTTAATTGGAAGGAGTCACACAGCACCGACCTTGAACTGTCTGAGAAGCATGTGGGAAGAGGGCCCGTGTCCTCCAAACAAGCCAACAGAACACAAGTCCTGTCTCCCCACGACTACACAGAGCTCACAGCAACCCCGGAGCGTGCACATTGCAGACTGCACACACAGCCGGAGCACGCCACCTCTACGAACCGCTGCGAAATGGCAACCGCAACACACCTACCCAACTACGCCGAAGAGCTCAAGCTGTACCAAACCAACACGATACATACATTGGGATGCGATCTCCTGTCCCTGCTGAACGTAAGTTACCGACTGACTTACCGCATCACATTGTTCAGCTGCGTCATGCCCGTCTTCTACTGTCGGAGGTGTCCCTACCAGCATCCCGTCGAGATATGCCTCTCCAACCCGGCATGTCTGAAGGCGGACCTGCTACCACTACTCCTCCCTCTGGACGCACACGACAGGGCCTGCTCTGCCTATGGGGGCATGGCGTATGTGGCCAACATCGCACGCGCACTGAAATGGAACCACTGTGCCTCCACACGACGGATCATCGAGAACAGCTACATCGAATGTCACCCAGCATGCCCCATCATGGTCCTCCAAGGGACAACTTACGAACAACACCTTGACAGCCACCATCCGCTACATTGGCTGGCAAACATGTATACCACCAATGACATGGAAGCCCTGCTGGACGGCATCGCATACCTGACAACCTGTAAATACGTCGGACCACAACGCAGGTTCCCCGAGTGACCTATGAAGTCCAACCCCGCACCCATGCTCAGCTTCCGCACGGACTGGCCAGTCACCACCACAACAGCCATACCAAACGACCGGCAACTGTAACCACACCATCAACGACATCGCCATGACATCGGATATGACCGGGACATGCACACTGTTCCCCATCACATCCAGGAACACCGCATGCATCGTGGGAGGCAGTGGCATGGGCTCTGTGCATCGCACCCACATGGACGGAACTGCACGAACAACCAGGACACGACATGGATCCAGCGCACATGGACACACACACCGCTCAGTGGACATGAATAGGTCGCCTGGAGTCTGTGGGTGCTGCACCCCTCCCACCCCCGCCCGGGAATCCCATACCAGGACCTTTGCATGGACGACAAGTGCATACAACAACAACACGACCCCAGTGACTGTGACATGTCCAGTAACCACCACAGTGCAACAACAAGTGGCACGCCGCTGCATGCACGCAAGCACATGCCCTGATGTCATCTCACATGCACGCGTGCATGAGGAACAACCGCAGCAAACCTGTCACATGGAACTGAGATGGACTGTGCCCATGATGCCGAGCGGTCTGGTAGGCTACATGTATACCGTCTGTGTCAAAGTCCGCAGCTCCGCAGCTATACGTAAATGTACATTAGCACAGCCTTGGCCAAGCAGATGTAACCCCACACCCTATCCCATTTGTAATCATGCTCAGTATATCCTCAACATGTATTCCGCTGCCAGTAGTGTCCACTATACTGCATCACAGAGGACAGAAGACTCAATATAATGTTTGAAACCAAAACTGTCTCCGCTGACTCATTTCACAAGTACGAATGAGAGAGGATGAGAGTATGTGAAGTACACGGCAGTCGTGACATGACCATGTAGTCCACTGGTATTGGATGTCAACGCAAATGAGTAGCACTACTGTGGAAGACACACATGTGTCGTGTGAAGTCGTATGGACGCAGTGCTCAGGTGGGTGGGTGCGACGGGTAGATGCGCACATGCCAAGTTGGAGCACGCCGTGTTGGGAGGGCTCATGAACAGTACACCACCGCTTCCCTGGGCATTGTGAGAGGACACCTGTCGGGGGGAGTGAACACGTGTGTGCACAGCAGCCGGGCACACGTACAAAGCGGTACCAGGCGCACCTCAGCCCACCCTCTGTGGACAAGCTGGATCCTGTTGTGCGCCCGCCATGCCCCTTGACAAGGCACACACAGCCCCAGTCGACCAGGTGTAACCCCAACATAGTCAATCCGCACAGGCGATACAGGGCACGGGATGGCAGTGGAGCATGGTGTGTGAGAGGTCTCCTCGCGCTCCTCCTGGTCATATCACGCAGGCAATAGAACCTCAACGTCTAGCATGGCACAAGTCAAATGGAAGTGTAGGGGGACGCACCACAGCACGAGCAGCACTGACGTCACGGGAGGTGGCTCGCACCATCCCATCCATTGCCCATCATACCAACCACGCCACATGCCATTGCGACTAAGTGCAAGCGCGTGCGCCACCACCCCGAGCCCTCCCCAGAGAGGCCAAAGAGTGAATGTGTGGGCCATCAGCCACAGACGGATGCGGCCTGGCCGCAAGGGCAGCCACAGCCACTGGGTGTCGCAGGTGGCGGATCCGGAAGGCGAAGACTGTGATGCATAGTCCATGCAGGCCGGGTCTCCATTTGGGGCACCACGCAGGTGGACGGCGTCCCGCCACACATCATACCCTGAGACAGCCCACTCGTGCAACTGGACCCACACATACACTCCTTGCCCTCTCTGGTGCGAGCTTGGGGCTGCCTGTGCAAGCGCTAGCCTCGCAGGTGAGCATGCATATTGGGGGCGAGGGGAGGACATGAGGGCTGGGGCGAAGATGACTGTATCACTGTCAGTTAGTACAAGGGATGACCCAGATGTGGAAAGGAAGAGACGTGTCCCGTGTGTACTGCAACTAGTCGCCAATCCAACTACCCCCCATGTCCGGAATGTAAGCCCGCACCTAGGCCCGCCCATCCGCCACATCGAACATACCACCAGCACGACAACCTTCCCATTCGAAACACTGACTGGGGGTGGCGACCAGTGAACAATCATGTGTAGCCTACCCACGCGTACATGTGGGCCCTCCATGATCCATGTCACCTGCGGCAAAGACATGACATGCGCAATGAGGGAAGTGAGGAGAGCTGTCCGCCCCACGCGCAGAAGGTGCATCAGCTCCACAGACCCAGCAGCGAGTCCAGCAGGGGTCACATGTGCAGGGGCAGCTGTGCCTGGTGTGAAGGCACATGCATATAGACAGCACATCGACCAATGTGTAGTCTGCCCACATCCACAGTCCATCATCATGCGGACATAGGAATTGAACACAGGGCAACACATCTTAGTTGGTGCACCCACCGTGACCAACAATGCGCAATCATCGACGTACCCGCCCTGTGCATGGCCCCCCACCCAACGGAGGCACATCCAGTGCCACCATCCCACACACACAAGCCTTCCACGGAACATGCTGTGTCCAATGGTCAGTACAGAGTCAGCGCCCATCTGGTGGATCCTGAACAGGAGACACATGCACACACATGCCAGCTCCCACTATGTACGTCTGCCACCTGGCACGTGCAATGTAACCTCTCACCTGTGACTGCAAGCACACAGCCGTCTTGGCATGGGGCTGTCAATGTGGACACCAGTCAATGTTTCGGGAGCTGTGATCCGTACAGTGCTGTACATAGGGTGCAGTGCTGACACCTACTACTGTCTCATATCCCCTCGTGCCACAGGTCCCACTTGTATTGGCCGCTCAGCCCGTGCCCACATCGTCGTCGTCGTGTGCCATACTCATCCAGCCTCGGAAGCAGTTCCATGCTCAGCAGACACTCATGTTGCCGTGGCGTTGCCGCTTGACGAATATGCAGTCAGTCCCCATCAGCACGCCCCGCAAGTCATTGGGGCCTAGATCCCCATGTGCATGCACATGGCAGTGGTATGTCTCACTTGCCATTGCCATTGTTGGGAGACCTGTGTAAGTGTATTGTGGCCGTGCCGTCCCAGCTTGACAGCTGGGCTGTGGCTCATGTGCTTGCTCAGTCATGTCAGTGATGTGTATGCGAAATTGCTATGTGCCGTGTTGCTTTGACATGTGTCCTCTGCCATTTAGCCCAGGCGGAGACCGAACATTGACCGCCCATACCAATTGCTGGCGGACATGGACGATACAGAGGTAATCAGGAAGTTTCGGCTGGACAGGCCAACTCTGCATCGACTGTGTGCCATGTTAGAGCCCCATCTCCGTCCCCGCAGGGTGTATCCGACTGCTGTCACCCCCACGGCTAAGGTGATGGCCGCCATGCATTTCATCGCCACTGGGTCATTCCAGCACACAGTGGGCAGTGGAGGAGGGATGTCCCAGCCCATGTTCAGCAAGGTGCTGAGGGATGTACTGGCAGCCATGATGCTGTACCGGAACAGGTACATCAGATTCCCCAGGGCTCGTGAATTGGCGGCAGTGAAGGGTGCATTCTATGCCCTTGGCAGAATCCCACACGTCGTGGGAGCCATTGACTGCACTCATGTTGGCCTTGTTCCACCACAGGCCACTGAGCACCTGTACCGCAACAGGAAGCACACGCACTCCTGAATGTGCAAGTGGTGTGCCTTGCGGACATGGTGATCACCCACGTGTGTGCCAAGTTTCCAGGCTCGGCCCATGGCGCACACATAATGCGCAACAGCATCTTGCCACGACTGATGGCCAATCTGCAACAGGATCGTGCCTGTATTGTCGGTGAGTATGTGGAGTGGTGTAGCGTGCTGGTTGTGCGATGCTGTCCCCTGTCCAGTTGGAATAGCTACGGTTCTCTGTGTCCCTCACACCCAGGTGACTCTGCGTATCCGAATGGGGCATGGCTGCTCAGTCCATTGAGGAATCCTCGCACCCCAGCAGACGATCGCTACAATGAGGCACATGGGAGGACCAGACGTGTGGTCGAGCGTACCTTTGGCCTCCTCAAGTCCAGGTTCAGGTGCCTGGACCGCACCGAGGGTGCACTGGCGTACTCCCCACAGAAGGTGTGCCAGATAGTGGTGGCGTGCTGCATGCTGCACAATCTGGCCATTCGGAAGCAGATCCCCCTCATTGTGGATGACGGAGATCAACCAGGGCCCCAGCCCGCAGACCAGGACAGCTCGAGTGAGGTGGACAGCGGAGAGGAGGAAGCTGGGAATGTGCGCCAGCAGCTCATCGCCCGCTACTTCACTTGACGGTGAGTGTCCATGTACGACGGATGATGTGTCTGTATCTATGCAGGTGTGTGTGTGCTGTGTCAGGGTGGCCGTATGTTCACTGCGTGCAGTGTGTCAACGCTCCATGGCCAGGGTAGTATGCCACTGTTGGTGACTGTGGCATTGTGCCCTATTGCTCTGTGCGATGTGTGTACATTGCTTGTAGTTGTTGACATGTACTGTGTGATGGGTGTGTGACACACTCATTGAATGTGCTCCTGTTCTGTCTCCCACCCCTAGGTCCCTACAGGCCCTCCGGATTCCATTGCCATGCCACGCATCAGGTGCCCTTCCGCCCAAGGTGGCCGTTGTATTCCGTACAAATAAAACACAGGGCACAAACAGCAGTTAGTGAAAAAGGTGCATTTATTACAAACTGTGACATGTGATTGTGTGTAAGGTGATGACAAAAGTGGTGCGTGCAGTGACAATGAGCTGTCGGTCATGGCTGCGTGATGATCAGGGTGTACCCACTGGTTCTATGTCCATAGTCCAACACACACATGCCATCCAGATGGCTGTGTGGAGTGGGATCGTAGAGCAAGTCAATGCAGTGGCTGGTCAAGGAAGGCTGGCGGAAGGCTGGCTGGCTGCCTCACTTGCGACTGGAGCGTGCGAAGTCCTCCCGGGAGATCTGTTTCCTCTTCGGACGGCCCCTTCCACGTTTGGGAGGGGGTGTGTGGTGGCGACCTGCTGGTGGTGGGTGAGGTGTGCTCACTGGCTGTGGACGCAGGGGAAGTGGACACTGCTGGCCGACCCTGCGCCCTAGCAGGTGGTGGCGGAGGTGGTGTTGCTGGCCTTGCCTGTGACCCCACCGCCACCACCAGCTGGCCCATGAGGTCCACGAGTTGGTCCATACGGGACACGAATTGGCCCATATGGGCGTCCATGGACCTCAGCACCCCCAGCACCTCCCGCGTGTCAGTAGCAGACCTGGCCCATTGTCCTTGGGCCTCTTCATAGGCCCCAAGGACTCTGGCCATTTGAGGCAGGGCATGGCTCCCAGGGGAGGCTGGCGTTTCCCTGACCCTGCTCCTCCTACCAGTCCTGCTGCCACCGGCCTGCCCACTAGCCACATTGCTCACCACGGTCCTCGCTGTGGCTCCCAGGGTGGATCCAGTCGGCCGGGCCACCACCTGCGCTGGGGCTGGTGCCAGCGAAGACGTGGTGGTGGTGGAGGCGGTGGTGGTCGGTGCGGCGATGGTGGCGGTTGCGGCAGTGGTAGTGGCCGCAATGACCGTGGGTGTGGCCGCAACGACAGTGGCAGCAGGGGACTGGGACTGTTCAGCATCCCTGGATGATGGGTTGGTGGGTAGGAGGGGTCCTGGGAGCGGCTGGGCCCTGCCACGCCAGATGGGCCAGCTTGGTGGTCCGTGTCCGAAGAGGTGGACAGATCCTCCAGATCCGTGTGTCCTCGTTGGGGGCTTGTAGGCTGGCTGTGCTGGCTGCTGTCTCCATCCCCAGCGTCCAGCAGTTCGTCACCTGTGGAGAGAATGAGATTTGTTATTGTGTTGCACCTGGCGAAGTATGTATTAGTCGTCTGACATTGGCAGTTCGTGCAATCTCGTACATGGGTTTCCCGGAGGCGAGTGTGTGGCTGTGGCATCTGTAGTTGTGTGTGCTAGGCAATGGGACTGTGTGCTGTGCACATGTGGCATGGGACGGATTGGCCATGCCGATGGGTGTGTTGCTTTGCCCCTACTCATTGTGACTCTGGTGTATGCGGGCTCCTGGCCCATCCTGGGTCTGGTTTGTACTTTGCTTTTGGGGTTCAAATGGAACGCTTAGGAACGCATATGGCAACATGGGGGCCATGCCCCAGATTCGCATTTGGGATGGAATATGCTTTTGGGGTTCAAATGGAACGCTTAGGAACGCATATGGCAACATGGGGGCCATGCCCCAGATTCGCATTTGGGATGGAATATGCTTTTGGGGTTCAAATGGAACGCTTAGGAACGCATATGGCAACATGGGGGCCATGCCCCAGATTCGCATTTGGGATGGAATATGCTTTTGGGGTTCAAATGGAACGCTTAGGAACGCATATGGCAACATGGGGGCCATGCCCCAGATTCGCATTTGGGATGGAATATGCTTTTGGGGTTCAAATGGAACAGCTTAGGAACGCATATGGCAACATGGGGGCCATGCCCCAGATTCGCATTTGGGATGGAATATGCTTTTGGGGTTCAAATGGAACGCTTAGGAACGCATATGGCAACATGGGGGCCATGCCCCAGATTCGCATTTGGGATGGAATATGCTTTTGGGGTTCAAATGGAACGCTTAGGAACGCATATCGCAACATGGGGGCCATGCCCCAGATTCGCATTTGGGAGGGATATGCTTTTGGGGTACATGCTGTGAGCCATGGGTGCCGAACGTGACATGTGTTGTGGCAGCATGACAGTGCATGGTCTGAGGTGTGTGCATGCCTGACATGCCCTGCATATTTGCTGTCTGTTGTGGTTACTGGACATGGCATTGGACGCATCGTTATGAGTGAGTGATAGTTGTGTGCCAGCCAACGTATTGCAGTTGTCCCATCTCCTTGGTGTGCGTGCTGCCCTGTGCCATGTGCATCACTGCAGTGCTCGGGGGGTGTGGCCCATGTTGTGTGTTGTTGCTCACAGTGTGTCGTGCGCTTAATTGACTTCTGGCACATGGTTGGTCATGGGCATGTGTCTTAGCGTGACTGCTGTATGTGTGGCAGCTGTGCGGATGACATGCCTTTCATGTGACTGGGGCTGACGGATGGGATGGATGGTATGTTGTATGTGCATGGTGTGTCTGTGAGTTTGATGGGTTCAGTGGTGTTCGTGTGCATTTCTGTTGTTCCGCTCTGTTGCGTCTAGTGTTGTTTGTCTTACATAGGCGTAGTTGTGGGGTGTGGGGTTGACAGGCAGTGGGGGCTACATGGACAGGACTTCAATGGTGTTTCGGTTGTGTGTGATGAGTTGCACAGTGGCTGCCGTGTGGGACTATATTCAGTGTGGCTTGTGCATGCAGACGTGGCTCCTTGGGTGTTGCTATGTCTGTGATGGGTCATGTGGGGTGTGAGTCTGTTGTTCATGTCCGTGTGCACATTGTTCACTTGTTCGTGACGGTGGGCGGTGCTGCGTGTTCGTGTGCTACGTGACATGTCCCATGTGTTGGTGGTGTTATGGTCCTCATGCCTCCAGTAATCCAGCCCTGTCCAGTTTCCCACCTGCAAGTTGTTCGTGCGTGCACTGTACTGGATGCCACATGGCTCTAAGCGGGGGTGCTCCATGTTGCAGGTCTGTGGGGGTGGGGGGTGTAGTGGGTCGTGGGGGTGGCTGTACACCCACTGACACCGATTGCTGTGGACCGTGATGTCTGCCTTTCGGCTGTCGTTGTGCACTGCGGTGGCTGACACGTGGCTGTGGGGTGTGGGGATGCTCCTCCTTGCTGTGCTGTGGGACTGGGGCCTGGTGTGTGTTGTACTTGGGCTGTCCACCGTCCCACCCACTGCACTTTGTGTTCCTGCCACTTACCTGTTACTTGTCGGTTAGTGCAGCTGTGGCGGACACATGGGTGTGGTGGGTGCTCGTTGTGGCGCTTCTGGCATATTTGTGGACCTGTTGGTGGTTACGTGGCTGGCTTAGTGTACACATGTCCCCACGCATCTTACAGTTGTTCGGTTTGGGCTGTGTGTGGTAGTGTCTGTTGCATGTGTGTGTGATGTGTTGTGTATTGTGTGCTGGACATGGGGGTGTTTGTCCCTGGGAGCTGTGGCATGGTAGTTGCGCATGTGAGTACATAGCGGTGTGCTGGTATACATTAGTTTGTACTTACCAGCCTCCACTCCCCCTGCTAATCCGGCGAGGATCTCCGGATGGATTACGACTCGCACCTTCTCCTCCCACGCTTTGAAGGTCTTAAAGAGCGCGGGATTCCCTCCGCCAGTGACGGCAGCCAGCTCTCTGTTTTTGCCCTCCTTCTTCTTGACCAGGCTCTTTACGTCATTCCAACGTTTGTTTATCTCGGTTCTGTTCCTGGGCAGGGTCCCGACTGCATTGACCTGGTCTACGATCCGGGTCCACATTCTGTTTCTGGTGGCTAGTGGTGTGTGCTGGACCATGTTCCCATAGATTTGTGGGTACACCTTGATGATCTCGTCGACCATGACCGTCAGCTCCATGGGCGTGAACTTGGGCATCCTTTGTGGTGCCATGGTGTTTGTGGTGCTGGTGCGGTGTGTGTTGTGTAATGTGCAGGGGGTTTGTGGTGCCGGTGTTTGGTGGTGGTGGTGGTTGTTGTGATGTGTGCGTTTCTGTGGTGTGCTGCTGTCCTTGCTGTGTCACTGTGTCCTCTCCTCTCCTCTCTGGTTTGCAATGTAGCAAGGGGTTGTGGTCTGTGGGAGTGCTGCTTTTGTACTCACCTATGTGGGTGTGTCCTCATGGTCTGTTGTTTTCAGGTGTGTTGTGTCTGGGGTTCTGGCCTTTGTATTTTTTGTTTGTCCGGGGGGTGTTTTCGGGATGTGTACTGTGCTTGTGTATTTGTGTGTGCCTTGCTGTGTGGACTTGTTGGCCATGTTGTGTGCTATTGGTTTTGTGTGCGGATGGTTTCTGTGCAGGTACGTGGCGCCATGGCTTCTGCCGTGTCGATTCTCATCGGCGTTGTTTGCGCTGGCGGGCGGTATATTTGTTGTTTTTCCGCGCTCATGGCGGTGCGATCGTAATTTCACGTGCGGTGTGTCGGCCGTGTGGGCGGGCGGTTTTGTGTTGTCGTGCGTGTTTCCGTCCGTGGCGGGCGGTTTGACTCCGACTCGGACGATGGCGGGCGGTATTTTGTGTGATTTTTCCGCCGATGGCGGTTTTCGGTTTGTGTACTCATAATGGCGTGGTCGGTGTTCAGGCAGTGTGTGCGGGCGGATTTTTGCCGCTTCCATGCCTGGCGGATTTTTTTACGCCGGGTATCGTAATGAGCCCCTAAGAGACTTACAGACGTAATTCATAGCCAGGCAGGAAGTAAATAATTAGACTGACACCGTAAATGTTTACTTTTATCACATGCACTTTATTGGAATTTTAGCACGCTCAGTTGGTAAAACAAGGAAGTAAGAGCAAAGTTTATACGTGTTATATACTGATTTAATATTCGTTGCTTTTTATACATTTCATGATGATTTTATTCTGTAAAATGTTAACTTGTTTTAAATTTTTGAGTGAAGGATGAAGTCTTTTGTAAAATTGTTATGGTTTTAACTAACTATACAATAAACTAATAATCGTTGCTAGTGCCCGAGCACAGCAAGCAAACCTGCCCCACAGGGGCGCAGGAGACCCGGTGCCACTGCACCTGCTAGAATATTTGTAAAACCCCCTCTCCTACACACACACACACACACACACTTCTACCCCCACCCCTTCCCAAATGCTAGGTCCGAACCCATTGTGCAACAGTCAAGAACGTCGCCAGCCGCCGTTGCTAGTTATGAGTCTAAACTTACATATGTTTTGTGTATAATATTTGGTTTTATATATTACAAGGTTACTCTCGTGACAATGGCCGGGCTGTCATAGTCCAGAACTGAGGACATGACTTGCATTAAAACTGCTCCTGGGACCTAAAATCTGAAATCCGGACAAAATACACACCCGTGGCCCCCAGATATCACACGACGGGGTGTCACAAGCTACAAAGCCTTAAATAATTCAAAATAAACGAGTGCCCCTGTTTGAAACCCGCCTATGAATATAGCTGGGGAGCCTGTGTTACTTGTTCTCACTTAACGGCATTTTACACAAAAATTAAAGGTGATACGCCCCTTATTTCAGCCGGACCCCACTCCCAGGAGACCCCGAACGCCTCACGTGGAGTTTTGTCCACACCCATTCGGAAATTGTATTAAAATGTGAGAATGTAACCCAAGGTGTGTCCAATTCTGCCGTCTGTGAGGTGGCAAGCGGGGCCTTTGTGGACTGTTTGGGGATCCTTGGGGGGACAGGGGAGACAAGTGAGGGGGTGGAGGGGCCTAGGAGGTCTGCTCTGTCCCCCACTGTGACGAGAGCGCGAATACGGCGCAGGTTTTGGGCTAAAAGCCATTTTTAGAAAGTTAAGAAACACAACCTGACTGCACCGCAGACATGTCTGTGCCCCGACTAGACAGGCTCTCGGCAGCCAATCAGAAGCAAGCCCCGCCCTATAAATAGACGGTCCCCTCCCCCTCACACGGCGCACAGTTGTTCTCCGTCCCGGAGTGCAGCACACTCGGAGTTGTGACAGGCTGCATTACCCACCTGTCTGTGCTCACTCTCGTGGGACCCCTCTCCACCGCAGCTGCTCCTAGTTTATGACGGTAAACAACACACTGAGTGCAGACTGGCTCTATTGTAAAGCGCTCTGACACCTTTGGGTAAAGATAGCGCTATATAAAACCGAATAAATAAACAAATTGTTTCACACTTCCTTGCTGCTCGTGACTGTTGCGGGGTCAACTAGAGATTTGGGAAGCGAAGGCCTGGCTAAATTCACTTGCTAGCTATAAATGTTGTTTGGCATTACGGGAATAGTGAAACACGCACATGAGAAGCACTCCTGTCACCTTTTGAAGGCCAAAACGAGGATGACTTTGCATAGCTGCCAAGGTTTCAGATTGCTATGTGTGACATTTTCATAATTTCAGTGAAATTATAAGTGACATTTCAATGACTATGAGTGACACTTCCTCGCGAGCAAAATCAAGCAATGAAGACGAGGGAAACATTATAAATATCACAAATTACACCCATTTGAGCAACGATAAACTCTAAGAAGACCTTAAAACTGCCTCAAACTAACAGAAATGGAAGGGCACTAACATTTAAATTAAGGGCCACATGTATCAACCAATTTTGCGTTTGCGAGCCTGTTACCGAATCGCAAAATGGGTTTGCGATTCTGTATTTGGAAGGGGCGTGTTTAGGGCGTCCCTTCCAAATAGCGAATCCTAATGGTATGTATGAATGTTTTGTGACCGTGAATGCGGTCGCAAAACATTCGCATTTTACCACCTACTTCAAGTAGGAGGTAACCCATTCGCAAATGGGAAGGGACCCCATCCCCTTTGGGAATGCTTGTAAAAATGTTTTTAAGAGCAGGCAGTGGTCCCATGGACCACTGACTGCTCTTAAAAAATGAAAAGAAAACTTTTCATGTTTGTTTTTTTTCAAAACGCAACCCGTTTTCCTTTAAGGAAGGAGCTGCATTTTAAAATAAAAAGTTGCTTTATTTAAAAGCAATCACGGACGTGATGGTCTGCTGACTGACCCCAGCAGGCCACCATCCCCGTGATTTTAGCGATTCTTAGGGGGTCGCAAATTGCGATCTACCTCATTAATAATAATGAGGTAGGTCGATTTGCGACCCACTAGGAATCGGTATATGAAACTCATGGAGTTTCATACATTTTTGCGATTACCTAATTGTGATTCTCAGAAAATCGCAATTAGGTAATCGCAATTTCCAAATTTGATACATGTGGCCCTAAGAGTCTCATCACAGTCAACTGACTTGCAGCCGTCGCCGCAGACAGGCACTGGGGATACCTCAGGCTGACAGGCACACAGTCAGTCACATAGGTCGCAGCCGGCAGCCAAAGTGCTGCAGTGTATTATTTCAAAAACTTCTCTCAACCTAATAAAAATCGTGATTACCCCAATTCGGTCTGCCCAGGTCGGCGCACCACTACCTGCCCGCAGCACAGATGAGCTGCCTAAATTAAAATTAAAAGAGTCTCAGTCAACACAGCTGGCGCGCGCACGACGCAGACCGGCAACGGGCAAAATTTATTGGGCAAGTCTCAGACTGACTCACAGGTCACAGCCGGCAGCCAGGGTGCTATAATTATTTAAAAAAGTAGTAGTACTCGATTGACTCACCCTAAAAAGACATTCTTATACCCTGAGCAGTCCGCCACGCCCAGGTGAGTGCGACGCTACCTGCCCAGCCCCACAGCCAGGGGCACAGATCACAAAACCAGCAGGCTGTCACAGAGAGCTACACAAAGCTCTGCTGACTCTGAGTGATGCCGCTGGCCGTGGCGCTGAAAGTAATGTTTATGTTGGACCGGATGGGCAGTCACCACAGAGAGTCACCTGACCAGCCCAAAACGAGTTAGTAAGTGCAACTGTCATGCGGCTTGTCGTTGAAAACTACACTTCACCTGTGAGCAGGCAGCTGATTACCTCGTGCTCAACCAATATTCTTATAAATTATCATTTATAAACCAAAATTTTATTGGTAGCAGAGTGAGAGTCGCATTATACACACCAGCCAGGGCTCTGACAGACACACTTACTTTGCAGCGAGCTGAAATTCGGTTTACGGGCTGCCTCATTGCCGCAACGACTCCGAGTCCCGCGGCAAAACGTGACGCCCAGGCATGAATCTTCTTCAGACTCTCAGCTGCAACACAGTGGTGTGCTCTGGGCTCCAGCAGCCGCCGTGGTCCATAGAGTTGGGTCCGGGTACGTCCGAACGTAGGGATCAACATTGTTGATTTTAAAAGTTTACCGTGTGACAGTGCGAGCAGCGCTGCCATTGGCGCAGCCAGCCTCCCACAACTTCTCATGAACTTCAGCCACCTATTAAAGTATCTGTGTCTCAAAACTGCCCAGTGACCAGCCACCTGGCTGATGTATCGGTAGTAGCCGTTGGGCACTGCCTCTCCTGACGTCAGTGAACGTAGGTTGCCCTGGCGGTGTGGAATCCAGGCTATTGTTACATTGCAGTAGCGCAGCTCAGCCAGCCCCCAAGCCTGCTGGGAGCAGCGTGCACGCAGCATCCGCTGCCACTAGCTTTAATTTCACTGTCAGCATTGGGAATTAGCAGCTCTGCGGCTTGACAGCCGGGGCAGGTGCTATGTCTATTATGCATGACATTCCATTTCAGTGCGGTGATGTGGACCGCCACACTGAAATGCGTCAGTCTAACGCCTGATGTGTGGTTCTTGGCAGGGCTGATTTTGAGGGACGTAGCTATGAACGGTGTATCACTCAGGTGCAGTGGCACCGGGGCCCAGGACTATGAGGATGCCCTCTGAAGTATAATCATGGCCACTGGAATTATGCTGCGGAAGAGGGCCAAATTATGAAGCAGGGCTGAGGAAATTATGCAGCAAGAAAAGGCAATTATGCAGCGTAATGCAGCACATTTTGTGATGTTATTACTTCATTATTTTTTCATTTTTACACTTGTTAACCGTCTCTGGGGATTGGTTGTACCTCATTAGTACCAGTTTAACACACAAATATAGCAATAAGCAACAGAAATTGTACCAGTCAACCTTGGCAAAAGGGCCTTCCACTGCATGGCAACATGTGCTGCTGCGTTTTTAGTAACTTTTAAACCATTTGAGTGAGAATCATAATTTTTTTGGTTAAATTCAGCAGATTATGCGGCAGATGATGGATTATGTAGCAAGTGCAGCAAATCTGCAACTATGCAAAAAACATCACAGCCGCACAATCACATAATTCCAGTGGCACTGAGTATAATTATTGATGTTTTGAACTATACAACAGAGAGTTATGCGGGCCCATTTTTATTGCTTGCATTAGGGCTACGCTACTGGTGACATCTGCGCATGCTGCGAATACCGTCAGCAGGTTGCAGGGACATGGGGGAGCATGAAAAGAGAAGAGAGGCTCCCAAGGATTTTGTAATCAATTATGAGAAATAGGGTATTCTAAAGCTCACTGGGCAGTGCCACTGGTCAGACCCGAAATGGCTCAAAAGACCACTTAAAATGCAATTTTATGGAGACTGTGAGCATTATGCACTGTAGCTCATGTCCCCAGAATCCTTCCGTTTAACTTATATGGCTAAAACAGTAGCCCTCTCAGCCCCTGTGGTGCAGGGTGGGGGCCCAAGCTCCAGGGGACCCCCTCAGCACAGTACCCTGGCATGAGACCTCCTGGATGTGTCTGGAGGGGCCTCCATGTACTTTGCAGGGGGCCCCCCCTTAGGTTTCGTCACGCCACCGGGCTTAAAGGCCACCTTGCAGCGAAGGCTTTGGACATCTCCAATTTGGGATAAAAGTCCAGACTACTAGTAACATTGGTCAGATCCGGATAGAGCTTCAAGAAACAATTTTACTTGGGAGCTTCAGTCTCGTAAGAAGATTGTTTTGAAAATGTGCATTTCTCACGATTGACCTTGTGTTTAATGTAAAGGTGGGCGAGCCACTGAAAGCTGGAGCCTTGCTTGGACCAGATGCATGGCTCTGACTCGAATATGTGACGTTACAACGCAATCAAAATGATCGCGGTACGTTACATCGCAGTTTTTACAACGGAAGTCGTTACAACGACTTGCGCTTGAGGGCGCTGGACTTAGGAATAGTATGATTTATTATTCCAACACCAGTCTACGTACAGTAGGGAAGATGTTGGAATAGTAAATCATACTATTCCTTAGGTTAGAGCGCCATCCAGCGCAAGTCGTTGTAACGACTTGCGTTGTAATACCCGCGATGTAAAGGCATTGCGATGCAATGCCCGCGTGGTAATGGATGTCTCCCCTCTGACTCAGCTTGACGTCCTCTTCAAACCTCGAGCCAAAAATGAGACAATCTTTCACTGGAGGTGGAGTGGCCGAGTGGCCAGAGCTGCCAGCTGTCGACACTGTAAATAGCAAATGAAGGTGATGAGCAATATCTGGACTGTCTGGGTCTTCGTAAGACCTCCTGTGAGTCTTCATTAGACTAGTCCAAGGCTAATGTATAAATCTGTGCGAGTCAAAGACACAAGAGAGTCACCCTTATTCAGAGAAAAGGGACAGGGTTATATCAAGTCTGTGCGAGACGAGTATACTAGGTTAAAACTTCAAGTGTTGATTCAAAAAATTTAATTATTACAGAAAGCAAAAAGTATTTAGTTGGTTAATTATGAATTAGCTTGAACAAAATAGTCAATCTTGTGCACCAATCAGTGCGTCGACACAACCGTGCTCTGTGAGAAACCTGGCTTGAATGCTGGTCTCAACTCAGCATCTTGTGAATCCCGGCGAATCTCCCTGTGTTGGAAAAAAACATTTAAAGTATTCTATGTCTGTTCTGAAGCACGTTTGTGTCCTTAGATAAGCTTAGCGCTATGTAAAACGGCCAAAAAATGTGGGTTCGGCTCACCACTCTCTCTCTAATCTCATCTTCAAAGAATTTAGGCCAAAGCATTAACCTTGAAGTTAGAAAGAAATACCCATTACATTACAGTGTAAAAATGGAAAATGTGGGATTAATATTGACTTGTTTGCTTTACTAAATTGTGTGATCTTATGCAAGTATTTTATTGTGAGAAGTTGGCCTGGCATATGCTGTCCACTAGTTCTAGTGGGCACCTTGCACCAGTCCAAACGACCTTTATTGATGATAGGTTTAAAGACAACCTTTATTGAAAGCTATCCTAGTGGTAGCTATGGAGAGCAGCCTTCAGGCTAAGTCTTGAAGGAGTGTTAAGATGTTTGTTTTACCAGTTATAATCTCATGAATGACCAAATGAAAGGAGAACCACACCAGGTATATATATAAAATATATGTATTTATTACTAAACACTACCCAATATTCTCTTTATGAGGCTAGAGGTCAAAGTACACAAGTTACAAGTCAAATAGCACAGTAAATTAGCACAATATACGATTAGCCCTAGGGGCGTACCAAACCATATATTAAGAAAGTGGTACAGAGAACCACGACTTAAGTAGACACAAGGCCTAGAGCCTGTAGAATCGCTGGGACTCCAAGGAACCACCCAAGGTAGTGACGCAGGGGACCCACGGGGGCCGTGTGCAGTGTGTGAACACAGCCGCGAGCTCCGTTAAAGTCTATGGGAAAGTCGCGGTTAGAGTTTTACAGATTAAGGACACTTAGAAATGGACTAGGACCAAACCCTCTTGGACTCAGACAGTTCTAGGGCAACACCCACGGGAGCACCGGAGTACTCGAGTTACCTCACCCAGGGAAGCCGGGTGCATAGGTGTCAAATGGTGTCGGGTCGCGTCGTCGAGTTCAATGGCAGCCTGCAGAGAAGTGCGGCTGCCGGGAAGATGCAAAGTGTCCGAAGAGATCCAAGCCTGGATCGGAGATGAGAAGAACCTGAAAGCAGAGGGGACAGAGTCTGGGTCACTTGCCAGTGACCAGGGGCACGATAGTCGAATGCCCACCGATGTCGGGTGTTTCAGGTGAAAGAGGTGAAGCTTGACTCTTCAGCCACGAAGCCCAGGAAGCGTCGACAATGACCAGGAGCTGGATTCGAGCTGTCCCACAAAGGATGTCGAGTGCTGCAGCGTTGGTGTCCGGATTGAACACAACAAGCCTTGGCAACAGCAACCCACGCAGGAAGGAGAAAGATGCTTCTGTGCAGACCAGCAAGGTCTGAGGGACTCACCACGCGATGGGGAGTCAGGGCACGTCTGGATCATCCAGAGAAGCCCAAGGAAAATCAGAGTTACCTTCACAGGGACCCACCAGTCGACGGACCAGGGATCGTGAAGGAGCCCCAAGCGGAAATGCAGGAAGCGAGCCCACGGAACACTCGTGGAGTGTAGGCTCACAATCTTCAGTGCAGATGGTGCTCGGGGCCTGGGCTACAAATAACTTAAAGCAGGACTTCAAGAGACGTTGAGAAGTTGATGCACTAGCAAATGTGCACGGTGTCCAGGGGTTCCGGTTCCACGTCACTTATGAGGGCTGCGGGTCTCAGCTTTGCTGGGGACTCGGGTCGGCCTCGGAGAAGTCTGGAAATCCTCTTCCTGGGCTGCAATTACTTTGGAGTCCGGCGGGAGCTTCGGAGATGCAGACCGGCAAATGCTTTGTTGGTGCCTGCCAAGCAGGGGAGTCACTCCTTGACCCCAAGGGAGATTTCTTCAGTCCTCTAGTCTTTAGTAGAGCGTCGAAGTTCCGGGATTCAGTTGCAGAGTTTCGTCCAGGGATATCTAAAGTCCTGTTGCCAGGTGTTCCTTACTTATACCCAAGGAAGGGGTTGCAACTCTGGGGACCCACCTATGGGAGGGTTTGGAAAGAGGGGTGGCTACACCCATTTCCTTTGTCCAGTTTCACGCCAGAGCAGGGGCTGGCAGCCCCTGCAACCGGTTTGAACTGGGGTATGCACTAGGACACCAAATGTGCCCCCAGTGCCGGACTTCAAAGCACTCTTGGAGTGCACCCACCCAGCCCCAATCCACTAAGGCCTGTCTGGGAGGTGGTAACACCTCCCTGCGACAGGAAACCTATTGTCCAGGCCTCCCCTGCCGGAGTTTCGGTCAGCAGCAGGAGGCCAGACTCGTGTCTGTGGCTGCAGCATCCATTTTGTGATGCCAGGGCTCTGTTTAGTTGGTACCGGGTATACCGGTGCTGTCATGTCTCTCCCTCTAGAAGGGTGGGATCATGCTCACACCAGTTACTGGTGTGGGGTATGATTCCAAGGTGTTTGACACCAAACACAACATGTTTCCGTGCAGCCATCCCAAAGTTAGCATTTACCGCGAGGATATAATGCACTTAAGAGTATATGGTCAGGCTGCACCACAGACAACCCCGGAGAGGAGATTCCGAAGGCTGCAGAGGGGCTCTGCTCATGCATGGGCACCCTCTCACATAAAACCAAGCACCCTACCTTCAGGAGTGATAAGGCCTGCCATAGGGGTGACAAATAGGTTTGTATGTGCAGTGATAGGGTGAGATATAGTGAACCTATATCTCAGTAAGGGATGCATGCACCACCTTACTCAGGCTGCTGTAGCAGTCCTGTGGTGTCATTTTGGAAGGCTGCCCAGGGGTGGCATAATGCATGCTTCAGTCCCTGGTAGGCCTCTGGGGTACCTATGCCCTGGGTACATAGTATACCATATACTAGGGACTTATAAGGGCACCCCAGAATCCAATCTGAAGTGTACTTAAGGTACATGGAATCAATTTAGAGAGGAAGCAGCTAGGCTGGGGTCCTGGATAGCAGGGCCCCAGCCAGACTAAAGTCGAAAAACAGTGTAACATCAGCAAAAAGTGGGGGTAACCATAAGAGGCAGATCCTACTCTCCTACACAACCCCCCAAACGCAGGGACATTAAACTAACCTTGACCAGTTGAGTCTTCATGTTCTAAGTGGAAATATCTGGAGAGTCCATCTGCATTGGCATGGTTACTCCCAGGTCTATGTTCCACTGTATAGTCCATCCCCTGTAGGGAAATGGACCACCTCAAAAGTTTGGGGTTTTCACCCTTCATCTGTTTTAGCCATAAGAGGGGCTTATGGTCTGTCTGAACAATGAAGTGAGTGCCAAACAAGTATGGCCTCAGCTTCTTCAGAGCCCAAACCACAGCAAAGGCCTCCCTCTCAATGGCTGACCAACGTTTCTCTCTGGGGGTCAGCCTTCTGCTAATAAAAGCTACTGGCTGATCATGACCTTCATCATTCAACTGTGACAGTACAGCCCCTACCCCCAACTCAGATGCATCTGTTTGCACAATGAACTTTTTGGAGTAATCAGGACTCTGCAGAATGGGAGCAGAGCACATGGCCTGCTTCAGGTCATCAAATGCCTTTTGACAGCAAACTGTCCACTGAACCTTTTTGGGCATTTTCTTAGAGGTTAAGTCATTCAGGGGTGTCACTATTGATCCATACCCCTTGACAAATCTTCTGTAATACCCAGTCAGGCCTAAGAAGGCTCTCACCTGAGTCTGGGTAGTTGGAGCAACCCAGTCCATGATGGTCTGGATTTTGCTCTGCAATGGTTGAACCTGGCCTCCACCCACAAGGTGGCCCAGGTACACAACCTGACTCTGCCCTATCTGGCACTTTGTGGCCTTGATAGTTAGGCCTGCCTTCTGCAGGGCCTCCAAAACATTTCTGAGGTGGACCAGGTGATCCTCCCAGGTGGAGCTAAAGACAGCAATATCATCTAGATATGCTGCACTATAGGCTTCCAGACCTGTAAGGACTGTGTTCACCAACCTCTGAAAAGTGGCAGGTGCATTCTTCAAACCAAAGGGCATCACCACAAATTGGTAAAGCCCACCAGGGGTAGAAAATGCAGTTTTTGGCTTTGCATCATCAGCTAGTCTGATCTGCCAGTAGCCAGCTGTCAGGTCAAATGTGCTTAGATACTTGGCTGAGGCCAAAGTGTCTATTAGCTCATCTGCCCTGGGGATTGGATGGGCATCAGTCCTAGTGACTGCATTGAGGCCCCTGTAGTCCACACAAAACCTCATCTCTCTCTTGCCATCTTTGGTGTGAGGTTTAGGCACCAGGACTACTGGACTAGCCCAAGGGCTATCTGAGGGCTCAATGACACCCAGTTCCAACATTTTCTGGACTTCTGTCCTGATACAGTCCCTGACCTGGTCAGGTTGCCTGTAAATCTTACTTTTAACAGGCAGACTGTCCCCAGTGTCCACTTCATGAGTGCACCAGGTGGTCTGACTTGGAGTCAGAGAAAACATGTGTCTGAACTGATTGAGCACCTGTCTACAATCAGTTTGCTGCTGGGCAGTGAGGCTGCCTGCCAAGGCTACACCATCTACTGACCCATCATCAGGGTTCTGTGAGAGCAGGTCAGGGAGTGGGTCACTCTCTTCCTCCTGTCCCTCATCAGTTGCCATGAGCAAGCCCATGTCAGCCCTGTCCACATATGGCTTCAGCCTGTTGACATGGAGCACCCTATGGGGGCTCCTGGGAGTTCCCAGGTCTACCAGATAGGTAACCTCTCCCTTCTGTTCAACAATTGTATGGGGGCCACTCCACTTGTCTTGGAGGGCTGCTGGGGCCACTGGCTCCAACACCCACACCTTCTGCCCTGGCTGGTAAACAGTCAGCACAGCTCTTTGGTCATGCCAGGCTTTCTGTAATTCCTGGCTAGCCTCAAGGTTTTTGGTTGCCTTTTTCATATACTCAGCCATCCTGGAGCGGGAGACCAAGTACATAGTCCACTATGTCCTGTTTAGGGGTTTGAGAGGTAACTCCCAACCTTCCTTCACCAGACAGAATGGACCCCTGACAGGGTGGCCAAACAAAAGTTCAAAAGGGCTGTAGCCAACCCCCTTTTGAGGCCCCTCCCTGTTTGCAAATAAAAGGCAGGGCAAGAGTATGTCCCATCTTCGCCTAAGCTTTTCTGGGAGCCCTTTAATCATGCCCTTTAAGGTTTTGTTGAACCTTTCAACTAAACCATTGCATTGTGGGTGATAGGGTGTGGTGAATTTATAATTCACTCCACACTCCTTCCACATTGCAGTCAAGTAACTGGACATAAAGTTTGCACCTCTTTCAGATACTACCTCCTTAGGAAAGCCCACTCTTGAGAAAATTCCCAGGAGGGCCCTTGCCACCACAGGTGCTGTAGTGGTCCTAAGGGGAATGGCTTCTGGGTACCTGGTGGCATGGTCCACCACCACCAGGATAAATCTGTGCCCAGATGCTGTTTGGGGATCCATGGGACCAACTATGTCAATCCACACCCTCTCAAAGGGAACCCCCACCACTGGTAGTGGTATCAGGGGGGCCTTTGTGGTGCCACCTGCCTTCCCACTGGCTTGCCAGGTCACACAGGAGCGACAAAACTCCTTGGTGTCTTCAGACATGTGGGGCCAGTGAAAGTGAGGGACAATTATGTCCCAAGTCTTGTTCTGGCCCAGGTGACCTGCTAAAGGAATATCATGGGCTAGTGTCAATAGGAAGCCCCTGAACTTCAGAGGTGTAACCAACCTCCTGGCTGCTCCAGGCTTGGGGTCTCTACTCTCTGAGTACAGGAGTCCATCATCCCAATATATCTTATGGGTGCCACTAGCATTCCCAGCAGCCTCAGCAGCAGCTTGCTGTCTGAGGGGTTCAAGAGAGGGGCAGTTCAGCTGCTCCTGGCTCAGATCTGCCCTGGAAGGGCCCCTGTCCCCAAGAACTCAACCTGATCAGGTTCAAGCTCCTCTGGGACAGTTCCTTCTTCAGGCCTGAGATCATCTCCCTCAAGAGACTGATCTGCTTCCTGAGCCAAGGGGGAAGGCACTGCCTTAACCCTACTGCTCCTCCTCTTGGGAGGCACCTGGTCCATTGTTCCAGAATCCAGGGCCTGTTCAGCTTTTGACATTTTGGCCTGTGACCTAGTCACAGCAAAGACATGTGCAGGGATCCCTAGCATTTCTGCATGTGTCCTGAGCTCCACCTCTGCCCAAGCTGAGGTTTCAAGATCATTGCCAAGCAAGCATTCGACTGGTAGGTCTGCACTCACCACAACCTTCTTAAGGCCAGTTACCCCTCCCCAGGAGAAGTTAACAACTGCCAGAGAATGGTCTGTTCTGACATTGCTAGCATTGGTCACTTGGTACATTTCACCAAGTATAATCTGCCCAGGATCCATAAGATCTTTTGTCACCATTGTGACACTTGCTCCTGTGTCCCTGAATGCCAAAGCCTCTCTTCCATTCATTAAAGGCTGCTGTCTGTATTTGCCCAAATTATTGGGACTCACAAAGGGGGACATATCCATGCCCCCATCACAGACTAGGACAGCCTGAGTTGGCACTCTGACTAGGCCAGAGCCCATCTCAGTACCCAGGGTCAACCCTACTACACCCTTATTCTGAGTACCTCCACCACCAATTGTAGCTGGACTAGGGGGAACAGTTGCCTTAGGGGCAATGGTGGATGGATTAGAGTCTTTGGACTTGGTGCAGTCACTTGTCCAGTGAGTTTTCTGCTTCCAGATTTTGCACCATGGTTTCTTTGGGCCTTTTCCTTTACTAGATTGGGATTCCCCACCAGATGCAGATTTTTGGGGACCTTGTGAAGACTTCTGGTCTTTACCCTTTTCCCCACCCTTGTCAGAGTTTTTGGAATCTCGCTTCTTCTGGTCACCACCTTGGTTCTGTACCTTCTGCCTCACCCTGGTTCTGACCCATTTGTCTGTCTTCTTTCCCTATTCTTGGGGAGAGGTCAGATCAGAGTCCACCAGGTACTGATGCAACAGCTGATTTTGACAGTTATTAAGAATCTGCTCCCTCATGATTAAATTATACAATCCTTTGAAGTCACATACCTTACTGCCCAGTAACCAACCTTCCAGAGCCTTAGTAGCACAATCTACAAAGTCCACCCAGTCCTGTGTCTGTGCCTTTTGGGTATCTCTGAACTTTAACCTGTATTGCTCAGTGGTTAGGCCAAACCCATCTATCAGTGCACTCTTCAGGACATGGTAATCATCAGCATCCTCTTCTCTAACAGTGAGGAGCTTGTCTCTACCTTTGTCTGCAAAGGAGAGCCACAAGATTGCTGCCCACTGCTCCTGGGGGACCCTCTGAACTTTACAGGCCCTTTCCAGTGCAGTAATCCATTTGTGGATGTCATCCCCACTGTGGTAGGGAGGGACAATCTTGCTCAGGTTTCTATGGTCATAAGACCTTTCCCTATCCCTAGGGAAGTTGCTGCCACCATGGGACTCTAGTCCCAACTTTCTTCTTTGTCTATGAAGCTCTAGGGACTCCCTGTCTATAGCCAACTGCTCTTTTCTGATTCTCAACTGAGCTTCCTCATACTTGAGCAGTCTCTCTTTCCTTTCATGAGAGGATTCCCTCCTATGAGAGGAAACAGAGGTCCCTACTGAGGTGTCAGAATGGTTAGATTCCTCAGAAGGAGATCTTGACCTTCTAGACACACTCACAATTCTTCCTGGTGGGACAAAGGGGAGGCCATTCTGGTCCTCCTCCTCATCTGCAGGAGGAGCTGGATTTTCCAGGGCAAAATCATTGTCATCTTCCTGGCCAGTTTCAGAGGTCAGGTCCTGGGTTTCTTCACCCCTGGTCCCTTCCTCATCTTCTGCCCCACCCTCTCTGCCTACCCCTTCAGACCCTGTGGGTCTTCTGAGATCATCCAACAGAAGCACCTCTATGAGGCGTTGGGTGTTGGCACTTTTGCCTGTCTTCAGCTTCCTAGTACTGCACAATGCTCTCAATTCCAAGAATGGGAGGTTGTCATACTTGGATGGTAGAAGCCCATTGGCTTCTGGCAGGGACCCACTGGTTCCTGGCCTTGAAGACATCACTAGTGAGGTGTGGTGTATGCACTACCTACTCTAGTGTGGCCTACTAAACTTTCTTGAGTTGTAGAAAGGGTGTGCTAAGCCCTTGACACACAACTCTAAGTTCAGTAGAACTTACTGTATTTCTAAGCTTGAATTTATATGTACCTCAGGTACCTTTAGTGGTTTTCAGTTAGTCACACACTTGAGATTATCTGGTAAAACAAAGGCAAGCTTGAATCCAACCGCTGCACACCAATGTGAGAAGTTGGCCTGGCATATGCTGTCCACTAGTTCTAGTGGGCACCTTGCACCAGTCCAAACGACCTTTATTGATGATAGGTTTAAAGACAACCTTTATTGAAAGCTATCCTAGTGGTAGCTATGGAGAGCAGCCTTCAGGCTAAGTCTTGAAGGAGTGTTAAGCTGTTTGTTTTACCAGTCTATAATCTCATGAATGACCAAATGAAAGGAGAACCACACCAGGTATATATATAAAATATATGTATTTATTACTAAACACTACCCAATAGTCTCTTTATGAGGCTAGAGGTCAAAGTACACAAGTTACAAGTCAAATAGCACAGTAAATTAGCACAATATACGATTAGCCCTAGGGGCGTACCAAACCATATATTAAGAAAGTGGTATAAGAACCACGACTTAAGTAGACACAAGGCCTAGAGCCTGTAGAATCGCTGGGACCCCAAGGAACCACCCAAGGTAGTGACGCAGGGGACCCACGGGGGCCGTGTGCAGTGTGTGAACACAGCCGCGAGCTCCGTTAAAGTCTATGGGAAAGTCGCGGTTAGAGTTTTACAGATTAAGGACACTTAGAAATGGACTAGGACCAAACCCTCTTGGACTTAGACAGTTCTAGGGTCAACACCCACGGGAGCACTGGAGTACTCGAGTTACCTCACCTAGGGAAGCCGGGTGCATAGGTGTCAAATGGTGTCGGGTCGCGTCGTAAAGTTCAATGGCAGCCTGCAGAGAAGTGCGGCTGCCGGGAAGATGCGAAGTGTCCGAAGAGATCCAAGCCTGGATCAGAGATGAGAAGAACCTGAAAGCAGAGGGGACAGAGTCTGGGTCACTTGCCAGTGACCAGGGGCACGATAGTCGAATGCCCACCGATGTCGGGTGTTTCAGGTGAAAGAGGTGAAGCTTGACTCTTCAGCCACGAGGCCCAGGAGGCTTCGATGACAACCAGGAGCTGGATTCGAGCTGTCCCACAAAGGATGTCGAGTGCTGCAGCGTTGGTGTCCGGATTGAACACAACGAGCCTTGGTAACAGCAACCCACACAGAAAGGAGAAAGATGCTTCTGTGCAGACCAGCAAGGTCTGAGGGACTCACCACGTGGTGGGGAGTCAGGGCACGTCTGGAGCAACCAGGGAAGCCCAAGGAAAATCAGAGTTACCTTCACAGGGACCCACCAGTCGACGGACCAGGGATCGTGAAGGAGCCCCAAGCGGAAATGCAGGAAATGGGTCCACGGAACACTCGTGGAGTGTAGGCTCACAATCTTCGATGCAGATGGTGCTAGGGGCCTGGGCTACAAGTAACCCAAAGTAGGACTTCAAGAGATGTCGAGAAGTCGATGCACTAGCAAATGTGCACGGTGTCCAGGAGTTCTGGTTCCACGTCACTCGTGAGGACTGTGGATCTCAGCTTTGCTGGGAACTCGAGTCGGCCTCTGAGAAGTCTGTAAATCTTCTTCCTGGGCTGAAATTACTTCGGAGTCCGGCAGGAGCTTCGGAGATGCAGACAGGCAAATGCTTCATTGGTGCCTGCGAAGCAGGGGAGTCACTCCTTGGGGAGTCACTCCTTGACCCCAAGGGAGATTTCTTCAGTGCTCTAGTCTTTAGTAGAGCGTCGAAGTTCCGGGATTCAGTTGCAGAGTTTCGTCCAGGGATATCTAAAGTCCTGTTGCCAGGGGTTCCTTACTTATACCCAAGGAAGGGGTTGGACTAACTCTGGGGACCCACCTATGGGAGGGCTTTGAAAGAGGGGTGGCTACACCCATTTCCTTTGTCCAGTTTTGCAGCCAGAGCAGGGGCTGGCAGCCCCTGCAACCGGTTTGAACTGGGGTATGCACTAGGACACCAAATGTGCCCCCAGTGCCGGACTTCAAAGCACTCTTGGAGTGCACCCACCCAGCCCCAATCCACTAAGGCCTGTCTGGGAGGTGGTAACACCTCCCTGCGACAGGAAACCTATTGTCCAGGCCTCCCCTGCCGGAGTTTCGGTCAGCAGCAGGAGGCCAGACTCGTGTCTGTGGATGCAGCATCCATTTTGTGATGCCAGGGCTCTGTTTAGTTGGTATTGGGTATACCGGTGCTGTCATGTCTCTCCCTCTAGAAGGGTGGGATCATACTCCCACACCAGTTACTGGTGTGGGGGTATGATTCCAAGGTGTTTGACACCAAACACGACATGTTTCCGTGCAGCCATCCCAAAGTTAGCATTTACCGCGTGGATATAATGCACTTAAGAGTATATGGTCAAGCTGCACCACAGACAACCCAGGAGAGGAGATTCCGAAGGCTTCAGAGGGGCTCTGCTCATGCATGGGCACCGTCTCACATAAAACCAAGCACCCTGCCTTCAGGATTGATAAGGCCTGCCATAGGGGTGACTGATAGGTTTGTATGTGCAGTGATAGGGTGAGATATAGTGAACCTATATCTCAGTAAGGGGTGCATGCACCACCTTACTCAGGCTGCTGTAGCAGTCCTGTGGTGTCATTTTGGAAGGCTGCCCAGGGGTGGCATAATACATGCTTCAGCCCCTGGTAGGCCTCTGGGGTACCTATGCCCTGGGTACATAGTATACCATATACTAGGGACTTATAAGGGCACCCCAGAATCCAATCTGAAGTGTACTTAAGGTACATGGAATCAATTTAGAGAGGAAGCAGCTAGGCTGGGGTCCTGGATAGCAGGGCCCCAGCCAGACTAGAGTCGAAAAACAGTGTAACATCAGCAAAAATGTGGGGGTAACCATAAGAGGCAGATCCTACTCTCCTACATTTATTTCACTGAGTCTTTTTTTGTTCATTGAAATGAAATGAAATACCAGCATTTGTAAAGCGCACAGCTACCTCCGGAGAGGTGTCCCGGCGCTGGGGGCCCTCGTTAAGATTAAGCGAGCTATTGCCCAGACTCACATGGTGCTGGGCTAACCTGCCGCCGGCAATCGAACCGTGAACCCCGTGGTCCGGAGTCAGGCACCCTGGCCGCTGCGCCACACCTCTTCCACAGTATCAGATATGAGAGCACCTTCAAATACGAGAGTTCAGGATGTGCGCTGTATGAAAACCTCTCTTGTGTTTTAATAGCCTATAATGTTGCTCCATCTATAAGAATCTAATTAACATGTAGGGGGCACATGACAACTGACTTGCCTCTTTATTCACTGAGACCATTGTCACCAGGAAGGGGTCAGAAATGTTTCTCAGTGCAGGTTTAAAACCTGTGACCTTTAATAAATACTTCTTAATGCAGAGATGTAGTCTGATGTACTAAGGTGAAACAATTTCACTTGTTAAAGAAGTACTCTTTTTAGATCTGGTGTTAGCCAAGATCTTTTGATTTTACTAACATTATATGTATAATAAACGTACATAAAGGGGATTTCAGTCACCTCTCTTCATCCATTGGTCTGTACTTGTGTTAATTGCATTTTGCTTCCGCCCACTACAGTATACAGCATGAGGCACTGGGTCAGCCCACTTCAGTAACTGGCTAACTTCTCTTTGAGTGACTGCATTTAGTCCTTTCACAAAGAGCACATCCACACTAAAGATAGTTCCCTTCAGTGCCAGTGTTTTTGTTTTCACTTTATTATTACTTTAGTGTTGCCTTTGTTTGTAGCGCGTGATGCGATAGCAGGACACTTTCTACCAGATGAGAGCACAGGGCACTTTCAGCTTTATCAGTTCATGTCTCCTGCCAATGCTGTTGCAAATTCCTTAATCCATCGGGGATGCTGTTTTACATAGCTAAAACCAATGTCAACACCAATAGGTCCTGAAGGCACAACATTTTGGCTTTGCCAATGCTTGTTTCATTTTGAAAACAAAACAGAAGAGATAGCAGCCAGTGGCAGTTTTGAAAGCCTCAATCTAAGCACAGGAAATACAAGAAGCAATTTGTGGAGATGGGAAGAAAAACACTTCCGAGGATTCAAAGCTGGAAGTCATACTTTATGCACCGAACAAGCAAGCCAAGTTTTTGACTTTCTGGCTCTGCATTTTGAAGATTTAGCATTTCTGGATTTAAAGGCCCAGATTTACAAAATTATCACACAGCGCAGGGCAGCAGCCGCAAATGCTGCGCTGAATGAGAAGAGAGAACAGGAGAGGGCCATGTTTACAGAAATATGGCACTCTCCTCCCCTCTCCCTAGCGCCGGCGCAGAAATGTGCTGCTGTGCGCCACGCACACACCTTTGCACCCTAGTGCAAGGGTGTCTGCGTGAGTCTAGCATAGGTTTTGTACTGGAAGGATACCCTTTCTGTACAAAATACTACGCTTAAACTAACTTTAAAACTTTTCCCACCTTGTATGTGTGCTGTACAGTGCAGCACACATGCACAGTCTGAAAAGAAAGGCAAAATAAAAACAGTTCCCCATGATAGCACCTGGTTGAAGTAGGTGCTTTTTAGGTCTCGCCTACGCAGCGCGCATGCGCTGCATAGGAGGGGACCTCTTGTAATCGATCAGCTTTTCTCCCCAAAAACGTGCACGCTTTGCATTGCTTTCTATTGCAACGCGTGCACGTTTGGCGATTCCCTTGCGGGAGCGAGCGGCACCATCTGTTAGCAATTATCGCGCTGGCTCCCGCAAGGTAAACGCTGCTGCGTCCCTGACCGCACTCCCCCTCCCCCCTCCCACTTGTTTTTTTTTACCTTGAGCTGCAGGACGTGATGACAATGGACATCTCTCACAATCGCCGTGACTTTTATTGATGCCCTGGTGACGAGCGTGGCTCCCGCATACAATGACGAGGAACACTGATTGTTAACATGTAAAGTGGAGCCCTTGACTGAAGGGGAGGGCCGTTGCAGCCACTCATTTCCTGTTCCTACACTGCTCGTGGTGACGTCAGTTGAATCAACAAGTTAAAGGCGCGAGGAAACCACTTTGGAAAGAACTTTGGTCGTCGTGGCGTGATTCCAAAAGGAAACGCATGCCTGACTTTTTCAACCCATACTAAATAAAACCAGAGAGGCGTGGAATAGGGCATTTTTCACTCATTCCTGATGTTCTGACACTCTGGAGAAGTGGTTCCTTGGCTCAGGGCCCATGCAAGTCGACAAAATGGCCTGACGTTTCTTTTAAAAATTAAACAATTTATTTATTTAAGGATTTCTTTCGTATGAATCATGTCATGCTGACCGCAGAGCGACGTAGAAAAACAAAAGCTATGAGCAAGTGTAATTGGAATACACACACGTACACATTTTACATAGTAAAATTGGAAAAATTTTAAGGATCGGTCCCCGCGCCCGTAACATTTTTCATGGGGTACACAACATTCTCTTAGTTGCGTTGTAGTTGTTTTTATATAGCGCTGCATAAACACAGCACAGTGCTCGCAATACAGCTCCGCAAAAGCATTTTTCAACGTTAAAAGCTAAAATCTGTATTTTTTTTTTACAAATTAAACCCTGAAAAACGTTCTTAGCTCCGCCTAGCCTTAAAATAACGCTTTCTCTCTCATATGCCCCAGCGCCGGCACTATTCATTGCTCTACACTTACACTGCGTTAACCACTGTACCTGCGCCGCCTCTTAAACTGCTGGCACAGTCTCCAGATCTACTCTGCGACTGGTTCTAGCGGTACACAAGTCCTGTCCCTAAATCTAGGCCCTAAGCGGGCAGTCTCTCTGCATCCATGCTTCACTAACTCCGCCTTTTCGCTGACGCAGCATTTCATCTACACTGTCGTACTCTTTCTAGCGCTGCACCGACACTGTCTATGGCTTTGTACTGGCACCATAACATGGGCTGGGTCTACATCTCTACCCTGGCCTTTGCCCTGGACTGGCACAGTGTCCGGCTCTACACTGGCACGAACAGGCGTTCCGCAGCGCTACCTGGGCGCCGCCGCCTCTCTGCCCCCTCTTGTTGGTCGGGTGGGTGAAGGGGGCGGAGACTAATGCTCAGCAGCTGGCCCGGCCCGCGCCCATTCTGCGCATCCTACAATTAGCGGCTCTTAGGCTGTGGGTGCTGCTGGCAGCAGGCCGCGTCCCGCCCTCAGCCCCCCGCACCCCCACCTTTGGAAGGGGCCCAGTGGCGCTCGACGCTCTCCAAGCACAATCCGATTAAGAGAGCGTCACGGTCTCTCGTTTCACTGTCCCGCGAGCCAGCCCCAACATCATTAAGTGGCACAGGGGGAAGCTGGCAGTAGCCAGCGGCCCTGCCTGTGGGCACCGAGGAGAGTGTCTGCCAGGGCCTGCCTGAATCCCAGCGCCAGGCTCCATCGTGCCAAACCGTGTGCTGGGCAGCAAAGCTGCACACCCTACCATCACGTTGTAAAAGGGGTTATTGCAGTCTATTTTTGGTGGGTAAGGAATATTTGTGTGTGGAGAAAACTACTTCTCAAATAGGAAGCTAAATAGTTATGTTACACTATGAGCTTTGGTCTAGCGCCTTATGCGCTTGGTATGGCCAGGGCTTTAAGAGGGCCGGGTCCTGCCCGTGCTCAGCACCGACAGTTCTAAAAAGCAGATGCTGATACGGGTCCCTATCGGGCTCTCCGTTTTTGCCCTCACCATCAGGGTGAAAAATAAATCTTAACTCTTCAGCAGCACCACCCTTCACTGCCTTTGATGTAGCTTCAAAGAGACTCGTTATAGTTCTTTCACAGTCTCATCATTTCAGAACTGAAGCATTTTCAATATTATATACAACGAAGCCGTAGTTGTTACTTATTTATCTTATGCAACTAACCGCCATTGACAAAGCCAATAGTGCTGGTGTAATATAAGTTGTTGTATTATATATCTGAGTACAATGAGAGAAGCAGCAAAATACCAGTCGGGTGGCGCTCTATGCTAAGCACAGATTTTTAGTTGACGCGTTTTTAAGCCACGCCCTTAATTACATCGAACCCGCCCCTTTGAGAGAGCCCGGCCACCCCCCCCCAGTTTTTTCATCCCACTTAAAGCCCTGGGTATGGCACCATAGCATAATGATTAGAACAAGATCATTTGTGTGTCTTATTATTAGAGCTTAGCCTGGTGCCATATCCTGAGACTCTTTACAACCCTTCTTTTCACAACTGGAGAGCAGACAGACCTTCATTCGTTGCCGTGGCTGCAGACAGTGTTAGCTGTCTAGGAGACCCCACGTCATCAGTTCTTCAAGAAAGTACAAATAACAAGCATTGGCATAGCCAATAGGTCTCGCCTTTGGGACCTTATTAGTGTTTAGCCATCCAACAGTTGATGTTGTTGCACCAAGGCTATTGTGCTGCATAACTAAATACTTATAAGGTCCCAAAAGCGAGACCTATTGGCTATGCCAATGCTTGTTTTTAATGCAAGGGGAAGGATGGATGACTGCTACTCAAACTGTCCTAATATACATTCTGCAGATAGTATTGTTACAGTCCAACAATCTGAGGACATATTCTGCTGGTAGTAATGTTACTGACTGCTACTCATACTGTCCTAATACTGTCCTAATACACATTCTGCCTGTAGTACTGTTACTGACTGCTATTCATACTGTCCTACTGCACATTCTGTTGGTAGTACTGTTACTGACTGCTATTCATACTGTCCTAATGCACATTCTGCCGGTAGTACTGTTACTGACTGCTATTCATACTGTCCTAATGCACATTCTGCAGGTAGTACTGTTACTGACTGCTATTCATACTGTCCTAATGCACATTCTGCAGGTAGTACTGTTACTGACTGCTATTCATACTGTCCTAATACTGTCCTACTGCACATTCTGTTGGTAGTACTGTTACTGACTGCTATTCATACTGTCCTAATTCACATTCTGCAGGTAGTACTGTTACTGACTGCTATTTATACTGTCCTAATGCACATTCTGCCAGTAGTACTGTTACTGACTGCTATTCATACTGTCCTAATACACATTCTGCCAGTAGTACTCTTACTGACTGCTATTCATACTGTCCTATTGCACATTCTGCCAGTAGTACTGTTACTGACTGCTATTCATACTGTCCTAATACACATTCTGCCAGTAATACTGTTACTGACTGCTATTCATACTGTCCTAATGCACATTCTGCAGGTAGTACTGTTACTGACTGCTATTAATACTGTCCTAATACACATTCTGCCAGTAGTACTGTTACTGACTGCTATTCATACTGTCCTAATGCACATTCTGCAGGTAGTACTGTTACTGACTGCTACTCATACTGTCCTGATACACATTCTGCAGGTAGTACTGTTACTGTCCAACCATCTGTGGACATATTCTGCAGGCAGTGCAGCAGCTGTTACACTGCCTCAAGACACAACCCTCTGTCCGCACTTCTGGTGTCATATTGTCTCTGGATACATTTTGCAGCTGTCACACGGTCTGTGAGCACATTGTGCCGAGTGCACTGGTGTCCTTTTACTGTCCTTAGACTAGCTATGAAGGGGCACATCTGCTGTCACACTATACATATTATTCGGGTCACACAGCTGCTGTCAGAGTGCCTGTGAAAACATTATGCAGGCCTTCCGCTTGTGTCACGGCACCTGAACAGATGCTGCAGGTCACACAGCGCCTTCCACGGCGCCGTGCCACGCTGTGCCGGTAGCCTTGGCAGCGGGGCAACATGCAGGCGGTCTCCGGAGACCTTCCACTGGCAGTACGGCTGCAGGACTCAATCTGAAGGCAGGTGTCAGAAGCAGTAAACTGGATTCCGGATACGAAGGAGAAACAGGCACTGCATATAACCACCCTGGCTCGTCCATCTGCTGGTTACTGATGTCTGCTCTGTGGGTGATGCTGTCTGCTGGGTCATAGCCAGGGCCACTGGAATTCTGCCATTGTGCGGCTTTGGCGATTTGCGCATAATTGTAATTTGCCACATTTCCCACATAATTCATCAACTGCAGCGTAATCTGCCGATTTTAACAAAAAAATGTTTCTAGCTCAAAAGGTTCGAAAAGTTATTAAAAATGCAGCGACACGTTTTGCCGCACATTGGAAGGCCCTTTGCAAAGGATGACTGCTCTCCTTTCTGTAACTTATTGCTGCATTTGGGTGTTCAACTGTCACTAATGAGGTACAACTAAAGCCAAGATAGTGTTAAAAAGCATTATAATGTCAAAATAAAGAAGCAATAATAGCACAAAATGTGCAGCATAATGCCACATAGTTTGGCTTTTCTTGCCGCATAACTTACTCAACCATGCCATATAATGTGACCCTCCCCTGCTGCATAATTCCAGTGGCCCTGGTCATAGCGTATATCTAAAGACGACATTAATAGCTTTAATACTATATCTCTGAAAAGAGTCCCTACACCTACTATAATAAATCATTTATCTCCAGAATGCTTTTATGCCTCAGACTCCCTGGAATATCACTAAAACTCTGACATCCTTGGAACTGAAACACAAATATTATCTGAATAAAGTATAAACTTATGTTTTTACATAACCTCAGTCCGTTCTTTGATAAAGGTAACTCATTTTTGTTGTTTAACTGCAATGTAAATGCATTTTCATCAGAATTATATATTTTACACTAGTGTCCCGCAGGGACGGCTCCTTCATGTGGGCGGAGGAGCATTACCCCACTACTTTCTCGCAGTGCGAGAAGCAGAAACATAAAATGGTATTATAAATACCATTTTATGTTTCTGCTTCTTGCACTGCGAGAAAGCAGAAGGGTTTGGTTGGGGGCGGGCGGGCGGTCCTGCTCTAGGGCAGGGGAGGAGTGGCCTGCCCACTCTGAGGGCGCTGACTGTTTGGTCGGCCCTCTGGGGCCGACCAAACCAGTCATGCGCACTCTGCCTTTTCTCCATGTAGGCTGGATGCAGCTGACATGGAGAAAATGGCCTCCCCATAGACGCCTGGCTGGTCGGCGTCCCGACCAATCACAATGCTGCCATTGCAGCGTTGTGATTGGCTTAGGGGAGGGAGGCTTCCTGCTTCCAGGAGAGGAGCAGACACGACGCGGGACCGGGCGGATGAAGGTAAGTTAACTTTTTTTAAAATTTATTTTAATTTTAAATTAAACCTTCCCCCCTCCCCGCGCGACCCCCCGCCCCTCCCCCACCCGCGAGCCATGCCGACCGCGACTGGTGTCACGTCACCATTTTTTTCTTAAGCAAATGCCACTGCCATAAACCCAATATACATCATGAAAATATCCCTATTCATTTAAGGAGATGAGACTCTTTCCTGATCCCCACTGAGCATAGTATCTTATGTGCAACAAAAATATTATTTATAGTTCTTCAAGGGTTCTCTTTGAAATAGTACTTTAAATTATTCAAGTTTGTTTCCAAAGTACAAGTAAGTTCCTTAGAGTGCTTCTTCATATTTAGCGTCAACTTCAAAATCCTTCCAAAGACAAAACAAACATTCTCTAAGGTTTTCGTAAGGTCTGGCAACAATGTCCTGGCTGTGGCAACAAAGTATGTTGATTCCTGTTGGAAAGGACTGTCTTTTGCATGGTGTTTCCCCAAATATTTTGCCTTGACTGTTTTAGCTGCCCATATAACTGCACGCTTTACTCCTGCTAGCAAGTAGTACAGCGCTTCTTCTCCCCTAAGCCTGATGACATTGCAATACTCCTGATTTGCGCATTATATTTACTTATAAGCCCCTAGTATATGGCACTAAGCGTGCCCAAGGCCTGTAAGTTGAATGCTACCAGGGGGCTGCAGGGCTCATTCTGCCACCCACTGCCGTAACAATATGGAAGGCCGATAAATTCCACTCGGCCGGCAATGTTCGCAGAGTTTTGGCAACTCCGTTTTATGCATGTAACATGAAGTTCCAGCCAAATTCTGCACTCCACTGTGTGGCAGAGTTTTTTCTCATGCACGGCTCTCCAATGGTAAGTTGGCAAGCGCGAGAAATAATTTGCATCCCCTAGTGCGATTTTCGGGCGCTAGGAAGGCACCCAGTGAGATTTTCCAAACACGGGCAGTTGTGACTGTTTGCATTGGAAAACCTGCCGCTTGAGTAGAAAATCTACCCTAGGGGAAGCAAAACCAACTCAAGTAGCATCGCCCTTTGACACGCCACGTGATGCCGTACGCACTGATTTCTCAGCACGGAATAAGTTCCCGATGCTAAAAATCACCACGGTCAGCGCGACGTACCGATTTCCGCCCGCTCGCGGAACTCCAGGAAACTCATAGAGTTTTTATGTAACTCCACGGAATTCTGTTCTGCTCACCCCTATGTAGAGCCTGTTTCCAAACCGACCAATGTAGCCTGGATGTGCAGTTTTAAAATTGCTAATTCCACCTGTCGAAATACCCACTTTTGACAGGCCTAAACCTTCTGTTTAAATAGTAATATGTCATCCCTAAGTAGACCTTATTACCCACAAGGCATGGTGTTTAAAAGTAGGACATGTGAAGGTTTAATGTTGAATATGTCCTTACACGGACTAGTACCGCAAAGCTATTTTCACTGTATCAAGGCTGGCTGTTGCATAGGAAAACACTGGGATGCAATATTAAATACTAATAATGTGTCTTGGAATTAGGAATAGCTAGGAAACTAATTAAAGAACGATTTTGAATATATATTAAGGATCCAAGTCAAAGGCAAAATCGACTTTTGGCTAAATATAATGGAAAAGTGTATTTTAGAAAGGTACATTTCGCCTGCAATAAGTTCCTGAAAGATAATCTGCATTTTTTGCTCTCACACTTCTGCCAGCCAGTAATTATCATTTGAATAGATGTGTATGGCTGTGAAGTGCCTCCCATGAGCAAACAATAGGATGACCTGAATGGGCAGAAATGACCCCTCTGAATCTGACTAAATATGCAGGGTGTTGCTAGGGGAATCCTTTTTTACATGAAATTGGCAACTCCTGCTTGAACGTCACATCCTGTTTGCCAGGTCTGCTGCAGTTTTTCCATATAACACTTGGGGTGCACTTCAAAGAGGCCTCCTCTGTCACAGGCAAACGTTAGCTGACACTTGGGAAGGGCCCTTCTTTTGTCCCTCCCAGCCAGACAGGCCGCAATCACAGTGAGACTCTTTTTTATATTACAGTGTGAAATCGTGTTTGACAGGCCTGCTGAGTTTACACATAACATTTAGGGCACACTTCAAAGGAGGAAAACAGGATGCTAAAACAATTTGGGGGTTTCCACTGCTAGGTTACTGAAAACTCCACTTTGTTCTACAGACTTCTGTCTCTGCGATTGTTGTGGGTACAGGGACTGCCTCAAACTGGGATTCAGTGTTAGATGTTGGAGGCCCCCAGAGCCCAAGATTAATGTGGCTGCAGACTTTGCCCACTTGAAAATGCACAAAATGGATAGAGTTAGCCCCGAAAACCTTTACCCCATTGGTTAGGGGGGTCCCCATGGGTCATGCCCATCCACTAGCTTGTTCCTTGTGGTAATTCCGGGCACTCACTTCAGACCTCCTGGACCTGTGGAAGATCAGGAAAGGATTGAATCTGCTGGCCGCAACCTGAGAAGAGACCTGGAGGATGGACAAAGAAGTGGACTCTAAGGGTCATAAGGCTGACCTTCTGTGCAAGCAACAAGGACGCCCACAAGCTACAAGAGACCTTTCCTGCAACTGCCAAGATGATCAGTGGTAACTGGACTGGACTGGACTCTGCTTGCCACCCAGTGTATCTCTAAGTGCCTCTTCTAAGGTCCTGTGGGTGCTTTGTACTCCTGTGTTTTCTTGGGATTTAAAGGACTAAAGTCAGAAGGTAAAATCTTTGACCAGGATAAACCCGCTTTGTGTAATTGACCCATGTTCCATCGCGATCAGCATCGTATGGAGCCCAGGTCCATGACCATTGGCGATCATTAGCACTTTGTGCTTCTTAATGCTCTTTCTTCTAAAAACTTTACAAAATCACATCTTTGGTCATTTTATTGGATTTTTATAATTTTGGTGTTATTTACTTTATTAAATTTTACTAAATTTTTCTAATTCATTTTAGGATATTTATTGTTTTACATTTTGACTGTATTACAGTGTTATTACCGCATAACTACTTTACACATTGCCTCTAAGTTGAGCCTGTCTGCCCTGGGCCATAGCTACCAGGGGGTTGAACTCAGGGTAATTCAGTGAGTTGGAGGGTTCACTCTGACGAGACAAAGATTGTGATCATTACTTGATGTGGGCACTTGCCCTTCTCAACTAATACACCAATTTCTTACAATTACCTGGCAAAGAAGCTCTGAACCACAAACAAACGCCATTTCCAAATGCCATGAAAGTTCAATGGACTGATTGGAAATGTAGGAGCATATTTACAAGGATATGGCAGCAAATTTCGCTGCGCGGTACTCCCCCATTTCCAAAACGCAGGAATGCACCATATTTACAACAATACAGAGCACCCCTATGTTTTCCCTAGTGCTGCACTAAAAATAACTGCCTAGCACCAACACAGACACACATGCGCAATAGTGCAAGGGTGCCTGTGTTGCAGGGAATGATTGTTTATGTGCATGACGGTACAGTAATGGCGATTTGTTACTTCTATGTGTGCTGCATTGTGCAGCACACATAAAAGTAGCAAATGGTCATTATTTAATGATTGTTTATGTGCAGGAAAGGATACCTTCTGCACATAAATAATAATTAATGGCGTTTTGCTCTTTCTATGTGTGATGCAGAATGCAGCACACAGAAAAAGCAAAAACGAGGAGAAATTAAAGTATTTCTCCTCGTTGCGCCATTCTAACGCCTGCTCTTGCATGCCACTAGCTTTTAGCGCTGCCTCAGATTTACACCTCCTTGTGAATCTGGGGCAGCATCAAAAAGCAATGGGTGTTGTGGTGAAACGCCCGCAGCAACACCCCAATTGCATGCCCCTTTCACGCAGATACCTGTGTGAAAGAGTACCATATATGCAAAGCAGCGTTTAGCCACAAAAAGTGGCTTAACACCACCACCACCTTTGCAAATATGGTGCAGGCCATTGCGCCACCGTAACGTCGGTAAAAGTGATGCTCCAGTGGCGCAATCCCCTTGTAAATATGCCCCTTAGTTTTGAATTCCGTCAGCTGTGCAGAGCACGTCCTCCAGAGATGCAAAGCCTTTCACCAAGTGACACAAATGTCCTAGGATTACTGCCAGCATTTCCTTCCCCAAAATGAATGTAGTGCTAATGAGTTTGTAGTTTTGGGCTCGCAGATCCAATCAGCACAGGAAGTTGAGTCTATGCCACAGAGCACAACACTTGGACTGCTGTTGTTAGACTACGGGCCTGATTTAGATCTCGGAGGACGGGTTACTCCGTCACAACGTTGATGGATATATAAATCCCATAGGATATAATGGTATTTATATTTCGGCGGACGGGATATCCATCACAGTTGGGATGGAGTAACCTGTCCGCCGAGATCTAAAGCAGGCCCTGTCTCTGGACATATTTTGCTGATTGTACCGCTACTGTCACTGTTTCACATCACATTATGTAGGTAGTACTTCTGCAGTCACACTCTCTGTGAAAACATTCTGCAGGTCATATATTGCTGCTGTCACTCCAGCTCCTAAGGAGGAATTCCAGTCCGAGGTTTTCCTTGGGAATCAAAAATCCCAGCAGGATCGGTATCTTTTGGGACAAGTCTTGTAAGACTGGATAGAAGTTGCTTTCAGATGAATCTCAGGGTGGCAGTGTTAACATGCGCAGTCCTTAATAACACTCATGAATTCATATAAATTCAGATTCCCAGAGCGGAAATACTTTTAGAGAGAATTCCCGATGTTTATGCAAACATGAAATGTTTGTTCCACATTGTCACAGCAAAAGGCCCTGAATTAAGAGTTCAAAGGATATGGTACTTACTTTCTCTGCCACACTGAATATCTACCCGACTCATACAGAGTCGGGCGGCACTTTATTGTGCCAGAGACGGAGACTAGATAGTCTCTGCCACTGACATACACCTCCGACAGCCCAGCAGAGTATGGGGCCGTGAGAATTTTGGCCATTTGACTGCCTGCCCGATTTAGAGTGGGCGGTCAAATGTACAGTATTCACTGCCCGTCACCACCAGGTAAAACCTGGCGGTACGGGACAGTGAAAACTGCAAAATGACCCTCACACCATGAAATACAACTTCCATGGTGTGGGTTCATTAGTTTTTTTTTTTTTTTCAAAAGCAAAATCCTGCTTTGGTTCAAAATTATGATGAATGGTACTGTCAAACTTTTAATAAATTGACAGGAACCCTCATGACGGCGGTCCCTGTCAATCTAGGAGCTGTCGCTGGTATGTGTCTGCGGCAGGGGCGCAACTAGACTCAAATTTCGGGGGTAAGGGGGCTAACACATGGATTAGTGGAGACAGAGACATCATAAGAGCCGAATCAAAAATACTTGTAGGGGGCTCCCTTCGCTTTTCCGATGTAGTGCGTAAAACACCGAGTCATTCTTTGACACTACATGTGACAAATAGTGCATTTTAAAGCACACAGGATCAGTAACATTATTCTAGGCATACCATGATTTTGGGGCTCTCAAGGAATTTTAGCACAGTGAATGACAAATGTTCTATTTTAATACACATTAGGCCAGTAAACCTGGTGCAATGTGAAACACCAGATTCTATTTTACATCACAATCTTGGGCAAATCGTACACTCCAAACACTCTGGGCCAGTTGTGTCAACCTAACTAGTTTAAAAAAAAACATTTACAAGACATTTCACCATCCTTCCACCAAAGGAAGGTTTTGAAAATTGGAAGCAAATAATGTAGTTTAAGCACATTTATTTAGTTACTGCTCTGTTCATGCTTCATTTACCTGCACTGTTAGACTTGGCATCTTTTGGCGTGTTTCCCCTGACTTTTTGCTTTCTGACCTCCCGGTTTTGACTCTGTTTTTGCTGGTGTAATGATTCTGCGCACTTTCCTCTCTGCTGTCCAGTGGGAAAGTGCAAGTGCTCCTGTATAAAATGTGTTATGGATTGGTGTTTCCATGATTGGCCTATTTGGTTTATGTGTCAGTCCCTTGTAAAGTGCACTGCGAGTGCCAGGGCCTATAGACCAAATGCTGTTGGTGGGCTGCAGCACTGGATTGGGCCACCCACGCAAACAGCCCGTAAAGTGTAACTCGGGCCTGCCATTGCAGAGCCTGTGCGCAGCCTGGGGCTGCCATGTCGACTTGGCAAGTGCGCACACTTGCAAGTCCCTAAACCTTCCCTTTTCTACATGTTAGTTACCCCTAAGGTAGGCCCAAGGTACCCCTGTGGGCAGGGTGCGTTGTATGCGAAAGGTAGGACATGCCCTGGTGTGTGGCATGTCCTGATAGTGAATTACAGCCTAGTTCGTTTTTCACTATTGCAAGGCTACCTGTTCCCCATAGGCCAGAACGGGCAGTTTTGATTATTACAGCTTATAATCCTAACTGACCCCGGGAACATGGTAGAAATTCGAGTTTAGTATGCCTGGACTCAGAATGATAAAAGGCATCTTTTAGTGAAGTTGTTTTTAACATTCTGTGTTTGAAAATACCACTTTTAGAAAGTGGGTATTTTCTTGTCTAACCATCCAAGCCTGCCTCTGCGAGGTTGTGTATTCCTTGTCTGGAGTGTGAGTGACAGGGGCTGGGGGATGCCAGGAGACAGGGTGAGTCAGCACAGGGCTGAATAGCAAGATCTACATGTAGATGGGTGGGAGGAGTTGCACCTGGGCCCTGAATAGGACAGTGCCTTCCCTCCACAATGCTGGCTCCACCTCCTGTGGTGCGTCTGATGTCCCTGGCCTACTCTCTCAAAGAAGGGACGGAGACTTGTCAACAGAGTGCTCCAGAACTGGTTTGGACTAGGCAAAGGCCTCTCTGCCTTCAGAGAACAAAGGAATTTGGGATATAAATATTGGGGCCCTGACCCCATGAATTTAGATCTCGCTGGAATCAAGGAACCTGCCAAGACGAAGAGCTGGAAGAGCTGCCAGGAGGAGTACTGCCCCTTTGCTGTGTTGTTGCTTTGTTGGGTTGGCCTGCAGCTGCTGCTTCTGCCTTGGGCAGTGAAAGGACTAGACTGAACTTTCTACAAACTTGTGCTGAGTATCTCCAAGGGCCTGAAACCGAGCTGGCCTCCTGTTAAGAAGTCTCAGGGACTACAAAGACTTCACAAGCCTCTGGGTACCGCTTCTGGAACGCTGTTTCAGTTGCCACAGAGGAAGGGAACCGCAACCGACTCCGTCAACCGAATCCATCCCTGGCCGGTGACCTGTTTGCACCGCAGACCGCATCGCCCCGCTTCGCATCGCAACCCTGGTCTCACCGTAGGCGACGTCCGACGCCGTCAACACCGAGCCGCTGCTTGCACCGTGACGTGTGGGCATCGCAGTTCGCATCGCATCGCTTCACTGAACCAGCCGGACCCGACCGATGCGGACGCTGCAACTGGCTCAACAGTCGTGACCGCATCGCAATTGGGGCACCGCTCGCACGTTTGCGACGCACCGCTCCGACTCGCACTGCTGTCCGATGCCAGCTCCCGCACTCCGGCTTGGTCGCCTGCATCGCAACCTGTCAGCCCCGCATCGTACACCGTCTCGCCCTGCACCGCACGTCTGGGACTCACCGACTCCGTCTGCACGACGCTCATCGAGCCGCTGCCTGCACCGCATCGAGGGACACCGCACCTTGCATCGCTCCGCTTTGCACCGCAACCGCGACGAACGCCGACCGGCTCGTACACTCCGTACCAGCCACAACGAGAAAGGTACTGTGACCGAGTCTGTTCATGACTCTGCTGGCCCGTAGCGACGCGGTCGGCTGGAACTGTTGGACTCTGTGTAATTCAGCATCGCGGTAGACCTGGACGGGGCTACCGACTCGTACGAACTTTGCTTTTGTGTTATTCCTGCAAAGAAGAAGTTACCTTATCAAGCATTCATTTTTAAAGTATAGTATTGTGGATTTTTGTCGTAATTGGTCTTGTCTTGAGTATATAAAAATATTGGTTATTTTTCTAAACTGGTGTGGTGTCCGTTTGTAGTGCTTACACTGTATTACTGTTGGTTATGTGCAAATGCTTTACACACTGCCTCTAGAATAAGCCTGACTGCTCGTGCCAAGCTACCAAGGGGGTGAGCAGGGGTTATTTTAGGAGTGTAACTCCCTTACCCTGACTAGGAAGAAGGGTCCCTACTTGGACAAAGGTGCAAGCCCTTGCCAACTAGAGATCCCATTTCTAACATGCACACGATACTTTTATGTTATTTTCTGAATATGATGTTAGTATAGTAAAAAGCTTTGTAGCTGTTTGGGGGAAGCTGCCACATATCCTAGCTCTATAGCACAAAGAATGTTTACTAAATATTATTTGGTACTTTGTGACAACTCCCACCAAATATTTTTGAATTTGAAATGCTTGGGAAGTCATTTAGCAAGAAACACAACCCATGTTTGATAAGATTTGCTCTAATAACATACATTAAGGATAGAAACTGAGCACACAAGCTTGATTATAGATGATACCCCCACATCACAGATGAGTGTCAATCCGGGATTACCAAGGGTAAGAGATGTTGACCTAGTTTTCCATTTGGCACTCATCGCACTGCACTCAGTACCCCTTGTCTAAGTGAAAGGATCAGATAATAAACAAATCTTTAAAAATCTTATGTATTTTTTACATTCCAGTCCCTCTACCTAGCCACTGGGCAGCAAATAAATAGCTGTTGTGGAGCTAAGCATGGGTAAAGGGATCAACATTTGATGCCACTACAGCTATTGCTTCCATTTTAGTGAATAAATGGCATGGCAGCTCAGGGCTGACATTCAAACCTGAAACGTAGCCTTGAACACAAATGGGAGCAGATTATTAAATAGCAATAACATTTGTGAAAATAATTTGCAATAGTGCTCGACGAATGAGAATGTATTTACTGAAAACAATGTTTGCAGATTTCTATTGAATTCTTGTGTGAAGCAAATGACGTATGAAATAAGACTTCATGGGATGAAAGCTTAGTAGCAGTATGACGAAGTAATCCTAGAAAGAACTTTGGATGCATGAGTCTGTCGTCTAATAAGAATGATGAGGCTAAATTAGAACAATTGCATAACATTTTGGAGTAATCATAGTGTGAGAAAAGACTGGACTGCACACAAACTAGTCTCTGCTTTGTTGTGGCAGGCAGGAAATTAGGCACAATCGCTAGGCCCTGCAAGCCTAATCTCAACCTCATTTGAGTTCACATATTGGCTCATCTGAGCAGGAAGCAATTACTGCAGAGACAGAAAATACCTTCACAAAGTATTATCCATTTTAAGCACTGCCTCTCCTGCTAACTTAGCCTTCTGCCCTATAAACTATTACAGAAGACAAGACCACCATGCTGGCCTTTGTCCTCAAAGAAGTCATCTCTCCCTTCCACATTCCCTCCTGCTGTCCATTCAGCTAAATGTAACTATTATAGCGAGGATCATGAGAGGTCTGCCTTATGTAGACCCTATGTAGAAGGTGGGCAGCTCCAGCTTCCAAGGGGTTCTTCTTGGCCTGCCCTAGTATCTCCTGCTCTCAAAATACTTGGTCAGATGTTCCTCTTTCAAATCACTTTTCATTACCAACAGGGGAATCTAAACAAATCTTCGCTGATACACACAGACTAGAATTCTGGCCTCAAAACTGGCATCCCAGCCCTCATTCATTTCCTTCAAGGAAGCTACACACTGATGGAACTTCCTTCTCTGCCCACAAAGCAACATTTTAAAACTCACTCCCTGCAAAGATAAGAAACATCCAAAACCACATCAGATTCAGGGATTCAGTAAAGACCTGGCTATTCCGTAAAAGGTGACACCCCTACTGCAAAGCAGTCCCGAATCCAAACAACCCCAAAAAGTTGAGCCAGTCACCTATGTCCTGGTGGTAGGTATTTGCATCTCTCACTCCTCTTGGCTCAATTCCAAGCTTAAGTGTATCTAACAATATTGCATGCATATATCTTTTCCCAAAAACACATTGAAAATTATGCTCATTAGGACTGCACAATTTTGTACTTTGAACTATGTTATTCTACTTAGGCCCTGATTACAAAGGTCTTGGAGGAGAGTGTGATATCTATTGCACATGTTAAGTTAGATACTAAGAGGGGTCTCAATTTATCCAGTGTGATAAATACATTAATTGTGAGTTTTGTCTGAAAATGGGACATAAGATACATAGTTTAGTATTCTCTGCACCAAAGCCTGCATGCTCTGTTATTTACAAGGCACTTATCCCCAGCAAAGTTTTACCAGGTACATTTTAGCAAGGGAAACCTGTTGAAATTTACCTGGGAAAAATGTTGTGATTGTGGGGCTTGTGATGTGGATATGTGCTGTACCAGGAGCTACCATACATTTCAAAATTAACTAGACCAAACCTAATCGGTGGCTTTAACCCCTTAAGTTTATATAACAGAAAGTTTAAAGCATGGCACAAAGGTGGGCACTACAACCAACAACACTTAAAAAATATATATCTCAAACTTTTTTGAAAAGCATCATGGATGGTGCTTTTAAGGCTGCACCTAATTCTAAATGACTAACCATTCCTCCACAGCACACAACATAATTAAGATATCAGCAAGACTGTGATTTAAAAAAAGCAACATAACTGATGCCCTTCTGTACTTTTGAGACTTTTATTTATAGGGGTTCTAGTATACAACACATTGGAAACTTAGCATTGCTTGAAAACTGTTTAAGTTAAATATATACATTTGTGTTCTACATTACACAGGCTACAGGATATTTTATAGTTTTGCAGGATTGGGTTAGCTATTTTATCGGTCCCAGAAGGATGAAAATGTAAGATGCCTTTGTTGGAATTCAAATTCAAATCTATGTCCGGCGGGCTTTAGAGTTGTTTGAGTGACTGAAGGTTCAAGCCAGGCTCGAGATAGATGCCTCGCTCTGGCTCACCTTGAGGTCCTCTTAGACCCTTAAGACCAAAAAGAGCCAAGTTTGCTTGAGGCTTTTCACTTCCCCTCACACTCTAACCTCGTGCAGCAAGAATATTAAAAAACAAAGCATTGACCTGTGATGTAAAACAGGAGAAATTAATAGCCATCTGGTGTCTGAAATTCACAATGAGAAACCAGAAAAACTGAATTCAATCCCAGCTTCCTTGCTTGACTAAATGGTGTGATCCTAGGTAATATTTAATTTCACCATACCTCCTTTTATTATTGCACATGGCAGCACCTTGAAATACGTGAGCACTGTATAAAAACGTCTTGCATTTGATTTAATAGTCTATAATGCTTCTACATGTATAATAAAAAACTAGGCCACCTTTAGGGTGCACATGACAACCGTCTTGCCTCTTAGTGGCTTATTTATGGGATTTTGGCATAGGGCAGTGCAACAAGACACCTTGCTGTGCTGCCCTATGCCAAAGTGAAAGGGCAGGAATGCATCATATTTTTGCAATATGGTGCATTCCTGTCCTTTCACCCTGTGCTGGTGCCATTTCTGCAGCCTAGTGCTAACAGAGGCACCCTTGCACACATGGAAAGAGGAAACAATGAGGAGACATGAACATATTTCTCCTTGTTACGCATCATCTTGTGAAGCGTACGGATTTGGTGCTTCCCCAGGTTTACATGACTTTGTAAATCTGGGGCAGCGTCAAATTTCATTGGTGTTGCATGGGAAAACTCAATGCAATGCCCATAGAACGCCTCTGGGGCGCAGAGTAAGGCGACGCAGCGATTTGCGCTGCATCGCCTTAGTCATGATTTATGAGGCCACTCAAAGCCATGCAAGGTGGCTTTGCGTGGCATCTAAATCTAAATGAGATCTACTCATCCGAAGTATGTACGGTAGGGTGTCAGAGTGCATTACATCACACACATATTATATAGAGACAATGACTCATAAATGTGAAAGTCAATATATAGGAAATGTTACTTAAAACATTGAGGGCTACAAGGTGTAAGAGTCAGATGTCATCCATACTGGTAGGCAGAGGCCTAGCTTGGGCGGGGCCACAGGGGTGGTTGCCCCGGGCACAATATTCTTAGGGGTACAAAATTTTAAAAGAAAAAAACATTTGTGGTGGAAGGGACTCAAGTCACATCTGTGCTGTTGCCTGCAAGTGCAGGTTATATTGTCTTGCCCGCCTTTCCCCGCAGAAGGGCTGCACAGAGTAGTGCCCTCATGCATCCCTCATTGCCTCGGGGCAGGTGGGAGCTGCTTGCGCTTTTACCCGGTGGCATGAGAGCAGCGCCGCCCAGTGGCACAACAGTGGAACGTCTCTTGTGGTACCACGGCGCCGGACAAGGAATTTGTTTCCACTTTTTGGCAGGCAGAAGGAGCATTTCAGGCCTGAGTTCCGTGCTTGCTGCCTAACGTCATGTGTTGGTTTGGGATGGTGGGTTGAGTCACCCGGGGGTGTGGCGTCTGTTCATTCTTTCATCCGTTATTCAGTCTTTCACCATTCATTCTGTCCTTCCATCTTTGTGCCCATCCATATCCAAACCTTTTCAACCATTTCCATACCTATCCATCATCTATCCTTCCATACATCATTTCATTCATCCATCCCTCCATCCCTCCATCCACCCTTTCACTCATTCATCCATCAACCATCCATCCTTTCACCTATCCATCCATTCACTCATGCATCCAACAATTTACCCTCTCACCCATCCAGCCATCCTTTCACTTACTCATTCATCCATCCATTCACCCAGTCACTCATCCGTCCATTCGTATATCCACTCACCATTTCACTCATCCATCAATCCTTTCTTCCAGCTCTACACCCTCCCTTTCACTCATCTATGCATTCTTTCACTCATCCATCCTTATATCCTTCTTTTCACTCATCCATACACCCATTTGCCCATTCATCCTGCCAATCATCCATCCATACTTTTACTCATCCATCTATCCTCCCTTTCTCTCTCCATCCCCCTTTCACTTGGACATCCTTTCACCCATCCATCCACCCAACAATCCATCCACTCATTAATCCATCCATTGACCCTATCACTCATCCATCCATCCTTTCTCTCATTCATCCACCCTTTCACTCATCCATCCATACTTTTGCCCATCTACCCTCCCTTTCACTCACTCATCCATCCTTACATCACCCTCTCACTCACTCATCCATTCACCCTTTCACTTATCAATTCATCAATCCATCCATCATTTCACTCATTCATCCGGCTATTCACTCGCCCATCATCCACCCTTTCACTCATCTATCCATCCTTTCACTCATCCATCCACACTTTTACCCATCCATCCTCCCTTTTACCCATACATCCAACATTCCACCCATACATCCACCATTCCATCCATACATCTATTTATTTACCCTTTCTGTCATGCATCCTTCCACTCACTCATCCATCTATCCTTTCTCTCATTATCCATCCATTCACCCTTTCACTCATCCATTCATCCCTTCACTAATCCATCCAGCCATTTACCCATTCCTTCACTTACTTACTCACCCACCTTTTCACATTAATTATAAGCCGAGCCTTTGTCTGCAGAGTTGCAGACAGAAGAGGCCCATCAAGAACTCCACCCTTGCTGTAGTTCCTTAAGCAAGGAGTGGGGTGGGGTGGGGTGGGGGAGGGTTCAATATGCCCCTGCACATAGGCAATCTGAAAACTTGGAAGTCATCAGTCATGCATGATGCACAGTGCCAAGACGTGAGGTAACTGTGACATGGTGTTGTTTCCAGGGCTTTAAGTGGGTTAAAAAAAACTTGGGGGTCTCTCCAAAGGGCGTGTCCGATGTAATTAAGGGCGTGTCTTAAAACAGGTAGCTAAAAAACTGTGCTTAGTATAATGTGCTGCCCGACTGGTATGCTGCTACTTCTGTTATTACATCCAGATATATAATACATCACACCTACAAGAAGCCAGGACTATTGGCTTTGTCAATGGTCGTTAGTTGCATAAAATAAAAAAGCAGCAACTATGGCTTCTTGTATATAATATTGAAAAAGCTTCAGTTCTAAAATGATGAGACTGTGTAACCCCTTCTTTTTAACTTCTTTCGATGGCTTCTTTACATGAATTGGATTCTGCACATTTCTTTCATTTCATGAGGTGCAATTTTTTTCTTTATGTACTAGACCGAGGCAGGAGAAGGCCAATCACATGCAGTAACAGCCCAGACTGGCCCATTGTCATTCTGTATGTGACAATCAGCCATCAGACAGAATGACAATGGGCGGAGTGAGGCTGCTCTTGTGCTCAGAGGAAGAGTGCGAGGCGGCCCCATCAGGGAGTTGAGGCTTCTAGCAGGGGAACAGTGCTGTTCACCAATGCCCAAATTTACGGACAAAAGGCGTCCGTAAAAGGGATCATCACGGACAACGGACGTGAGATCCAAATTACGGACGGTCCGTGAAATTTATGGACGGTTGGTCACCCTACTTGAAGGTCGGGCTGGCAGGCACCAACTCCAGCCCGGGCAGTCCAGCCTACGGCAGCTGACGGGGGGGGGGGGCGCTAAAGCCCAATCTGCCCAATGGGTGTTGCATGCCTGGTCTGCGGACATCTCTAGATTCGGAGGACAGGTACTCTATCAAGGCGATGGAGTATTTTACTCTGTCACGCTGACGGAGTATACAACATCTTCGGTGGTCTAAGTTGGTTCCAAACTATTAAATTTGAACCTCACCCGCCACTATTTCAAGTTATGGGGGATGGAAAGGGCCCCAGTGTCCAGGGTTACTCCCATCTTTTAGGGGTATGAAATGTTGAGCAGGACGCGTGTATGTTTCTTAAACCCTCCTAGACTAAACAGATGTTTTCTTGTTACTATCCATTTGTTTTAACGAAAAAAAGATGCCCTTCTTTACAGTGGTTGGCACAGCTGTTGCCATAGCTCACAATTGACGGATACATATGACTTACATTAAAAGTACTATAACTCTGCTGCTAACAGAGGAATCTGAGCGAAAACCAAAAAAATACACCTATTCCCCCCTAATGTAGAGCGTGGGGGCCAGGTACGTAGTAGGCCTTCGCAGCGCGTTACTAAGTTGGACACACACCCTGGGTTGCTGTAATGGCCAAAGCTCATGTGCGACTTAGGCCCGTTTATTTGTACCCTCGGACCGAGCCCGGTCACGAGGGGTGGTGCGGGGATACACTGTAGGGAAGGTGCCGGATGGCTCTCTACATCCCTCCTTTCTTTTAGTCACACACTGGGAGATGGGGGGAGAAACAGAGAGAGAAAAGAGGGAGAAGACAGTTGGAGAATAGCAAGAGAGGAAACCAGGAAAAGAGACATTGTCTGAGACCACAACCATCAAGTTCGCAGATTCGTTAACCGCTCAGCACATAAAGTCTCTCAATCTTTGGCTGGGTACAGGGTTGGGTCGCAGCTGATAACGTTGGCTCCTGGGCTTTTCCCCTCCAGAGTCGTCCGTCACATTCTTGGGGAACCCCACAGATGCCTTGCGCGACACTCTTTCACCCTGGATGTATTCGTGTGCCATAGCTCCTGCCTGCTGCGCAGCGAGCGCTGGACTCTGGCTGCCGTCTGTGGTGGGCACATCGTGAGCGTCCATGGGCTCATCGTCTCCTTCCCAGGACGGGTCAGCAGGAGCGGCGTTACCGGCCAGTTCTTTGAACCACAACACATTTCTCACTATGGTATATCTGCCCCGTTGGGCTGTAATCATGGTGCATCCACTCGAATCACAGTCCATACCTCGGGCTCATATAACGTGCAAAACTTCCACCCCGGGTGGCTGTCCTTGAGTACTACCATGGACCCTACCCGCAGCGTCGGAGCTTTTGCTCTTCGGCTCTCCGTCGCCCGGTCGTTCGTTGCCCGGCGCTTTTGTTGGGCATTTTCGACATCCAGGCAGGGTGGTACCCACTCAGGGTCCTCGAGGATTAGATCCCTCGGCGGTCGCTTGAGCAGTAGAGAGGTGGGTGTGCACCCCATTGTGGAGTGGGGTGTTTGTTGGTATGCAAGTAGGAACTGATGCCGACATACTTCGGGGTCTTGGTGCTGGTCCACTCCAATACTGAGGGCCCTGTTCAGTGTTCTAATGAAGCATTCCACCTCTCCGTTGGCTTGAGTCCATTGTGGGATGATCCGTCGATGCCTGATAGCTCGCCGTGCCAGGAAGTCATAGAAGTCCTGACCCTGGAACGGTGACCCGTTGTCTGACTTGACTTCATCCGGAAGCCCAAACATCCCGTACGTCTTCTCCAGGGCTGGCTGCACATGGATGAATGCCGTAGATGGTACGAGCTATACGATGGGGAACTTCGAGAACGAGTCCAGGATCACCATTGTATGCCGCCCATCCGGGAGGCTCCCGAAGTCGACACTGAACCTCATCCATGGAGTTAGGCAGGGTTCTTCCATTAGTAATGGTGCCAGAGTAAGATTGACGCCAGTGATGGTGCACGGATGGCAGCGCTTAACTTCTTCATCCACCATCTCGTCCATGTTGGGGAACCACACCTTCGTGCGCAATCATGCCTTCGTCTTGGCGGTCCCCTGATGACCTTGATGGGCAAGCGTGACCATTCGTTTGCACAGGCTTTTCGGGATGACAATCCTTTGCCCTCGTAGGACTAGCCCAGACCCGCTGACGCTTAGCTCTTGCCGTACTTTCCAGAGTTGGCGTCTGCTATTTTGTTCTTCCCCTGTGAGCAGCTTTGATCCATCGAGGAATCGATGCCACTGCCCCTTCTCCAGGGCCTCCTTCACCCTTCCAAGGGTGTCATCCACATCAGTGGCATCTCGAAGGTCTTCCTGTGTTACTGCTACGGGGCAGGCGCTGGCTTCAACCATGTTCACGAAGGCTTCGGTGTGCACGGCATCCGCCGGGGCTACCTCGCTCCCGCCTTGTGTGGGGTGTCTGGACAAGAAATCAGCTGGGTTGTCTGCCCCTGGCCTGTAGAGCAACTGGAATGAGTATGCCTGCAGCTGGATCGCCCACCTTTCTATTCTTGGTGGTGCTAGGCATGATGATCTGTTGAACAGTGGCAACAGAGGTTTGTGGTCGGTCACCACTCGGAATGGATGGCCGCAGAGGTACAGGTGAAAGTGTTGGCAGGCCCACCTCATAGCTAAGGCCTCTCGCTCTATTTGGGCGTATCGCGTTTCTGTCTGAGATAGTGCCTGACTGGCATAGGCAACCAGAACGCAGACTCCCTTGGCATTCTTTTGCAGAAGGACCGCCCGCGCCCTACGGAGCTGGTGTCCACCACTAGCTCTGTTTTCTTCTTGGGGTGGAAGTACGCCATGGTTGTCTGGTCCAGGAGAGCCTTCTTGATGTTTTGGAATGCTGCTTCCTCTTTGGGGACCCATTCCCAGGGCGTGCCTGTCTTCGTAAGCTGACGCATGGGTTCCAAGAGCGTGGCCAGGTTCGGGATAAATCTCCTACAGTATGTCACCATGCCGAAGAACCTTCTGATCTCTGTCGGGTTCTGGGGAACCAGGGCACTCCTGATGGCCTCTGCCTTGTGTGGGTCAACACGGAGTCCGTCTCGGGAAAAGACGTACCCAAAGAAGTCTATCGACCCCTGATAGAAGGCGCATTTCCTCTTGTGCAGGGTGAGCCCACAGTCTGCCAGCCTTTGTAGGGTCGCTCTCAGCCGGACATGGTGTTCCTCCAGGCTTTGGGAGTATATCAGGATGTCAGCACTTAGATTTATCACTCAGACCAGGCTTGAGAGGGTCTCCTTGATGGCATTTTGAAACACCTGTGCGGCGGACGAGACACCGAAGCTGAGCCGTGTGTACCGTCGGAGGCCCACATGCGTTGAAAAGGTTGATATATAGCGACTTTCGGGCGCCAACTCCAGCTGGTGGTGCCCCGAGTTCAAGTCCAGTTTGGAGAACCATTGGGCCCCATTCAGGTCAGCCACGATGTCATCCATTGTCGGGGTCACACGTCTCTCTCTCCGGATGGCCTGATTGGGGAGCCTCATGTCGACACATAGCCGAATGGCGCCGGTCTGTTTTAGCTTTGGTGCAACCACCAGCGGTGACACCCATGGGGTGGGTCCCGACACCTTTTTGATGACCCCCAAGTCTTCAAGGTCTTGCAGCTCCTTTTCCACAATGGGGCGGAGATGAAATGGAATGCGCCGGTGTCGAAGCGACCTCGGCTTGATGGCCTTGTCTATGTGGAGTTTCACCTGGTGCCCCTTCAATTTACCCAGGCCTTGGAAGAGCTGTGGGAATTCGCTCAGGATGTCTTCCACATGTGTGTCGTGGACCTCTTTTGTGAAAAACACCAGCTCTCGGTCTTTTGCGGTGTGGCACCCTAGCAACGTACCCTTTTTGCTGTCGGTTACGTGGAATCTGGTCTTCACAGAGAGTTCGGAACTCAAGACATCGACCTCGATCACTCCTAGTAGCGGTATGGGTATTGTTCCTCCATAGGTGTAGATTTTGGCCGAGCTAGGCCGAGCTAGGCAAGGGGTGGCATGGGCGACAACCTTTCATATTGGTCAGAGTCCATCACATTCACGGATGCACCAGTATCTATTAGTGCGTGCACAGTGGTTCCATTGACCTGTACATTGCACATCGGAGGGGGGCGCTCCTTGCGGCCGGGCCGTCCCGCAAACAAGATGACAAAGGTGTCGTCATCATCCTCGTAGTAGGCAGTAGCTCCTTGTTCCTTTGGTGCTTCCATGGTGTCGCTGTCCTCGAGCGTTAGGTGGCGTAGGGTCATGGGGCGGCATCTGGATGCACCCCCCCGGGAGAGTCCTCCTCCACCTCGGCAGACACTGGCATAATGGTTGGCCTTGCCACACTTTGAGCAGGTCTGCCCTCTCGCTGGGCATTGGTCTTGCGCTTTGTGGTCGAAACCGCAATGTCCTCACTTCCCAGCGGGTCGGCTGATTGTGGCACGCCCTTGTCCAGGGCGCCGTTGCACCGCTTCCACCGCTTCCACCGACTCTTCTTTGACATGGATCTGTTTCTGCGTCGGGGCGGTCGGGGTATTGCGAACTTGGACGACCTCCATCTCCTCCGCCCGTCTGTCCGACAGCTCATAGGAGCGGACCAGGATGAGGATCTCATCCAGGGATATTCCGGGTTGGCGAAGCATCTGGCGCCTCAGCGAAACACACTTGCACCCCTGGATGATCTGCGCCTGAATTTCTTCCGTCTGGTCAATGTTCGTGCACGTGCGCGCCAGCTTCCTCAGCCGGGTGTAGAACATGTCTACCGTTTCTGCCTCCATTTGCTGGGCTTGCCGCAACTTGAACCGCTCGTAATCTGGGTTGATTCGCGAGTAGAAGTACCTGTTGATGGCCGCGTCATATTCATGAGCTGCCCCGGTATCGGGCAGTGTCTCAAACAGCTCGTAGAGCTCGTTACCCCCAAAATGCATCAGCAGGGAACGTTTTACCTTCCCATCTGTCTCTCTGGTCTCTGTAAAGTAGTGGTTCAGGCGACCCACCCAGAGCTTCCATCTGGGCGTGGCAGTGGTGGGGTCGGCGAGCTGGCTGAACGGGGGTATCGGCGTCACAGACGCCTGTGAATACGGTGTTGGCGGTGCTTGTGCCTGTGGCGGTGGTGGGTCCCCCATGGTGTGCAGATGCTTGTCCCCTCTTGCGGTGGGTGTGGCGATGCGTGCAGTGGGTGAGGTGTCGCTGTGATCTTATGACCCCGGAGGGATGGGACTGACATCTTCCTGGGCCTGATCTGTGTAGTCTTGAGGCCCTGTGGCACTCCTTCCCTGGGGCCTTGAGACTGACCTGTCCTTGCACAGAGGCTGGGACCTCCGCCTGTACTTCTTGTCCCTGTGTGTGGGGCTGTCGATAGTACAGGGCGTGGGTACCTGATGGTGGCACTCCTGGGGCCAGGCTCAGGCTGTAGGCAGCTGATGGTGTTGTGCTAGTGTCCTTCTAGCACAGGCCTCGCTGTTCTGCGTCTTCTGGCACCCTTTTTTTTTCACTTTTCCTGGCTGACAGGGTGGGGCCCGCGCCTGTTCCTAGGCCTCAAATCGGCCCGGAGCTGAGCTGTGCGGTGAAACTTAAGGCCCCGCCCCCGCGCCGACCGTCTTGGGCGTCTCGCGGTTAGATTACGGGAGCTCTTCCGCTCTGGATTAATGGCAAATCACCACACGGCCCAGGACGGGTCAGTGTGCTGCTTCTCTGCAGCCTCCGCAGGATGCCGCAGCGGGGTGCCGGATCAAGGTGGCGGCGCTGGAGGATCTCTCGCCGGGGCGCCCATCCTTCCGACAGCTGCGTCCCTCACCTGCAACATGCCGAACAGTGAGTGCCGAAGAAGGGGAGAGCGAGGGTCCGTACTACCTCGTCGCCAGTGTAGTGCATGGGGGTCAGGTGTGTAGTAGGCCTTCGCAGCACTCTATTAACGTGGACACACACACTGGGTTGCTGTATCGGCCAAAGGTCACGTGCGACCTAGGCCCGTTTATTTGTACCCTTGGACCGGGCCTGGTCACGAGGGGTGGTGAGGGGATACACTCACTGTAGGGAAGGGGACGGATGGCTCTCTACACCCAAGTCTCACAAACTGGGGTCTCAGGAGTCGCGAAACTTTAAATAATTTAAAATAAATGGACCCCCAAATTTGATCTCCGTCTACATATATTGGTAGGGAGACTGTGTTACTTGTTCTCACGTAACAATGTTTTATACAAGAACGGCAGCTCAAATGCCCGGATTTTCAATTTGATTCCACTTCTAACAGACCCCGCATACCCACTGCGATGTTTTTTATTTGGACACGTCTGAATTGGAATTAAATTTAAAATCGAAACAAAAGTTTTGCCGAATTCTGCTCTTTGTGGGGTAGAAAGAAGGACGCATGTGGGTTGTTTGGGAGAGCTCTGAGGGACGAAGGAGGCACCTGGGTCTGCCCTCCCCTACCCTATGTAAATGGCGCAAGTATAGCGGGGGTGTTGGGGATAAAAAACAGTTTTTCGGAGGTGAATAAACACAATTTGCAGCACAGCAGATATGTCTGTGTCGAAGCCAGGGGGATCTATTGAGGCAGCCAATCAGAGCAGCATACTCCCTGCTAACAGGCGGACAATGCCCGCTCCTCTCCAGATGGACGGGCAATGGGCCTGGCCACCCATGAACTGAGTGTACCACACTCTGAGCCCTGACAGTTTATAAACATGGCGCACTTCTCTGCCCACTCCTGTCACCAGCATCGGATTAGAAAGGCGGCCAGTCGGGCATTGGCCGGTGGACCGGTGCCTAAGGGTCACCAGTGGGCCGGTTTTTGTCAACTGGCCCACAGAGCCTTATTGTCTTCCCCACCAGGCCACTGTAAGGGGGCAGCATCATGAGCAAGGAGGCTCTGAGGGGGTTGCTTTCAGCAGAGTCGCTAGGCCAATATTGTTCTGTCTGCTGCAGACTTTATTTTGGCTCCCGTGGGGCCCGCGCAGACGCCCAGAAGCAATGTCCCACTCCCCTGCTGTGGGCCATTATCACCTCGGCTCCCCTGGAGCAGCCGCAGCTCTGTGCTTTTCTTCACCCCGCCCCTGCTAGGCCATCACCCTGTGGCTACAGTTGGCTGGGCTGGGGTGAGTAAGTGAATGGTCTTGCTGAGGGCCTGTCGTTGGCACCTTGGCTACAGTGTCTTTCAGGCCTTGGTGGTGGGGTGGGGGGCGTGAGGGGGGGAGGTGTATGTTTGCATAAACCTCGCCATGAAGCACCTTTCCCACTGCAGAAAATTTAAATAATGTAATGTTAGGGTCAGAGCTGCCGAATGTGGAACTATGGAAATAGGTTCGAGTCCCAGCCTCACCTCAACATCCTTTGATTCTGGGCAAATTAATTAATTGCGCAAGGCCTAAAATAAAAATGAATTTGATCTTCTGTAATGTAACTGGTGCTCATATAATTGCGCCCTTTGGCCGAGTTTACGCTATATAGAACTACAATAAAAAAACATAACCTTCTGTTTGCTCATTTTTTAAGAATTTGCAAAGGCTGGAACTTAATAATGAGAGAGGATTGTTTATTCAATAATAAAAAAAAGTCTGTATTCCTTCTTAACATGGCTTTTCTTCCTTTGTTTAGTTTTAACTATCTGTCACGGATCATTAATGAAGATTTACATCACATTTTAAACTGCTTTCACCTTACGTTTACTGTTCAAACTTTAAAGTACATATCGATCAGGGGAGAAAATACCAGCTTTAAGTGTTTTTCTTCATTTTCGTACTGGCAAGGGCATTCAAATACTGGTAATGCTGGTTAAAAAACGGCCTGGTGGCAAACATAGCCATATAAGGAGTTGTGGCCTTCGGGCCACTTTATTTCACTTCGCCCGCCCCGCCAAAATGTAGTGCTTCTAGTTTTCACCAATGTTTCTGGCTCTATGAGCTTTAAAATACATAATTTATCAAACATTTCTCTAAAAATGAGCCCGATGAGACTAGCCAAATGCTGCTTCGTGAACGGGCGTGATCCAGGAATGTGGGCCACTTTTTTGGGAGTGCCCGGGCCGAATTGTGATCCCAATCCGACCCTGCCTGTCACACATTCTAATGAATGAACCTTGTATTTGAGCCATCGACTGGCCTTAAAGGTTGATCAACATTATTACTAGAACGAACTGGGGTTGCTATAAATAGTGCAGCAGGTGCAGTGGTACCAGGCCCCTGGGTCTGTGGGGCACACCATACGCCAGTTACAATTGTGTTCACTATCAAACTAGTGGTTGAGGGTCCTGGCCTTGTTTGCATTAGTGCCCATGGTACCCTTGCTACATGTAGTAGCTAGACACAAGAAACAGAGTCTGTGGTGAATGCAGTGCATGCGAGGGGGCGGAGGGCGACCTAAGGGCTGCAAGAAACACCCTGGTGTGAGTAGAAGGCGGGGGGATGGAGTAGCAAGGAGAAGCAAGAAACAGAGCAGAGGTTGTGAGAATACAGGGGAAGGTCAAGGAAAGACAGGAAGCAGATCCTGTGAGGAGTGAAGGGCGGGGTAAAGGAGAGACAAGAAGCAGAGCCTGTGTGCAATGGGAGGTGACGGGGTAGCAGCAGAAACAAGAAGCAGAGCCTGTGAGGAATGGAAGGACAGGGGGGCAAGTAGAAACACGAAGCAGAGTCTGTGAGGAATGGAAGGTGAGGGATACCCAGGAGAGACAGGAAGCAGATCCTGTGAGGAGTGAAGGGCGGGGTAAAGGAGAAACAAGAAGCACAGCCTGTGAGGAATGGGCGGACAGGGGTGCAAGTAGAAACACGAAGCAGAGTCTGTAAGAAATGGAAGCTGAAGGGATACCCAGGAGAGACAAGAAGCAGAGCCTGTGAAGAATGAAAGGACAGGGGGTAGCAAGGAGAAACACGAAGCAGAGCCTGTGAGGAATGAAAGGACAGGGGTAGCAAGGAGAAACACGAAGCAGAGCCTGTGAGGAATGAAAGGACAGGGGTAGCAAGGAGAAACACGAAGCAGAGTCTGTGAGGAATGGAAGGTGAGGGATACCCAGGAGAGACAAGAAGCAGAGTCTGTGAGAAGCAGAGTCTGTGAGGAATGGAAGGTGAGGGATACCCAGGAGAGACAAGAAGCAGAGTCTGTGAGGAATGAAAGGACATGGGTAGCAAGGAGAAACACGAAGCAGAGTCTGTGAGGAATGGAAGGTGAGGGATACCCAGGAGAGACAAGAAGCAGAGTCTGTGAGAAGCAGAGTCTGTGAGGAATGGAAGGTGAGGGATACCCAGGAGAGACAAGAAGCAGAGTCTGTGAGGAATGGACGGTGAGGGATACCCAGGAGAGACAAGAAGCAGAGTCTGTGAGGAATGGAAGGTGAGGGATACCCAGGAGAGACAAGAAGCAGAGTCTGTGAGGAATGGAAGGTGAGGGATACCCAGGAGAGACAAGAAGCAGAGTCTGTGAGGAATGGAAGGTGAGGGATACCCAGGAGAGACAAGAAGCAGAGCCTGTGAGGAATGAAGGTGAGGTCATGGAGAGACAAGAAGCAGAGCCTGTGAGGAATGAAGGTGAGGTCATGGAGAGACAAGAATGACTTGACAGAGCTCACAAACATAGCAAAATCAGACAGTGAGGCACTAGGAGGAGTTAAATACACCTTTCATGTAGAGTCTTGTCTGTTTTAAATCTGTGCTAACTACATTGTTTTCTGCTAAGGGCTTCTAATTCTGCACTGGAACACTTTAAAACTTCCCTCTCTCTGTTCAGTGGACCCTCTATGAAAACAAGGCCAAATTCCAAATTTAATGACATTTGCCGGGAAATTCGACAGATGACACGAAACACTGCGCAAAACTGTAGCTCCCAGAAAATCCGAGACACCTGGCCACCGTGGAGGGACACCAAGGAGAGGCAAGAAAGGTAACCTGTGATTAAGGGAGCGTGAGAATGACCGATGGACAAGAAACAGAGTCTGTGATGAATGGAGGGTGAGGGGTCAAGGGCAGGAAAGAAACAGAGTCTGTGGAATGGAGGGTGAGGGGTCAAGGATAGGAAAGAAACAGAGTCTATGATGTGTGGAGGGTGAGGGGTCAAGGACAGGAAAGAAACAGAGTCTGTGATGTGTGGAGGGTGAGGAGTCAAGGACAGGAAAGAAACAGAGTCTGTGGAATGGAGGGTGAGGGGTCAAGGACAGGAAAGAAACAGAGTCTGTGGAATGGAGGGTGAGGGGTCAAGGACAGGAAAGAAACAGAGTCTATGATGTGTGGAGGGTGAGGGGTCAAGGACAGGAAAGAAACAGAGTCTGTGATGTGTGGAGGGTGAGGGGTCAAGGACAGGAAAGAAACAGAGTCTGTGATGAATGGAGGTGAAAGTTACAAGGGGTGGCATAGCTCCAAGGAGAGGGAAGAAACAGAGTCTATGATGAATGGAGGGAAATAAAGCCAAGGATAGGCAAACACAGAGCCTGAGGAAAGCAAGACACAGAGCCTGTGATGTGTGGAGGGTGAGAGTGGCAAGGGAGATAAGAAACAAGACCTGGCATGACCTGGGTGCTGCCTGTGAGCAACATAGGTCGTGTTTCTAATCCCCTGGCCAAGGACTCGGTTCAATGCACCAATACAAATTAGAAATGGAGTTCGACTGCAACCCAGGCACAACCCAACGAGCAGTACTGTGTAGGAATTGTTTTCACAATCAGTGCTACTAGATGAGTTCAGGGACACAGTGGAACTCTAAAGTCCTCTTTTGCAAATGAATAATACTCTAAAAATAGCACTAAGAAACGGGGTGAAATGTAAAATGTTTATTTCTAAAACCTAAGTCTAGTGTATAAAATTTGAATGCTTACCACACACAGTAAGATAATAAATATAGCAATGCATGACATCACCAGCGAAAACAATGTAAACATTCCTAACATGTTTTTTTGTTGTTGTTGTTTTTTTATTGATTTCACACAAAAAAAAGGTTACATAGCATTACAGTGCATTATTAAGCATCACAATTAAGTAACATAGGTACATGTTCCAGGTACAGGCGTACTTTGACCAGGTTAACAGCAAGCGTAGAAATTCTGTTCTGCTTAGGGCCAGGTATAGCATTCAGTAACCTTCACTAGAAACTCTGCGATGATACAGCAACCCCAGGCATTTCCCTGTCTACCCCGGCTCCCATGGGGCTATGCTGAGGCTGTGTTGAAGTGTCATTTATATCCCGCGTTGCCAGCAGGTAGGATTGAAATGGTTGCCAGATATCCAAGGGCCTAGCCGCGGGCGGCTGTAGTTGTGCATTTGTGTCACTATTAGTGTTGCAGTATGTCATACTACGTAGCCATGCGTGCAGTGTGGGGGCGTGCTTACCACCCCAATTGATGGCTACTTCACATTTAGCAATAAGGAGTGCAATAGAGACAAATCGTTGCTTGGATTTGGGGAGGTCTTGTGTGTACCCGAGTAGCGCCATCAGCGGCATCGGCGCAATCTCCATTTCAATCATACGAGAAATTTCCCCAAAGACTACCCTCCAATAGCCCTCTATCTTGGTACAAGTCCAGGTAATATGTGCAAAGTCTGCCTTTGGGGAGCGACATCTCGGGCAGGCGTGATGGCAAGAAGGGTCTATACGATGCATTTTGCTAGGTGTCATATGTGCTCTCCACAGGAATTTAAAATGCAGCAATTTGCGCAGATGGTTAGGGGAGACATGGCGTATTTGTGTACAGCACCGACCCCACTGCGCATCCATGATTGGGTGACCAAGGTCGCGCTCCCATGCCGCCTGCACCCCAGTATCCCAACAAGGAAGCATCGCCACTGCAGCCTTATACATCCTAGCCATAAGATGACTCCCATCCCCGTCCTTAATAACCCCTCTCAGTATTGGGAATTCAGGGGGTTCTAATGGATAACTAAACATGCTCACCCGCAATGCCCTCTGAAGCCTCTGCAGCACAAAGTGATCCAATATAGTGGCATCATGGAAGCGTGGGTCTTCCGTGCGCAAAAAAATATGACCTTTGGGGAACAAGTCGCCAAATGTTACCAGATGAAATTTAGCCAACGTGCGTTTTACCAAAGCCTCTTGCAAAATGGGAATCCTGCCATTACCCGCTAGCGGCAATGTGGATGAATAAAATATGCGGGATCCAGTTACCCGTAGTAGTTTATGTCATGCCCAGCTGGTTGTGGACAGTGTTTGGATATTGTGTGGGTCTCGCAGAAACCCAACCGGTAACAGGGTGTTAAGTGGCGCCAGAAGTGCCAGATCGGCTTCTGGTCTGTGATACGGGATCCCGACATCTGCATGATACCAGTGTCGGGCAAAACTTGCCTGCGCTACCAAATAGTAAATCCGAAAGTTTGGTACCCCAAACCCTCCCTTCTCATACGGCAACATTAAAGAATCCCAGCCAATGCTGGGCTGCTTTCCCCCCACACCAGTCGTATCAACAGCGTTCGGAGGTCTGAGAAGAAGCTATCATACAACGGGATAGGGATGTTTTGAAAAAGATATAAAAATTGTGGAAGAACAACCATCTTAATTATGGCTATCCTACCTGCCATTGATAAAGGCAACGTCAACCAACGCTCTACATTGCGTACCAGCTTCTCCATAACCGGGCCGTAATTCAGCTGAAGGATACAATCCTTTTCTCTGTGGACATGGATTCCAAGATATTTCACAGAGTCATCGCACCATGCCAGTGGATACTCCACTGTTCTGTCACAGGGCGCTACCGTCAGTTGGAAGACCTCCGACTTCTCCCAATTAATGAGTAAATCTGACAGGGTACCATATCTTGTCACTTCACAGAGGACTGGTGTTAAGTTGTCATCCGGATGTCTTACATACAATATAATATCGTCTGCATACAATGTGAGAAGTAGTTGACCTGTATTGAACTGCAGCCCCCAATGGCTGTGCCTCTCCTGGAGATGCCGCACCAATGGGTCGAGTGCCACCACAAATAGCAGGGGAGAGAGTGGACACCCCTGCCGTGTCCCCCGAGAGAGTTGAAACTCATCTGTTAAAGTTCCATTGAGTCGGATGCGGGCTGTGGGTAGCGTGTACAGCAATTTATCAACTGCTAAGAACCGTTCCAGCACCCCCAGCCGTCCCATCGTAGCATACAAAAAGGGCCACTCAAGCGAGTCAAAAGCTTTTTCCGCATCGAGTAGCACAGCGGCAGCTGGGACCGTCGGTGATATTCTGTGCAGTGTGGAAAACAGTGTACGGAGATTAAGAGCTGTTGACTTATGGGGAATGAAACCCGATTGTGCTGGCGATATCAGCTGCTCAACGATTAATGCAAGCCTTGTTGCCAATATTTTAGCTAGGATCTTATTATCAAAGTTTAAGAGGGACAGCGGTCGATATGAGCTACAATTCCGCATGTCCTTCCCGGGCTTCGAAAGCAGGATTATAACTGCCTCTCTCAGTGTGGGTGGAAGCACCCCTGCCTCCACCGCCTCTTGATACATGTCAATAAGATAAGGTGCGATGAAAGCCTTATATTTCTTATAAAAGCAGCCCGTAAACCCATCAAGCCTTGGTGCTTTAGAGCCATCCAGTGCATCTATGGCCTCAATGACTTTGTCTTCCGAAAAAGGCTCAGCCAGAAACTCCTGATGCGCTTTTTCCATCCAAATCAGTAAGATCTCATCTAGGTAGTCTCTGTAGTCCGTGGGGTGCCCAGTGGCCCTGGAGGTGTACAATGCTGTATAGTACGTAAGCACCTCCTCAAGGATTCCCACATTGCCAGTTATCCGCGCTTCCCCATGACCTGTTTAGTCCGCTATATAGGTCGGCCTACGAGACTGTTGCATTAGTCTAGCTAGAGTTCTGCCCGGCCTCTCGCCCCTCCCATACCGCCAGGCAGCTGCATACTTGCCGAGGTAGTGCGCCTCACGCTCTGCTGCCTTCCGAATTTCAGCCAGCAGAGTTGCACGGCGTTGCAAATCGGGAGGACCAGTGGAATTCGCCTCTATACGATCTAGGTCCGTCAACTGCGCTTCTCTTGGTGCTAATGTACGTCGTAGGTCCCTAAGTACCCCGGCGCTTTATGAAATACACACTCCTCTGATGTATGCCTTAAAGGCTTCCCACAGTGTGGCCTTGGAGTCCACTGATCCCACGTTCAGCGAAAAGTACTCGGTGACCGCCTCCCCCAATTCAGTTGCGAAAACGGTATCTCTCAGGGCCATGTCAGGAAATCTCCATGGACTCTCTACCCCCCCTGCTCTAGGGACTCTCAACTTTACCATGACGGGGGAGTGGTCAGACAGTGTGCGCGAGAGGTGGCTAACTGTGTCTATCCATAGTGCCACCCCAGCGGAAAGGCACCAGTAATCCAATCGTGTCCATGTGTTGTGGGTTGCAGAATAGTGTGTGTACCCATCGCGATCTGTGCAGTGATATCTCCAAGCGTCCACCAGTCCAAACCTATCTATGGTGTCCAGCAGTGATCGCCTTGCCCTGGACTTTGTGTCTATCGTATGTGCTGTGCTATCGTGCACCGGGTCGATTAGTAGATTGAAATCCCCACCCATGTATATGTGGTCCGTCCCCATGCGCTCTATGTGGGTATGAATAGCGTCAAAGAAATCGAGGTCATCAACATTCGGTGCAATTATATTAACAAACAGTACGGAATGCTCAAGCATACATCCCTTAACCAACAAATATCGCCCCCCAGTATCCCGGCAGACCTCCACCTCCCTAAACGGCACCCGTCTATGTATCAATATTTCAACTCCTCTGGCATACGAGCTATAACCTGCGAAATATCTATGTGCCCCCCAATTTGAGGCCAGGGCCGTCTTAACAGATAATGCCAAATGAGTCTCTTGTAGGAAAGCAATGTCCACCTGATGGCGCTGCATTTAGTTGGTCACTTGTTTACATTTACGAGCATTATTGAGGCCCCTAACGTTCCAGGACATCATCACAACGTTAGCTTCTGCCTGTACCTTGTTAACCATAATCTACTTCTTGCATATCGAACTTGCCAGCACCCAGATAATTGTTACTGCACTGCAATTGTTGATTGTACCTGAACCATGTTACTAACTTTTGCTTACAATCCCAATATCCCCCCTCCCGCCTCCCATCCCCCATACCAAACTTCGGGGGGAAGACCTAACCCATTGCATCAATATTTTAATATAAATGCAAATGAAAGAACAGCATTCTATAATACTGCATAAACTTAAACAGGTGCATCCGCACTCGGGGGGTGGCAATGCAACGCCGCTTCCCCATTATCTTGGCACATATGTGCCTGGATATATATATCTGGTTCGTCCCTGGCGGCAAACCAATGCAATTCAAGAGTACGCATGAGGAGACACAATCTGGGTACTAAATCATACACACAGTCACTAGCCCACTATAGTTTGAAAATTGGCATTAGTACAACTTAGCTGGCAGAGAATAGGTCAGCGCTTGCGCCAGAGTCCGGTATATTCTGTGACTGCTGCGGGAATGGTGTTCCGTGCTGTCTCCCTGACTTAGAGTATTTCTGGCAGAACTCCTGGGCGTCATGGGGGGAATCAAAGATTCGTGACCGTCCATCCACGTCCACCTTTAGCCGTGCTGGGTACAACATCCCGTACCGAAGCCCCAACTTCCAGAGGGTCGCCTTCACCCCGGTATATTTTCAGCGTGCTTCTTGCACCATTGCAGTGAAGTCTGGATACATGGATGGTAACTAGACAAAATATCGAGAAAAAAAATATAGAATGGACAGAATATCGAAGTCAAAATATAGAATGGACATAATATCGAATGGACATAATATAGTGGTTAAAAATATCGAAATGCAGGTAAGTAATATCGACTGTCAAAATATCGAAGTACATAATATAGGCATTAAAATATATCGAATTTTTAATAATATCGAATTTTTTAAAGTGTTTTTTATGTTAGTATATGTGTTAAAAGTGTATATTATTTTTGTAATGTATGTTTAATTTTTTTAAAGTAATGAATTTTATGTTATTTAATTTTTGCGTGATTTAATTCCGTAGCGGGTTGTGGGTTTATAGGGGAATAGGGTGGAAAGTAATTTAATTATAGTAAATTAAATATTAATTTTTAGGAATTATTAATTATTTTTAATTTAATTTTGCCTTTTAGTTCTGTAGCGGGTTGTGGGTTTATAGGGGAATAGGGTGGGAAGTATTTTAATTGTAATTAAGTAAATATTTATTTTAATTTATTTGTATTGATAATTAATTTATTGTTAATTAATTATTAATTGGTAATTAATTTTTATTAATTGGTAATTAATTTTTATTAATTGGTAATTAATTTTTATTAATTGATAAATTGATAATTATGTTAATTGTATTAATTTATTATTTGGAGCGGGTTGTGGGTTTATAGGGGAATAGGGCGGGAAGTAATTTAATTGTAATTAAGTAATTAATGAAATTATTTTTGTGTATTGATAATTAATTTATTGTTAATTAAATATTAATTGGTAATTATTTTTATTACTCGTTACATTTTTGGTATTGAAAATTAATTGGTTGTTAATTATTAATAGGTAATTAATTTTTAATAACTAATATTCATTGGTATTTATAATTAATTAATTATTAAATATTTTGTTATTGGTAATTAATTTTACTTAATTTTTTATTGGTATTGATAATTAATTAATTTTAATTTTAATATTAAATCATTACTTTCCCTACTGTTGCACTGACTGGAGTGGGAATAGTAATTTTTACCCCTACGCTATCCAACGCTTTCCCTACTGTTGCACTCACTGGAGTGGGAATAGTAATTTTAACCTTACGCTATCCAATGCTTTCCCTACTGTTGCACTCACTGGAGTGGGAATAGTAATTTTTACCCCTACGCTATCAAACGCTTTCCCTACTGTTGCACTCTCTGGAGTGGGAATAGTAATTTTTACCCCTACGCTATCCAACGCTTTCCCTACTGTTGCACTCTCTGGAGTGGGAATAGTAATTTTTACCCCTACGCTATCCAATGCTTTCCCTACTGTTGCACTCACTGGAGTGGGAATAGTAATTTTTACCCTCCTGCTATCCAACGCTTTCCCTACTGTTGCGGGAAAAGAAATTTGTACCCTCCCGCTATCCAATGCTTTCCCTACTGTTGCACTCACTGGAGTGGGAATAGTAATTTTTACCCTCCCGCTATCCAACGCTTTCCCTACTGTTGCGGGAAAAGTAATTTTTACCCCTACGCTATCCAACGCTTTCCCTACTGTTGCACTCACTGGAGTGGGAATAGTAATTTTTACCCCTACGCTATCCAACGCTTTCCCTACTGTTGCACTCACTGGAGTGGGAATAGTAATTTTTACCCCTCCGCTATCCAACGCTTTCCTTACTGTTGCACTCTCTGGAGTGGGAATAGTAATTTTTACCCCTACGCTATCCAACGCTTTCCTTACTGTTGCACTCATTGGAGTGGAAATAGTCATTTTTACCCCTATGCTATCCAACGCTTTCCTTACTGTTGCACTCTCTGGAGTGATAATAGTAAATTTTACCCTCCCGCTAGCCTGCGCTAAAAATATTGAATATTTTTTATTAATATTAAGTTAATATATATATATGTGTTAAAAAATAAAAATGTATGTTTATCTTTTTTATAACTTACATTAATTATTTATTAATTTTAAGGTTATTTAAGTATTTTTAAGTATGTTTTAGTTAATTATATTTATTATTTCATTTATTTTACATTGTTATGTTATGTTATGTTAAAAATATTTATAGAGCGCACTAACACCAAACGGTTTCATGGCGCTGAGAGCAGAGGAGCGATAGTGTTGTAATAAACAGAAGCTTTACTCGTAGGACTGAGAGAACAAAAGAGTCTTAAGAAGTGTTCTGAACTGGGCGTAGGAGGTAGCTAACCTCAGTCCAATAGGGAGGGCATTCCAAAATTGAGGGGCCAAAAAAGAGAATCCAAGGCCACCGTGTTTTTGCGTTTGAAAGTGGGGATGGTGAGCAGATTCAAATGAGAGGAGCGTAGTTCACGGTAGGGGACATAACGATGGATCCTAGAGGAGATGAATACTGGGCCAAGACCGGCAAGGGCTTTAAAGATGGTGCAGCCCAGTTTAAATACACACCGTTTAGCCACCGGGAGCCAATGCAGGCTCTTCATCAGGGGGCGGACGTGTTGGTATCTGGATTGACGAAAGATGAGCCTGGCTGCTTGATTTTGTACCAGTTGCAAGCGGTGGAGTTGGTATGCCGGAATGCCAACATAAAGTGAATTGGCATAATCAATACGAGAGATAACCAAGGCCAGAATGACTATGGTCAAGGCCTCGGTGGTCAGAAATCTACAGATTTTCCGAATTCTGCGTAGGTGGAAAAAGCAGGTAGAGACCACTGCACTGATCTGAGATTTCATGGATAGATCATTACTGATTATGACCCCTAGACTTTTTACAGATTCTGCTGGGCGAGGTGAGCTACCTAAGAGAGGGGGCCAAAAATTAGAATTCCACGGGTTGGCAGTACCTCCTGTCAGGACCAGCTCAGTTTTATCAGGGTTGAGTTTTAGTTGATTAGCGTACATCCATTCGCTAATATAACTCATAGTGGACTGGAAATTAGATACTGTGGTGTTAGAAGAATCAATTTCAAACACCAGCTGGAGGTCATCAGCATAATTAAAAGTGACAACTCTCTTTTTGCGTAAGGACCGAATTACTTTACATTACTTTTAAGACATTTAAAAAATTCGGTATTTTAACAAACTATATTATTTACAACGATATTTTGGATTCGATATTTTTGTACTTACCTGTTTGTAGATAGGAATTCGATATTTTGGCATTCTATATTTTATCCACGATATTTTGGCAGGTCGATATTTTGGCATTCTATATTCTGTCAGTGACCCTACATGGATATGGATGACCCCTGCCATTCTAGTTGTCCCTTCTCACGTGCCATCCGTAGGGCAGTGTCCCTGTCTCTGAAATTCAACAGACGGGCTATAATAAGTCTTGGCGGGCAGCCCGGGTTCAGTCGTGGCCCTATTATGCGATGTGCACATTCCACCACGAATGTGGTAGTGAAGGACTCACTGCCAAAAAGATCCTAGAGGAATGTTTCCACGAATCGTCCAGCCGCCCAGTGTTGGTGGATTCGGACACCCCCATGATCCAAATGTTATTTCGCCACTCTTGTGCCTCCAAATCCTCCTTTTTAAAGGCGACTGCTTTAAGAAGCTTCTCCACTCTTTCATACTTTTTGGTGGTCTGGGCGGCGCCATCTTCTAGGTCAGAAATTCTGTCCTCTGCCGTGGTCAAGCGCCATTCGTGTTGATCAAGTCGAGCACCCATGGATTCCAGCCGCTTGTCCAGGGCATCAAAGCGGGAGTCCAGCGCCCTAAAGCCCGCCCTGAGCTCCAATAACATAGTGTCAGGCCCGGCCGCTTCGGCCGTGTGCGTCACTCCACCCTCCGCAATGTTGGCCTGCTGCGTCGCTGTACTGGTTCCAGGCATTTTAAATGACAAGGTACTTTGCCTAGGGTCTTTACGACCCATGACCCAAATCTGCTGGATTACGGTGGTCAGTCTTGTAATTTCAGCCCCCTTCTAGACACACTGATCGGTGTGAGAAGACTAGGCCCCTGGCCGAGGCAGGTCCAATCCCTAGTGTGATCCTGCACTGAACTGTCGTCCGCCAGCATTGTTTGTGTCCCTCTTTAGTGGCTTTACTTTGGTGTTGTTATTTGCACCCCCATTAGGGCCGCTACCGCTGGTGTTGTCTTCCTCGGGGGGAGGCCGCGTTGCCGGCGCAGCAAGGGGCGTGAAGGCGAGGGGAGGACCACCAGTGTTGTTCCCGCAGCTCCTGGCCTGTCTGCCGGTCCCCAGGCACACCCGTGGCCCCCGTCTCCACGGGGCCACAGGGGATCATCCACTGGTCTTAGCAGAGTGTGCCCGGTTGCTTTGGGCACCCCCGCCACCACCGCTCACCCCACCGGGGTCTCCCACTCTGGGCCCACAGTGGTCTCAATGGGCCACGCTGCTGGCATTGTTCTTCTTGGGGGGGGGGCACGTTGCTGGTATAACAGGGGTGCGGATGCGGGGGAGCCACCCATGCAGGTCCCGCAGCTCCTGGCCCGGCGACTGGTCCCCAGGATCGCCCGCAGCCCCTGTCACGGCGGGGCCTCCGGGGAGCGTCTGCGGGACCCTTTTAATGAATATCTGGTCGCTCTAAGCACCCCCACCGTCACCACTTACCCCGACGGCGTCACTCGTTCTGGGCACGCAGTGCCCCCCTCTGATCCCGCCTCGACGCACGCCTGCCAGCTCACGCGAGTCCCCGGCTTCACACGAGGCTGCAGCCCGCACCTCGCCCGATCTCCGAACTTTGGTGCCGATCTGCACCACGATCGCGCCACGGGCCAACCCTCACACCGGCAGCCTCTCCACCATCTCCTATGGCATGTTCCAACCCGGCGGTACCGCTGGAGCCACCAGGGCGGACATTTCTCACAGAGTCAGCAGCGGAGCTACAAGCCTACGCGGCCATTACGGTCGGCGGGTTGGCCACGCCCCCTCCATTCCTAACATGGTTAACAAGTTCCTAGCATCACGTGCAAGGCTGAAGGTTACTTCTCTGCATTTCTCATGGAGCAGGCCCCGACTGAGGCTGATTGTTGCTGCAAACTTGTGTGCTCTCTGGCTTGATAGTTCTAATGTGAAGCCGCTCCAATTAATGGAGAGATACCTGGGTTTTTCATAGAATCTGATGGACGATGTTTTTAATATTTATAAAATGAAACAATACTTGCAGACATTAAAGCATCAATGAATGCATCATCTCAATTGACATGTAGATAAAATGCTCCTACACCTAAAACAGTCAAAACATTACTGTAAGCATGCATGATGTTATGGCGGGGCCCATAATAAAAACAATAAAAATATGTCAGCCTAGATAGGCGGCAAGTATGAAGCTAACATTTCTGCACATGTCTAAAACTTCACACTTTCTATATAAAACAATAAAAGAATCTGCAGATAAACACATGATGAAAATAGAGGAGGTCTAAACGGTCCTTGTCACAGTGTTCATGACAAACCTTTGATAAATGGAGGGTGAGAATGGCAAGAAGAGGCAAAAACATAGTTTGTGAAGAATGGAGACTGAGAGGGCAAAAAGAGAAAAGATGCAGACACTGTATTGAATAGAGGGTGAGGGACAAAGGAAGGCAAGAAACGGAGCCTGTAGTGAATAGAAGGTGAGAGGGGATAAGGAGAGGCAAGAAACAGAGCCTGTAGTGAATAGGAGGTGAGGGGGGACAAGGAGAGGCAAGAAACAGAGCCTGTAGTGAATAGAAGGAGAGAGGGGATAAGGAGAGACAAGAATCAGAGCCTGTAGTGAACGGAAGGTGAGGTGGGACAAGGAGAGGCAAGAAACAGAGCCTGTAGTGAATAGAAGGAGAGAGGGGATAAGGAGAGACAAGAATCAGAGCCTGTAGTGAACGGAAGGTGAGGTGGGACAAGGAGAGGCAAGAAACAGAGCCTGTAGTGAATAGAAGGTGAGAGGTGATAAGGAGAGGCAAGAAACAGAGCCTGTAGTGAATAGAAGGTGAGAGGGGATAAGGAGAGGCAAGAAACAGAGCCTGTAGTGAATAGGAGGTGAGGGGGGACAAGGAGAGGCAAGAAACAGAGCCTGTAGTGAATAGAAGGAGAGAGGGGATAAAGAGAGACAAGAATCAGAGCCTGTAGTGAATAGGAGGTGAGGGGGGACAAGGAGAGGCAAGAAACAAAGCCTGTAGTGAATAGAAGGAGAGAGGGGATAAGGAGAGACAAGAATCAGAGCCTGTAGTGAACGGAAGGTGAGGGGGGATAAGGAGAGACAAGAATCAGAGCCTGTAGTGAACGGAAGGTTTGGGGAGACAAGGAGAGGCGAGAAACGTAGCCTGTAATGAATGGAGGGTGAGAGGGACAAGGAGAGGCGAGAAACGGAGACTGTAGTGAATAGAAGGTGAGAGTGGATAAGGAGAGGCAAGAAACAGAGCCTGTAGTGAATAGGAGGTGAGGGGGGACAAGGAAAGATGAGAAACGGAGCCTGTAGTGAACGGAAGGTTTGGGGAGACAAGGAGAGGCGAGAAACGTAGCCTGTAATGAATGGAGGGTGAGAGGGGACAAGGAGAGGCGAGAAACGGAGCCTGTAGTGAATAGAAGGTGAGGGGGGACAAGGAGAGGCGAGAAGCGGTGCCTGTAGTGAATGGAAGGTGAGGGGGGACAAGGAGAGGCGAGAAACGGAGCCTGTAGTGAACGGAAGGTGAGGGGGGACAAGGAGAGGCGAGAAACAGAGCCTGTAGTGAATAGAAGGTGAGGGGAGACAAGGAGAGGCGAGAAACGTAGCCTGTAATGAATGGAGGGTGAGAGGGGGCAAGGAGAGGCGAGAAATGGAGCCTGTAGTGAATAGAAGGTGAGGGGGGACAAGGAGAGGCGAGAAGCGGTGCCTGTAGTGAATGGAAGGTGAGGGGGGACAAGGAGAGGCGAGAAACTGAGCCTGTAGTGAACGGAAGGTTTGGGGAGACAAGGAGAGGCGAGAAACGTAGCCTGTAATGAATGGAGGGTGAGAGGGGACAAGGAGAGGCGAGAAACGGAGCCTGTAGTGAATAGAAGGTGAGGGGGGACAAGGAGAGGCGAGAAGCGGTGCCTGTAGTGAATGGAAGGTGAGGGGGACAAGGAGAGGCGAGAAACGGAGCCTGTAGTGAACGGAAGGTGAGGGGGGACAAGGAGAGGCGAGAAACAGAGCCTGTAGTGAATAGAAGGTGAGGGGAGACAAGGAGAGGCGAGAAACGTAGCCTGTAATGAATGGAGGGTGAGAGGGGACAAGGAGAGGCGAGAAATGGAGCCTGTAGTGAATAGAAGGTGAGGGGGACAAGGAGAGGCGAGAAGCGGTGCCTGTAGTGAATGGAAGGTGAGGGGGGACAAGGAGAGGCGAGAAACGGAGCCTGTAGTGAACGGAAGGTGAGGGGGGGACAAGGAGGCGAAAAACGGAGCCTGTAGTGAACGGAAGGTGAGGGGGGACAAGGAGAGGCGATAAAGGAGCCTGTAGTGAACGGAGGGTGAGAAGGGACAAGGAGAGGCAAGAAACTGAGCCTATAATGAATGGACAGTGAGAGTGACACAGATGCTAAAAAATAAAACAAGCACTGGCAAAACCAATAGCTCGCACCCTTTGGCTGCCAATGCAGACCTATTGGCTTTGCCTGAATTGGCAAAAACAGATAAACGAAGTGCAATGGCATGAGAGTGTGCTTACATCATTGCACATGCTCACATATGTGTCATGACACTATGACAGCCAGTATGATGACTTATACATGTGAATGCACCACCAGACATATGCACACATCAGTATGATGCAACTGCCATATTTTTTATTTACTGTTCCAAGATGGTAGATGCCAATCATTGAGCAGTAAATTAAAAAAAAAAATTTGACTGTGTGGAAAAGTGTTTTTTGTCAAAGGCTCAGTCCGGCAGCAAATTGCAGCTGTCGAGCCCTCCTAAAGGCCATATTTGTTTGCAAAATAATGTGAAGATAACAACAGGAGTGCTGGGGGGGGGGGAAGGCATGCAGGAAACGGCTGACAAAGCAATGGAGAAGCCTGAAAGAGGGCAATAGAAATAAAAGCAAAAAAAAATACAGGCAGGGAGGGGTAGAAGGGAGCAACACAGAGTGCACAGACGGGGTATATGATGGGGTAAGCAGCACACGAGGTAGAGAGTATGAAACAAACACTCGCATGGAATGCTGACAGAAAAAGAAAAGAATAAATCCCTGAATCTAAGAAGTGGAAAGCTCCAAGTTGTCCATTCAAAATAATGATAAAGAAGCTGTGCTCCAGTGGAGGGACAAACACGAGCAGAGGAGAGAGAGCCTTGAGATAAGAAGCAAGTAAATGACATAGACAAGAAATTCAACCAATAGTAAACAATGGGCTGGCCTAGAACCTGCTGTATATATTTATATTAAATACAATAGGCCCTCAGCTGAAAGCTGTTTGTAGGCTGACACGCTGCCTGGTGAACGTCTGCTGCCACATTGTCTCTGAAGCATTCTGTAGGGGGTACTGATGCTGTCACACTGTCTCTGGAGACACACAGCAGGGACCACAGCTGCCATCACACTGTCTCTGGAGACATACTGCTGCTGTCACACTGTCTCTGGAGACTTACTTCATGTCGTACAGCTGCACTCATGCTGTCCTTGTGGCGAGCAGCAATGCTGCTGTCACACTGTCTCTGGAGACACACCACAGGGTGTACTGCTGCTGTCACACTGTCTCTGGAGACACACAGCAGGGACCACAGCTGCCATCACACTGTCTCTGGAGACATACTGCTGCCGTCACACTGTCTCTGGAGAATTACTTCATGTCGTACGGCTGCACTCATGCTGTCCTTGTGGCGAGCAGCAATGCTGCTGTCGCACTGTCTCTGGAGACATGCTGCAGAGTGTACTGCTACTGTCACTGTCTCTGGAGACACGCTGCAGAGTGTACTGCTACTGTCACTGTCTCTGGAGACATGCTGCAGGGTGTACTGCTACTGTCACTGTCTCTGGAGACACGCTGCAGGGTGTAGTGCTACTGTCACACTGTCTCTGGAGCATTCTGTAGGGGGTACTGATGCTGTCACACTGTCTCGGGAGACACACAGCAGGGACCACAGCTGCCATCACACTGTCTCTGGAGACATACTGCTGCTGTCACACTGTCTCTGGAGACTTACTTCATGTCGTACGGCTGCACTCATGCTGTCCTTGTGGCGAGCAGCAATGCTGCTGTCACACTGTCTCTGGAGACACACCGCAGGGTGTACTGCTGCTGTCACACTGTCTCTGGAGACTTACTTCATGTCGTACGGCTGCACTCATGCTGTCCTTGTGGCGAGCAGCAATGCTGCTGTCGCACTGTCTCTGGAGACATGCTGCAGAGTGTACTGCTACTGTCACTGTCTCTGGAGACATGCTGCAGGGTGTACTGCTACTGTCACTGTCTCTGGAGACACGCTGCAGGGTATAGTGCTACTGTCACACTGTCTCTGGAGCCCGCTGCAGGGTGTACTGCTACTGTCACTGTCTCTGTAGACATGCTGCAGGGTGTACTGCTACTGTCACTGTCTCTGGAGACACGCTGCAGAGTGTACTGCTACTGTCACTGTCTCTGGAGACATGCTGCAGGGTGTACTGCTACTGTCACTGTCTCTGGAGACACGCTGCAGGGTGTAGTGCTACTGTCACACTGTCTCTGGAGCACGCTGCAGGGTGTACTGCTACTGTCACTGTCTCTGGAGACACGCTGCAGGGTGTACTGCTACTGTCACTGTCTCTGGAGACACGCTGCAGAGTGTACTGCTACTGTCACTGTCTCTGGAGACATGCTGCAGGGTGTACTGCTGCTGTCACACTGTCTCTGGAGGCACGCTGCAGGACGTAGAGCTGCTCCCACGCTGTCTCTGGAGAAACGCTGCTGCTACTGTCACTGTCTCTGGAGACACGCTGCAGGGTGTACTGCTACTGTCACTGTCTCTGGAGACACACTGCAGGGTGTACTGCTACTGTCACTGTCTCTGGAGACACGCTGCAGGGTGTACTGCTACTGTCACTGTCTCTGGAGACACGCTGCAGAGTGTACTGCTACTGTCACTGTCTCTGGAGACACGCTGCATGGTGACTGCTGCTGTCACTGTCTCTGGTGTTGCGGGGATTCTGCACATATACAGAACTATGCGCAGGAAAACAGGACCTCGGTGTATAGTGATGTACCAACCATCCACCTTAGTGCCCAAAATCCCAATCCGACTAGCTATAGTGTCTCATTCGTTCTCCGTACTACAGCGAAGCTACCAATGATTAGACATCCCAGAACACAGACTCTTTCAGGAATCGCGGGAGCAAGAACACTCTTTCATTACTCACTCATACTTGTCCACAACGTGCGTATTAAGAGACACAGTATAGTTTAAAATGTTTATTTCAACTAACGTGCTCTAAGACACAGTACACGTGCCAGTACTAGCAGCATAATGCATAAAGACAAAATAGTAAGCATCGTTACAATTCCATAGAATACAAACGGGGACAGCATTTTATAAAGACAGTGGATGAAGGACTATAATGCCTTGCCACCCTCCCCGTGCTAGCAACTAGTTTATTATAAAAAGAGAAGACCTCTGGGCTTTGTCAGGGGACCCCATACCTCAAGAACTAGATGCAAGGTTTACATCATCGGACAAGCACAGCTCTTCTCCCTGGAAAGGTTTTTCTCCAAGTGTCTCCAACAGGGAGATCACAATATTAAAAGCACCCGAATTTCTCCAGTGCAGCTGTATTTCATGTTATGTCTAAGTGCGAGGGGCTGACCAGAACAGCAACAATAAGGGACGTTGTTTTTCGACCTTGTACATTGTGTGCAGACGAAAACCACAGAGAACATGAGAAAAGGTGAAAGGCAGAAGCTGGAAAAACAAAGTCACGGAGTAACGTGTGCAAAAGAGGCATCATGGCAGCTAGGCCTAAGCTAACTTAGCAATGTCGACAATGAGGCCACAATCCACACTACACTGGAGACATGCTGCAGAGTGTACTGCTACTGTCACTGTCTCTGGAGACACGCTGCAGAGTGTACTGCTACTGTCACTGTCTCTGGAGACATGCTGCAGGGTGTACTGCTACTGTCACTGTCTCTGGAGACACGCTGCAGGGTGTAGTGCTACTGTCACACTGTCTCTGGAGCACGCTGCAGGGTGTACTGCTACTGTCACTGTCTCAGGAGACACGCTGCAGGGTGTACTGCTACTGTCACTGTCTCTGGAGACACGCTGCAGAGTGTACTGCTACTGTCACTGTCTCTGGAGACATGCTGCAGGGTGTACTGCTGCTGTCACACTGTCTCTGGAGGCACGCTGCAGGACGTAGAGCTGCTCCCACGCTGTCTCTGGAGACACGCTGCTGCTACTGTCACTGTCTCTGGAGACACGCTGCAGGGTGTACTGCTACTGTCACTGTCTCTGGAGACACACTGCAGGGTGTACTGCTACTGTCACTGTCTCTGGAGACACGCTGCAGGGTGTACTGCTACTGTCACTGTCTCTGGAGACACGCTGCAGAGTGTACTGCTACTGTCACTGTCTCTGGAGACACGCTGCATGGTGACTGCTGCTGTCACTGTCTCTGGTGTTGCGGGGATTCTGCACATATACAGAACTATGCGCAGGAAAACAGGACCTCGGTGTATAGTGGTGTACCAACCATCCACCTTAGTGCCCAAAATCCCAATCCGACTAGCTATAGTGTCTCATTCGTTCTCCGTACTACAGCGAAGCTACCAATGATTAGACATCTCAGAACACAGACTCTTTCAGGAATCGCGGGAGCAAGAACACTCTTTCATTACTCACTCATACTTGTCCTCAACGTGCGTATTAAGAGACACAGTATAGTTTAAAATGTTTATTTCAACTAACGTGCTCTAAGACACAGTACACGTGCCAGTACTAGCAGCATAATGCATAAAGACAAAATAGTAAGCATCGTTACAATTCCATAGAATACAAACGGGGACAGCATTTTATAAAGACAGTGGATGTAGGACTATAATGCCTTGCCACCCTCCCCGTGCTAGTAACTAGTTTATTATAAAAAGAGAAGACCTCTGGGCTTTGTCAGGGGATCCCAATACCTCAAGAACTAGATGCAAGGTTTACATCATCGGACAAGCACAGCTCTTCTCCCTGGAAAGGTTTTTCTCCAAGTGTCTCCAACAGGGAGATCACAATATTAAAAGCACCCGAATTTCTCCAGTGCAGCTGTATTTCATGTTATGTCTAAGTGCGAGGGGCTGACCAGAACAGCAATAATAAGGGACGTTGTTTTTCGACCTTGTACATTGTGTGCAGACGAAAACCACAGAGAACATGAGAAAAGGTGAAAGGCAGAAGCTGGAAAAACAAACCCACAGAGTAACGTGTGCAAAAGAGGCATCATGGCAGCTAGGCCTAAGCTAACTTAGCAATGTCGACAATGAGGCCACAATCCACACTACACCCTCCCCTGGTCAGTCCATAGGTCAAGACATAGGACGAAAACAGAGTTCACATAGATGGAGCAGAATGTAAACGTCTATTGGTGGGAAATGTTTTCTTGAAAAGAGGAAAAAAAAGTTGAAAAAAAGTTCTAGATAGGGCCCGAAAATAGGTCGATCAAAGAGAATAAAAAATCCATTTGTGCAGTTCAGTGAGAGTCAATGTAACTAATCCATTAGAATGTATGTGCAGAAAACTGCAACACCTTCCAAAAAGACATCATTGTCATCGTCTGAAAAAAGAGATGCCATCCAGTTCAACAAATCAAAACTGCATTCATGCTCCTCACAATAGGGAGCAGCGATCAGCATTGCGGGACAACTTGCGTGATACTCAACATAACTTCGTTGTAGGAGATCCTGAGCAGCCGCCCAGATATCCCATTGCGCCAAGACTCCAAGTGCAGCCGCACGCGCCATTAATCCGTCACCGGAACATTCCCGTTCATGGGCCAGTAAGGGGCCCATTAACCGGTCGAAATCCGGGTCTGAACAAGACGTATTGGAGAGGTAAACATCCAAGGACCAAGAGAACGGACATCGTAAGCAGGACATCACTGGTTGCACGCAAGTGAAATACGCAAAGCGAAAAGACAGTCCATAAGCCACACTGAGTGTTGCCAGCGGCAGGATGCCGAAGCTGTTAATCATGCGGTCACGGAGCATCCGCAGTCGCCCTGGGTTGTGTAGGGCCATAAGTGGTGCAGCCATTGCGCCACAGACAAAGTAAAAGCAATACGCCAGCAGCTAAGGCTAGGATCAATCGGAAGCCGCCAAAGACGCTGGAAAAAAAGGAATGAATAAAAGCCGGAATTACGCCAAATATAGTCTGAAAGGAGGTCAAAAGGCCAGAGCCCACAACTTTAAAAAAGTGTACAAGACCTGCTGTATTTGATGCATTAAATATACGGTGAATCATGTCACCGAAATGTTGGGGGAGGTTAGTGTTTAAAAGGGCCTGTATCTCACTGTGGGCGCTGGCCACCTGGAGGACGAAAGTCTCCCATGCAGAAATGAGCATAACCTCCTGGTTTAATAATAGCGCCTTTATTCTGCTCAATTTATTGAAATCCGCCTTCAAAGTCGGTATGTAAGGCCAAATGGAACTATCTAACTTCCCACGCAGGGGTGGAAAAAGCACATTTTTGCAGCACACTACGCATTGCGAAACTGTTACTATGTAGGGTATGCCAGCCTGCAAACCACAGCAATCCTGATTATTTAAAAGCAGAGAGCTACCATTAGCAAGCATAGTGAAAGTAGGTGATATAACAGGAGCAGGAATGCCCTTAAAACACAAGCAAGATTCGGGGCAGAAACATTACAAGCCCCGTGCAACTTAATGTTTTTACAAACAAGGGAATGACCCACTGTAGAATCGCAAGTCTCCCCTGTGAGAAACACTCCTTGTCATCCCTAAGGCATCTGTATGTGAACGGTAGGGACCAGAGTTCAGGCAAAAAGCCACTACCCAAAGGCTCGAAACGGCCAACAGGATAATGTTTCATGCATGAACTGAATTCAAATAAAGAAAAAGGCAAAGTGATAACCCCGTGTACTAGCCACACTGCAGAGTCAGTCTCCGCCACAGAGAATGGTAAAGGATCTATTGTTTCGATATGTAGAAGAGTGTATGTTGCATATTTCATGGACATGAACTGCTGTTTCTCAGTTAAATTAAACGGTAAGAACACGGCAGATGTGTTTAGAAAATGCCATGGAACCTTTCCCATTTTCAGAGTTTGCAAAGTCCATGCAAATTGCATCACTGAACGTAATTGATTTTGACCATGATATAACACAGACACGTCATCCTGTACAATATCAACAACAGATGAAACAATATTCTCCAATGTGTAAATGCGGGAAGACAGGGTGTTAATACTATTGTCGACAACAGCAAGCACTTTTTCTAGATTTGCTTGATCTATTTCCCGTAAACGGGAAGCAGCTTCTATTTGTGAAAGCTTCCAGATTTCATTGTAAGTCGCATAAACAAATCTTTTAGGTCTAGGACCTCGAAGCCCTAGGACAAAGTCAGCCAGATCAATGTTGCCTGAGAGGAGAGATAAATGTTGTTTTACTGAATCTAAAGTAGAGTGCTGCAACCACTGTTTACATAATTTACCAACTGAATAAGTTGTAATTGTACGTGAGTCAGAAAAACGTGGATCTGGTCTATCCTGTTTGTAACCAGGAGCAGAGTCATAAAAATGCAGTTGGCAGGCATTAGAGGCAATGGGCCACACCAACCAGGCTGAGCGATCTAGTGTAGAGACATTAAATGAGTTATTTTGAAACAACGCTTGCAAACTTTCAAGGGAAATATTTAAATGCAAGCTTCTGTTCGGCCAGGAAGATAACGCAGGAGTGGAAGGTGCATTCAATTGTTTGGAAGTTGCCAAACCCAAACAAGTTGTTTGATATATAGTACTGTTTAAAAATAATATTTGTGTGGGGATAAGGCAAGCGCGGAGCAAGGCTTCTGTACCGCGTACCTGCCATGGTTTAGTGCCCCAAATAGATTTCACGTCATTGGTGTTTTTCCAGTGCTCATAGCCACCCACAGCTAATGCGTCCATAAAGGAACTGGAATATAGCAATTTGGTGTGGGTCAACATTACCTTTGGATTTGAAGAAATGTTCAATTTAAAATAATAGGACCCGGGGTTAGATCTGTCAAAGTCTGTAAAGTAGGTAAATTTATTTATCAGTGTTTGGGAGCTACCTTGCAGAGGGGTCGGGCAATGTTCCCATTGGGTGTAATTGAAACTACCTCGAATTGCACTGGGTTTATGCAGAAAATGGTTACCGTAATGCTGGTAACAATACAAATCGGCATAATTAGCAGAATTTAAGTACAAATCCTCAGCATTAAAAGCAGCATAATATTTCAAATCAGAAAATAACGATTCAATGGCATGCACATCCCAATCGTCTGAATGAATATTCCTTTTTACCACATCACCCATGGAAACACGAAGCACAATTGGGACATTGATAAGTTCTGTCGGTCCATGAATTTGGAAATTCACTGCATCCCATACAATGCCATCTGCAACTGGAAAGGCGGAAATGTTCACAAATGTGTGGTCACGCTTCATGATGTGCGAAGAAGAATGCGGAGCCAAAGTTCCAGCCACAGAGTTCACCGCAGAGCGTTCTGGCAAGTAGTGACCAGTGATGAGCAAGAAAAAAACTGTCACAAAGCCAATGGACATGAACAGAAAAATCAGGAATAGCACCAACCAGATGTATGTCCATGGAGGGACCAAAAAATTGTCTCTGAACCAGGATACAAAAATACTGAACTTGGTCGGGGCAAATGAAGAGGTGGAAGACGAATCAAAGGAAAAACGAGTCGGGTTCAGTGGTGTTGTAGGCAAATGAGCCACTGACTCACTCGCGGAGTAAGTATACTCAGTTTCCTCGTTGCAGGAGGAAGCCGGGAGGTTGAGCAGGCGATCTGGCAAAGCGACCATCCCAATGGCAACATCGGCGCCTGTGGAGTCAGGAGGGCCACGAACAGGATTTCTTGAAATTGCTGGACATGATACCGCAGGTGTTACACTATTCAGAATCGGCCAGATGGTGTAGCTTGACATTGTCCACTGAGCTGTATCTGTTGTCTTTGCGACCAGGATGCGGTGGTAAGATGACTGTACGAGTACCCTTCAAGCCAAGAACTGGAACCGGTGCACGATAAGAGGGGCCAAATTCTTTTTTGTTCTCCACCTTCTCTCGGACCAGATCTCCAATCTTTGGAAGCCAGCCGCCAACCGGAATCTGCAACGCAGCGTCTGTGGCTGAAGGAAAATGTTCGTTTGCAAGTCTGTCACGGGTCTCTTGTAAGTCCTGCAACATAGTAGAATGATTATCTACGTCAAAGATTGTGGCAGTTGCCGCCATGTCTAGACCATCAAGGTCTGGCACAAACATCTGTATGCCAAAGAGCATTTCATATGGGGTCCCCCAGAGATCTTCTAGGGAGATTATTAAGTGCACATTGCACGCCATACAAGTAGGCCAGCCAGTTCCTGCCAGTACCTAAGACTCTAGCTGTCAAGGATTGCTTTAAGTCACGGTTCATTCGCTCCACAATTGAGTTGCCGTCAGGCCTGTATGGAGACGAAAATTGCACCAGCACCCCCATAGACCTCATCGCGTCCTTGTATGCCTTAGAGGCGAACGCTGGACCTTGGTCGGAATGGAAGGTGCCACAGGCAAAAATTCCCACAAAGACACGCAAATCCCTGATGACATTTAGAGCGTCAGCACTGCGTTGTGGCCAAACCCAGATGAAACGTGTGCACGAATCAACTGCAACTAAGATATATTTATATGCAGTATCAGAAGAAAATGGACCGCAGTGATCAAGGTATACACAACCAAAAGGTTTATTAGAAATGCAGAGCTGTGTTTGTGGCGGACGTGTAACCGTAGAGGGCTTAATTTGCTGACAGATGTCACAAGAAAGGACATAATTACGGGTCTGTTTGTATAAACCACGCCACCAGTAACGCTGCTGCAAGATTGAAACAGTTGCAGACACGCCAGCATGGGCCGAAGCCAAGCCTTCATGTGCGGCTGTTATCAACGAATTTCTGCGGTCCGCATTGGGAATCAGCCGATTACCAACGTCCAGAATTCTTACATAAGGAATCTTGTCGGGTGTTAAGTGATAAGAGTACTTGGAAGGGAAACCCTGTGGGTAGTTAGAACCCTCCATAGTTGCAGCAATAGCTGCCAAAATCTCATTATCTATTTTTGTCATGGATCTTGTAACTGCTGCTACTGAGCACGTGGCTACTGCTGATTTGGCAGCTTCGTCCGCCAAACTGTTACTGACCGCGTGTGCGCCCACACGCTGGTGGCCAAGAGTGTGAATCACCTGTGTGAGAGGTATACGTTGTTTAAGATCTGCTACTCGAACCCAAAGCATTTTATGCTTAATTGCGCTGCCTTTAGAATCTCTATAGTCGTTTTGAGACCAAAAGAATAAGTTGTCATTAAAAGACTGGACACAGTAGTAAGAATCGCATACAATAAGTGTAGTCACATCTGGGTCTGCAAACTCAAGCGCGAGCACCAAAGCACGCAGCTCTGCCAATTGGGCGGTACTGTCTCCCAGTGCCTGCGTGTGCACGACACTCGATTTGAACTCACCGTTCACTATGGTACCTGCGACAATAGCACACGCTGCTGAGTACGCATGCTTAGAACCCGTGGCCGGTTGCGCCGAACCATCGGTGTAAATGATACATTTGTACTCCTCAAACGGCAGCAAAGACAGAGGAGGGGGATGAACAAATTCATACTGCAAGAACTCCTGTGTCTGAAGAGAGGAATCAAATATAAAGGTGACATCCGGAGATGTCAAAGAAGTAGCCCATTGTATCCAACGTGGGTGCAAAGCCTTAGAGTTTGGCACACTTGCCTTTGTCACTGCCTCCAGGGCAGGATAGGGTGTGAAAACCAAGATGCGTTTTCTCTGTGTCAGTGCGCGTTCTTTAAGAATCGCCATTTGCACTGCAGTCAAAACTTTCTCCACAGTTGAAAAGCGAAACTCGGCCGAAGTGTAACGATGCGACTTGTAGGCAATAGGTACTGTGTCACCTTCGTTAAACATCAAGTAAGTGAAACCCACTGCCCCAGGCATTATTCTGATCACCAGGTTCGTGTGGTTATCACGAGTCAACAAGAACTTAGATTCAAGTAGATCAGACTGCAAAGATTGCAGAATGAGCGAATGTTCCGGAAGCCAGCATGACTTCGAAAAGGTAGGTTGTATCAAGGCATAGAGAGGCTTGATACTCTGGGCATATTCGGGAATGTAAGAACGCCCGAAGTTTAAAAATCCCAGCAAAGACTGAAGTTTTTTCAGGGTCGTTGGAGGGCGCAAAAGTGCACACTTCTCCAGGAAGTGGGGAGCTAAACCCCTACCTTCATTGTTGAGCTCATAGCCCAAAAACAACATAGTGAATTCAGCGATGTGAGATTTGGCAAAATTAAATTTGTAACCTAAGACCGCAAATTCGAGAATAATGCGGTCTACTCGGGAAAGATGCGGCCATAGTTTGTCGTCTGTCAGATATATATCATCCACGTACAAATACGCATCTGGGTCTATGCTGTCCAGCAAAGAGACAACACGGGCGGCGAAGACCCCTGGGCTGTTCTTGTAGCCCATTGGCAAACGCCGGAATTTTATGTGTTTTCCACCGGAAGTGAACGCGGTCCATTGACTGCAGTCCGGGGACAAATTGTGAGTGTAAAAACCATTGGAAAGGTCAAGTGTCGTTTTATATTTTTTACGAACAAGACTGTCTACGAGCACAGAACTATGGGTATTCTGTACCGCAAAGGTTCGAGAATGAGAGTTCAAATGCCGGTAGTCTAAAACCAAGCGGTATGACCCATCGGGCTTAATAAACGCGAAAAGGGGATTGTTCATTGGTGACACGCATGTCTCAATCACTCCTTGATATTCTAACTGTGTAAGAATGTCGGAAACGGGACCCTTAGCTTCCCGCCGAAGGGGATATTGGGCTTGAGGCTGTAGCAGAGACCGCAATGGTATATCATGGGGGGGAGAATCCTCATCCCAGCCCACGTGATTACGGTACAGTGCCGGGGCCTGGGCCACAGCCCATTCAGCTGCGAGAGCCTTTGCTTTGTCCTTGGGGACATGACGAGAAAAGCTCGGAAGGATTACTTCCTCCCCTCTAGGAGCAGCGAGAACAAATGGGGGCGGCCAATCCGCCTCCGCCAATAAAATGTCGTAGGAAGAGGTAAGATTTTCCCCAAAAATCTCTTTAATAACACGCTCTATGTCACCTTCAATTTGAAGGACAATATTAAATAGTCTGTCAGGGGGTGCCACTCGGGTGTCAGCTGTCTCGACAGTAATGAAAGTGTCAGTTGCTGTCGCCTCCACATGAGGACGTAGTGCCTCCTGCACTATGGTAACTTCCGCGGCGCTGTCTAGCAGTGTCACTGCTCACGTCCAATTCAGGAGCCTCGTTCTCACCGTCTGTGGCATATCTCGCTGTTAAAGCGGCAACTTTTTTCTTCTGAAACTGTGGGCGAGAACGGGGAAATTCTTCTTGTTTCCCTCTGCCAGGTTGTCGAGGTTGGTCTCGTCCCTGTGGGGCGTCACGACCCCTGCCTCTTTCCTGGCGATCTCCTCCACCAGCCTGTGAGGTCGATGGTGCCTGTGAAGAACGAGGAGAGCGCTGGACAGGGACCTGAAATCTATGAGGAGACTTAATTCTCGCTCTGTCGCGCAAATCATAAGTGCGTTCAGAAGATACTGAAACCGGTGACGCAGCACGCGTCCCTTGTTTTCGTTGTTGCTTTCCCTGTTTCTTTAACTTCCAGTTCTTTTTTTAGAAGAACGGTTTCTCGTCTTTATCAGACTGAGATTTTTGTTGTGGTTGTGTTTGAGCTTGCGTTTTAGCAAAAGGCTTAACTCCCAAACTATTGCGGCCAATGGTTTTATAAGCCTGTGCAATAATTTTTGGTAATTCGCGAGGCTTGTCCAGGTCTGGGACTAAAGCCAAAGCATTAGCGACTTGAAAGTTAACTGCATCACCCTTGACATTCGCAAGGATTATATCAGCCACTACATCGAACACTCCCACCAGTCTCATCCCCAATTCCACAGCCGCTTCAGGGCCATGCTTGTCTTGTACATGCTTAATCACGGTGGGGAGGACCGTCATGGATGGAGTGCCGAAACACTTCGCATACACTGCTGCGAATACCTTGCCCCAGTTGTTGCATTCTGTCAACTCAGGAACTAAGGGGGTCATTACGATGGCAGGCGGACAAAGTCCGCCCGCCACCGTAACGGAATGCGGGACCGTCCGCAAGGGGTGCGGTGGTCCTGCACCTGACATTAGGATGCCACCGCCACCGTGGCGGTGGGACACCCTATTCCCAACATTGTGGGGGGCGGTGCTCACAGCACCGCCCGCCACAATGCTGTGAATGCACGTCGTGCATTTGCATTCACAACGTGACAGGCACCGCGCGGTGCGTGCCACCTTGTGCATACAAATGCAGGGGGGTACCATAGGTACCCCCCATGTGCACCCACCACCCCCTCAGCACCCTGGGGGCCCGCAACGGGCCCCCAAAAGCAAACACCGTATGCCTTTCCATGGCGGCAACATAGGCTTGGAAAGGCTGCTCTCCGCATTCATCGTAATATGGATGGCGGTGTCTTGCAGACACCGCCACCATATTATCCTTGTTTTCCGCTGGTCGACGAGTCGACCGGCGGAATAGCGGCGGACGGTCTTTCCATCCGCCGCGGACCCCCCAGCCATCATAATATGGCGGGGGGTCTTTGCTGTGTGGATGGCGGGCGGATCGCCCCTGCCGGGCCGGCGGTGACTACCGCTGGCCCGGCGGGGGCGATCCGCCCACCATCATAATGACCCCCTAAGTCTTTTGGCAAACTGATAGTCAAAATCCTGTGTTTTTCCACAGGGGAGGTGTTTGGAAACACCGCCTCCAGCTGGTCAAATTTTTCTGCAAGCCAATAAGGCAAATCATCCTTATTCTGTGGGCGCTTGCCCATCACCGAATTAACCATGACGGGACTTATAGTCACCCCGCCAAGTCCAGCTGGATGCGCCGCAACTCCAGGAGGGACTATCTGGACGTTGCCTGTAACATATTGTACTAAAGCTCTGTGCACACGGATCAAAGACGTATGCAGCACGCGCAGTTCATCTACTGGAACCGCTAAATGACGTGGATGTGGGGTATACCCGGCCAAAACAGGCCAAGCGGCCCCATCTATCGATAAGGGGACTAAACGAATCGGGGTGACCGGATGTGAGAGGGCGCCATTAAACCAAACACGGTGTTGCCAAGCCGTGAGCGGTACTTCAAGAGCCTGATAAGGCCGATAAACATTAGGAAGGACGGTGGGAGAGTAAACATGGAACAAATTGTCATCTCCTTCTACCGCCGGAAAAGTGACCCATGAGTAAAACACCTCAAAGTGGTAAGCCGGATCAGCTTGGACCACAAAGATGAGGGCGACACCCGCGTCGGGTACTCCATAGGCCGTTAAATGAGCCCGGAGCACGGCGCGGCTATGTGCCGGGATATTGACATTCACAGCCATCAAGACTAAGAATGTAGAACAACGTAGTGCGTGACAGCGCAATAGAGGGTTAACATAAAAGAGAACACCTTTTAATAACTTCAAGCTTGAATGAACCTATAAAAACATCAATATAGGAGGTTACACCCTCACATATGTTTCCGGAAACATTAGTGAAGGAGGTTGTGGACAAGCACAAGTACTACTCAAGCGTCTCGCAGATAAGAAGCCCACCACGTTGGTGGCACCATGTTGCGGGGATTCAGCACATATACAGAACTATGCGCAGGAAAACAGGACCTCGGTGTATAGTGATGTACCAACCATCCACCTTAGTGCCCAAAATCCCAATCCGACTAGCTATAGTGTCTCATTCGTTCTCCGTACTACAGCGAAGCTACCAATGATTAGACATCCCAGAACACAGACTCTTTCAGGAATCGCGGGAGCAAGAACACTCTTTCATTACTCACTCATACTTGTCCACAACGTGCGTATTAAGAGACACAGTATAGTTTAAAATGTTTATTTCAACTAACGTGCTCTAAGATACAGTACACGTGCCAGTACTAGCAGCATAATGCATAAAGACAAAATAGTAAGCATCGTTACAATTCCATAGAATACAAACGGGGACAGCATTTTATAAAGACAGTGGATGAAGGACTATAATGCCTTGCCACCCTCCCCGTGCTAGTAACTAGTTTATTATAAAAAGAGAAGACCTCTGGGCTTTGTCAGGGGGACCCCCATACCTCAAGAACTAGATGCAAGGTTTACATCATCGGACAAGCACAGCTCTTCTCCCTGGAAAGGTTTTTCTCCAAGTGTCTCCAACAGGGAGATCACAATATTAAAAGCACCCGAATTTCTCCAGTGCAGCTGTATTTCATGTTATGTCTAAGTGCGAGGGGCTGACCAGAACAGCAACAATAAGGGACGTTGTTTTTCGACCTTGTACATTGTGTGCAGACGAAAACCACAGAGAACATGAGAAAAGGTGAAAGGCAGAAGCTGGAAAAACAAACTCACAGAGTAACGTGTGCAAAAGAGGCATCATGGCAGCTAGGCCTAAGCTAACTTAGCAATGTCGACAATGAGGCCACAATCCACACTACACTGGAGACATGCTGCAGAGTGTACTGCGACTGTCACTGTCTCTGGAGACACCCTGCAGAGTGTACTGCTACTGTCACTGTCTCTGGAGACACGCTGCAGGGTGTACTGCTACTGTCACTGTCTCTGGACGCTGCAGGGTGTACTGCTACTGTCACTGTCTGAACGCTGCAGGGTGTACTGTCACTGTCTCTGGAGACACGCTGCAGAGGGTACTGCTACTGTCACTGTCTCTGGAGACACGCTGCAGGGTGTCGTGCTACTGTCACTGTCTCTGGAGACACGCTGCAGAGTGTACTGCTACTGTCTCTGGAGACATGCTGCAGAGTGTACAGCTACTGTCACTGTCTCTGGTGACACGCTGCAGAGTGTACTGCTACTGTTACTGTCTCTGGAGACACACTGCAGGGAGTACTGCTACTGTCACTGTCACTGTCTCTGGAGACATGCTGCAGGGTGTCCTGCTACTGTCTCTGGATATACGCTGCAGAGTGTACTGCTACTGTCACTGTCTCTGGAGACACGCTTCAGGGTGTACTGCTACTGTCACTGTCTCTGGACGCTGCAGGGTGTACTGCTACTGTCACTGTCTCTGGAGAAATGCTGCAGAGTGTACTGCTGCTGTCACACTGTCTCTGGAGACACGCTGCATGGTGTACTGCTACTGTCACTGTCTCTGGAGACACGCTGCAGAGTGTACTGCTGCTGTCACACTGTCTCTGGAGACACGCTGCAAGGTGTACTGCTGCCGTCACTGTCTCTGGAGACACGTTGCAAGGTGTACAGCTGCTGTCACACTGTCTCTGGAGACACGCTTCAGGGTGTACTGCTAATGTCACTGTCTCTGGAGACACTGCAGAGTGTACTGCTGATGTCACACTGTCTCTGGAGACACGCTTCAGGGTGTACTGCTACTGTCACTGTCTCTGGAGACACACTGCAGAGTGTACTGCTGCTGTCACACTGTTTCTGGAGACACGCTGCATGGTGTACTGCTACTGTCACTGTCTCTGGAGACATGCTGCAGAGTGTACTGCTGCTGTCACACTGTCTCTGGAGACACGCTGCAAGGTGTACTGCTGCTGTCACTGTCTCTGGAGACACGCTGCAGAGTGTACTGCTGCTGTCACACTGTCTCTGGAGACACGCTGCAGAGTGTACTGCTGCTGTCACACTGTCTCTGGAGACACACTGCAGAGTGTACTGCTGCTGTCACACTTTCTCTGGAGACTTACTTCATGTGGTACAGCTGCACTCATGCTGGGCTTCCGGCAAGCAGCAATGCTGCTGTCACACTGCCTGCTGGATATGTCCTGTAAATGTTTGTGCTGCTGTCATGTTGTTATTAAACAATCTCTGCAGGTCCTGCTGTCTTCGGGCACATACTCCAGTTGGTGCAGCAGCTCTCACACTGTGACTGCACATCCTGCAGCTAGTACTGCTGCTGTTACACCGTCCTTGAGCAGATTCCGTAGGCAGTACTGCTGCTGCCAATCTATTTCTGTACGTGTTGTGCGAGGCAGTAGTGCCGCTGTCACACTTTCTGTGGTCTCTGGACACAGTCACTGACATTTTCACACTGTATCTGAGCATGGTGCAGGCATTCCTGCTGCTGGGACCCTGCACTTAGACTGCCATTAGCACTGCCGCTCTCACACCACCTCTGGACACCCTCTGCCAGCAGTAGTGCTGTTGTGACACTGGACGCTCTCTGAAGGTAGTGCTGCTGTTGTTACACTGCACGCAGGCAGCACTACAGGTCTCACCGCCATTGTCTCACTGTCTCTGAACACGTGCTGCAAGTAAAACTGCTCGTGTCCCACTGTCTCTGAAGACAATCTGCTGCCGTCACACTGTCTCTAGACTCACTTTGCCGATAACACTACTGCTGTCACACGCTTCCGGAAGTGCTCTGACAGCAATACGTCTATAAGACTGTTGCATGTCACATTCTGCAGGGAGTGCTGCTGCTGTCTCTCTGACATTGTTACTGGCATTTGGGTACCACTGCTGCTGTCACACTGTCCTTAAACACATTCTCCAGGTGCTCCTGCTGTGGTCACACTGTCTCTGAACACATTCTGCTGTAAGCACTGCTGCAGTCACTCTGTTTCTGGGCACATTCTGCATATCCCCAGCTACCACAATCTCCTTATGCACATTCTGCAGGCTCTCCTGCTGCTGTCACAATGCATCTAGACATGTTAAGCATGTAATACTGCTACCATCAGACTGACTCTGAATACATTCTGCTGGTAGTACTTCTGCTCTTACTCTGTTTCTGGACACATTCTGCATATCCCCAGCTACCACACTCTCCTTATGCACATTCTGCAGGATGTCCTGCTGCTGTCACAATGCCTCTAGACATGTTAGGCATGTAATACTGTCTGTGAATACATTCTGCTGGTAGCACTTCTGCTCTCACTCTGTTTCTGGACACATTCTGCATATCCCCAGCTACCACACTCTCCTTATGCACATTCTGCAGGATCTCCTGCTGCTGTCACAATGCATCTACTGGGGTGGCGGAGTGAGCTAAAGAATGATGATGGATTAAACCCAGATCAGTTGACTGGGGGTGAGTGCTTGCAATGTCAATACTCCGTCCATCATCCCCTTTAGTTTTGCTTTGTTCGCCCTAAGTTGGCAGGGTATGCCCAGACGTGGGTCCCTTGCTCACTTTGCCACTGGATTCAAGATAGCCTGGCTGATGAGGGCTGTGAGCCCGAAACCGGTCCCAGGATGCTTGTTTCCGGTCCAGGGAAGACATGGCTTGGCAGTTCGGGCTGGACTGTTCCCATGAGGCACAGGGTCAGACTGATTTGCATATGGCCATGTCTGAACTGGGGTGGCGGAGTGAGCTAAAGAATGATGATGGATTAAACCCAGATCAGTTGACTGGGGGTGAGTGCTTGCAATGTCAACACTCCGTCCATCATCCCCTTTGGTTTTGCTTTGTTCGCCCTAAGTTGGCAGGGTATGCCCAGACGTGGGTCCCTTGATCACTTTACCACTGGATTCAAGATAGCCTGGCTGATGAGGGCTGTAAGCCCGAAACCGGTCCCAGGATGCTTGTTTCCGGTCCAGGGAAGACATGGCTTGGCAGTTCGGGCTGGACTGTTCCCATGAGGCACAGGGTCAGACTGATTTGCATATGGCCATGTCTGAACTGGGGTGGCGGAGTGAGCTAAAGAATGATGATGGATTAAACCCAGATCAGTTGACTGGGGGTGAGTGCTTGCAATGTCAACACTCCGTCCATCATCCCCTTTGGTTTTGCTTTGTTCGCCCTAAGTTGGCAGGGTATGCCCAGACGTGGGTCCCTTGCTCACTTTGCCACTGGATTCAAGATAGCCTGGCTGATGAGGGCTGTGAGCCCGAAACTGGTCCCAGGATGCTTGTTTTCGGTCCAGGGAAGACATGGCTTGGCAGTTCGGGCTGGACTGTTCCCATGAGGCACAGGGTCAGACTGATTTGCATATGGCCATGTCTGAACTGGGGTGGCGGAGTAAGCTAAAGAATGATGATGGATTAAACCCAGATCAGTTGACTGGGGGTGAGTGCTTGCAGTGTCAACACTCCGTCCATCATCCCCTTTGGTTTTGCTTTGTTCGCCCTAAGTTGGCAGGGCATGCCCAGACGTGGGTCCCTTGCTCACTTTGCCACTGGATTCTAAATAGCCTGGCTGATGAGGGCTGTGAGCCAGAAACCGGTCCCAGGATGCTTGTTTCCGGTCCAGGGAAGACATGGCTTGGCAGTTTGGGCTGGACTGTTCCCATGAGGCACAGGGTCAGACTGATTTGCATATGGCCATGTCTGAACTGGGGTGGTGGAGTGAGCTAAAGAATGATGATGGATTAAACCCAGATCAGTTGACTGGGGGTGAGTGCTTGCAATGTCAGCACTCCGTCCATCATCCCCTTTGGTTTTGCTTTGTTCGCCCTAAGTTGGCAGGGTATGCCCAGACGTGGGTCCCTTGCTCACTTTGCCACTGGATTCAAGATAGCCTTGCTGATGAGGGCTGTGAGCCCGAAACCGGTCCCAGGATGCTTGTTTCCGGTCCAGGGAAGACATGGCTTGGCAGTTCAGGCTGGACTGTTCCCATGAGGCACAGGGTCAGACTGATTTGCATATGGCCATGTCTGAACTGGGGTGGCGGAGTAAGCTAAAGAATGATGATGGATTAAACCCAGATCAGTTGACTGGGGGTGAGTGCTTGCAATGTCAAGACTCTGTCCATCATCCCCTTTGGTTTTGCTTTGTTCACCCTAAGTTGGCAGGGTATGCCCAGACGTGGGTCCCTTGCTCACTTTGCCACTGGATTCAAGATAGCCTGGCTGATGAGGGCTGTGAGCCCGAAACCGGTCCTAGGATGCTTGTTTCCGGTCCAGGGAAGACATGGCTTGGCAGTTCGGGCTGGACTGTTCCCATGAGGCACAGGGTCAGACTGATTTGCATATGGCCATGTCTGAACTGGGGTGAAGGAGTGAGCTAAAGAATGATGATGGATTAAACCCAGATCAGTTGACTGGGGGTGAGTGCTTGCAATGTCAACACTCCGTCCATCATCCCCTTTGGTTTTGCTTTGTTCGCCCTACGTTGGCAGGGTATGCCCAGACGTGGGTCCCTTGCTAACTTTGCCACTGGATTCAAGATAGCCTGGCTGATGAGGGCTGTGAGCCCGAAACCGGTTCCAGGATGCTTGTTTCCGGTCCAGTGAAGACATGGCTTGGCAGTTCGGGCTGGACTGTTCCCATGAGGCACAGGGTCAGACTGATTTGCATATGGCCATGTCTGAACTGGGGTGGCGGAGTGAGCTAAAGAATGATGATGGATTAAACCCAGATCAGTTGACTGGGGGTGAGTGCTTGCAATGTCAACACTCCGTCCATCATCCCCTTTGGTTTTGCTTTGTTCGCCCTAAGTTGGCAGGGTATGCCCAGACGTGGGTCCCTTGCTCACTTTGCCACTGGATTCAAGATAGTCTGGCTGATGAGGGCTGTGAGCCCGAAACCGGTTCCAGGATGCTTGTTTCCGGTCCAGGGAAGACATGGCTTGGCAGTTCGGGCTGGACAGTTCCCATGAGGCACAGGGTCAGACTGATTTGCATATGGCCATGTCTGAACTGGGGTGGCGGAGTGAGCTAAAGAATGATGATGGATTAAACCCAGATCAGTTGACTGGGGGTGAGTGCTTGCAATGTCAACACTCCGTCCATCATCCCCTTTGGTTTTGCTTTGGTCACAATGCATTTAGACATGATAAGCAAGTAATACTGCTACCATCAGACTGACTCTGAATACATTCTGCTGGTAGCACTTCTGCTCTCACTCTGTTTCTGGACCCTTACTGCAGATACTGCCTGTCATACTGTCCTCATACACATTCTGCAGAAAGTACTGCAGCCGTCATAATGCTCTGCAGATGTTATGCATATAATATTGCTGCTGTCACACTGTCTCTGGACAGATTCTGCAGGTCATAAACCTGCTCTCACACTGTGCCTGTACATGTTCTACCGTACATGTGGCGTCCTTAGACTCTGCTGGTAGTTTGCGGAGTTTTCCACACTCCACGTAGAGCACGGAGCCCTGTAAAACTCAGCAGTGTTCTTCCTCGCTCACGCTTGCCAACGTTAAGTTGGCGAGCACGAGCGAGGAAAATCTTACACCAGACCACCTCCCGGAGAGATTTCTCACGGCGGGCGGTCACGGATGGTCGCTACTGCTCGCGTTGTGAAACCTTCCGTTCGCGTTGAGGAAACTGCCGCTCAAGTAGAACATCTACACGAGCGGCAGAAAGAATCAGCACCGTCTTACGCTACGCGTGTTGCTGTTCATGCTGATTTTACAGCACAATACAAACACCCAATCAATCAATCAATCAATCAATCAGGGAATTGTAAGCGCGCTACTCACCCGTGAGGGTCTCAAGGCGCTGAGGGGGGGGTCCGCAGATCTGTTTAGCCGAAGAGCCAGGTCTAGAGGGTCTTCCTGAAGGTGTTCAGGGAGGGGGCACGTCTGATGTCTGCCGGTAGCTCGTTCCAGGTCTTGGCTGCAATGTGAGAGAAGGATCTTCCGCCTGCTCTGGCTCTGTGGATGCGCTGGGTTTCAGCCAGTGCGAGGTTGGAAGATCAGAGGTTTCTTTTGGGCACGTAGAAGTTGATTCTGTCGTTGAGGTATTTGGGTCCGTTGTTGTGTAGGCATTTGTAGGCATGAGTGAGGATTTTTAAAGTGACTCTTTTCTCCACGGGGAGCCAGTGAAGACTTTGTAGGTGTTGGCTGATGTGTTCGTGTCGGGGGATGCCGAGGACGAGTCTGGCGGCGGTGTTCTGTATTGTCTGGAGTTTGTGGAGTAGGGACTTGTTGATGCCGGCGTAGAGTGCGTTTCCATAGTCCAGTCTGCTGGTGATGAGTGTGTGGGTGACTGTCTTCCTTGACTCAGGGGGGATCCACTTGAAGGTCTTGCGGAGGATGCACACTAAAAGCACTAAAAATCAGCACGAAAGGTGTGATGTAACGCACTCCACCACTTGTGGAACTCCGCATAACGCAGCAGAGTTTTTTGTCACTTCGCGGAGTTCCGCATGGAACTCCATGCAGAACTCTGCCCAGGCCTTCTCTGGACACATTACTGCCATCACACGATCCTAGGGGCTACTATTGCACTTTCCATAGACACTTTCTGTGAGTAGCTTTACTGCTGTTACAATGTCCCTGAGCACATTTTGCTGGCAATACCTTTGCATGAATATTGCTGCTGTTACCGTCACAGTCTCTCTAGGCTCTTACTGCAGGTGGTAGTGCTGCTCCCATGCTGTCTCTGGGCCCCCTCGGCAGACAGCATGGCTTCTGGCATACTGCCCTTGATATGTTTTCTGGATTAATCCGAGTACGACCCAAGCTGGGGACTCCTAGACTCTATCAATTCATCAATGTATCAATTCTGAGACAAAGAACCCAGTGGACTATAGCCCCGCACACTTCGTGCGTACTAGATGGAGATGGTGCCTTCTGGGTAAATATCAGACTAGTGAGACTCATAGGAGCACTTGTTGTTAGGAGGGTCTAAACCCTCTTTCATCTTGAATAGACACACTCAAGAATACACACTAAGGATATTTCTTTATAGTTTTTGTAGGAAAGTGCTCCTTTTTGCATAATTAGCCCCCCCCCCAAACTTTTTGTCTGATTCTGATGCATTTTGACTGAATGTGCTCTAGGTTCCAGCTAACAAGGTTCCGAGTGCCTGTGTTCTTTCCCAAAACGGTACCTTTGTTTCCACAATTGGCACACCCCTGGCAAACATATAAGTCCCTTATAAAAGGGCACTCACCAAACACATGTACAATGCCACGGCAGCCTGCGTGTTGTGGTGCAGATAAAAGTGAAGATTCTCCTGGCACACATCCCTATCTACCACGTCTGCCAGCACTGCAGGAAGCATAGGTAAGTCACCCCTACAGCAGGCCTTTCAGCTCTAAGGCAGTGTGTACTATACCTCTTGTGAGGGCATAACTGCATGAGCAGATATGCCTCTTTAGTGTCTAAGTCCATTCTTTTAAATTTAGACTGGAGTTGGAATAGTAAATTAATTAGGGTCAGTGTCCAGCACCTACCCCAATTAAATATAGACTGGAATGGGAATAGTAAATTAATTAGGGTCAGAGTCCAGAATCTACCCCAATTAATTTTAGACTGGAGTTGGAATAGTAAATTAATTAGGGTCAGTGTCCAGCATCTATTATAATTAAATACAGAGTGTACTTTGAGTAGTAAAAAGGTTAATTAAACAAAAAATAGTATTGGGTGTTTATGTTGAGTTGAGTTGTAAGTATAATTTAGGTGAGTATTTTTTAAATATAGTGTAATAATATTATTTAAGGTAAACATATTTAAAACATATTTAGTTATATGTTGAACAAGAATATATTTTTTATATATATTTTATTTTATTAAAATTATATACTTTAAATAAATAAATTATAAGAAAAACATTTTTTTATGTACATTTAAAGTGATAGCAATGAAAAGGTAGTTCAAAAAATAGAGATTTTTTTATTTCACCAATTTTATTATATAAATCATAGAAGTGATAGGTTCATTTAAAATGTTATTTTTTATTGAACAGTAGAAAAATAATCACAAAATATAAGTATTTGTAGGATAGTGTATTTATTACAGAGAATTCTTTTTTATTAGTATGTATATTTTAACAATTAAATTATTGTAACAAAAATTTTATAATGAACAAAATTATATTTTACAATTGTATATATTTTACAAATATAGCATGATGCATTTTGTAAATTGGTACATATTTTTTAATAAGTACAACATATTGTTTCTCAATTTTAATATTGTTACAACTGTTACAAAATTTGGTAAGTTTTTATTCACATAATATACTGTAAATATTTTACAATAAAGTTCACAAAACAATAACATAGTTTAATTTTATTATACAAACTAAATATATTTTTATTAATATTAATATGAAAATATGAATATTAATAATTATTACACATTAGAACAGTTTTTTATTTTATTAACATTTTACATATTTTTTAAACAATAAAGAATATTAATACAATGTTTTAGTAATTGTTGTTTAACATATATACATTTTTATAATTATAATATTAAATATTATTATGTCATAATATTTATTATTATAATTTTTCAATAGATAAAAAACACATAATATATTTAAAAATATAAGGTATATTTTTAATTATTTTATTAGAATGCAACAGTAATTTTTAAGTCATTATTTAATATTAAATAAATTGTTTAGTCATTTATTTAACATTTTTATAGTTGACATCTTTATTTGGGCCTTTAATTTAGTAACCACTCGTTGTTTTGGGTCATTTGGGAAGAAAGAAGCTCGCGGTTGGGAGCTGCTTCGCGTTTGAGAAGGTAAGAGTAATTTTGTTTTATATTAAACTATTTTAAGTGTGTTTTGAAGGTAGTAGTGTTGTGATTAGGGTGCGTGGAGTTATGTTTTAGAAGTTATAGTGTTTTTAGTTGTTTATTTAGGTATTCATTATTAACGTTGTGTTTCGTATTTGCGGCCTTGTTAGTATTTTTCTATTTATGTTTAGTTTACGTTAATATTGTGTTAATAATGTTTGTAGTGGTGTTTTCAAGTGTATTATTTGTACATTTGTGTGGGTGGGAATGCTTGTTTTTCTATTTTAGTTTTTACGACAAAGCATTTTGGAAAAACAGAGCATTGCGTTTTTTTTTTTTTTAAAGGAAGTGTGTATTAGTTATATCAACTAAGATTTATTTTACACTTCCTTTATTATTCGGTTTTCATGGAGCGGTTTTTAACTTTTTTTACGAATTTTCGGGTTTTTTATGGTTATTGGATTGTTGATTTTTACCTGGAGGATCGACTTTTTGACACAGTTGTATTTTTGCATTTTATTGGGGTCTGTTTTTAAAAAGTATGGATTGTGAACTACATGGATTATTTTGGATGATGTGGCTTTTCATATTACAGCAGTGGAAAAGGTAAGTGTTTTTAAAAATTTTTATTGTGGGAGGGAAATTATGTTATTTTAAATACTGTAGTTGTTTAGTTGTTTTGTTTAATTATTTTGTCTCTATATATGTTGTTATAAAATAATAATATATATTAGACAAAATAATTATTTTGTTGATTTAAAAGAATGCACTGTTTTTATTCCAATAATTGTTTTTTGAGATTGGTAAATTAAAATTGTTCCATGTTTCAGACTAGAGTTTTTGCTATCATATTTAAGTACTCTAGGCCTCTTGTTGAAGGATATAGCTGTACTTGTTGTTGAAGATACTGATACATTTGAGCAGTTTGTCTAGATAGTTTTGGCTTTAATTGTATGATAGATTGTTCCATTCTTAGGGGCACATTACGATGGCGGGCGGAAGCACCACCGCCGTGCTGGCGGATGCAAAAAGCACCAGTTACCGCCGGCACGCAGCAGTCCACACGCCCGTCCAATTACGATGCGAAAAGTAGGCCAAACACCGCCGGCAAGCCAGCAACACCGTCCGCCATCAAAGTGCGCCCGTACACGTAGCGGCGCAGCCCAACTGACACACACCGTCCGACGAAACACGTCCCGCCCGGCGCATAAATTACGATGCCGCAAACAAACGGCTCCCATGGCCAAGAGATACCGTACGACAAACCGAAGCGGTAACACGGATGCCGAGCACGGACAATGAAGAAGCGGCTCCCCGAGCATGAATCCAGCACTGCAGGCCCTCCCCATGCTTTTGCTGATGCACCACCAAGGACGCAACGTACCGCGGAGACGCAGGTAGGCACACACACAACAAGTGCACGCAAACAGCGCACACAGTGCAAGGGCGGAAAAAGAGGACAACCCCCCACCAGCGCGTGTACACTACACATCCACCATTGCATCCACATATGACACACAGGCCAAATCGTAACATCGCGGAACACATGTGTACACACCACCTGGGACTAGGAACCAACGACCCCGTCACGGCCCCAAAGCGCCGATGACGCCGCCACACATGCGCACAACGCAGAGGCCAACCGCAGCGCCATGCATGCGTCGCACACAGACACAGGGACACAACCAAGCAGCACACACATCAGCCCCACCCCGAACGCACATGACACGTGACAGGCCTGCCACAGACATGTCCCCAACGCCCAATTCACGGACAACACCCAACGCCACACAACCGACGCATACATGTCAGTGAAGACACGCAACAGCAGGACACACACCAGTGTAACAAACATGGCGTAGCACACAGCGGCGGCAACACCAACTAGGAGAAGCAGGGCCCCTTCGGGAAGAGGAACGCCAGTACCACACAGAAACACCCATACCACCCTGCACATATGAACAAGACATATAAAACGGAACACCAAAGAGCCCGGGGACCGACAACAGGTGGCCCAAGAATAACATTCACACACAAGGCCCAACGCAGAGCGGAAAGGCAGCCTGCCGCCCACACAAGGGAGAGCAGACAGCACTGAATGACCTTCCATTCCAACTCCGAAACCACAGCCCTACGACAGAAGCCGGTGAATACAGCCATTGTCCAAGAATAGACCAACACAGGCATGCCGAGGAGACCGACCACAGGGCAGATAGCGCATATCACAGAAGCACACAACGGACGGGGAAGAAAGAAGAAAACACTCCCCCATGTCTGCCACATGCAAGTTAATTGGAAGGAGTCACACATCACTGACCTTGAACTGTCTGAGAAGCATGTGGGAAGAGGGCCCGTGTCCTCCAAACAAGCCAACAGAACACAAGTCCTGTCTCCCTACGACTACACAGAGCTCACAGCAACCTCGGAGCGTGCACATTGCAGACTGCACACACAGCCGGAGCACGCCACCTCAACGAACCGCTGCGAAATGGCAACCGCAACACACCTACCCAACTACGCCGAACAGCTCAAGCTGTACAAAACCAACCTGTTCCATACATTGGGATGCGATCTCCTGTCCCTGCTGAACGTAAGTTACCGACTGACTTACCGCATCACATTGTTCAGCTGCGTCATGCCCGTCTTCTACTGTCGGAGGTGTCCCTACCAGCATCCCGTCGAGATATGCCTCTCCAACCCGGCATGTCTGAAGGCGGACCTGCTACCACTACTCCTCCCTCTGGACGCACACGACAGGGCCTGCTCTGCCTATGGGGGCATGGCGTATGTGGCCAACATCGCACCCGCACTGAAATGGGACCACTGTGCCTCCACACGACGGATCATCGAGAACAGCTACATCGAATGTCACCCAGCATGCCCCATCATGGTCCTCCAAGGGACAACTTACGAACAACACCTTGACAGCCACCATCCGCTACATTGGCTGGCAAACATGTACACCACCAATGACATGGAAGCCCTGCTGGACGGCATCGCATACCTGACAACCTGTAAATTCGTCGGACCACAACGCAGGTTCCCCGAGTGACCTATGATGTCCAACCCCGCACCCATGCTTAGCTTCCGCACGGACTGGCCAGTCACCACCACAACAGCCATACCAAACGACCGGCAACTGTAACCACACCATCAACGACATCGCCATGACATCGGATATGACCGGGACATGCACACTGTTCCCCATCACATCCAGGAACACCGCATGCATCGTGGGAGGCAGTGGCATGGGGTCTGTGTATCGCACCCACATGGACGGAACTGCACGAACAACCAGGACACGACATGGATCCAGCGCCCATGGACACACACACCGCTCAGTGGACATGAATAGGTCGCCTGGAGTCTGTGGGTGCTGCACCCCTCCCACCCCCGCCCCGGGAATCCCATACCAGGACCTTTGCATGGACGACAAGTGCATACAACAACAACACGACCCCAGTGACTGTGACATGTCCAGTAACCACCACAGTGCAACAACAAGTGGCACGCCGCTGCATGCACGCAAGCACATGCCCTGATGTCATCTCACATGCACGCGTGCATGAGGAACAACCGCAGCAAACCTGTCACATGGAACTGAGATGGACTGTGCCCATGATGCCAAGCGGTCTGGTAGGCTACATGTATACCGTCTGTGTCAAAGTCCGCAGCTCCGCAGCTATACGTAAATGTACATTAGCACAGCCTTGGCCAAGCAGATGTCACTCTGAAGCCCACATCCCACATGCAACAGCCAATCACATGTAACCCCACACCCTATCCCATTTGCAATCATGCTCAGTATATCCTCAACATGTATTCCGCTGCCAGTAGTGTCCACTATACTGCATCACAGAGGACAGAAGACTCAATATAATGTTTGAAACCAAAACTGTCTCCGCTGACTCATTTCACAAGTACGAATGAGAGAGGATGAGAGTATGTGAAGTACACGGCAGTCGTGACATGACCATGTAGTCCACTGGTATTGGATGTCAACGCAAATGAGTAGCACTACTGTGGAAGACACACATGTGTCGTGTGAAGTCGTATGGACGCAGTGCTCAGGTGGGTGGGTGTGACGGGTAGATGCGCACATGCCAAGTTGGAGCACGCCGTGTTGGGAGGGGTCATGAACAGTACACCACCGCTTCCCTGGGCATTGTGAGAGGACACCTGTCGGGGGAGTGAACACGTGTGTGCACAGCAGCCGGGCACACGTACAAAGCGGTACCAGGCGCACCTCAGCCCACCCTCTGTGGACAAGCTGGATCCTGTTGTGCGCCCGCCATGCCCCTTGACAAGGCACACACAGCCCCAGTCGACCAGGTGTAACCCCAACATAGTCAATCCGCACAGGCGATACAGGGCACGGGATGGCAGTGGAGCATGGTGTGTGAGAGGTCTCCTCGCGCTCCTCCTGGTCATATCACGCCGGCAATAGAACCTCAACGTCTAGCATGGCACAAGTCAAATGGAAGTGTAGGGGGACGCACCACAGCACGAGCAGCACTGACGTCACGGGAGGTGGCTCGCACCATCCCATCCATTGCCCATTATACCAACCACGCCACATGCCATTGCGACTAAGTGCAAGCGCGTGCGCCACCACCCCCGAGCCCTCCCCAGAGAGGCCAAAGAGTGAATGTGTGGCCATCAGTCACAGACGGACGCGGCATGGCCGCAAGGGCAGCCACAGCCACTGGGTGTCGCAGGTGGCGGATCCGGAAGGCGAAGACTGTGATGCATAGTCCATGCAGGCCGGGTCTCCATTTGGGGCACCACGCAGGTGGACGGCGTCCCGCAACACATCATACCCTGAGACAGCCCACTCGTGCAACTGGACCCACACATACACTCCTTGCCCTCTCTGGTGCGAGCTTGGGGCTGCCTGTGCAAGCGCTAGCCTCGCAGGTGCACATCCATATTGGGGGAGCGAGGGAGGACATGAGGGCTGGGGCGAAGATGACTGTATCACTGTCAGTGAGTACAAGGGATGACCCAGATGTGGAAAGGAAGAGACGTGTCCCGTGTGTACTGCAACTAGTCGCCAATCCAACTACCCCCCATGTCCGGAATGTAAGCCCGCACCTAGGCCCGCCCATCCGCCACATCGAATATACCACCAGCACGACAACCTTCCCATTCGAAACACTGACTGGGGGTGGCGACCAGTGAACAATCATGTGTAGCCTACCCACGCGTACATGTGGGCCCTCCATGATCCATGTCACCTGCGGCAAAGTCATGACATGCGCAATGAGGGAAGTGAGGAGAGCTGTCCGCCCCACGCACAGAAGGTGCATCAGCTCCACAGACCCAGCAGCGAGTCCAGCAGGGGTCACATGTGCAGGGGCAGCTGTGCCTGGTGTGAAGGCACATGCATATAGACAGCACATCGACCAATGTGTAGTCTGCCCACATCTACAGTCCATCATCATGCGGACATAGGAATTGAACACAGGGCAACACATCTGAGTGGGTGCACCCACCGTGACCAACAATGCGCAATCATCGACGTACCCGCCCTGTGCATGGCCCCCCACCCAACGGAGGCACATCCAGTGCCACCATCCCACACACACAAGCCTTCCACGGAACATGCTGTGTCCAATGCTCAGTACAGAGTCAGCGCCCATCTGGTGGATCCTGAACAGGAGACACATGCACACACATGCCAGCTCCCACTATGCACGCCTGCCACCTGGCACGTGCAATGTAACCTCTCACCTGTGACGTGTGACTGCAAGCACACAGCCGTCTTGGCATGGGGCTGTCAATGTGGACACCTGTCAATGTTTCGGGAGGTGTGATCCGTACAGTGCTGTACATAGGGTGCAGTGCTGACACCTACTACTGTCTCATATCCCCTCGTGCCACAGGTCCCACTTGTTTTGGCCGCTCAGCCTGTGCCCACATCGTCGTCTGCCGTGTGCCATACTCATCCAGCCTCGGAAGCAGTTCCATGCTCAGCAGACATTCATGTTGCCGTGGCGTTGCCGCTTGACGAATATGCAGTCAGTCCCCATCAGCACGCCCCGCAAGTCATTGGGGCCTAGATCCCCATGTGCATGCACATGGCAGTGGTTTGTATCACTAGCCATTGCCATTGTTGGGAGACCTGTGTAAGTGTATTGTGGCCGTGCCGTCCCAGCTTGACAGCTGGGCTGTGGCTCATGTGCTTGCTCAGTCATGTCAGTGATGTGTATGCGAAATTGCTATGTGTCGTGTTGCTTTGACATGTGTCCTCTGCCATTGTCCCTAGGCGGAGACCGAACATTGACCGCCCATACCAATTGCTGGCGGACATGGACGATACAGAGGTTATTAGGAAGTTTCGGCTGGACAGGCCAACCCTGCATCGACTGTGTGCCATGTTAGAACCCCATCTCCGTCCCCGCAGGGGTGTATCCGACTGCTGTCACCCCCACGGCTAAGGTGATGGCCGCCATGCATTTCTTCGCCACTGGGTCATTCCAGCACACAGTGGGCATTGGAGGAGGGATGTCCCAGCCCATGTTCAGCAAGGTGCTGAGGGATGTACTGGCAGCCATGATGCTGTACCGAAACAGGTACATCCGCTACCCCAGGGCTCGTGAATTGGCGGCAGTGAAGGGTGCATTCTATGCCCTTGGCAGAATCCCACACGTCGTTGGAGCCATTGACTGCACACATGTCGGCCTTGTTCCACCACAGGCCACTGAGCACCTGTACCGCAACAGGAAGCACACGCACTCCCTGAATGTGCAAGTGGTGTGCCTTGCGGACATGGTGATCACCCACGTGTGTGCAAAGTTCCCAGGCTCGGCCCATGACGCACACATAATGCGCAACAGCATCTTGCCACGACTGATGTCCAATATGCAACAGGATCGTGCCTGTATTGTCGGTGAGTATGTGGAGTGGTGTAGCGTGCTGGTTGTGCGATGCTGTCCCCTGTCCAGTTGGAATTGCAACGGTTCTCTGTGTCCCTCACACCCAGGTGACTCTGCGTACCCGAATGGGGCATGGCTGCTCAGTCCATTGAGGAATCCTCGCACCCCAGCAGACGATCGCTACAATGAGGCACATGGGAGGACCAGACGTGTGGTCGAGCGTACCTTTGGCCTCCTCAAGTCCAGGTTCAGGTGCCTGGACCGCACCGGGGGTGCGCTGGCGTACTCCCCACAGAAGGTGTGCCAGATAGTGGTGGCGTGCTGCATGCTGCACAATCTGGCCATTCAGAAGCAGATCCCCCTCATCGTGGATGACGGAGATCAACCAGGGCCCCAGCCCGCAGACCAGGACAGCTCGAGTGAGGAGGACAGCGGAGAGGAGGAAGCTGGGAATGTGCGGCAGCAGCTCATCGCCCGCTACTTCACTTGACGGTGAGTGTCCATGTACGACGGCTGATGTGGCTGTATCTGTGCAGGTGTGTGTGTGCTGTGTCAGGGTGGCCGTTTGTTCACTGCGTGCTGTGTGTCAACGCTCCATGGCCAGGGTAGTATGCCACTGTTGGTGGCTGTGGCATTGTGCCCTATTGCTCTGTGCGATGTGTGTACATTGCTTGTAGTTGTTGACATGTACTGTGTGATGGGTGTGTGACACACTCATTGAATGTGCTCCTGTTCTGTCTCCCACCCCTAGGTCCCTACAGGCCCTCCGGATTCAATTGCCATGCCACGCATCAGGTGCCTTTCCGCCCAAGGTGGCCGTTTATTCCGTGCAAATAAAACACCGGGCACAAACAGCAGTTAGTGAAAAAGGTGCATTTATTACAAACTGTGACATGTGATTGTGTGTAAGGTGATGACAAAAGTGGTGCGTGCAGTGACAATGAGCTGTCGGTCATGGCTGCGTGATGATCAGGGTGTACCCACTGGTTCTATGTCCATAGTCCAACACACACATGCCATCCAGATGGCTGTGTGGAGTGGGATCGTAGTCCAAGTCAATGCAGTGGCTGGTCAAGGAAGGCTGGCGGAAGGCTGGCTGCCTCACTTGCGCTTGGAGCGTGCGAAGTCCTCCCGGGAGATCTGTTTCCACTTCGGACGGCCCCTTCCACGTTTGCGAGGGGGGTGCCTGCTTGCGACATGCTGGTGGTTGAGGTGTGCTCACTGGCAGTGGAGGCAGGGGAACTGGACACTGCTGCTCCACCCTGCGCCCGGCAGGTGGTGGCGGAGGGGAGCTGCTGTCCCTGGCTGTGACCTCACCGCCACCACCAGCTGGCCCATGAGGTCCACGATTTGGCCCATACGGGCGTCCATGGACCTCAGCACCCCCAGCACCTCACGCGTGTCTGAAGCAGACCGGACCCATTGTCCTTGGGCCTCTTCATAGGCCCCAAGGACTCTGGCCATTTGAGGCAGGGCATGGCTCCCAGGGGAGGCTGGCGTTTCCCTGACCCTGCTCCTCCTACCAGTCCTGCTGCCACTGGCCTGCCCACTAGCCACATTGCTCACCACGGTCCTCGCTGTGGCTCCCAGGGTGGATCCAGTCGGCCGGGCCACCACCTGCGCTGGGGCTGGTGCCAGCGAAGACGTGGCGGTGGTGGCGGCGGTGGTGGTCGGTGCGGCGATGGTGGCGGTTGCGGCAGTGGTAGTGGCCACAATGACCGTGGGTGTGGCCGCAACGACAGTGGCAGCAGGGGGCTGGGAATGTTCAGCAGCCCTGGATGATGGGTTGGTGGGTAGGAGGGGTCCTGGGGAGCGGCTGGGCCCTGCCACACCAGATGGGCCTGCTTGGTGGTCCGTGTCCGAAGAGGAGGACAGATCCTCCAGATCCGTGTGTCCTCGTTGGGGGCTTGTAGGCTGGCTGTGCTGGCTGCTGGCTCCATCCCCAGCATTCAGCAGTTCGTCACCTGTGGAGAGAATGAGATTTGTTATTGTGTTGCACCTGGCGAAGTATGTATTTGTCGCCTGACATTGACAGTTCGTGCAATCTCGTACATGGGTTTCCCGGAGGCGTGTGTGTGGCTGTAGCATCTGTAGTTGTGTGTGCTTGGCAATGGGACTGTGTGCTGTGCACATGTGGCATGGGACGGATTGGCCATGCCGATGGGTGTGTTGCTGTGCCCCTACTTATTGTGACTCTGGTGTATGCGGGCTCCTGGCCCATCCTGGGTCTGGTTTGTACTTTGCTTTTGGTGTTCAGATGGGACGCTTAGGAACGCATATGGCAACATGGGGGCCATGCCCCAGATTCGCATTTGGGAGGGGATATGCTTTTGGGGTTCAAATGGAACGCTTAGGAACGCATATGGCAACATGGGGGCCATGCCCCAGATTCGCATTTGGGAGGGAATATGCTTTTGGGGTTCAAATGGAACGCTTAGGAACGCATATGGCAACATGGGGGCCATGCCCCAGATTCGCATTTGGGAGGGGATATGCTTTTGGGGTTCAAATGGAACGCTTAGGAACGCATATGGCAACATGGGGGCCATGCCCCAGATTCGCATTTGGGAGGGAATATGCTTTTGGGGTTCAAATGGAACGCTTAGGAACGCATATGGCAACATGGGGGCCATGCCCCAGATTCGCATTTGGGAGGGGATATGCTTTTGGGGTTCAAATGGAACGCTTAGGAACGCATATGGCAACATGGGGGCCATGCCCCAGATTCGCATTTGGGAGGGAATATGCTTTTGGGGTACATGCTGTGAGCCATGGGTGCCGAACGTGACATGTGTTGTGGCAGCATGACAGTGCATGGTTTGAGGTGTGTGCATGCTTGACATGGCCTGCATATTTGCTGTCTGTTGTGATTACTGGACATGGCATTGGACGCATCGTTATGAGTGAGTGATAGTTGTGTGCCAGCCAACGTATTGCAGTTGTCCCATCTCCTTGGTGTGCGTGCTGCCCTGTGCCATGTGCATCACTGCAGTGCTCGGGGGGTGTGGCCCATGTTGTGTGTTGTTGCTCACAGTGTGTCGTGCGCTTAATTGACTTCTGGCACATGGTTGGTCATGGGCATGTATCTTAGCGTGACTGCTGTATGTGTGGCAGCTGTGCGGATGACATGCCTTTCATGAGACTGGGGCTGACGGATGGGATGGATGGTATGTTGTATGTGCATGGTGTGTCTGTGAGTTTGATGGGTTCAGTGGTGTTCGTGTGCATTTATGTTGTTCCGCTCTGTTGCGTCTAGTGTTGTTTGTCTTACATAGGCGTAGTTGTGGGGTGTGTGGTTGACAGGCAGTAGGGGCTACATGGACAGGACTTCAATGGTGTTTCGGTTGTGTGTGATGAGTTGCACAGTGGCTGCCGTGTGGGACTATATTCAGTGTGGCTTGTGCATGCAGACGTGGCTCCTTGGGTGTTGCTATGTCTGTGATGGGTCATTTGGGGTGTGAGTCTGTTGTTCATGTCCGTGTGCACATTGTTCACTTGTTCGTGACGGTGGGCGGTGCTGCGTGTTCGTCTGCTACGTGACATGTCCCATGTGTTGGTCGTGTTATGGTCCTCATGCCTCCAGTAATCCAGCCCTGTCCAGTTTCCCACCTGCAAGTTGTTCGTGCGTGCACTGTACTGGATGCCACATGGCTCTAAGCGGGGGGTGCTCCATGTTGCAGGTCTGTGGGGGGGGTGTTGTGGGTCGTGGGGGTGGCTGGACACCCACTGACACTGATCGCTGTGGACTGTGATGTCTGCCTTTCGGCTGTCGTTGTGCACTGCGGTGGCTGACACGTGGCTGTGGGGTGTGGGGGATGCTCCTCCTTGCTGTGCTGTGGGACTGGGGCCTGGTGTGTGTTGTACTTGGGCTGTCCACTGTCCCACCCACTGCACTTTGTGTTCCTGCCACTTACCTGTTACTTGTCGGTTAGTGCAGCTGTGGCGGACACATGGGTGTGGTGGGTGCTCGTTGTGGCGCTTCTGGCATATTTGGGGACCTGTTGGTGGTTACGTGGCTGGCTGAGTGTACACATGTCCCCACGCATCTTACAGTTGTTCGGTTTGGGCTGTGTGTGGTGGTGTCTGTTGCATGTGTGTGTGATGTGTTGTGTATTGTGTGCTGGACATGGGGTGTTTGTCCCTGGGAGCTGTGGCATGGTAGTTGCGCATGTGAGTACATAGCGGTATGCTGGTATACATTGGTTTGTACTTACCAGCCTCCACTCCCCCTGCTAATCCGGCGAGGATCTCCGGATGTATTACGACTCGCACCTTCTCCTCCCACGCTTTGAAGGTCTTAAAGAGCGCGGGATTCCCTCCGCCAGTGACGGCAGCCAGCTCTCTGTTTTTGCCCTCCTTCTTCTTGACCAGGCTCTTTACGTCATTCCAACGTTTGTTAATTTCTCCTCTGTTCCTGGGCAGGGTCCCGACTGCATTGACCTGGTCTACGATCCGGTTCCACATTCTGTTTCTGGTGGCTAGTGGTGTGTGCTGGACCATGTTCCCATAGATTTGTGGGTACACCTTGATGATCTCGTCGACCATGACCGTCAGCTCCATGGGCGTGAACTTGGGCATTCTTTGTGGTGCCATGGTATTTGTGGTGCTGGTGCGGTGTGTGTTGTGTAATGTGCAGGGGGTTTGTGGTGCCGGTGTTTGGTGGTGGTGGTAGTGGTGGTGGTGTTTGGTGGTGGTGGTGGTGGTGGTTGTGATGTGTGCGTTTCTGTGGTGTGCTGCTGTCCTTGCTGTGTCACTGTGTTCTCTCCTCTCCTCTCTGGTTTGCAATGTAGCAAGGGGTTGTGGTCTGTGGGAGTGCTGCTTTTGTACTCACCTATGTGGGTGTGTCCTCATGGTCTGTTGTTTTCAGGTGTGTTGTGTCTGGGGTTCTGGCCTTTGTATTTTTTGTTTGTCCGGGGGTGTTTTCGGGATGTGTACTGTGCTTGTGTATTTGTGCGTGCCTTGCTGTGTGGACTTGTTGGCCATGTTGTGTGCTATTGGTTTTGTGTGCGGATGGTTTCTGTGCAGGTACGTTGGCGCCATGGCTTCTGCCGTGTCGATTCTCATCGGCGTTGTTTGCGCTGGCGGGCGGTATATTTGTGGTTTTTCCGCACTCATGTCGGTGCGATCGTAATTTCACGTGCGGTGTGTCGGCCGTGAGGGCGGGCGGTTTTGTGTTGTTGTGCGTGTTTCCGTCCGTGGCGGGCGGTTTGACTCCGACTCGGACGTTGGCGGGCGGTATTTTGTGTGCTTTTTCCGCCGATGGCGGTTTTCGGTTTGTGTAATCGTAATGGCGTGGTCGGTGTTCAGGCGGTGTGTGCGGGCGGATTTTTGCCGCTTCCATGCCTGGCGGATTTATTTACGCCGGGTATCGTAATGGGCCCCTTAGTTCTTGGAAGCTTTGTTCTTTTTGTATGGCAACTAATAGTTTATGTAGGGTAGGAGTGCTTCGTCCTGTAGAAGAAAGGAAGGCATTATGCCAACCTTCAACTGCGTTGTTTGTTTTGGCTTCTTGGTTAAGTGTAGTTAGGTACACATTCCACCAAGGAATTTGGAATTTAGGTTGCCGTCTATGGCCTGATCTGTGTAATCTCCCCACCCAGGTATCCTCAAAATAATCTAGGAGGGGAGATAATTTTTGTTCATTTTGGTGGTAAAATGGACTTTCTATTAAAATGTTATAGTGCTCAGCCACATCTGTGACTGGCACATAGGCCAGGGCTATTAGGTGTTTTATTTGGTATGCAAAGGTAATATTTGTTGCATATTCCACACTAAGGGGCACATTGCGATGACGGGCGGACTAAGTCCGCCCGCCACCGTAGCAGTGAATGGGACCGTCCGCCATAGGAGCGGCGGTCCCGCCGCGAGTATTAGGATGCCACCGCCACGGTGGCGGTGGCATCTCCTATTCCCAACATTGTGGCGGGCGGTGTTCACAGCACCGCCCGCCACAATGCTGGGAATGCACGTTGTGCATTGGCATGCACAAGGTGACAGGCACCGTGCAGTGCCTGCCACCTTGTCCATTCCAATGCAGGGGGGTACCATAGGTACCCCCCATGTGCACCCCCCACCCCACCCAGCATCCTGGGGGCCCGCTACAGGCCCCCAACTGCAAAGACCGTATGCCTTTCCATGGCGGCATTGCCGCCATGGAAATGCTGCTTTCCGCCACCATCCTAATATGGATGGCGGTGTCTTGCAGACACCGCCACCATATTATTGCCCTTTTCCGCCCGGCCCCCTATTGGACCGGCGGAAAACCGGCGGACGGTCTTTCCGTCCGCCGGGCTCCCTCCCGCCATCGTAATGTGGCGGGGGGAAATGGCATGCGGGTGGAGGGGAATGGCGGGCAATTCGCCACCGCCGTATGGGCGGTGGCGATCCGCCCGTCATCGTAATGACCCCCTAAGTGCAGATTTCTGTAAATGTCTCCATAAACATTGGTTGAAGTGGAAGTAACATCCTTGTATAGATGGGTGGGGGTATAATTTGAGGATAGAATTTATCATGGCTTGTTCAAAGTCTATTACTATTCTTTGAGGGAAAAAGTCGTTTGTTTCTTGCTTTATTTTACCTAACATTTCAGTATATGTTGCATTCTGTTTGTTTGGTAATAAAGCATATATTAATGGAATGCAAGTGTTATGATATTGCCCATGGATACTGTACAGTTGGTAGAATGGTTTAGGGCATATGCTGAAGGTGCCATCCATCATCCATGTTTGGCATTGTTGAAGTTTAGTTATATTGTTTGCTGTAGCAAACATAATAATCCTTTTATCTTTATTTTTATTGTCAAAGAAAATAAAAGGTTCATCGTGTGTTATACTAAGTTCTGGGGGAATTATGACATCCTAACATTAATAGAAGCAATTGATGGTAATTGACCTGTTGCTTCTCTGGGTACTTTAGGTAATAGTTCTTTAAGTATAACACTTGTAGGAAGTTGTGAGGTGCTACTTAATTCTTTAATATTTTCAAGGGTTGATCTCACTTCAATTTCAGAAATATTTGGCGGATGGTTATGCTCCCTTGTATATAATACAGTTGTTTCCTGGTGGTAGTACTGACCATAACATTTGTTTGAGTAATATTTTGAACATTTCCAGTTCACTTTAAGGCCTGTTTGCTTCTCTTGGGTGTAGACGTACCCCATATAACACAATAAGAATTTCCCTTTCTGAGATGTTATAAATTGGGCATCGTCAGTCATTGTGAGGTGGTAAAATCTATAAAAAATGTACATGAAAGTATATGTAAAAAATATTATACATGTTTATATGAATAGTAATAAATGCATTTTAATTATATACTTACCAACTGTTATTTAGTTGTAGTTGAATGGAGATGTTCTTTGTTCAACAAATGTTGTTTGTTTGAAGTGCTCTGTGAAAAGAAAGTAAAGCATATTTTATTTCATGTTTTACAATTTATATGTGGTGGTCTTGGTGTTTATGACAGAGTATAGTTTTATTAACGTTTTAGTTTCATTTTACAAACGTTTTTTAAAAAGTTTAAAAGTATAAATGGGGTCGTTTTGGCAGTTAGGACATTTTAGGTGTTTAGTTCCCTTTTAGTGATATTTAACAAGTTATTTTTAGAGTATACTTACTTTGGGGCACATTACGATGACGGGCGGACAAAGTCCGCCCGTCACCGTAGCGGTGAATGGGACCGTCCGCCATGGGAGCGGCGGTCCCGCCGCGAGTATTAGGATGCCACCGCCGCGGTGGCATCCCCTATTCCCAACATTGTGGCGGGCGGTGTTCACAGCACCGCCCGCCACAATGCTGGGAATGCACGTCGTGCATTGGCATGCACACGGTGACAGGCACCGCGCGGTGCCTGCCACCTTGTCCATGCCAATGCAGGGGGGTACCATAGGTACCCCCATGTGCACCCCCCACCCCCCAACACTCTGGGGGCCCGCAACGGGCCCCCAATAGCGAAGACCGTATGCCTTTCCATGGCGGCGTTGCCGCCATGGAAAGGCTGCTCTCCGCTGCCATCCTAATATGGATGACGGTGTCTTGCAGACACCGCCACCATATTACCTCCCTTTTCCGCCCGGTCACCTGTGTGACCGGCGGAAAACCGGCGGACGGTCTTTCCGTCCGCCGGGCTCCCCCCCGCCATCGTAATGTGGCGGGGGAAATAGCATGCGGGCGGAGGGGAATGGCGGGCGGATCCCAGTCATCGTAAGGACCCCCTTTGTTAGTTATCTGTTTTTATAAGGTGAAATCTTTTTTCTCGTTTTTGGAGTAATATCTGTTGTGGAAATATAAAGAGATAAAATATATGAGTTAGTAATTTAAGTTAGACATTGAAATCTGTGTTACATTTTAATTTAACAGTTTATTTAGAAATGCTTATTTACTTACTTTTTCCTAGGTGTAGTAGGCTTGATTTTAGAGGTGTGTTTGAGAGTGGTGAAAATCCGGCAGAGTTTCTCTTTCCTTAATTATTTTTGTTTAAGGTGTAAAAGAAGACACATTTTTTTGTTTATATAGTGTGTTCTTAATTGTTTGTTGAAAATCATTGGTCTATTTCGATCTTCTGTGTTTCGATTGGTTAATTTGAATTTTTTTGTTTGTTTTGTAATTGTTTTACTTGTATGGAAAACGCAAATTGAGAGAAAAGGTTTTTTTTAGGTGAGGAAGGAGATGTAGAATTTATTATTTAAAAAGAAATGCATAATATATATTTTAAATGTTGAATATGTTGCTATTATTTGTTTGTAAATATTATTTGTGTAGTTGTTATGTTATTATTAATTTATGTTGTTATTATTTTGATAGATATGTTTATATATACATTTTATGTGATATGTGTATTTATGTCATTTATTGTATTTTTGGTGTTGAAAGTAGTAGTTTTAATGTGTATTTGAGTTGTCGATATTTTTAAAAAAACGATAATATTGCTGTCTATATTTTTTGTCCTCGATATTTTGGACATGTCCTATACTTATTTATAACCGTCGATAATTTGTATTGCGATATTTATGTGTGCGATATTTGTGTAGTCGATATAGTTTCATTACGATAATGTGGTTTCGATATTAGTGTATTTTATTTTTATAATTAAGTATACAACATCGATATTTTTGATGTCGATATTTTTGCGTCGAAATATTTGTATTTTGATAATGTGTCTTTCGGTATTATGTCAGTGATTCTACCAAACCACCAGTGTGTAGCTGACTGGTTTGCACCAGCCTGCCACCTCTAGACATGTTTCTGAGCCCCTGAGGTGGGAGCTTTGTGCTCTTGTGGGTCAGAAACGAAGCCTGCTCTGGGTGGAGGTGCTTCACACCTACCCCCAAGCAGGAACAGCATTGAAAGGCGCTGAGCCTCAAAGGCTCCCTAACCTTTGTTATGCTGACCAAGGCCTCTCCAGCTAGAGGAGCTGCCTTCCCCCTGACCAAGTACCATTTTTGGCGGCAAGGTCGAGGGAAAATTAGTAAGCAGGAGAGGTGTGTCCCCTCTCAGCCAGAACCACCCCTAAGGTGTCCTTAGCTGTAGTGACCCCCTCCTTTTGAAAATCCTCCATTCCATATTGTTTTAGAAGATTTCAGCCAACAGGATTAGGGGTATGCCCCCTCCCCAAAGGGAGAGAACATACAAAGTGTGTAGTCACCATAAATGTAAGTAGACCATTGGCTACTACTTTCAGCCCCTGGAACGCCCCTAAATTGAGTATTTAGGGGCACCCCTGAACTTCAGTACTTAGTTCCTGATGACCTACGAAGTGAGAGGACAAAGAAGAGCCGTGCAGCAGGGAAAGACTGAAGACACCCACTGACATGGCCCCAGCTCTACCGGCCTGTCTGCAGCCTCAAAGAGCCTGTGAAAACCGATGACACGTCCCACAGCCCAGCAGCATCCAAAAGCCTCTGGGAGGACTGCTGCCTTCAACAAAGACCAGAACTCCCGAAAGCAGCGGCCCTGTTCACCAAGAAACTCCAAAAAAGGCCTCTGTGACCTCTGGTACCATGACACCCCACTTCCGGATCCAAATCGGCACCTGACGCCTCTGGCCTAAGTCTAAGTGGCCCACCGGTCCCAGTGAGGTTCCCCCGCAATCCAGAGTCTGAGTCCATTGTGGGCTGACCCCTCCTGCAGCCTCAACACAAAGGACCCCCTAACCCCGACCGGCTCCTGTAAGGATTTTGCAACCTCAAAGGACACCCCTGAACCCACAGACAGACCCCAGTACTTGGGGAGCGCGACTGACGGTGCCCAGGTGACCTACAACATCTGAACTTATTTGCCCAGCCACTGGTTTCCTTCGTCCAGCTTCCTGGTCCGAAGCTGCAGCCTTTGTTTGAGACCATCATCCCCCGTAGATTTGTATTGGGCGCCGAACGCTGTGTTGGCACTCTGAACCCGGCCGCCCCTCTTACGCTGAGGGTGTTTGTTTGGTGCTGCCTTATGGTCTCCCAGTGCTTGTCTTAACCCCCGGAGGTTGACCTCCAACTCCGCTTTACTTACCTGGAATTGGCACGACTGTGATTCTCTCCCCGGCTCTATTGGTTAACATTGGGCACCCAAATCCGAATTTGACCTCTGCACCCGACCGCCCCAGTGCCGCTCATGGTGCAGTCTTGGTGCTCACTTGAATCTTGCCCTGTGTTGACCCAAAACCCCTAAGACTGGGTTTGTGAGTAAAGTACTTACCTGTGAGATTGCATTCTAGTTTTCCTCCCGTAGGATAACATTGCTTGATTGAGAAATTGCACAAAGTGTTTGTTTTTAGGTCTCGCCTAGGCAGTTCTTGCGTTGTCTCTTTGAGACATGCTGTATTCATACTGTATTCATGTATAGACTTGAAGCTTCACCCATTTTCCGCCCATCTGTCCTTTTTAAATGGTTGCTTTTGATTCTTGAATAAGCTTAGTAGCCCCTCCTTAGTAACGCCTTTTCTACATTTGTAACCTCCCATGAGGACTAGTCCTTGTGTTGTTACTCCGTATGTTTTATTTAAAGTCTGTGAGCACTATTTTCTTAAATAGCTTTCTCCTATTGCAGGCACGATATATGCTTTCCCTGGAACCGCGAACCGCTTGTGCTTTTTTAAGCAGCACGGCCGCGCTTTATCTTTAGCCATTAATGCTGCTCATAAAATAATGTATATTTATTTGAAGCACTGTGCTTTTAAGATGTGTGCAAGGCACCTTCAGGTTCGAGAACGGCAGCCATGCATTTCTTTTGTTATGCACGGCTTGCTGAAATCAAATAACACATGTGAACAATCGTGCCTTTGTCTTGCAGCCCCTCATCCTTGTTCCTCCCCCCTGGGCGCCGCGCTTCAGGTTTGAGCACAGCACCCGCTTTAAAAATAACAACATGGGCGCCCACTTTCACATTAACATGAGGGCCCGCTTTCATTAACAACATGGACGCCCGCTTTCACATTTACACGAGCGCCCGCTTTCACATTAACACAGGCACCCACTTTCATTAACAACATGGGCGCCCGCATTCACATTTACACGGATGCCCGCTTTCACATGAACACAGGTGCCTGCTTTCATTAACAACATGGGCGCCCGCTTTCATTAACAACATGGGCGCCCGCTTTCACATTTACACGAGCGCCCGCTTTCACATTAACACAGGCACCCGCTTTCATTAACAACATGGGCGCCCGCTTTCACATTTACACGAGCGCCCGCTTTCACATTAACACAGGCACCCGCTTTCATTAACAACATGGGCGCCCGCTTTCACATTTACACGGGCGCCTACTTTCACATTAACACGGATGCCCGCTTTCACATGAACACGGGTGCCTGCTTTCATTAACAACATGGGCGCCCGCTTTCACATTAACACAGGCATAAGATGATGGGGTTGCAAGCCTGCTCTGTTGATAAGACGTGTGCTCTGGAACAGAATGCGCTTTGCTACCGATGCCATATGCCATAGATTTATGCTACTGCTGTTTTTTTGTGTGCTTGCACTTAAAACCTTTTGCAAAGCCTACTTTGTACAGCATGTGCTTATATTGAGAGAGAAGTTTGTGTTAACTCCATTTACCAAGATCTTCAGAAAGCCTCAGAGGTCACACGCGATCAATGTTTGTACTGTCACAACTGTCTACGTGCCAGGGCTCCCCACTGGCTTACAGTATGCTCTATGGTTTTGCTTTAACTGCTTCTTGAAAATTAGGACTGCCAATCCAGAGCATAGGGATATCGCAGCATGCTGGACGATTATTGTGGGTGAACAAGATTTGTGGGGGGCGGAGGGTGTGCTGTAGAGGGTGAGAAAGGCAGTGCGCATTTTCAACAAAACACAAGCCATGGTGTTATTGTCTCAAAGTATTGGCCACTTCTGCATTTACACATCTCACAAAGTCTGAGTAGAGCAGAGCAAAAGCTATTTTTATCGCACTAGGAAATTATAAAATATGTCTCCTTTTCTCTTCTCAATCATTGCTTATCAAGTGGAGCCCATGTCCGGGACAAGATAAAAAAATCAGCCTAAAATGCTTCACATGAAGGACCACGTAAGCCCGCGCCATCAAAAATGTTGCTGGCTTTCCCAGTATCTTGCTGTGGAAGACATTAGCGAGGCCAACACAGCTTTCCATTTCTTTCCATTCAGTGAATTGGGTACCATTAAGATGAGTATTATTAACATCCGCTATTTAGAGAGCTTTGAAACAGCAGGTATGTGGTGGTATAAAGCACTATAGATAAACAGTTAATAACATTGGGCCAGGATTCTTCTTTGCCCATGGTGCTAGTCATGTTAGGTTCAGTCACAGGAACAGAGAGATAAATGCCAGCGATATTTGGGGTTGTCCATGAGACTAACCTCAACACAGCCATCTTTACAGTCCACCAACCTTTTTAGACAGTTGGGTAAAAAAACATGAATTTGCAATGCAATAGGTCTCACATTTGCTAGAGTTTGAGCTATTGGCGTTGTAAATGGCAATGCCTTTTATTTGTGTTTTGAAAACCTGCAAGCGGTGCGTAAACATCCACTTTGTACTTTTAGTCCTTGCTTACGAGAGGCTGGCAGTAAAAGAGGCGCAGTTACTGCCAGCCTTGCTTCTCGTGAGCAACGACTATAAGTACAAAGTGCGTGTTTACGCACCGCTTGCAGCTTTTCAAAACACATAAATAAAAGGCATTGTCAATAAGAATGCCAATAGCTCAAACTCTCACAAATGCGAGACCTACTGCATTACAAATGCTTCTTTTTTTGATCTGCACAGTATTGCTATTTCTAAAAACTGTATATGACCTGCTGAACTGAAGTCCTGCTCTACGTATTGAATTACTGCATTGAAGAGTATTGCTAGTTTGAAAACTGTACTTACCTGCAACTAAGTTTCTTTGATTCTAGTAATAAATGTAACCAAGTAATATTTTTACAAACCATTGGTCTTGGATTTAGTCATTGAGTGTGTGTAATAATTTATTGCCTGAGTGTGTGCAACAAATGTTTAACAAAGCCCTCTGATAAGCCTAACTGCTCAACCACACTACCACAAAAAGACCATTAGTATTATCTACTTTAGCCTCTGTAGATACACTGGACTCTGTGCACACTATACCTCACTTTGGTATATTATATACAGAGCCGGCTTCCTACAGTTTTAATCTAAAATGAGATGAAATCCCATCCTAGAGCATACAATATCTTTATAGCAGTAACTATATAGATAGTGGCAATAACAGTGGCTATCGGGCTAAATAAAAGGAAGAATTGTAACATCATAAAGGTTTCAACATGTCACTTTATTTTTCCCACAACCCCTCCCTTCCTATCTCTCCCTAAACTTTTTTGGCACCAAAGGGAGCCCGTAAGCATAATTAGATGGCCCACGCCCACATACATTAACAGAGCAACAAAGATGTTGTTTTGCACAAAGGGAGTTACTGTCTCTCCCCCAGCTCCCGGTGGTTATGACGCTCTAGCAAAGCCGGTAAGACTATTTGGCTTTCTCAAGGCATCACCCAGAATCTTTATCTTCAGAAAAGAAGATGCTTGTAGCTTCTGCACCAAACCTCCATCTCTCATCCACCGGAAGTTCCTCTTTAACTATCTCTTGTTTGCATCATTTACATCCCTTTCAGAGCTCTTCTATTGAATGCTATTAAGAATAACAAACCAAATCAAACAAAGCTAAATTCAAAATGTCTTTATATTTGCAAAAATATGCAATCGAATACAACAAATATAAAATGCACTGAGGGATTTTAAAGCAGGAAAAAAGTGACGGTTATATCACCCCGCTGCCACAATGCTGTTGCATATTTTGTACCAGTAATATTACTACTGCTGCATGGTTTGTGGATAGATTCTGTTGTGGTACTACTTTGTCACGCTATCTCTAGACACATTCTGAAGAAATACGCAATATAAAACTGTTGTCAACCTTCCCCTGGCCACATTGCGGCTGTCATACTGTCCCTGGAGCTGCTTCTACACTGTCCTTGAACAGATTATTTCGGCTGATATTGCAATGTCTCAGTGCATATTTTGCAGGCAGTATAGCTATTTTCACAGTGCATTAATGTTTCTGCTGTCACACTGTCTCTGGAGACATGCCACAGGCAGCACTGCTGCTGTCACATTGTCCTTAAAGACATTCTGCAGTTAGTACTGCAGCAGTCATGCTGTCTCCTTACACAAACCACAAGTAGCTATCTCTGGGATTAGAAACAAGGGCAATCTACTATGTCGAGTAGTAACTCATTGAAAAAACAAAACAAAAGTTAAAGTGACGTTATAGTTAGGTGCTGAAATAACATTATTTGAGACGCCATCAGTGATGTCATCAATGATGTAATTTACCATGCCATGAGTGATGTAATATGTGAGATCATAAGCAGAGCATGGCAGAGTCACAAGTTATGGGTAGCTCAGTGAAATATAATTGGTGATATTTTGTTTTTTGAATTTTTTTATTTCAATAACTAGCTAAAATGTTATTATTTGGCTACCAAAATGTTACTATTAATTAGGGAGTTGTTAAGTGACAGAGAGGATGGGTTAGCTGAGGAAAGGGGATGTTGTACTTATGCAGACATCTCTCTCTTTAATTATATTACCCCTTTAAAAATACACACTCCTCTCATCACGTTTTTAACCCTCTGGTTTCAGGCCTCAATGCTCATTTGCTCATTTACTTCAGCCTGCTCTTCGAGAAAGGCTTTATATTCAACAGCTTCCATGCTAACAAAATAGTGTTCAGGAGTGCCTCACGTTTGTCTTGAATACAGAATGTTAGTGCTCTAGTTGCGGCTTTAGTGATGCAGTTGATTACTAATAGGTTAACTGACAGACTCCTATTGGTCTTTGTACTATATGTTTTAAGCTTAGGAGACAACTCAGTTGTCCATGCAGTGTAATTATAAACAGTAATTGAGTGTGTGCATATATATAAAACAAATGATTGAGGTCGGAAATAGTATTTGTTAGAAATGGGATTTCTGGTTGGCTAGGGCAAGCGCCTAAGCCAGGCAGAAACCATCACTCTAGTCAGGGCAAGAGAGTTACACGCTGAAGATAACCCCTGCTCACCCTCTTGGTAGCTTGGCACGAGCAGTCAGGCTTATCCCAGCGGCAATGTGTAAAGCATGTGCGCAACACGCCCACTCAGCAGCGACACACTAGGCACATCACAAAAGAAACTCCACACAAGGTTATATAAAAAAAAACCTTTGTATTACTCATAAAACACATTAGACCGCAATCACATATGTACACTGTGCCACCTGGCACTAGGTTTGACTTTACAGGGATTATAGACACTTACAGGGCCAATTGGGCCACTGTCTTCATATCACAGCTCACAAGTAGTGAAAACAACCAATAACTACTGGTATCATTATCCTTAGCATGAACCCATTCGGCATACAACCTAATCATCAGCATATCACAGAAGATAATACATCAATAGCAGTGCACCTCAGTAAACATTCTTAGTGTGCACATGGCATAAATCACCATAGTGACGCGCAGGGTACAAACCTTAGTAGGGTAACCCCCAAAGCCTAATCACATCAGACGACAGCATAAGTTATGCATTTTGCAGTATATACCGCAATGTAGTCCCACAGATTAATCAGGGCCTGATCATGCCTCCACTGAATACCTCCCGGAGAGCCAACTGGCCCCCAACGCATGTAGGGTGCTGACGTGCCGGCACCTCTACTCCAAATCTACAGCACCAGCGCCTCAGCGCTTACTGTTGGGGGGGCGGGGGGCGTGTGGTAACTGCAGGACTGGGGCCTCCGTCGAGGTTCCACCCCCCAGTTCTATCAACAAGAATGCCCCCGGAGCCTCACACCCAAATCCGGGGGTGTGCCACACGCACCAGGAAATTATCCTGCTGCTCTGCTAGCAGCCCCAGCACTCTCGAGCTGATTGAAATGCAGCTTGGTAACTATAGGGGGGGTAGGGACGGGCCCTCCGAAGGTTGCCTCCCCGTCCTGCCCCCAAAGACAACCTGACCGCGCTTCTACGGGCAACTGTGCCCGAACACTTCTGAGGGACCGGTGGGGACCTCGGCAGGTCCCATGCAGCTGGCTCGGCGGAGGAGGCACCTCAATCTCCACAATACCTCTGACACTGTTCACGGTTGCCACACCGTCGTGAAGAAAGTGGGCGTGCCTGCCCGTGTAGTCCTCGTGACACCTGAGGCTCATCAGTTGAGCCCCGGCAAGCGTCCTCCGCTCCTCCTCAATGTCCTTCGCTGTGGGCCCCGCCCACAGTCAGGCATAGATGCTGCCTGATTTCCGGCAGCTTCTTGAGGCCAGAAACACCCTCCGCGCCCGCTGTAGGGGGAGGGTTTGATTCTACTCCTCGGGCTCAGGAAACAAAGTGCCCTCCACGCGCAGCACAGAATATGGGGCCCCACTTTGGGGCAAAAGGTGTTTCAGTGCTTTCCCAGCGCGCCTGGATAAGGACAAAATCAAACGATCTTCACGCGCTTCTGGTGTGCAGCAAAATGCCCCACACGCTTGACTGCAGTATGAGCCCACACCTGGGCTCAGGCAAATGGACTCCAGCGTGCACCTAGCCCAAATTCAGGGCCATGTGCCCCACGAGAACAAAACACCCAGTTCTGCCCAGACCAGGGGCACTGCAGCACTCCTGGAAGAGTGCTGGAGGACACGCAGGCAGGGAGCAGCCAGGCAGGCCAGCACCAGGGGCATCAGAACAGGGGGAGGGGGGCCGTCCTTCTCTCAGCCCACCGGAATAGTCCAGTCCCTAGGCGGTTCCTCCTGGCAGTCCCATCCAGTGTCTTCTTCAGTTCCAAGTAAGCTCTCCCAGCAGCCCTTTCTATGGGGTCACAGCCCCAATACTTATACTGATGGAGCAAGAACTCACAAATGAGACTTGCTCGGATGCAATCTTCTCATAAGTATTAATGTATTAAATTTGTATTGTTCATACTAAGCACTGCACACACAAATATAAGTAGCAAGGAAGCTTGCTTATGTGTTTTAACTAACAAGTAACGCTTGTCTATTCTAAAATGGCCGCTAAAGCACGGGAACTTTACTGCGCATGTCTCAACCCTATCACGTGGTGTGACGTCTTTCTTTGCTTGGAGGGAAACTCTTGCTTCTGCGCAGTATGCATTAAAATGGCTGTTTTATGTTTTCACGTGCTACAGCTTGCTCTCATGTTGCACTTAAACTGTGGTATTTTAACGCTACTAATGCGGGATAGAGTTTATAAGTAAATGGGAATAGAGTAGAAAGAGTGGGAATACAGTGAAACAATTTATCTGTGATATTAATATTTTCTTCTTTGACTTTATTAGTTCGTAAATTGGGCCTGGAGTTGGTGAACTGAAATTCGAGAGGCATTGTTCTGATCATGCGTCCTGCATGGCTGCCCAGAGTTTGGAAGGATGAAGTCAACCTGGACGCCGTCCAAGGCCGTGACCTGATGGCCAATATTGCTGTATTCATGAATGTCCCTACTAATATGCAACAATGTACATGAAGAAAGTATAAACTTTGTCATGAGACGGGTGGGAAATAAAGCAAATGTATTGAATGTGATGGGCGGTATTTTAAAACAATGGGCTTTAAGAAAATGAATTAAATCAATATGGTGTGAGGATCAACCCCCTATCCCTGTCCAATCAGAAGTAGTGGCCCCATAATTCTGCAACATTTAGGGGAGGTACATGGGCGTAGAAGGGTATAATAGGTATAGATTAGTTAATTAGTTAGAGCAGTGCAGTTCGAGTTCGAGTTCAGAGGAGTTCGTGTTCGAGGAGAGATGCTAGCACAGATCAGGCTTTGGTGCTCGACGAGCTGATCGATTGCAGACTGAACCGCTGTCCAGAGAGGTCCTGAGGTGGGGGCGGCGGAGTCCATTAGAAGGAAGACACGGAAGAATTCGAAGGGAAGCAAAGTACCAGAGAGGGGAACGACGCAGGCGTCGTTGATAGAGAGGTCATCATTCCTGTCCTGATCCGGGAGGAGGTCTTTGCTCTTCATCCTTCCAGGGTCCTATCTTTCCAACTCCTTGGCCAAGGGGTTTGGTTCTCGCACTTTAGGTAAATATAAATGCAAACCTTAGTTGCGCTTCTGTCTCTATCTTCTCCTTTCCTATGGAACCGTCATTGATCGATAATTGATTATTATGCTTCATCCTTGATATACGATTTAAGTATCATGTGGTTCTGTATTTTACTCTGCTAAATCTTTAGATAAATATTTTAAAACTTCTTGACTCAGTGATTATTTCAGAAATTATGAATTGTATGGAACGTCACTCATTTTAAACTTCCCAATTATCAAAAGGTCCATTGGTAAGTCATTACTCTTCAATCAGAAAAGTAATTGGTAGCAGGGATTTTGATAAAGAGTACAACTGACCCACCAGCGGAAATTGCTAGCGTAGTATGAATGTATGGGCCAAGTGAGTATTTTGTGTATGAATGCTTGTTGCTAGTAACCCGCTGGATCAGTTTTCTGGTTATCAGAGGATGGTTGCATTTTGTTAATTGGGTAATGAGAATTTTATTTTTATGAACTAACATCCGTTATTGTTTAAAGTTTGTTTTATGTTGTCCAGAAATCCCCGGGGGAAAATTGAATAGCGGATGGTAAGTGGAAGCCATACTGCAGTGAGGTTATCTGTCAGGCAGAAATAGTACTGAAAAGTTAAATACGGCTATCAGTACTCGTTAGGGACTTTGTGTATGTGAGTAACGGCAAAGGAGTATGCTGGTGAAAATTTGATGTTATATCACCTAGAAAGGGTAACATTGAAGGAGTAACAGGTATTTCTAAAGCTTATGTGAAGGGTAAACGGAAGGGTTTTACTCGTAGTGTATGTATAGTAAACGGAAAGGTTTTACTAAGGGTGAGAGAAACTATCTTTTCAATTTAGAGAAACTGGCACGATAGCGAATGTTTTATGTTGTTAATGAATTTTTTAAAAAAAGTATAGAGAAAATAAAGTTTTGCGTACGATTTTGTAAAGGGAGGGTCAGCTGCCGGAGAGGAAGCTGACGTCACAAAGCGCCGCGCTGGGATTGGTTGAAACCGCGGGCGTAGAAGGACTCTTGTAAAGGAGGGGTCAGTAGTCAGGAGCAATACTGACGTCACAAGTGTCGCGCTGGGATTGGTTGAAACAGCGAAGGACAGAGAAGCGCAGATTGTAAAGGAGGGGTCGTCAGAAAAGACGTCACTGAAAAGCCGTTTTAGCATTGGTTCAGAGACAAAAGTTAGATGGAATCTGATTGGTTGTTACCATAAAAGTAAAAATTCTAGTGGATAGTGAAGATTGTATGTTTAAACGTGATCCGACTTTAATAGGAGTTCGTCCGGATAGGAGATTCCTAGGCTTTGTAGAATATAATTTTATACATCGAGATTTACCCAGAATGTACGGAGAAAAGAGGAAAATGTCATTCCTACAAAAGATTAAGAATTATTTTAAAAAGGACAAACCAATCAAAACTAGGGAAGGAATTATCATTCCACCAGCTAAAACGCCCGCTTCATTCGTGATGATGGAGAGAGGTTATCATACTTGTGTATGGATAGAAAATTGGATGCAATATACCAAAAATGATGGAATATTAGCTTTTCCCGAGAATGGTACTTTTAATGGGAGGATTCTTCAAAATTTGAGATTAAGAATGAATGACTTAGAACCTAGACCTAGATTAACTCAATACGAAGCCTTAGAAGAGTGGGAAACCGAGGCATTTGAACGTGACCGATCCAGAAGTAATAGGGGTTATCGGGGATTTTTCCCAAGATACCAAAATGAGTCGAGGGACGGTCAGATGAAACAGTGGAGAAGAGCAATGCTTACAGAGGGTCTGTATCCGATATTAATGGCAGAAGAATCAGTAGGGAGTAAATGCACAGAAAAGACAAAACATTTGACTAGATTTGGAGATTCCGAAGATGAATTTATGGAGGATATATTAAAGAATCCGCCACCATATCAGGAAGGGACAAGTGGATGCATCCCAAGTGCACCCTTGTTAAGAACACCTTTGGTACCACAAGTATTGCATAATTCACCAGTTAGTAGAGTACTTCACGATAAAGAAAAGGAAGCGATAGACAAAAACAGAGCAGAATTAATTCAGAAAGTAACACAATTGAGTATTCATACTGATTCATTGACCATACCTGTAACGATTGGTCCAGTGGTTCCCTTATATGGTGACAAAGTAACTTATCCCAAACCTCTAGTTATGCCTACCCCTGTGAATATTCCTAAACCTGAAGCAGTAGTAATGGTTGAGGATCACTTTAGTGATTGCGAGTCTATGATTTCATTAATGGACTTGCCCATTCGAGATTCTGTAAATAGTACTCCCAGAAGAGTAACACCTGGTTGCTCCAAAGATGTAAACATAATAACTTCATCAGGAACGAAAAGTGCCACAGTAGTTACACCTGAAGACTTAGAAAGGTGGGCACAAGGATCAGACAAACAGGGTTCACCCCCAAAGATCATGGATATTTATAAAGTAAAAGTTGAGTTAGAAGAAATGATAGCAGGAAATGTAGGGGTAGATCGCCTAAATACGTACGATGAAGAAGAACTATTGTTCGTATGCAGAAGCATCACAAGAAATGTAAAAATATTTCATGAGAAATTATCAGATTTAGCTCAACAGATGGGAATTGAAATAGGAAAGTCAAAGGTGTTACAAAAACCCTACAGAGCAGATTTTTCAGACAAAGATTTGGAAAATATGAATGCCTCTGGAAGAAAATTACAAGTAAAAGAATTAATGACAGTTTTGCAGAAATGGGGAGAGCTAGATAAGTGGAAAGTTAAATGGACAAAGAAAAAGGAAGAGGCACGATACAGTAGAACAACTTCTGAATATTTGATGAAGGAAACAGGGAAAGGAGATCAAATGTACCCGATGCGAGAAGTTCCAGGAGGGGGATATGTACATGTCCCATGGAGCAGACAGGATATTTTGTCATTTACAAATGACTTTCCAAAGTTGAGAGAAAAGCAGGTTGAGAGGTTTGTGAAGGTGTCAAAGGTATTGTTGAAGGATTTAGATGGATTGTTTGACATAGTGGTACCTGCCGATTTATGGACATATTGTAAAATTACAGTTGATTGGCCAAGTGAAGAGTATCCTAGAGATCCAAAGACAGGTGCCCCGTCAAATGATGTAATGAAAAAGTATCAGCAGGTGATAACTTACCTGAAAGGGAAAATACCACCAAAAGAAACAGACAGGGTGAAAATAGACAGAACTACCCAAGAAGCCAGCGAATCGGTACATGCCTATTATGAGCGTTTATTGCAGGTATTTAAGCAGTATAATGGATTTGAGGATATTGGAGATAAAAACATGAGTCTGTTTGTTTACCGATTTGTTTACGGTCTGAAGCCAGAGATTTGTCAGATGATTAAGCAGCACATGTTGTGCTGGCAGGGGAAACCGATTTATGAGATTTTGAAATATGCCAAATATTGTGGAGACGATATTGAAGATAGGCACAAGAAATTGCAAGAGAAAGTGATGTGGGCTCAAGTAAAAATGGCTGAGATCAGGGAATTAATTTGGATAATCCAAATGATAATCAGGGAAAAGATCCTGGAACGAATGGTGACACTGGAAATGGAGGAAAATTGAGAGGACGAATGAGTAGAGAAGAGGCTAAAAAGAAGTTTCCTTGTCATGGATGCGGAAAATTGGGGCATTGGAAGGATGAATGTAAAAAGATTCGGAATAATAGTGGCCCAAATCAAAATTTAAATCCACAGACGCAGAATGGCTCACAGCAGGGTGTAAATCCTCAGAGTCAGTTGCCACATGTACCTATACAGGGTAATGTAAGCAGAGCAAAGCACGGTACAGACGTCGGATATCAAGGAGGAAGTGGTAAGAATGATTATGTAACATCACAATTTCTTTTACAGGACGACTTTTGTACCTATAGCCAATGACGGTGCCTAGGAGAGAGGGAGAAGGAGTGCGTACTTGGTGCATCCTTACCGGTAGATCAGTCAGGTCCATATGTTGAAGGGAATGTGAAAGGTAATGATATTACTTTCCTTTTGGACACTGGTGCTACCAGGTCTACTGTGAGAATAGCAGACATCCCAGACCTTCCTCTCTCTGGAGAAGCTATCCAAGTTGTGGGGGTGGCTAATCAAAAGATTAGAACACCTCTTACTGAACCAATGGAAGTAAAAATCGGAAATTTTAGAGAAATGCATCAATTTGTAGTGTGTGATTCCAGTCCAGTAAATTTATTGGGCCGGGATTTGTTATGCAAGATGAATTGCACAATTTTCTGCACGCCGGATGGTGTGGCAGTTCAGACCCCAGATGAAGACCATGTATATAAATTTATGATCGCAAAGCAAGGTACAGAGGTAGATGAGATGTTTTCTTTGATAACAAAAGACGAGTTACCAGAAGAACTGAAAACTACAGTGAATTCCATGGTATGGGACTTCACGGGAAAAGAAGTAGGACTTATGGCCAAAATAGACCCAGTTAAAATTACTGTAAAAGAAGGTGCGATTTTCCCAAACACCCGACAGTATAAAATGAGTGCAGAGGTAAAGGCAGGAGTCATTGAAGAAATTAACAGAATGGTAAAACAAGGAATACTAAAAGAAGTAATGAGTAGCCCTTGTAACTCACCAATCATGGGTCTGAAGAAACCTAGTGGAAAGTATAGGATTGTTCAAGACCTACGTAAAATAAACAAGATTGTGGAACCCTGTTGTCCTATAGTGCCAAATCCTGCAGTGATTTTATACCAGATTCCTTGGAGTGCAGGATGGTTTACTGTGATTGATTTATCCAAGCATTCTTTTCCATACCATTACATCCAGATAGTCAGTATCTATTTTCATTTAAATTTGAGAACAAGGTCTATGTATGGAATCGTGTTCCTCAGGGGTACACGGAAAGTCCTTCCATCTTTAATCAGATATTGAAAAAGTGTCTAGAGAAACTAGTAATGCCAGGAAGCTCAGTCCTAGTACAATATATAGATGATTTACTGGTGGCATCTAACACCAGAGAGGACTGTGTTGTTGACTCTTGCATTATTAAATCATTTAGCTGAAGAAGGTCATAAAGTTTCACCTGAAAAGTTGCAGTTCTGTACAACAGCAGTTAAGTATCTAGGACACCAGATTGAGAGGGGCAAAAGGAGAATAACAGCTGAAAGAATAAAATTAATAAAGAAAATGCAGATGCCTGTCTCTCAACGAGAAGTGAGAATGTTCCTTGGAATAGTAGGTTATTGTCGACAATGGATACTAGGATTTTCCCTGTTGGCAAAGCCATTAATTCAAATGACAAAAAAGAAGGCAAAGGACCCAGTTGAGTGGGATGACGAGAGCGTAGGTGCGCTTGTAAAATTAAGAGATGCTTTATGTGCAGCACCTGCCCTAGGCATGCCTGATTATAAGAGAAAATTCGCATTATTCAGCCATGAAAGAGAAAATTGCGCACTTTCAGTCTTAACGCAGAGACATGGTTTAGACAGACGTCCTATAGCATATTTTTCTGCTACATTGGACCCAGTGGCAGCCGCATTGCCAGGCTACTTAAAAGCAGTGGCGGCTACCTGTTTGAGCATTGAACAAAGTGAGTCAATTGTAATGGGACACCCTGTAAAAGTGTTCGTTCCACATGCAGTTGTGATTTTGTTGACAAGAACACGAACTCAGCATCTTACTCCTAGTCGGCTGACTAAATATGAAAGAATAATACTGGGTGCTGAAAATGTGACCATTGTAAGGTGCACAATAGTAAATCCAGCTACCTTACTACCAGACCCATATCATGAAGAAGTTAAAGATGACGAAGAAGAGCATGATTGTTTACAAGTCACAGAGTTGTGCACGAAACCTCGTCCTGATATTCAGGAACTACCTCTCAGGAAGCCAGACAGGGAGCTGTTTGTTGATGGTTCATGTCAAAGGCATGAAGATGGAAAACTAACTGCAGCATATGCAGTGTGTGAACTAACTGGAATAGTCGAAGCATCCTATTTACCAGGAGTAAAATCTGCACAAATAGCTGAATTGATTGCTTTAATAAAAGCTTTCAAAATTGGGAGGAACCAAAAAGTAACTATATTCACTGATAGCTAATATGGTTACGGGGTTGTGCATGATTTTGGCCAATTATGGATGCAGAGGGATTTCATGACTTCTTCAGGATCCCCCATTAAAAATGGACAGTTCGTAAAAGAACTACTGGAAGCAATACAATCACCAAAAGAATTGGCTGTGGTGAAATGTGCCGCACACCAGTCAGGAGATGACTGGGTGGTAGTCGGCAACAGATACGCAGATCTTGTGGCTCAACATTGTGCCAGAAACAGATTGTCAGTAAATAAAAGGGTGGAAAGAATGGGAATCAGCTGCCAACTTATGCTGTATGCACCTCCGGAAACATGGAATGATGTAAAACGATTGCAAGATGATGCTGATGAGAGTGAAAGGAGTATATGGATTAAAACAGGATGTACTCAAAAGGCAGACGATGATGTATGGATTTGTGCCGATGGCAGACCAGTCATGCCTGATTGTCTGCTTTCACAAATGGCTAGAATGTATCATGGAGACACACATGTAGGGAGAGATGCAATGATTAGGCTCTTTAGACAAAATTGGTATAATCCAAGGTTTAGGGCGGTAGCAGAGAGTCTTTGTCAGAGATGTTTAACCTGCCAAATGCATAATCCAGGAAGAAAAACAGTAATTGGATTTGGAAAAATTGGAAAGGCAGAGGGTCCATTTATGAGATTGCAACTTGATTTCATTCAGTTACCACCATGTAGAGGGCTGAAATATGTACTAGTCATAGTGTGTCTGTTTTCAAAGTGGGTGGAGGCATACCCTACCAGAAGGAATGACAGTATTACAGTCGCAAAGTTGTTGCTACGTGAACTCATTACTAGATTTGGTTTTCCAGTAACTTTGGAATCAGATAGAGGAAAGCATTTTAACAGTGAAGTGATTAAGATAATCTGTGAAGCATTCCAAATTGAGCAAAAATTGCATTGTGCATATCGTCCAGAGGCTTCTGGAGTGGTTGAACAAATGAATGGCACGATAAAATCCAGATTGGGAAAAATGTGTGCATCAACATCATTAGATTGGCCAGATGCATTGCCTCTTGTCTTAATGGGACTCAGAAGCATTCCTGATAGAAACACCGGATTGAGTCCGCACAAGATAATAATGGGAAGAGCAATGAGACAAGCACATGTTCCCACGAATAAACTGCTGAATATATCTGATGATATGGTTCTGGATTATTGCAAAGGATTGGCTGACCTAGTGCGTTCTGTCTCTCACCAGGTTGGAGAAGACGCAGTTTCCAGGCAGCCTGAACAAGAACATGATCTGAGTCCCGGAGACTGGGTGGTAGTGAAGAATCACACCAGAGAAACGTGTCTATCACCTAGGTGGGGCGAACCTTGTCAGGTCATACTGGTCACAAACACAGCAGTGAAGTGTGCAGGATTTCCTAATTGGATTCATGTAGGCCACACCAAAAGAGTACCAGACCCTGAAGAAGAAAATCCTCAGACAGCATCAATAACTGAGGAAGCTGAAGGTTGCCCAGCTGAAGAATCTCAGGTACGAGATTCAAAGGAATCTGAAGAAGAACAACCAAGCACAAGTCAGGACTGGATACCAGTGGTGGAAATACCTGAAGTCTACAACAGAACAAGAAGTCAAGTAAATTTAGAAGAAATTGAAGAAGATCAAATAGGTGAAGAAGAAGCAGCTCAGGAAGAAGAAGAAGAGATAATAAGAGAACCTGAGCAGGAACAGATAGGGAGAGGAAACTGGGCTCAAATTAAAGAAGAACCAACAGATTTTGAGCAGGGTCAGACAGGTTTAGAAGAACGCGGTCAGGCTGCAGAAGTACAAAGTGCAATAAGCCCTGATCAGAACCAGTTAGATCAAGAAAAGTACACAGAAGAAGAAGATCTTGAGAATTTCGAGCATGAAAACGTAAATCAAGAACAAAATCAGTTACTAGAAACTCACAGTGGAGCAGCTGAAGACAAACAAATCAGACCGGAAAAGGAACAAATAGTAGAAGAAACAGAAATTGAAGAACATCAAATTGTAACACAACCTGAAAATAAAAGAATTTCTGAAAAAGGAAATAAAGAGACAGTGCAAACAAAGAAAACAAGAAAAGGTGATCGTTGGCCTAGTGTCATTAAAAGAGTAAAATACCACATAACAACCAGAAGTGAAGATCCAGATCAAGTGAACGAAGTAACAAGCAAAACGGGACAAGAAAATAAAAGTGAAAAACAAAGAAGCAAAAGACTGAAACTTGTGAACAACAAATTTATAGGTCCTGATTGGACTTATATTATTCTCGAAGATTACGAAAGCTCAGAATCAAGTGAAAGTGGTGACGAAGGAACCAGTGCGGAACTGACTTATGAAAAAGAAATAGAACCACCTTGAGAATGTAAAGAGACTTGAAGAAAACGATAAGAAGAGCAATCTTCCTTGTCAAAAATGTCTGACAATAGAGTTACTGGGAGACCAAAGCAGAAAGGTTGTAAAAGATGTTGTGCTATATGCATATGCAATCTGGTAGTGATGCTTATAGTATGGTTAGTTGTGATCGTAGCAATTCCTTACCTTATGATAATAGATAAAAAGATTAACAACGAAACAAAGGAAAGGACAGATAACTTGAAAAGTAATAGAGTAGAACTAAAGGCAGAAGACGAACCAGAATTTCATCATGAAGTAACAGATAACGACACTAGTTTGAACGTTTTCACAAAATTATTGTTTCAATATGTAGATACCATGGAAGTTAGTAATTGTTATGTCTGTATGAAACTACCTGAATCAGTAGCAGAAGGGTTAACGTATCATCATTTGCCATTAACATATGGCATATCATGTAGTGTACTGACTAGTCTATTTTATAGAACAGGGCGACTTCAGTATTATTATTCAAATATAGATGTGATATTTTCTGAGGTTCCGATTCGAAAGAATATGAATCCAGTGCTTAGTAGCAAAGAAGCCCAGTTTATGGGAGAATTTTTCTTAACAATGAAATCAATAGATAAAACACATGCACATAGAAGCAACATGTTCATTACATGAAGAAGAAAAGGTATTTTTGAATTTAGTAGAGAGTAGAAGACAAGATTTCCAAAAGAAAGCTTCTGAGCATAAGGCTCATTTGCCACCTTGGGCTGAGAAAGGAGGTAGTTACACACCTGGCAAGACTCAAGCTGCTATGGCTCTAGATTTTGTAAAAACAGGGAAAATTTGTTTACATAGGTTAGAGACAGAGTATAACAATGTTTTCATCGGTACCAGTGAATGTGAACATAATTTCTTAATTCTTGGAGGTTGGGGACTAAAAGGAGAACGGATTCTGTTTATCCGGGAATCTATTATGTGTGTGGGAATAAGGCTTACTTTAGGCTTCCTGCACGGTGGTATGGAAGTTGTTATGTTGGAATAGTATTTCCAAAAATATACCACGTAAAAAGAAACACTGGCAGCAATGAAAATACTAGTGAATTAACACGTAGAAAAAGAGCTAGTTTTTCAGAAATTGTAGGTGATATATTTGGTGCATTGATACCTTCAGTGGGAATAATTCTGAACTCAAGGAAAATATGTAAATTATCTACAGTGGTTGATCGTTTATCAACTGACACTGCTGGAGGATTTCTAATGATTAATGTGGAAATGGTTGCAATTAGATCTATGGTTATGCAAAATCGACTTGCTCTTGATATTATATTGGCAAAAGAGGGCGGAGTCTGTAAATTATTGAAGACGAAACACTGTTGCACTTACATACCTGATAAAAGTGCAGAAATTGGAACGTATATACAGAATATAACTAAACTTGAGAAGGAACTAAAACCACTGGAAGTTGATAGTGTAAGGGAAAGATTGACCAATAGTATTAGGTCAATTGGTACCTGGTTTGCTAATATAGGGAAAGGACTTATAGGTAAAATATTAGTTCCCTTAGTACGGATAGCAATAATAGTACTGTCAATAATAATATGGTGCAAATGTTGTAGAAAGAATGAATCGTATAATGTGACAGAAAAAGGAAAGAAGCGAAAATTTGACGAAATTGAATTAGAAGATTTGAGAAGTGAATTATACAAGAAGCTGAAAGGAGATGTTGAAAATAGAAAGTGTAAAAATAAAAGTGAAACTATATTATGCTAAAAGTTGGCATCTGGTTGTGGGTAGTATTTTGATGGCTCAGAAACGCCATCAGAGAGGGGATTGATGGAGCAAGGACTCACAAATGAGACTTGCTCAAATGCAATCTTCTCATAAGTATTAATGTATTAAATTTGTATTGTTCATACTAACCACTGCACACACAAATATAAGTAGCAAGGAAGCTTGCTTATGTGTTTTAACTAACAAGTAATGCTTGTCTATTCTAAAATGGCCGCTAAAGCGCGGGAACTTTACTGCGCATGTCTCAACCATATCACGTGGTGTGACGTCTTTCTTTGCTTGGAGGGAAACTCTTGCTTCTGCGCAGTATGCATTAAAATGGCTGCTTTATGTTTTCACGTGCTACAGCTTGCTCTCATGTTGCACTTAAACTGTGGTATTTTAACGCTACTAATGCGGGATAGAGTTTATAAGTAAATGGGAATAGAGTAGAAAGAGTGGGAATACAGTGAAACAATTTATCTGTGATATTAATATTTTCTTCTTTGACTTTATTAGTTCGTAAATTGGGCCTGGGGTTGGTGAACTGAAATTCGAGAGGCATTGTTCTGCGCATGCGTCCTGCATGGCTGCCCAGAGATTGGAAGGATGAAGTCAACCTGGACGTCGTCCAAGGCCGTGACCTGATGGCCAATATTGCTGTATTCATGAATGTCCCTACTAATATGCAACAATGTACATGAAGAAAGTATAAACTTTGTCATGAGACGGGTGGGAAATAAAGCAAATGTATTGAATGTGATGGGCGGTATTTTAAAACAATGGGCTTTAAGAAAATGAATTAAATCAATATGGTGTGAGGATCAACCCCTGTCCCTGTCCAATCAGAAGTAGTGGCCCCATAATTCTGCAACATTTAGGGGAGGTACATGGGCGTAGAAGGGTATAATAGGTATAGATTAGTTAATTAGTTAGAGCAGTGCAGTTCGAGTTCGAGTTCAGAGGAGTTCGTGTTCGAGGAGAGATGCTAGCACAGACCAGGCTTTGGTGCTCGACGAGCTGATCGATTGCAGACCGAACCGCTGTCCAGAGAGGTCCTGAGGTGGGGGCGGCAGAGTCCATTAGAAGGAAGACACGGAAGAATTTGAAGGGAAGCGAAGTACCAGAGAGGGGAACGACGCAGGCGTCGTTGATAGAGAGGTCATCATTCCTGTCCTGATCCGGGAGGAGGTCTTTGCTCTTCATCTTTCCAGGGTCCTATCTTTCCAACTCCTTGGCCAAGGGGTTTGGTTCTTGCACTTTAGGTAAATATAAATGCAAACCTTTGTTCCGCTGCTGTCTCTATCTTCTCCTTTCCTATGGAACCGTCATTGATCGATAATTGATTATTATGCTTCATCCTTGATATACGATTTAAGTATCATGTGGTTCTGTATTTTACTCTGCTAAATCTTTAGATAAATATTTTAAAACTTCTTGACTCAGTGATTATTTCAGAAATTATGAATTGTATGGAACGTCACTCATTTTAAACTTCCCAATTATCAAAAGGTCCATTGGTAAGTCATTACTCTTCAATCAGAAAAGTAATTGGTAGCAGGGATTTTGATAAAGAGTACAACTGACCCACCAGCGGAAATTGCTAGCGTAGTATGAATGTATGGGCCAAGTGAGTATTTTGTGTATGAATGCTTGTTGCTAGTAACCCGCTGGATCAATACCATTGCTGTCTTTGCTCTCCCCCTGGCAGAGGGTTTTGTGCTCGGTCCAAACCAGTTCTGGGGAGTATTTCCATACATCTTTTCATGTGCACTACCACCCTCATTGTTAGTGTAGGCTCTGGCCCCAGACACACCACAGGGGGGCGGAGCCAGCATTGTGGAAGGTAGGCACAGTCCTATTCAGGGTCAGGTGCTACTCCTCCCACTACTCCAAATGCAGATTGGCCTATTCAGCCTAGCGCTGACCCACCCAGCCCCTCTGGAGCCACTGCACCTCCCCAGCCCTTGTCACTCCAGAGCCAGACATGCAATACACAACAGGCAGGCACAAAGACACATAGCACACAGAAATGCCTACTTCTAAAAGTGGCATTTCTAAAATGGTGATAATAAATCTGCGAACACCATTACGCAGCATTTATTACCACTATTCCAAATATACCAAACTTGACCACTCTACTCCTCTCATGTCAGGAATTACCACTGAAACACATATCAGGGAATCCCCAATGGATTCCTATAAGAGGGCAACCACACCGTAGTGAGAAAACAAAATGGCTGTTTGTCACTACCAGGACATGCCACACAGTTAAGGCAAATGTCCTACCTTTTACCTACATCGCACCCTTCCCATAGGGCTAGCTAGGGCCTACCTTAGGGGTGACTGATGTGTAGTAAAAGGGGAGTCACAGACGTGGCACCCACTTTATGTGCCACGTCACAGCGGCAGTACACTGCACGCGCAGGCCCTGCAATTGCAGAGTACTGAGACAGGTTTGAAAGGCTACTTTGGTGGGTGGCGCAAGCAGCGCTGCAAGCCCACCAGAAGAATTTAATTTACTGGCCCTGGGTATCTGAGATACCACTTTACAAGGGACTGATAGGTAAATTAAATACGCCAAACAGGTGTAGACCAATCTTACCACGTTTACCATAGAGAGCACATGCACTTTACACTGGACAGCAGTGATAAAGTGCCCAGAGTCCTAAAACCACCAACACCAGGTCAGAAAAAATACCAGGAGGAAGGCAAAAAGTTCAGGGATGACCCTGCAAAAAGGGCCAAGTCCAACACAGCCCCCTTCCAGCCTAAAGCCAGGGGTTGACCAATCAATACCTTGATGGACTTCCCTGCTTGGGGCGATAGAACACGTACGCGGGCCCGCAACTACAAGGGCACACTCCAGTTGTACGCCAATCTGAACCCATGTGGTTCCCTCTGTCAAAGCTCCCAGGACCAACTAAGCTACCCCACTGGGACTCCCCAGCTGTCCGCGGCCAGGACCCGGCCCTAGGCCATCCAGATGTCTCTGCTCCTTGCCATCTCACAGAGTGGGGGGCGGTAGCCCCAGGTACACAGTATCTATTCTCCACTCTACCTCTCATTAGTGCAGTCCTATACTGCCACTGATCCCTCAGCCCAGGGTCTGCACCCTCAGGCTGATCAGGAGTCACGGGTGAGGCTCTCCTCCCCTACCCCTCCTTCTGGGGTTCCGCACTCTCCTCCTAGGAGAGGCACCCTCAGAACACAACTCTCCCACCAGTCCAGGACCTCTCTCCTGCAACTGGTCTCCCAACCTAGGGTCTAAACCCTCAGGTTGAACCGGGGTCAGAGGCGAGGACTCCCTCCCTCTGCACCCCCTTCCAGAGTTCTGCACCCTCCCACCTGCAGTGGTTACCCCAGAAGACAAAACGGTAGGGACACTTGTTACAGATGTCCTTCCCTCCAGGTCAGGCAGAACCTGAACCTGGCCTCCCAGCCAAGGGACTAAACCCTGCGGCTGAACATTTGCCTGGCACACCAGGACTTCCGGGGGAGCACGTAGGCCCCCAAGGGTAACACATACCTCATGTGTTGTGTGACAGTCTGCCTGGTGCGGATCTACCGACCCCTGTCCATCTGACAGTGAGCGAAGACTCCCAAGGACAGAAGTGTTGTCACCATGGTCACTCCTAGAAGGCTCAACCCTTATGGCTGGCCCCTGACCCACTGGTTCTCCCACTGGGGACTCTCTCCCCCTCTCACCCCTCCATCTGGACTCCTGCACCCTCCACTCAGGAGCGGCACCGCCAGACACCAGAACTGATGGAGCTCCGCTTACAGACACTCCAAGTTCTCCTGACACAAGGAGATCCCCCTCAACGGATGGCCTACTAGTACAGCCTAGGCTCCCCACCTGGTGTTCCCTTAGGGAACCTTCCAGGCCCTGAGACTGGGTTTCGGGCACCTTGGGACACTTCCCATTCTCACTCCTTCTCTGCGGAGACAGGATGTGAGTCCCTAAACCCCTCCCACTACACCGGGACCTATCGGTGCTACTAAGAAACTTTCCCACCACCCTGGGCTGAGAAATACCTGAGCCACTCCTCTTAGGGTCACTCCCAAATGCCTTCTCAGACCCTCTGGCACTCACCCAGAGGTCTGCCTCCAGTGCAAGCTCCCTGGGATCAGAGAACTGACACTCCAACAGGTGTTGGCGTAACCCTGGAGAACAACAACGGAACATGTGCTTCCTGACAATCAGAATGAACAGCCCTTCAAAACTGTTTGCCATGCTACCCATCACCCAACCTTCCAGTGCATCACAACATTCATCCACAAACTCCCCACAAGACTGGTGAGACAGTTTCCTACTACTCCTGAATCTCAACCTATACCCCTCAGGTGTGACACCCTCTTCCTGGAAACTAGATACCATGATCTGGGAGTGGGACTTCCTTCACTGGACTCACTTTTGCTGCCACCACTGGACTCCACCCTCACTGGTGAATCCAGACCACTAAAACTACACTCAAAGGAGATATACTCAAGAGTTAGCTTCTCTCTGGCAAAGGCCCTCTCTGCCTCCGCCATCCTCTCCTGAACTAAGGCTCTCTCAACCTCAGCCTTTTTCTCCTCCACACCTAGCTGCGCTATCTCCTTGGCATGCTCCAATCTGAGCCTCTCCAAAGCCAGCTGATGCTCCCTTTCTTCCCTCCTATCCACCCACTCCTCTGAGGGACAGGGAAAGGGATGGAGCACTGCCCCCGGCACTTGACCCAGCAAGGGACTCCCTCTTTATGGGGTTCTCACTACCTACTGGTGTCCCTGCCCTGTCATTTTCTCCCTCCTGTGCAGACTCTTCAGGACCACCGCCCACCAGGGGTATGGACTGGGAACCCTCACTCTCAGAGTCCTCCCTACTCTCAGGGTCCTCCTCAGGGTCTCCCTCAGAACCACCACCCTCCGGGATCTCTGTTGACGCCTCTTCAGGGAATTGTTGAGCATAGTACAGGGCCCTATAATAGTCCTTACGTTCCCATTTGCACTCTTGCCACCTGAGCAGAGCTGTCTGAAGGTCTAGCTGAGTTTCTATCCAACTCACTTCTATGTTCCTCTCCCTGTAGAACCCCTTTAATTCCTCTAGACTGTATTCCAACAGATCATGTATGTTAAAGGCAGTTTCCATTTTGGCAAGATACACAACCCACAGTGTTAGAATTGAAAATGTAATTGCCTTGTTGCTCATATTTCGTTCTGTATTAAGTTAGCATTCATGGCACCATTTTATTAGTAGCTGCCATTTTGTTCCATGAACGAAGCTGAGTTTCTGTCTCACATTGCTTGCCTCAGCAGAAAACTGCCTCGATGCATCCTTAGTTGATATTTCTCCAAGGCCGAGTTTCGCTGCACTAATGAATGTACCCTCTATTATGTCATACCTTTGCTGTTAGATAGGCTCGTTCCCACCTTCTAGAATGGCAGGTGAGGGGAGAATAACCTTGAAGTGGTGATAGCATGTACCCGGTCCCAGGACCATAGCTGATCCTTCTGTGCCTCCTTTGTTCGTTGTTGCCTGGACCGGAATTTTCCAGCCTGGGGGAATTGGAAACATAATATCTGATGTTATGTTGGGGGGAGTCAGTCCCTCGGCAGCTATCTCATGAGGCTGGTCAGACTGGGCTCTGCTGCAGCGCAATACAAATAAATAACTTTGGTTTGTATTCTCTACTGTCTACTGTCTGACCGACTCTTCATTTGTTTGGAAGGCCGAGAGGTGGTCACAGGTGACCCAGGTGACCCTATTCGGGTCACTTCCTACAGTTGGCGCCAGAACAGGGACCCCTCGAGTGACCCATTCTCGCCCGCGGACGGGTGAGGAGGACGGGGCCACGTCGGGTCGGAATGGCGGATCGGGGATCCCTGCACGATAGAGCCTAGTACTCGCAGCTGCCCCGCCTGTCTGATCGGGCGGTGCCTCGCCCAGCGGTCGTCCCGGCTGGGGTCCTGAAAGGCGAAACCCTTGGATTTGACCTTTTGGTCCGAAGAGTCGGCAGTGGAGAATAAGTTTGTTTGACCTGTGTGCACCAGGTGAGTTTGCTTTCGTTCTTTGTGAATATGGCGCCTTTGAATAATATTTGGTAGGTCTGCGGACCGATTTGGGTACAGAGTGTCTGCGGACACTCTGCCAGGCAAAGTAATGGATTTGGCTTACTTTTGAAAATGCCTGGGATTTGGCTGATTTTTGGTTTCACGGTATCGACTCTGGTTTGTCTCTTTGGTGCAGTCTGAGGACTGACTTTTGGTTTTCTTTGTTTGACACGGTCTGAGTCCGATGTTTCGAAAGATATTTGCGAATTATTCGTCTGGCACGAATAGTGAACTTGTTTCCTTTTAAGATGCCCTGCTGGAGCAAATTGTGTTGTTTGGGGGGCCGTTGTTGTTCTGCTGATGCTCGATTAGATGAGAGGCAGCCTGCGCCTCCGGATGGCACCCCGAACTTCGATATGTATGTGAAGCACGGCCTTGGCCCTATTATGTTTAGTACACTATGGCACAAATATACGAGGGACAATGTCGAGTTGCAGTGGCCGCTAACAGGTACCTTTGCTGAACAGAAATTGAATTTCCTGCAGGATAAATTGTTTGCAAGACGAAGTAGGCAGTCGATGTTTGATTATCTCCAGGTATGACAAAAGGAAGCTAAGCAAAGACGAATGAGAGCAGAAAAAGAGGCTCGAAGAGGGAAGATGCAGACAGTAACCCAGAAAGCAGTAGCGTATGACAGAGAGAAAATAGAGAAGGGTATAGAGTGTGCTGATAGAAAGTTTAGGTTGCAATGTGACAAATCTTATGTTGCTCGAGAAGAAGGTGATACATTCGTAGAAGATCTGTTGGATACCCGACCCCCACCTCCATATGCTCCGCAGAGAATATATCCTGCTGTCCCACAGCCCCAGTCTTCTGTCTCTCCTGCTCTTGCGTGAGCAAGAACAGGACCAGGGGGACCAGTTTAGAACCTGGAGGAGGACTATCACCAGGTCCAGGAGCCTGAGCAGTAGGACCAGGAGGAAGACTATATTGAGGAGGAGGACCAGGCGGCCGACCAGGAAGGTGAGGAGGGGGGCGTGAACCAGGAAGAAGAATAAAAGGAGGACTCAAGGGTGAAGAGAAGGAATGAGAAGTAGGAGTATGAAAATAAAAGGAGAAGGACCAGAAGGTAGAGGAAGTCTGGGACTAGTTCAGGAGCAGGAGGATAGCATGGATAAGAAGGATCTGGAGGATGAGGAGGAGAACCTGCACCAGGTGGACCAGGAAGACAAGTAGGACGAGGGCCAGGAGGATCAGTGGCAGGAGGATGGGCAATGCCAGGGCCAAAAGGTCCAGGGGAACTAGGAAGACCAGGAAGTCAGATCCTTTGGCACATGGCGAGGACGATCATGAGCTGGGCTAGAAGAACCAGGAACTAGAACAGAATCAGGACTTGAGCAAAAGGACCTGAACAGAAGAACGATGTGAGAAGTTGGCCTGGCATATGCTGTCCACTAATTATAGTGGGCACCTTGCACCAGTCCAAATCGACTCTTATGGTAGGTAGGTTAAAGACAACCTTATTGAAAGCTATCCTAGTGGTAGCTGTGGAGAGCAGCCTTCAGGCTAAGTCTTGAAGGAATGTAAAGCAGCTTGTTTTACCAGTCTATAATCTCTTGAGTGACCAAATGAAAGAGCACCACACCAGGTATATATTCAAAATATATGTATTTATTACTAAACACACCCCTCTAGTCTCTTTATGAGGCTAGAGTTCGAAGTACATAGGTTATAAGATCTTAAATCACAGTAATAGCACAAATACACGTTTGGGCCCTAGGGGCGTACCAAACCATATACCAATAAAGTGGTATGCGAACCACGACTGAACTAGACACTAGGCCTAGAGCCTCTAGAAGTGCTTGGACCACAAGGAACCTCCCAAGGTAGTGACACAGGGGACCCACGGGAGACGCGTGCAGTGTAAATACACAACCGCGATACGCCGTTAACTTCTATGGAGAAAGTCGGGATCGGGAAAATAGAGGAAAGGGACACTTTAAGGAGGACTAGGACAAAACCCTTTGAGATCTAGGACTTTGAAGAGTCTCTACCCACGGGAGCACCGGAGTACTCGTGTTACCTCACCCAGGGAAGCCGGGTGCATAGGTGCCTTTCGGGGTCGGGTTTCGTCGTCGTTTCTTATGGCGATCTGCTGCAAAGTGCTGCTGGCGACCAGGAGAAAAGTGTCCGGGTGGATCCAAGAGTGGATCGGAGTTCTGAAGAACCTGAAAGCAGAGGGGACAGAGTCTGGGTCACTAGCCAGTGACCAGGAGGGCGATGGACAGATGCCCACCGATGTCGAGTGCTTCAAGTTCGTTGACGGTCGTCTTGACTCTTCAGCCACGAGGTCCGGGAGGCGTTGTCGGCGACCAGGAGCAGGATTCGGGCTGTTGCTCGATGTCTGTCGAGTGCAGAGGTGTCGGCGACCAGATTGGACCCAACAGGCCTTGGCAACGGCAAGTCTCGAGTAAGATGTAGATCGTCGATGATGCAGACCAGCAAGGTCTGGGGAACTCACCCAGCAAGGGTAAGTGAGGGCAGGCCTGGAGCAACCAGACTGCCAAGTAAAGAAAAGATTGGCCTTCGGTAAGGGCTACTAGCCAACAGGCTAGCGACCGCGAAGGAGCCTCGTGACGCCGCACGTGGAGCTGGCTTACAGGACACTCGTGGAGTGGAGGCCAGTGATCTTCGGTGCAGGTGGTGCTGGAGGCTAGGGCTACTCGGAGCCCAAAGCACGACTTCTTGGGAGACCCAGAAGATGGTGCACTTGCAAGTGTGCTCGGTGTCCAGGGGTCACGGTCTCAAGTCACCCACGATAGCCACGGGCCTCAGCTTTGCTGGGGACTCAGGGTAGCCTCGGGGAAGTCTGAGAATCCACCTCTGGTGATGCGATGACTTCGGCGTCCGACGGGAGCTTCAGTGATGCGAACCGGACAGATGCTTCTTTGGTGCCTGCCAAGCAGGGGAGTCACTCCTTGACCCCAAGGGAGATTCTTCAGTCCTCTAATCGTGAGTAGAGCGTCGAAGGTCCAGGATTCTGTTTCAGAGTTTCGTCCAGGTATAATCTAAAGTCCTAAGGACTGGGTTCCTACCTTTATTCCAAAAATAGGGGATGGACTACTCTGTGGCCCCACCTATGGGTGGGTCAGGGCAGAGGGGTGGCTACACCCCTTTCCCTTTGTCCAGTTCGCGCTAAAGCAGGGGCTGCAAGCCCCTGATCCGGTTTGAACTGGGGTATGCACAGGGACACCAAATGTGCCCCCAGTGCAGGACTTCAAAGCACCCGAAAGTGCTCCCGCCCAGCCCCAATACACATTGTCCTGTCTGGGGAGGTGGTCATACCTCCCTGGGACAGGAAACCTATTGTCCAGGCCTCCCCTGCCGGAGTTTCGTCCAGCAGCAGGAGGCCAGACTCGTGTCTGTGGCAGCAGCATCCATTTTGTGATGCCAGGGCTCTGGAAAGAAGTTACCGGACTCGTCAGAGTTAACATGCCTTTCCCTCTAGAAGGGTGGAATGTTACCCCCGCCGCCAGGATTGGCGGGGGGTAGTATTCCAAGATGTTTGACACCAAACACGACATGTTTAGGTGCAGCCATTCCATAGTTAGCATTTTACCGCGAGGATATGCGTTTAAGAGTATATGGTCAGGCTGCACTACAAACAGCATCAGAGATGGTCTCCGAACGCTGCAGAGGGGCCCTGCTCATGCAGGGGCACCCTCTCACATAGGAACCATGCACTCTGCCTTTAGGATTGATAAGGCCTGCCTTAGGAGTGACTTATAGGTTTATATGTGTGTATGCTTTTAGTGATATAGGTAACCTATACCACAGCAAGGGGTGCATGCACCACCTTACCCAGGCTGCAGTAGCAGACCTGTGGTGTCAGTTTGGATGGCCTACCAGGGGTGGCATAATACATGCTGCAGCCCCTGGCAGGCCTCTGAGGTACCTATGCCCTTGGTACATAGTATACCATATACTAGGGACTTACAAGGGCACTCCAGATCCCAATCAGTGATGTGCCTAAGGCACATGGAGACCCTTTTAAAGAGGAAACAGCTAGGCTGGGGTTCTGAATAGCAGGGCCCCAGCCAGACTAATGTCGAAAACCAGTGAAGTATCAGCAAAAAGTGGGGGTACCCCTGTGAAGCAGATCCTACTCTCCTACAAACGAGGTGTGAGAAGACCAGGTAGACCAGGACCAAGACGATCAAGAGATACAGGATCTGGAGGATCAATAGAAGAAGGAGCCGGAAGGACAGGACCAGGAGAACCAGTCGAGGGCCGGAAGACAGAGGAGTAGAACCAAGAGGAGGGGTAGCAAGTGAAGGACCAGAAGGAGGAGGTGGACAGGAGACAGAACACGAGGATGAGGAGAACCTGGACCAGAAAGAGAATAGGACCAGGGCCCAGAGGAGGACCAAAAATGTGAGGAAGATCAGGGCAAGGATAAGTAAAACCAGGACCCAGAAGACGAACAGGATCAGGAGGAGAATATGGAGGAAAATCAAGTAGAGGAGGAGAAAGAAGTGGGTGACAGGACCATGATAATCGGGTGGAGGAGGGTGGTGATGATGAGGAGGAGAAGGACCGGGATGGGGAGCAAGATCAGAGGATGATGACAATGAGGAGAAGAAGAATGAGGAAGGCCAAGTGTAGGAAGCTGATGTGACTCCAGGAAACATGCATGAGGTCTCACACCTAGGAACAGAGGTCACACCTCACATAAATGAATCCCTTTACTCTTCTGAGGCCACTGCCCCTTTAATAACCCCCATCTTTTTCAGGCCTTAACTCTCTCTACTATTTTTAAATGCGGTCTATTTGTGGCCAATTACGTAAACCAGAATAGATTTACTACCACCGTTTTCCTAATTTCCTATGTCTTTGGGAACAGCATTTGTGGAAAATAATGCATGGGCTGTCATTAGCTCCACCTCTCATGGCTCCGCCCACTTTCTGCTGGACTCAATTTACCGTATTCCAAATAGCAGCTTTCACAACACCCACTGAGCTACCACATCTCCCATTGGCAGTGGTATGGGTGTTCAGCCGTGGAAAATGCAGCAAATCACACCTGTCTGTGATATTTTATGATCAAAGCGCCATGTGTTAAATCATGAGAAGTCAAAAAATTGTGATTTTTCAGCCGTGTGAAGGGAGACCCTTGGGGATCAGAGGAGGGAAATCCCAAAAATTTTCAATAGGATGTGTGACGTTTTTTCATGAATTCAAAAAACACCTATGTTCGTTTTACCGCCGTTTTGGGAAGAAAATCCAGTGCGAGGTTCTCGGGAACTAGAAATTCCCGCCGGATCGGTGCCGTTGGGGCGAGTCCCGGGTGACTGGGAAAAGGCTGTTAAGCCTGAGGCTAAGGGTGGAAGCTGGTTGAAGCTGAGGGTGGAAGCGCTAGTGAGCGCAGCCACGTATAAAACACCCTTATATTCAAATTACATCATATTCTCAGAGCGGCACAGCTTTAATGGAGATCCCGTAATTTTTTAATAAAAAGTTCAAATTTAGATCGACGTAACGGGCAGTATCATTTAAAAGAAGAACGTCACCAGCCGCCATTTCAAATTGTGAGGGGATGGGGAAAAAACCAGCCTGCACGAGCACACCCCCACTAAGTGGTTTTAGATGTTAAGCAATCTGAGTATATGTTTTATAAACAGTATGTTTTTTATGTTTACTAAATATTTTTATGTGATTTGAAAGTTTTCCTTCATTGAATGAGCTGGTGCGGCCATGGCTTACTTAGAACTGAGGAAAATGAATTCTGTTAGTGTTAACGGCGTTCTGGGTCTGCCCCCGACAGCCAAATATGAGCGAAGTTAAAAAAAAACCCATATACCTTTGTCCCCAGATATCACACACTAGGTCCCCAGGGGCTGCGGAACTTAAAATAATTAAAAATAAACGTGCCCCCGTTTGATCTCCGTCTAAGGACATTGACCAGGTGGCTGTGTTACTTGTTCTCACGTAACAATGTTTTACACAAAAACTGAAGCTCACACACCAGATATTTCGACTGGATCTCACCCCCAAGAGATCCGGGATCTGCCCTGTGGAGTTTTTTCGCCGCCACCATCCGAAATGGAATTAAAATTTAAGGTTGAAACCAAAGCTTTGTCCAATTTTACTCTCTGAGGGCTGGCAAGAGGAGCTTCTGCGGGCTGTTTGGGGGGCTCCCGAGGGACGATCAAGGGAAGTGGGGGGACGGGGGGATCCACCAGGGTCTGCCCCACCACCTCCTGTTAAACTGAAGAGGGTAGAGTGCGGATTTTGGGGTTAAAAAGTAGTTTTCAGGAGGTGAAGAAACACAACCTGAAAGCACAGCAGAAATGTATGTGTCCTGGCCAGGCAGGCTCCCTCTCGGCAGCCAATCAGAAGCAGGCTCTTCCCTATAAATAGAAGGACCCCGCCCCATCCCCCGCACACACAACAGCAGACGCTGCACTCAGTGCCTGGAGTGTGTACCCCGTGCACGGGCAGTGACAGTGTAAACATGGCCTCCTTCTCTGTGCCCGTGCCAACTCGCCCCCTACCCACTCCCTCTCATATATAGAGGTATAGATATGAGGCACTCTGACGCCCCTCCCATTCTGTGAAACTTTCCAATAAAGGCTCAAATATTACAGCGTATGGCTGCCGCCCCTCCCCCCCACTACTGGCGGTGTTAATGTTGTAACCTGTCACCTTATTTGGTTCACAAATATTTCACGCTTTCTCACATCTTTTCCCAGGAACAAGTGGAGAATCGTGAAGCCGAAGGCCTGTCTGGCGCCTCCTACTGGCCTTTAATGTTTATCAGCATTATTTAGTACAGTGAAATGCCGATGACATGGAGGAACTTGGGTGCTGCTCTGAGAAAGATGTCCCCCACCAATAGGAGGCAGCGGTAGAAACAGCGCCTATGATGAATAGGGGAGAGGGTGACTGGGGGGCGCAGCCTGTGATGAGTTCCCAGGAAAGCTTTCAGAAAGTCCCCATGAAGCCTTTAGCAAACCAGACCTAAAAAAGGGAGGGATAAAGAATTTGTCTGAGTATGTATATATGTTTGTATGTATGTATGTATTATTTCTATAGTGCAAACCTAACCAAAATGCATCAGAGCACTACCAAGGAGAGGTGCTGTCAAGGGTGAGAAGTGAAAGAGACGACAGACATGCCTTTATGAAAAAGCAAATCTTAACCTTCTCCACCAGCATTTTGGAAGCCATTTTACTGTTTTGAAAGTTTGACTAAATCTATGGTTAAAACTTTGGGTGATAGACTTCCACGGCAGACACATTAAAGTCAATAGGATGTGAGCCCACCAGCAAAATCTTTCTCCCTTCCTCTTTTAGGTCGAAGCCTACCAGACGGCACAACTGTCTGGTTGCTAAAGGCTTCTTGGGGACATTCTGAAAGCTTTCCTGGGAATGCATTCCGCCCATTGCTTACCATTGGGTTTGTGTTTTGCAGCTCACAGTTGCTTGCTTTCTATTTGCTGGCTTTATTTGTTTTAGGCTGTACCGGATCTCTTTGGCCCTCCCGTTGAGCATAGTCTGCCTATCATTGCTTTTTGTATTGTTCCACAAGTTCTCACTTTCTGTAAACAGGCCTTTACGTTTTGTTCTGATCTTGTCACATTTGCTGTGCAGTCAAAGACAGAGGTCAAATGTCAGGCTCTGTCTTCCGAGGGAGCTTGGTGTTTACTTTTCTTTCTCTGAGTTCAAAGTGAGAGGTTTTATGTGACAATCTTGCTGGCTACTAGGGTTGTGAAAGGAAATGATTTTTTCTACAACACAACACAATTTAAATGTCTGTAAATGAACTATGCAAATATTTCAGAATATAAATCAGAGTTAGGAAAGTGCAAATCAAGCACATTTTTTGTTATTCTGTAGTGTGGTGGAAACAAATATCTTAAAATGATTTTTTTTAAAACTCAATACAGTAGGTGATGCCAATTCCACATAATATCATTTGTGCACTGTTAGACCTGACAGCCTCAGGGTGGTCGTCCCCATACTTTTTGCCTGCCTCTCTCCATTTGTCTGAACTAGTTTTTACTGGTATTAGGACTATGAGCACTTTACCACTGCTAACCAATGCTAAAGTGAATTTGCTCTCCCCCCTACACATGGTAATATTGTTTATACCCAACTGTCAGATTTAATTTGCTTATAAGTCCGTAGTAAAGTGGTACCCCCTGTACCCAGGGCCTGTGAATTAAATGCTACTAGTGGGCCTGCATCACTGCTTGTGCCACACAGTAAAGTAGTCCTTTAACCATGTCTCAGGTCTGTCAATGCAGAGCCTGTGTGTGCAGTTTACACTGCCATGCCGACCAGCAAAATAACCTTTTTGCCAGGCCCAAACCTTCCCTTTTTAGGTCTCGCCTAGCGTTGCAGCGCGCATGCGCTGCTCGATCTGCGAGGGCTATTGTGATCGAGGAGATTTCAGAAGGGACTTGAAGCCCCGCCCCTCATTTTCATTGGCTGGCGTCATCGTTTATGTAAAATGGTGGCCTCCGATAGAAACTGAGGCTTTTTTGTTTCCGCCCTGTCTCCTTTTCGTCTGGCCCATCCGGACTGGATTGTCTGCTTGCCGGATGTCGTGACTGAATTTCTTATCTATAGGGGGCGTGTATGTTTACGAGTTAGTCTGTGCCTAGGGGGCGTGTAGTGACGGATCATGTTTACAAGTTAGCTTGTATCTCTTTGTATCGCAGTGGCTTTCTGTTGGGATCATTGTGTCTGCGTGGCTCCTAGTGCTTAGCATGCATCTTCAAGAAGGGCGCCGGCATAACAGATTGCATGGCGAACATCTACCTACATATTACAAGCTGCATTACAGGAAAACTGGGCCTCTTCAAATATGCGAATTCAATCATTTTATATACGTAGCTTTAGGCTACAAGTGGCTAGGAGCGCGTGCCTCTTGCTTCTACGTCCCTGATGACGTAGTTGAGAGACTGATGGTGGTATTAGGCCGTAAAGGGAGACGTGACACTACTACTTCCGGTCTCCCTCCGTGACAGGACTCCGAGGGGTCATCACCTCAGGCTCCTCCTGCCCGTGTTGACACTTGAGGTATGCGGGTTGTGAAATGTGAGAGGGCTGTGTTATTTGCGTCTCCATCTCCGTGTCGGCGATGCGTTCTGTGCTCTGCAAGTTTTGTGAAGCATTGTGAAGGAGCTCACTGGCTATGACAGCCCCTCCATCCCCAACCCTGGGGGGCGTGGGGTGCATACTTACCACCCGTGGTTCTGTTCTCACGCAGCACTGCCCCTTTCCAACCTCTGGAACGGGAATTTTCACCCACGGCCCCCTACAGACCCACCCCGCCCCCAGCCCTCCTCACACTTCATGAATAATCTTCACCTCGTTAGGGCGCTTTACGTTTACCCTCCCGCCGCCCTAATGCATTTAAACCCTCGTTTTGCTGCTGCAGATGTAGGACACAATATGAGTGTTTATATCGGCGTGTACTGTCATTTTTACAGTACAGTAACTGATGTGCCTTTGATGTGCTTTGCTGCTGGAAGAAGTTACAAGGGCATTGCCTCTTGGAGCACCGCCCACAGCACAAAGGCCGGGTTTTTGCCATAGGGTATGGGGAGTATGGGAACACATTAGCCTACGAAAGATTGCCTCCTCTCCACATTTTACGATCATTGATTTTTGCTTTATCAAGACAACTCAGGAGCCTGTCAAAATGCAGTTACAATTTAAAATACTTTACAGCATCACTGACTCTTTAAATGAATCCCTTCTTAATTCAAAAGGCAGCCTTGGGCATTAATCCTCACTGTCTCGTGTCAATCACTGCTTGCAGTCGGCTATAAATTGCTAAATTGAGATAACAACAACCTTCCTGTGTGTTCCTCCGTGTGTTTGAATTTGTCTCAGTATGAGTTTTTTTCCTTAAAGTGCCTATCTGTGTGTCTTTGCAAGTTTGTCGCTTTGTGCGTCAGTGTGTGTGTGTCTCTTTGGGTGCCTGCTTTTGTGTGAAAGTGCTTCTGTGGGTAGATTTGTAAGTGCCTTTGTAGATTAGACTGTGTGCATGTGTCTGCCTGTGTATGCCTATGTGTGTTTGTAGGCGCACCAAATTGTAAACTTGCTATGACCTGTTTCCTGTTTGTAATCTGTAGACAATATCTCAAATGGCACATGTGGTTACGCTGTTAATTTAGACACATTAGTTTATGAAATTATGTTAGCAGAGTGATAGAGTTAAAGACATGTTCCCATATTTAAGTAAAGCCCCCCCCCCCCCTTTGCTAACCCTGAGACTCCATGTAATGTTACACATGTTCTGCTGTGTCTAGCTGTGGCTGTTTTATTACCAGAATGGTATGTTTTTCTAATGTCGAAAAAATAAAAGAGAGTAAGCAGGGAATATATACAAGGGGTGTAACAAAAAGCATAGGAGACACAATCTGATCATTACTTTTGTTCTATCCATTTTATTAGTTTATCAAACCCCGGCAGAACTTGAAAGATGACCAATAGTTCAAGAAGTTATGGAGTATATTTGTAGGACACCGTTACATCTTACTTGAAGGAAACTGGTTACTCGTAATAAAGTTACATCTCCTTGTAGATATATAGATGTAGCCTCTGCTCTCGTAGCCTGTGATGGGAGGATAGACCTGAACATGTTCACATTTTCAGCTCATGAATAAAGTTCTTACAGGCTTGGACGCAACCTATTAACTCGACTGAAAGACACTAACCCTTTTCTACCCCGTTCCCTCGCGCCCCTCCATTTCTGAAGGCAGGGTAAACATCAGATTTAACAACCTTCACCTCAGGGAGAGCTAGAGCACAATCCATGACCTACTCAGCAGAAGTAGAGGTTTCCATGCCACAGCTGCAGTGCCGGTTCTGTCAACATGTGCCCCAAAGAGCATGCAAACAAGGTCTACTCTTTCCCAAAATCTGTCTCCGAAGGGATGATTTAATAATTCTGTGCTTTTGAAATACGTAAGTAGTGGAGGTACTGATCCTAACAAAAAGCAGAGAAAACAAGCATTTGCAATGCAATAGGTCTCGCATTTGCGAGAGTTTAAGCTATTGGCATTGTAAATGATAATGCCTTTTATTTATGTTTTAAAAACCAACACATAAATAAAAGGCATTGTCATTTACAATGCCAAGAGCTCAAACTGTTCCTAATGCGAGACCTATTGCATTGCAAATGCTTGTTATGCATATGTCACCCTTAAAGTAGTCCCTGGGCAACCCAGAGGGCAGGGTGCCATGCATTTAAAAGACAGGACATGTACTTTTAACTTTTATATGACCAGGTGGTGAAAAACTCTTGAAGTCATTTTTCACTACAGCAAGGCCTGTCTCTCACATAGTATAAGAAGATATGAGACCTCAAGTCTGGTGTCTCTGGAATCCTAACTTAAAAACCTAACTTATGGTGAAGTCAGATTTTAAATTACAACTCTGAAAATGCCACTTTTGGAAATTTGGCATTTTCTTACTTTAGCCATTTGGTGCCTGCTTCCTGTCTCTGATCACTTGTCTGGAGTGGGTGACGGCTGGACTTTGTGTATTCCCCTTAGACAGCCACACACAATAGGAGCTTAGGTGACTTGATGGGCCTTCCTGGGAGGATGGGAGAAAGAGCTATACCCAGCCTCTTTTACACCTGAATAGACTGTGTCCTGTCCACACACAAAGAGCTGCATACCCCTTGTAGTGAGTCTGGAGCCAGGGCAGGAAGGGCAGGACACCTGTGCACTTCAAGGGCCTGTCTTTGAAGTCTCCCCCACTTGAAAGGCCCAACTAGGTATACGTGCAGGACCTCTGACACCACCACTTAGGTACACTGCTGGACCTGTGACCAGGAAGAAGGACTACTGTGCTGCTGAAGGACTGCCACTCTGCTGGACTGCTGATTTGCTGGACCCCTGCTTTGCTGTGCTGCCCTTCTGCTTGCTGTTCCCTTGCTTGGGTGAGAAGGACTGGACCTACACCACTTGAGCCCAGAGTGACTCCAAGGGAAGCAGGCTGATCTCCTGATCTGAAGTCTCGGGGACATAAAAGACTTCCAATCACCCTCCCTCTATATCAGGACTCTACCATCTGTGAGCCTGCCCTGCCAAGTGGTGCCACCCCAGACCCTTGGAAGTGGGCCTAAGGTGTTAATTCCAGCAGAACTAACGCATTCCTTGCTCAACCGACGCATCACCACAGTTGCAAGGATCGGAACCGATGCATCGCTAATGCTGCATGGATTGAACAAGATGCATCGCCTTCGGAAGCACCACTGCATGACGCTGTTCCCGGCGGAAGTTCCTCACATCCCTGTTGACGGCAGCCTCAACGGCGATGCTGAAACTCTGCATCACAGCTTCCCCATTCACCATAGCCGACACATTCCCTCGACTGTGCCACGCATCCTCAACACCGGTCTTCACATCAGAAGCCTCCTCAACAGGATCCTCGACATCAACCCTTCAGGATCTTGCACCACAGCCTCAATGCATCTCGGAACCGTGTCATCGCCCTAGTTGAGCCACACATCCTCAACCCAGATCCATTCAATGCTCCTCTTAGACCTTGCATCCTTGGCGTGGTTTCCCCTGAATTTTTGCCTTCTGACCTCCTGGTTTGCTGACTTGATTTTTGCTGGCTTTAAGATTCTGAGCACTTTACCACTGCTGACCAGTGCCAAAGTGCATGCGCTCTGTATTCTAAACGTGGTAACATTGGCTTATCCACAATTGGCATATCTAATTTACTTGTAAATCCTTAGTAAAGTGCACTATGTGTGCCTAGGGTCTGTGAATTAAATGCTGCTAGTGGGCCTGCAGCATTAATTGTGCCACTCTCTAAAGTAGAAACAATACAAAACCGTGGGTGGAGGGTCTAAGGGAAAGTTACACGTGATGATTTCTTGCTCTAATCTTCACATTGCTGTTGGAGGCTAAATGATCAATCATTTTAACATCTATGGGGTTCCCTGTCCATTCACAATATACATCTGAACTCATGGCAGGGCACAACACCATTAACATACAAGCAGGCCCCCTTTAGGCGCCACACTATCACCTTTACTTTAGGACTGGTGTATAGGATTCTTTCTTTTAGAGACCCTAGAGTTTTGCTATCATAGAGCCTAGTTTGTGAAGCTCACGTTTATGCATAGAGACCTATTATGCTTGATTTATACACACATCACTATGGGTCTGAACACCACACAGGCTGTTTAACCATCCATTCATCACTACGTTTAGTGGTAATTAGTTGGCTTAGTGGTTCTGGTTTCTTTTGGCTGCAATGATGCCCCGATATTCCTACACACCTCATTGACAAGATACAATATCACTTGGGTCTTATGACTGATTATAATAATAACCACTCATGACATGCGGAAATACCACTCCTATGTTCCGATGGGGCACTTCATAGTCCTTCTCTTTATTACGTTGGTGCACTGAGAAACATCCATCCACTGTGCTTTTGAGTGCATCACTTGCACAAACTACATTTCCCATGTTTCCTAGGTCTTTTTTGTAGTTTTGTCGTAATGATGTCATCATCATGCGACGTTGACAATGAGTAAACTCGGAACACCTGATTCAAGGCAGTACTCGGCTAAGGTAGATAAAGGCACCTCTCTCCTGCAGTCGGATACCTCCGGTTGCAGCTCGTGTGGAGTCCGGGGTACCGACGGAGAGGTAAGTGAGAGATGTTAGTTATACAATGTGCTATGCCCAGGCGTTTGTAACCTTGCGCCTTGTTATTAGTAGTCTTGTGACTGTCCCTCACTTTAATAACCAGCGATTCCTGTGCTTACACTTGAACACGCTGCTCCCTAAACACCCCTCGCAATAGAACGCGCTAGACCTAAGCGTTCATAACTCTACGCGTCTACTGCAAGATCCCCTTACCATCTATTGGCAGTCTGCATATGAGCAGCTCCTTTGTTTAGACGTTACGTTTTGGTCCCGTAACGCTTCGTGTACTGATTTGGCATTTACTCTATTGCATGTGACTCCGTGGTAGCACCACAGAAGCTCCGGATTTTTGAACCACTTAAAATAAACATATCATTGTGCCATATCACTCGCACTCATTTACCGATAATGTTGCCTGAATTAACCACCTCGGTTTTAGAACAGCCCCTGTGCAAGATATCTTTGAGGCGATACGAGTGGGGGCAACTGGTAATTCTTAATAGTGATATACTACACGTCATCTCTTATAGACTGTTGTCTAGAACACACAGAGACCTGCGAGGCTTCGCAGGCTATGTTTATTCTTTGAAGTTGCTCAGTAGTACATTCTATCCAGAATTGAGCTTCTTATTAGTACTTGCTTTCAGGACTATATCAACTTAGATTCCCAAGCGCGTACTACCCCATTATAATAGTTTTAGTTTACATAGTTTGGTCAAAATCTAAGAACTAGTAACGCATTATGTGATAGCGTTGACTGAAATTATGTGGATAACTAGTCTACAGAATGCTTATGGCATCTGTATTTTCAACTTCAGTTTTCCTTTTCAATAGAGCGGTGCCTCACATCCTGAGCTGTTGCCAGGTGAGGTGTTCACCCGCAAATTCACGGGTAAGCATACTTTTGAAACTAATATCTTATTGTACACTTTAAGGTACTAAACGTTGGGCATTGACCCAGACGTTAGGCATATCACTCAGTACAAGCCCTTTTTAATATCTATCTCCACTCATCATGATTGTAAGTCACATTGTTCTTTTCTTTCACAGGTGACACCAACACTATTGTGAAATCTTCGCAATTGAGACCACAGGTTTCCGAAGGTTGTATTTATTCCAACCCGATTATTGCCACTTATATTTCACTTTTTTGCAGTAGCATTTACTATCTAGGTCCTGAGGAAGGCCGCGATCAGAAATTGATCATCATGGCTGAAACATGTAGACCTGCTTTTCATACAAGTGCAGCCAATATTTCTTAAACTGCACATGCACTGTTTTTTAACCTTGACACCAAGAGTTAACTAATAAACTCTTTTTTCTCTTGGTAGTCAATTTTAGATCACTCTTCACATCACTATTCTTTGCACTGCAACCATCACCCAAAATACTTCCAACGCTTCGCATCATGCGGATTTTAGAAGATCCGATAAACTAATCAATAAAACATCCCTGAGCTCCTCCCTCACAGTGAGGGGGTTGTAGCCCTTGGTTGTACTAGGAATTTCAACCAAGAGGAGATCCCAGATGATGAAGCATGCCACCTTGGTGGGTGATGGGATTTTGTCCTCTTAAAAGGACTCCCCCATGTTTGAGTAGGAGTCTTGTGCTTGTACTGCTTGTGCCTTAGAGCTGTCCTAAGCTCGGCAGACCCACAGATTACTTGTTTGACCCTCTAAAGTAGCCCTTTAAACATGGCTCAGACCTGCCATTGCAGAGCCTGTGTGTGCAGTTTTAAGCTGCCATTTCAACCTGACAAGTTAAACTACTTGCAAGGCCCAAACCTTCCCTTTTATTAAATATAAGCCACCCCCAGGTAGGCCCTTGGGAGCCCAAAGGGCAGGGTGCAGTGTATTTGAAAGTTAGGACATGTACTTTAGAGTTTTATATGTCCTGGCGGGAAAAATACTAAATTTGTTTTTCACTACTGGAATGCCTATCTCTCCCATAGGTTAACATAGGGATTGCCTTAAAACATCCTTTAAGAGTAATTTCCTATTGGGGGCAGATAGAAAATTGGAGTTTGGTGTCTCTGGACTCACAATTTAAAAACACATCTTTTGGTAAAGTTGGTTTTTAAATTCCAGGTCTGATAATGGGACTTTTAGAAAGTTGCCATTTTCTTACTTTAAACATTCAGTGCCTCTGCCTGTCTCTGAATAAACGTCTGGGTCAGGGTGACAGCTGTGCTTTGTGCATTCCCTATTGACAGTCACACAAAGGGAGCTGGGGTGTGACATTTGCATCTTGGTGGCCCACCGAGGCCATCACCACCAGCAGCCCATCCGTAAAGCACTCTATTGCACTAGGAAAAGTACTGTAACCGCCAGGACCCGCATGATCCCTGAAGCTGCACGACGCTCCCACAAGCGGCTGAATTTGCAAGTTCTCGGTCGTGAGTATCCGGGTGAGGACCCTTGTACTGGCAACTCTTGGGCACTGAGTTTTACCACACTTTACAACAGTAAACTTACCAAGGGAGTTTAGGAGCACTGCTTTCCACTCCAACGCTGGGACAGTCCATTTGTAGATCCCTTACGGAGACCGTTGTTGGTGGGCGAAGATTACCATAAAGCCCCTACTAAACGTGAATATACTTTTCCTGCATTTAAAAAAGGGCTCATAACTTAAAAAATGATAATTGGATTTTTGTGGTTTTGGTCTTGTTTTGATCCAATAAACATTCTCTGTTTTTCTAAACTGGTGTGGAGTCTTTTTGTGGTGTTTTCACTGTTAATGTAACCAAAGTGTGCACAAATACTTTAAACATTGCTCTACACTACACCACTTTATGCTACTCTATAACATACCATTCCACTCTACACCACTCCACTCCAGTACACTCTACGCCACTCCACGCTATGAGCCTCCACCTTATCACCCTCCACTTTACACCCCCCTGTGACACTCTATGGCAAGCCACTCCACTGCACTTTATGCCACTCCACTCTACACCACTCTACTGTGTGCCACTCCCCTCTACGACACTTTATGACACTCTCTGATATGTCACACCACTCCACTCTACGACACGCTTCTCAACTCTACGACACACCAGTCGTCTCTATGCCACTCCACTGCACTTTACAACACTCCACTGCATGCCACTCCACTCTACACCCCTCCACTCTACGACCCTCCCCTCTACGCCACTCTACAACACGCCACTCTACTGCACTCTTTGCCACTCCACTTTATGCCAGTCCACTCTACATCACTCCACTTTACAACACTCCATGACACTCTATGATACAACACTCCACACTACAACACGCCACCTGCTCATCAACACACCACACCACTCCACTCTACAACACAACACATCTAACATGCCACTCCACTCTACTGCATTCCACTCTATGCCACTCCACTCTACACCAATTCACTCTATGCTGCTCCACTCTATGCCACTCTACGACAAGGCACTCTACTCTGTGACACTCCGCTCTATTCTACAGCATGTTACTCTACTCTACTCTACAACACATTTTTCCACTCTACAACATGCCCCTCCACTTTACGCCACGCAACTCCACTCTATGTACTATTATATGCCACAACACTCTGATACTCTATGACACGACACTCTACTCCACTCTATGACATTCTACTCCAATCTACGCCACTCCACTTAATGACACTTTACTCTACTCTATGCAACACCACTCCCCTCTACTCTACTCCACTCTAAGCCACTCCACTCTATGCCACTCCACTCTACTTCACTCTGCAACACTTTACTCCACTTTACGCCACTCTATGCCTCTCCAGTGTACAACACTCTACGCTTCTCCACTCTATGACACTCTACTCTATGTGCCTCCACTCTATGACAATCCACTCTATGACACTCTACTCCACTTGATGCCACTCCACTCTATGACACGCTACATAACTCCCTATATGCCACTCCACGCAGCTTTACTCTATTCTACTCTACAACAATCTACTCCACGCTACACCACTCTCCTCCACTACTCCACTCTACGCCACTCCACTCTACTCCACTCTATGCCACTCCACTCTTTGACACTCTATGCCACTCCATTCTACGACACTCAACTCTACAACATTCTATTCCATTCTATGCCACCCCACTCAACGCCATTCTACAACACTCTACTCTACTCTGCGCCACTCCACTCTACTGTCCTACATTGTACTCTATGACACTCTACTCCACTCTACCCCACACTATGCCACTCCACTCTACGGCACTCTATACCACTCATCGACAATCCACTCCACTATACACTACTCCACTCTATGCAACTGCACTCTACAGCACTCCACTCTACAACACTCCTCTCTACGACACTCTATAAGCCACGACACACCACCCTGCTCAACGACATGCCACTCCACTATACAATATGCCACTCTACTCTATGACATGCCACTCTACTCTACTGTGCTCCAGTCTATGCCACTCCACTCTATGTGAATTCACTCTACACCCCTTCACTCAACACCACTCTATGATACACCTCTCCATTCTACAACACACCACTCCACTCTACTCTATGACCCACCACTCCCCTCTACTCTATGATGCACCACTCTACTCTATGCCACTCCACTCTACGACACACCACTCCCCTCTCCTCTGCAACATGCGACTCCACTCTACACCCCTCCACTTTATGACACGCTACTCCACTCTATGTCACTACTCTATGCCATGACACTCTATGACACTCTATGACATGGCACTCTACTCCAGTGTACGATACTCCACTCTATGACACTCTACTCCACTCTATGCCACTCTACACAACTCCCTCTATGCCACTCCACCCCACTTTACATCTCTCTACTCTAGAACAATCTACTCCACTCTACACCACTCTCCTCCACTACTCCACTCTATGCCACTCCACTGTACGCCACTCCATTCAGCGACACTCCACTCTATGCCACTCCATACCACTTTGCTCCACTCTACTGTACTACATTGCACTCTATAACATTCTACTCCACTCTACCCCACTCTACGCCACGCCACTCCACTCCACTCTATGCCATTCAAAGACACTCTACTCAACTCTACACCACCACAATATGCCAATCCACTCCATGATACTCTACTCCACTCAACGACTCTCTTCTCCACTCTACACCACTCCACTCTATGCCACACGACTCCACTCCCCTCCATGACAGTTTACTCCACTCAGCAACACTCAACTCTACTTTATGCCACTCCATTCTTTTCCATTCCATTGTAGTCTCCTTCACACTACTCCACTCTATGCCACTCTACTCTACAACACTCCACTCACACCAGGACACTACAAGTCACTCAATGACAGTCCGTGCAACTCCACATTTCACTCCACTCTATGCCACTCCACTATACTCTACGGCACTCCACCACACTCCACTGTACACCACTGTACACCACTCCATGAAACCCTATGCCACCATGACTACACTCCACTCTACTCCATTCTACGCCACTGCACTCTACACCATTCCAGTCCATTCCACTCTCCTCTATTTCACTAACATTTAGCCATGCTGAACAGCAGCCACCCTGGTGGACAACATGGCTCAAACACATTGGCAAAGCCAATAGCTCTTGCATAGGCAGACCTATTGGCTTTACCAATACTTGTTAGTTGTGGAAACAAAATAGGCTTGATAGCCAATATTAACTTTAAAAATCTCATTCTAAACACTAAATATACAAGGAACAACTTGTAGAGATGGGAAGGAGAAATTAAATGCCCAACAGTTTAAACACAACATAAACAGCTCAATTGTTTGATTTCTAGCTCTAGGTTTTGAAGATTTTAATGCTTTTCTGGATTTAAAATTACCAAAAAGTGCTTATTTGAAGCTCTGAAGATATAGTTTTTGACGAATGGAGTCACAGGGCTAGGAAAGAAGAAAGAGTCCCTGACCCTTGTTAACAGCGATTGGCAATGGCAGTCGTTGTGGCTTTGTATACTGAAAGTGTTTGCAAGATAGAGTACTCCACAGGAGGTGGCACATAGGTGGCAATGGTGGCTACTTATTTCCCACACCGCTATGGAGGGAGAGGTACCCCCTGGAGGTACTTTGTTGGTCAAGGACCTAGGGGGAAAAGACAAAAAAACTTGAGAAAACTCCTGCACAACCTGTATTCCTTCTCTGTCGGCTTGCTAGAGCTCTATGGGCTGGCCTTCACCAAATTTAAGTCATAAACATAGGCATGCTGATATTTATCATTTTATTAAGTTTCTAAACTTGTTCATATTTTTGCAATAAGAGAATCTAATTATACAAAGTTAAAAACATGTTTCTGAAACCACTAATTATTCATAAATACAGATATACAGTTTTTCACATTGTAATACATCAGATGTTTGTCCCATCATGCTAAAACAAATTCGGAAACTATACATATGTGATAAAACATATACCAATTGTGACATATGGTATGCCCCCTATATCCAACCACACATGACCATTTTAACCTCATACGCAGCAACACACTTTCACACTCACGTCTCAAACATGGCCTACCCAACCACAAAATCATACACCAATGGAAATAATGGAGAGAACACTTCAAAGAATATCCATGACTGTGTTGTGGGTTGGGAATTCAAAACAACCAGGTTCTCAAGTTTAAAAAAAAACTTATTTCCCACATCCATGGCTGTTGTCCTTCTTCTGTGTCTGGGGATCACACTCCTGCCACCTGTGCTTAAATGTTGTTTGTGCTAACGAAGCTTGCATCGCTGCTGATAATCTTGCACCTGTGTTGCATGTTAGTGAAGCTTCATGAGGGCATTTTCACAGTAAAGAACCCAAACAACTTGCGCTGTGGTTGTGTGGGGGTATGTGTGTGGGGGGGGTAAAGAAGAGGATCAATCAATCAAGGATTTGTAAAGCGCTGCAAATCACCTGCGAGGGTCTCAAGGCACTGGAGTTGCTGCTTGCTTCGTGGTGATCTGTTCATTCGGACACCCAGGTCTTGGAGCCCATTCCTGAAATGCTGAAGCAATGGGGTGGTCGTGAGGTGCAGGGAAAGGTCATTCCACGCCTTGCCACCAGGTGTGAAAAGGAGCATCCTCTGCTGTTGCTTTGGTGGATCCGGGGCGTG